>CM061059.1:27475770-28675770 GCA_030762865.1 Paraleonurus japonicus
TGATGTACCCTCATCCTACAACATGATCTTTGGTAGGCCAGTATTGAATTTATTCAAGGTGGTCATATCAACTTATCACATGAAACTCAAGTTTTCAGTGAATGATGAGGTGGGTGAAGTAGCTGGTGATCAGCTGCAATCCAGAAAATGCTACGTGGAAGCAGTAAAGATGGCTGACAAGGAGCTGCATCGCAGCCTGAAAAGAGATAAGGAAGTGGACCGAGAATCCAAGAGATGTAAGATTACGGAGGAAATTGATCCTCCAAAAGTGAAAGCTGACGAAGAGCTGATGATGGTCGAGTTGTATCCAGAGAAGAAAGGATACACAACAAGGATCGGAGCCCAGTTGGAGCCAGAGTTAAAGAGAAACCTAGTAACAACTTTGCGAAGAAATGCAGATATTTTTGCTTTTTCTTCCTCTGACATGACAGGTATTTCCGAGGAGGTGGCGATGCATTACCTGAACGTAGACCCTAAGGCTAAACCAGTGAAGCAGAAATTAAGGGTCTTTGGACCAGAAAAAGATGCTATTACGAAGGTTGAAGCAGAGAAACTGCTGGAGGCAGGACATGTCAAGCGAATCCAGTTTCCCACCTGGCTGTCCAATGCAGTGTTGGTGGCAAAACCAGGGGGAAATGGAGAATGTGCATAGATTTTTGAGATCTGAACAAGGCTTGCCCTAAAGATCATTATCAATTGCCTAGGATCGACCAGATGGTCGACTCTACATCTGGATTTGAGCTGCTAAGTATGATGGACGCCTATCAAGGCTACCATCAAATACAAATTTTCCCCCCAGATATTCCAAAGGTAAGTTTCATTATTACCAGTGGAACTTTTTGCTATATTAGAATGCCCTTTGGATTAAAGAATGCAGGAGCAACCTATCAGAGAATGGTTGATAAAATGTTCCGAGATCAGCTAGGGAGGAACATGAAAGTCTACGTTGACGATATGCTGGTGAAAAGCGTGAAAGCTGAAAAGCACGGGGCAGATCTGGAGGAAGCTTTTTCAGTGCTCAGGAGAAATGACATGAAGCTGAATTCAGCCAAGTGTTCTTTTGGATTGAGGTCCGGGAAATTCCTCGGATATATGGTGACCCAACGGGGAATCGAGGTTAACCCTGCTAAGGTGAAAGTCGTGCTCGATATGCAGCCTCCCACCAATATCAAGGAGCTGCAGAGACTAAATGGAAGGATTACAGCGCTGAGCAGATTCATAGCCAGGTCTGCAGAGAGGAGCCATCCCTTCTTCAAAATTTTGAGGAAGGGATCCAAGTTCGAGTGGAACGAGCAATGCCAGCAGGCGTTCGAGGAGCTCAAACAACATCTGACCCAGTTACCTACGTTAACGAAGCCAATTCCAGGGGAGACACTCTACCTCTACATCTCTGTAGGTGGGGTCTCACTTAGCTCCGTGCTGGTGAGGGAGGAAGGGTTGACCCAGAAACCTGTTTACTACATCAGTAAGCTCATACAAGGAGCTGAAGTGAGATACTCGGAGATAGAGAAGACAGCCCTGACTATAATGGTCACAGCACGGAGGTTACGACCTTATTTTTAGACGCATAAGGTCATTGTCTGGACTAACTACCTTCTGAAACAAATGATAGGGAGAGCTGATCTTTCAGGGAGGATGGTCAAGTGGGCCGTCGAACTAGGAGAATATGACATGGATTTCGAGCCACGGAGGACCATTAAAGCAAAAGCCCTCTCTGATTTCATCCAGGAGGGTACACGTGCACTGGAGGAAGGAGAATGAAAGGTATATGTTGACGGCTCTGTATCTATGCAGGGTTGTGGAGCGGGGATCGTAATTATTGTTCCAGAAGGCCAGAAAACACAGGTTGCAGTAAGGTTCGAGTTTATTACCTCTAACAACGGAGCTAAGTACGAGGCCCTGATTCGAGGAATGGAGATGGCCGCAGAGCTGGGAGCAGGTCGGGTGGTCATATTTTCAGATTCCCAACTTGTAACCCAACAGGTTACAGGTGGGTACGAGGCCAAAGATGAGAAGATGGTAGCCTACCTTCAGCGAGTAGCCGAGCTGCAGGGAAGGTTCAGTTCCTTTGAGGTTAGACAAATACTGATTGGAGTGAATTGATGCATGTTTTTAGGGCCTATTTTAGTGCAAAAAGTGAGCTAAAGTGTTAGTTTTTGTGCCTAAATGTGAAAAGTATCACTCTTTTGCCTAAAAAGTATTATTTGTGAGATTTTGATGTTTTTCGTCCATTTTGTAGGTAATTCGGTGGAATTTTGCCAAACCAAGAGTACCTCTAGGCTTAGAATGAAGAGACGATCATACGGGACGAAAACGGGGGTCGGGGCCGAAGCCCCGCGTGAGAAAAATGCCCTGGACTCGAGCTCTGGTCAAGGAGCAAGAGCCTCGAGTCGAGGGCTATGCAGAAATGACCAAAATCGAAAGAAAGGCAGCAGCCTCGACTCGAGGCATGACCCTCGAGTCGAGGGATGGGACAAAGGCAAGGACCTCGAGTCGAGGCCTGACCCTCGACTCGAGGGGGAGGTTTTTCCAAAAATTCGTATTTAAAGGGGGAAAAGCAGAGCAATTGAAGAAGGAGTTCATAATAGCAGTTAGTAGCGATTTTGGGGGCGATTTCTCAGTCCCCAAGCCAATTTCTTCCTTAGGTAGAGTAGATTGATAGATTAGATTTAGATTTCAATTGATTGTTGCTAGATTAGCATAGATTAGTATTTGATCTTGTAATTCTTTCAATTCAAGCTTGTATTGCATTTGGAGATTGGTGTTGAAGACTCAAGCATTCCTATTTTTGTTGATTGAAGATCATTTGGTGATGTTTTTCCTCTTTTGTCTCTTTAATTTCTTAATTGTTGTGATTTGCTTTGTGTTTGATCAATTCTATCTTCTTCCCATGGATTTCACCATGGGTTAACTCTCTTGTACTTGGGTTAATTGAAATTGATGATGATTTGATTGATGATGCTATAATTGTTGATGATTGGAGATCAATTGAGTAGATTGCTTACTAATTGTGATTCTCATTTGTGCTTCATGCATAATTATCTCTTTAGATTAGTGTTTGATCACCCTAGCTATAGACGAGAGTTGCGCTAACGTGATCCGGGATTAATCGGGTGATAATTGTGTATGAATGCGTGGATTGGGTGCTTCATAATCGAGAGATTAGTTGCACTAAGGATACTCACATTAGTTTGTTTCCTAATTGTGATTCTTCATTGTGCTTTGTGTAAAATTGTCTCTTTTGATTAATGGTTGATCACCCTAGCAATAGGCGAGAGTTGAGCTAACGTGATTAGGTGTTAATCGAGTTTCAATTTTGCATGATTGTATGAATTGGGGATTTCTACATTGAGAGATGGGAAAGACTAAGGATACTCACATTAGGCATTGTGATTTTAATGGAGTGATTAATTTCATGATGGTTTATGCTTTCTATCTTAGTTGATTTGCAATTTGATTCAATTGTAGCTTGTTGATTGATGATTCATTGATGGATGTTAATCCTAGCACTCCTATCCCACCATTTATTGTTGTTGTTGTTATCGCATTCTAAGTGTTCGATCATTTATTTGCTTGTTTTGTTTTGTGTTCTTGCTAGTGTTTTGTTGTTTTTGTTCCAAACCATTGTTGCAACTTTAGTCACTAATAACTTGTATTTCTAGGGCCTCATGTGCATACTTTTTCCCTTGGGTTTGATATTTTGTTGATTGATCTTAATAACTCTTACCTTATACACTCCAATCAAATACCTCGAGAGGAAAACTCCAGAGCGGATAGTCTTTCAAAGCTCGCGAGTTCCGCAACACTGCAGGGAGGGGGGAAGATCACCCTGGTGACTGCAGAAGCTGAAGCAACGGTTCCCTCAGTAGGGGTCATCGGAGCTGAAGATGATTGGAGAACCAGCATATATCGAGTATTGCAGAACCCGGAGAGCTGCCCAGATAGAAGAAAAGCTCAGAATTGGAGAATCTGATACACGATGATCGAAGACAAGATGTACCGGCGGTCCTTCACGCAGCCTTACTTGAGGTGTTTATCTCCTCAAGAAGGGAGCTACGTAATCAAAGATATACATGAAGGTTGTTGTACTGACCATGCAGGGGCTCGGGCAATAGTCCGGAAAGCCTTGAGGGCCGGATACTTCTGGCCTACCATTACCCAGGACGCTAAAGACTGGGTGAAGAAGTGCGAGAAATGCCAAAAGCATGGCTGCCTCATCCACCTCCCTGCAGAGGAGATGGGGACCATGCATTCTCCATGTCCCTTCGCGAAGTGGGGTATGGACTTGGTGGGCCCATTCCCGATTGCAGTGGGCCAGCGGAAGTTTCTATTGGTGGTAGTGGACTACTTTAGCAAGGGGGTCGAAGCTGTACCTCTAGCGAGGATAGAAGAAGGTAACATAATCAAATTTTTGTGGAGATATATTTGCCGTAGGTTTGGCATACATAGAATCCTGGTATCAGATAATGGGACCAAGTTTATGGGAAACATGGTACGGGAATGGTCTGATAACCTAAAGATTGTCCAGAGATTCACATCGGTGGCACACCCCTAGGCCAACGGCTAGGTGGAGGTCACCAACAGAACTATTGTGAACGGAATACGTGCCCGACTCGACAAAGCTGAAGGGAGGTGGGTCGATGAGCTAGAATCAGTTTTGTGGGCTTATCGGACCACCCCCAGGGAGCCAACAGAGGAGTCCCCAATCCACTTAGTGTATGGGGCAGCTGCAGTCATACCTTCAGAAGTGGGGATGGAGACATATCGTTTAACCCACTTCCAGGAGGGAAGAAATGAGGAGCTGATGAGGGAGAACCTAGACATGCTAGAACTGGAGCGCGAGATCGCCCACCTAAAAAATGAGAAGTATAAAAGCCGCTTAAAGGCTGCTTATGACCAGAAAGTCATAAGCCAGAAATTTGAAGAAGGAGATCTAGTCTTGAGGCAAGCTGGTGCGTTGAAAAACATTGGAAAGCTCGATCCCAAATGGGCGGGCTATACAAGGTGACTAAAGTCCTCCGAGGAGGAGCATATGAATTGCAAGACATGGAAGGAAATCAACTGGCAAGACCTTGGAATGTCTGCCATTTGAAGAGGTTTTATACCTGAAGAGAGTACCCGTCTCGCTGCAAGTAGGTGGTTCTTTTTATGCAAGAGTTGTTTTATTCCTGTTATTTGAATTCTGAATAAATTATAATTTCATTCCACTGGTACTCTTTTTTCCCCTCCCTGCGGGTTTCCCACTGGGTTTTACCGCAGGGAGGTTTTTTAAAGAGGCCGGCCAAGTTAACCCTTAACTTGTGTTGATCGATTATGGTCAATGGGGCAAATTTGTTTATCAATTAATGAAAGCGATTTTTCATTATCTATGAGTTTATGAGTTCATTCTCGTTGAGTACGATTGAAACAATATGATTGCATGATATTCGATACAATTGCATCACAACACACGATTGATTACATGAGAATTAATAACTTGCGAAAAAGTTAAACGAACTAATAAAATGCACGAGAAGCATTCAATGAGAAATACGATGAGCATTCACGAAATGAATTCGCATCAAACGAAACGAAGCTAAGAGATAGCTTCAAAACACTAAAGTTAAACCTGCAGATAAGGTTTAACCCACCTAAACCCAGAGAGGGGTTACACGAAACGAAGCTAAGAGATAGCTTCAAAATACTAAAGTTAAACCTGCAGATAAGGTTTTACCCACCTAAACCCAGAGAGGGGTTATGAGAAACGAAGCTAAGAGATAGCTTCACAACACTAAAGTTAAACCTGCAGATAAGGTTTAACCCACCTAAACCCAGAGAGGGGTTACGAGAAACGAAGCTAAGAGATAGCTTCAAAACACTAAAGTTAAACCTGCAGATAAGGTTTAACCCACCTAAACCCAGAGAGGGGTTACGCGAAACGAAGCTAAGAGATAGCTTCAAAACACTAAAGTTAAACCTGTAGATAAGGTTTAACCCACCTAAACCTAGAGAGGGGTTACGAGAAATAAAGTTAAGAGATAGCTTCAAAACACTAAAGTTAAACCCCCAGAGAGGGATTACGTGAAACGAAGCTAAGAGATAGCTTCAAAACACTAAAGTTAAACCCGCAGATAAGGTTTAACCCACCTAAACCCAGAGAGGGGTTAACTTACCTAAATCCAGAAAGAGGTTGCGAAAGAAGTTAAGAAATAACTTCTAAAAACCGAATTCAAACTCACGAAGGGGTTTAATTTATCTATACCCGAAGAAGGGTGCAAGAGATAAAGCTGAAAGATAACTTCGAAAGACCTAGTTAAACCTACAGTAAGGATTTAACTGACTAAGTGTAAAACATGAGATGAGGCTTTAAGAAAAGCCTTGGTTAAGCCTACGAGAGGGGCTCAACTAAACCTGTACCCAGGAAGGGTTTCGAGATCCGAAACTGCCGAAGTTTCGAAGTTATTAAGTTAAACGTATAAAGTTTAGCTAAGACCATGTCCAGAAAGGGCTATTAGACTTAAGGCTATGAAAGTCTTGAAAATATCAAGTTGGACTTATAAGTGTCTAAATAGATTAGTTCCAAAGAAGGGATTACGAGATAAAAAACTAAGGCATAATTGGTTACGTGTAAAACTGAATTTACGGCGAGGGTTTAACCAACCTGAGCCTATGTGAAATCTGAGAAAAATCTAAGAGATAGCTTCGAAAAACTCAAACCTACAAATAAGGTTTAACACACCTCAAAGAGGGGTTATGAAAATCGAAGCTAAGAGATAGCTTCGAAACACCCAGCTAGCCCTAGGGGAAGCTCCCAGAAGAACAAATTAAGCCCATAGAAAGGGCTTGACTGACTTAAAATCCATGAAGGATTAAGGAAATCTGAGCATATGAAGTGCCCATAATTTGCTTACTCCTTGAAAGGAGTGGCAAAAATGAAAGCTGATGACTAGCTTCGCGCAAGCTAAGTCGGACTTAAGAATACAGGAACCAATAAAAAGTTTCCTGAATCCAACTTGACTCTACAGTTAGAGTTTAGTTGGCTCAGTGAGAAATATAGGATATAGCTGCTAGTCTATCAAAAGGGCTCAGCTAGATAAGCACCTAGAGAGGGTGTCAAAGATCTGGACTGCGAAAAGTCTTGAAAATGCTGATGTTAAACTTCCAAAGTTTGACTAAACCCATGTTCAGAGGAGATTATGTAGGCTAGGCATACAATAGTCTAACTAATGTATACCCAGGAGGTGGTGTACAAAGTAAAGCTAAGAGAGAATTCAGGCCGAACCAGCGGAAGAGAGGGTTTTTGGTCATTCTAAACCTAGGAGGGGGTTTCTAAAGCAGGAGGCTAAGAAGGCTTCGAAGGCACTAAGTCGGGCCCACATGAATGGGTTGAACTTACCTAGATTGGAGAAAGATAGGGTTTTTAGCTAATTCCCTCGAAGGGAAGCTACGCTAAACCTGGAGAAGGGATATCTTTGAAGCTCGAAAGGGCCATATAAAGAAAATCCCAGACTACGAAGTCAAGGGAAAAATCTAAGAACCTAAGCCATAAAACTCCTGAAAAGAAGGGAGCATGCCAGCCGAGGAGTTATCAACCTATGAGAAAAGGACATATTCACGCTACAGGCTAGTATTATGTTCCTAGTGACTAAGTCACGCATGCAAGCTAACAGCTTAGAAGCTAGATAGTTTGTAAACAAGTAGCGAAAATTGAATACGAGAAGCATAGATATAGAACATACAACTCCCGGCAAGGGAGGACACAAGTATTCATGCAATAGCACGCTCCCGACAAGGGAGGATACACAACAGTTATGAAAGTTAATTCCCGGCAAGGGAAGATACACAAGGATAAAAGAGAATTAACTCCCGGCGAGGGAGGATCACATATATGCACAGTAAAAGGCCCCCGGCAAGGGGGCAACAGAGTTTAAAAAAGCAAAGTATAAACTCCCAACAGAGGGGAGAGCAGAGTTTAAAATGCCAAATCGGCATGAGAAAAAGAGAGAGAAAGAGTAGAATTCATTACAAGGTAAAGTAAATTATTCGTAGTATCAGGAGTTAAACAGGAGGGTTAGAGTCTTCCTCAGCCTCAACTTCTGCAGCAGCTTGATCGGCGTCCTTCTCCATGGCACGAGCCATGCATGCTTCCTCCTGGGAACCAAAAACTTCCAGGGATAAGGGGCACAAAGGGGGGATCAGCGGGGGCATCTCTGCTGCAGTAACCTCAACCTTTATCAGTTCAGCCACCAACTGGTTAAGAACTAGGGTCCACCACTCTTCTTCGATCGAGCGGGAAGAGTCGCCTTTGAAAGAAGGAAGAGTAGGGCCATTCTTATCAAATTCCCCTGAGAAGTTGGGATCGGCCTGCTGCTGTACGGCTGCGTTGAACCCATACTCATAAAAGAACCGGATATAAGGGCTCATGTCCCTAAGGAAGCTAGGGTGATTGAGATAATCCTTCTTCAGAGTAGGCCACAAGGCATGTAAGAAATGCTGACCAGGTTCGGCATAGAAAAGGTTCTTTAAACAGGACCTCGCTCCCTCCACCAGGGCCCTCTGATGCACCTGGGACTCCTGCAGAGCGTGGTGGACCGCCAGGCCGTTAATCTCTTTTTCTGCAGCCTCCCGTGCTGCCTCAGCTTTCGCTAGCTCGGCCTCAACCTTCTTAAGGCGAAGGGAGGCCTTCTTCTCTGCAAGGAGGGAATACTCCAGTTCTTTGAGTTGTGGCGAGGGGAGAAGGTTAGAAGGGCTTCACAAGCTGGATAAAAGGATGCCCAACTGAGACACAAGCACACAGACTGTGTTGGTATTTGCATTAAGAATTGGATACACCTGATTAAGAGGAATTGGAGAGTACCTGGGCGAAATGGCTTGCAGCCTGACGCTGCTGGTCTGGAGGGAGGCTGGTGAGCTTCTCATAGTCTTCTGCAGAAATCCGTTCATTGAAAAACTTACTGGCGGAGGTACCCGAGGAATAGGAATCAACGTCGATAGGGGTGGAGGAGAGACCCTGGCTGCGCTGCGTCGGGTACTTACGCCTAAAGGTATCCTTCGAAGAGAGCGAGCCCTGGCTGGTGGGAGCCTTACCCTTGTGGGTCTTAGACTTCTTCAGGGGAGGAGCCTCAGGGTCAACTTCCTCGGGTTCCATAGGATCTGGGACAGGAGAGGAAGGAGCAGCATCTGGAGCCTCAGTTTGCGAGACGGAGGGTGGTGGGGGCGCGCCTGAAGAGCCTTCAGGGTCCTCCAAAACCTTCGAAAACCATAGCATATCTGAGGAAATAGAAAAGCAACACGAGATCAGTTAAAATGAGCCCATAAAGGGTGTATTTATGAGAAAAAGAGAAAACATTTACCGTCTCCCGGTTCGAGAGGGACTTTCACGGAGAAAAACTTGAAGTGGGAAAGGAGGCGGGGATTAGATCAAAGCCTGGGCAGATAAAAATACCCGTGGGTGCGCACATGGGAATTCAGCATCTGAATTACCCGACGGTTAGTGGGAGAACAGATATGGTTAGGAGGAGCTGGAGGAGAGGGGTTCTTATAAACCCAGTGCTGATGCTTGAAAGGCCAGGGTTTATCGGGGGTTATGAAAACGTAATGGTTACCCCACTCCTTATTGATATTTGAGACCTTGCCCAGAAAAGAGCATTTCCCTTTTACCCTACTGCTTATATAGTAAAAAGGGCCGACGGTTTTACAGTTATAATGAGAAAAGAATAGTTCAGCAGATGGTCTCCCTCCATTTCCCTTGAGAAGGATGTAGAAGGAGATCATCATGCGAATAGCGTTTGGAGCGAATTGGTTGAGAGGGACGCCATAGAAGTTTGATATTTGGCACAAGAATTTAGGAGGAGGAAGATGCAGCCCAGCCTCAAACTGGGCTTGCCAAAAAGCTAAAGCCGGGGGAGTTGCCAAGTTGGGACGTACCCCCCGATCCAGAAGAGATAGGCTATATCCTGATGCAATGTAGTCGCCGGAGATGAGGTCGCTTAGGGCTTTTTCAGAAATTTTTGAGAGACCCGCGAAAGAGTCCTAAAACCGAACCCTATCTACCTCTGGGGAAGAGGGGGAAACGGGAGGAGAATCCCTAGAAGGGTCGGGGATTAGAGAATGATGAGAACTCTGAGATGAGTTTCTAGCATGAGAAATGGTTTGGGAGGAACCAGACTGAGACATTGCTAAGAACGTTCCTAGGAGGGAGCAAGGACGAGAAAAAGAAAGATTACCTGGATTTGGAGAGGAGTCGGAAGGAAAGCCGAAGAGTGCGCTTGCTGAAGGACTCACAAGGAAGAGAGATCACAGGGAAATGAGGCACATAAATTCTTAAGAAAAAGAAGAAGAAGAAGAAGTGGAAGTGATCGATTTGAAATAAAGAGGGAATTAAGTGAGGCGTGTATCAGTGACTAAAACTAAAGGGCGGATGCATGATCGACAGCTGTCCAGTACAGAAGCCGAGGAGTCGCTAAACGCCAACAGACTAGCGAGAGGGGATGTACCCGGGAAGCCAAAGCTACAGGGAGGATATTCCAAGGCTAAAGCTGCAGGGAGGATGTCCCCGAGAGCAAGAATGCAGGGAGGATATCCCAAAGCTAAATCTGCAAGGAGGGCTGCATACACCTTTCTTACTCCAGTGAGCTCCAAGATCGTTCACCGGAGTAGGGGGGAGTGGTTGATGCGGATAAAAATGTCGGGCCCAAATACACCCAGCCCAGTAGGGCTCGATGATGTAACTGAATACCTTAGATAGAGGGAGGAAAACCCGAGATGGCCCGAGCCCAGGGCGACAAGGCTACGAAGCCCTAAACCTACCTACAGGTGGGCCGCGAGACCAAGGCCTGTATGGAGAGGGGCCACGAGGCCCAAACCCAACTATAGATAAGGCCACGAGGCCTAAACCCAGCTACGGGTCACGAGGCCCCAAGCCCGACTGTAGGTGGGCCGCGAGGCCCAAACCTAGCTGCAGGTGGGCCAAGAGGCCCAGGCGAGATTTGAAGAGCACGTGAATGTTTGACCGAGCCCATAGCGGTTATCTATCTGATAAGATCAAGAAACGTCAGAAGGAATGAGTAGTTGAGATAATTGAGGCCCAAGTCAAGGAATATCTCCTATATTCCTTCCTTGACTGGGTCCAACCTCCGTTCAGGGGGGGAATTTGTAGGAACAATACAGATTGCTTGAGAGAAAAGATATCCACGCACGACATCATGACAGAACGTTCGGGATAATGTCTTGAAACCGTGATGACGGTTATTGCTCTTAACTTACGTATAAGTAACACACCCAGGAGGGAGGTAACGGTATCGAACGACTATCACTCTTACTTAGCTACTCTATACGTACTTTCTTGAGTGTTTCCCGGTGATCTGACTTGAGCGTCGGAGTACCTACGCCGTAGAACCCTCCGGCGTGTTTTGCAGGTACGTTTGATTCGAGGGAAGCTAAGGATCTTAGTGCGTGAAGGCTTTACCCACGTGAACCCAGGTAGGAAAACGACCCAGGTCAGTTTTTACGCATCATATATATATATATATATATATATATATATATATATATATATTTTTTTTTTTTGAAAGGGAACTTAAAATATTTTTATTTTCATTTAACTTAACATTATCACTTCTCACTTTATAATTATCCCATTAACTTTAAACCCATCACTCTTAACTCAAACATTATCACTTTAAAATTATTATTAGTAATCACTTAAATATTATTACTTCTCACTTACAATTATCAATTTTTACTTAGACATTAACACTTTTCAATTTAAAAACTTCTAACTTAAACATTAGCACTTTCAACTTTATAATTATCACTTTAACTTTAAACCTATTATCTTAACTTAAACATTATCACTTTAAAATTATTTCTATTTATAATTTAAATATTATCACTTCTCACTTAAAATTATCAATTTTAACTTAAACATTATCACTCTTCACTTTAAAAACTTTTAACTTAAACATTATCACTTTTCACTTTATAATTACCACTTTAACGTTAAACCTATCACTCTTAACTCAAATATTATCACTTTAAAATTATTATTATTAACACAAATATTATTACTTCTCACTTAAAATTATAAATTTTGACTTAAACCCTATCACTATAAACTAGAGCCGTCAAAATGGGTTAGGCCCGTTGGGCCAGCCCGCCCCGCCATGTTCAAAATGAGGGTTGGGCTGAATTTTTTTAGCCCGTTTGGAAGCGGGCCTAGATGGGCTGGCCCGTTTGGGCCACGAGCTTTGGCGGGTTGGGGGTGGGCTTTGACGGGCCGGCCCGCCTAATTTTTTAAAATTTTTATTTATTTTTTTAATATTTTCATATACAATATTAACAATTATAATATCATTTTTAAGGATATTTTGTAAAGTTTATATTTATAGATGATAAATTTAATTTGTAGGAGACTATATTTTTTAGTTATTATGGTTAATGAATTATAAGCTTTAATTTGTAAGAAATTATTTTGTAATAAATGAACGATGAACTTTATTTGTGAGATAAATATTGTTTTTATTTATTTAAAGTGATAATCACCAACATAAATTATTTGATTATATTTGATTGTGATAAATTTAATGTATTAAAGCTTTAAAATTATTATTTTTAATATTTTAAAAAATAAAAAAAATATAAAAAAATTAATGTGGGCTGACCCGCCTAAACCCGCGGCCCGCCAATAGGTGGGTTGGGGGTTTTGCAGCCCGCCATATTTTTGGCTCACCCCGCCCCGCTAAAGACGGGTTTTTGCGGGTTTAGGCCCGCCCCATCAGCCCGTTTCGACGACTCTACTATGAACTAACCATTTTTGTAAAAACTTTCAGTGGAAGTAAATATTAAAATCACTAATAAAATTAAATAATTTGTCAAGAAACATGATTTATCTTATCAAATGAGATGCGACTTAAACATGAAATTATGATTGAAGCACACATCCACCTGTAGCTTAGTGGGGACTCATTTGTCAATATTAAATACAAATCGTGTAAATCATTATTGAATATCTACAACACTGTAAATTTTATCAAGGACCCACTTTTGATCGGAACTACTATAGAAACTGTTGAACATACCATAACCTGTATTCTGTAGTTGTTGCGTATAAAATGTCGCATTTAAACAATGATGATTTACATTAAAATCATTTAATAGAGATAAATGTAAACTTAAATAGAAATTCACTAATGTCGTGGAATGCAAAGATGCAATGAAATATCCTTAATTCTCGTCACCGTTTTGGCAAAAAATAGATGAGATGTTGTTGCCTTCTAGTGTAGAGAGAATAAACTTATTTTTATGGTGAGAAGAATAGTTTATGTGTTTTTGATCTTGAAAAAATACCATGTATAAAATAGCAACGGAAGAGAATTTCGATTTAGAAAATTATGGGATAGCTCCAAATAATGACGTGGGTTTTGAATGATTAAAAATTTTTAAATCTTAGTCAAAACTAATTTGCGAGGTAATTAGGGATTAATATTTTGTGAAAAATGTGTGAAATAAATGTCCATAATTATATATATATATAATTAAACATTACTAATAATATAATATTAAAGGATAGGAATAATCTTTATAATTTTTGAAAACACATAAAATCTTTAAACCGATAAGAACTTAAGTATATATGTATATCTAAAGGGGCACTATTCTGTTAGACCGTCTCATGCATGAGATCATCACTTTTTATAAATTATTATCACTTTCAATTTGTTGTAATTTTTATACTAATTTGTATTATTTTTTAAAAAAGTGATAATAATTTATTAAAAATTGACTCGGTCTCATGCATGAGACCGTCCCCTACAAGTTTTTGCCATATCTAAAATAACTAAATTGAGAATTTTAGGTGTGTTACACATATCTTCCAATACCTTCAAAGCAACGAATAAATACCCACATCTATTATATATAACCATCAAATAATTCTCTATAATATGCTTATCTATGAATATCTTGTCCAAATCTGAAGTATATAAATTGCATAAGGAAATGGAAAATTTAACTAGTATAATCTGATCATCTTTACTAGAAATCCCCTTATGTTGCAAGTGTTTAACTCCAAAATTTTGAATGGCACTGATGATGATGCACACAAATCATAGGTTGATATCATCTGTTTAGCTCCATCTTTACCATCGAGATCTCCAAAATTTTGGTTCCGGCCTCCAATGAGCCACCAAGGTTTTGCGCATATTGATAAAATTTAAACCAGCATAAGATAGAAAAAAGTTTAATGGGTTATTTTGATAGGAATTGTGAGGAATGCATGATTTTTTTTTTAAGAAATTTACAAATTGGAGCTTTATGAGTTCGACTCACAGTCTGCCCGATAAAAAAAAAAAAAAATAGAGCTTTATGGGTTGATAAAGGAAAAAATAAGATAAAATATTGTGTATAGATTCTGGCAAGAATGTGGTGTCTCCATCAACATCTTAATACAGGTTAAATATAAATTCGTCTCACGAAATGTGGTTTGTGAGACGGTATCACACAAGTTTTTGCCTTCATCAAGCAAGCGTATGCGTGCTTGGTGGGGGCTAAAACCTGCGACCTTCTTCTATGACAGAAACAAATACTCCCTCCATCCTATACTCAACGATACATTTACTGTTTGCACGGTTATTAAGGTAAGAGTTGTTTATTGATATTTAAATGAAATAATGTAAGGGTATAAGAGTCCTTTTACTTTATTAAAAAAGTGATGGAACCATGAAACCGATCACAGTATATAAAAGAAGAGAGAAGAAGAAGGCAGGGATAGAGACTTGAGTACTTTCCTTAATTAAGTTTATCAGTAGTTAGATTTATATTTCAGCGTATTATGATTTCTTTCCTTAGTTTTGAATTAGTCAGCCCATGGGCTTTTAGGGTTATGATATTTAAACTTGAGAAATTATTTTTTGGAGGATTATGCAGAAATTATCTGAGAATATTTTTTGACAGCTTACGTGCTGATTGTTAGGGTAATTCAAGATTGTTCTTCTTGGATTTCTAGAATTGTACTTATTATAGGTCTAATCATTTGGCCTCAGAGCCAGTCTCGATCTACTACGCATTTCGCAAGCATGGTGTCAAACAAACGGAGGTTTGAACTCCTGGAAACATCAATCACTGAATTGAGTGAAGCGGTACAGACACTATCCATACAATTTGGGAATCACGAAAGCGGTGACTCTGAGAGAGTCACGCATCGGGAGAGATGCCGTCGCGGTAGGGAAGGGAGACCTGGAATCATTGATGCTGATCAAGGGAACCGTAGATTTCAGAGGCAAAAACACGAAGGGACATCACACAAGGGTGCGAGAGAAAAGGACAACACCATCAACCGACGCGATCATAGAGGCCACGAGGGTATTGGCCGCCAGACAGTTCACCGTGGCGAGGCTGGAAACCTGTTCGCTACACAACATGGGTTGTTCCACTGAGATGGTTCCGAAATCGACGATGATGAGGAGTAATCAGAACAAAAAACTGAATTACGTGGGTCAATTTTTAGTCAACAATTCGAGCGCCCACGCGACCACCGTCCTCGAGGCATTAAGATGGAAATTCTTAAATTTATGGGGGAGGACCCGGTCAATTGGGTCGACAAGGCAAAACAGTACTTTGAATTGAATGAAGTGCGGTTCAAAGATTGTGTCCCTATGACCTCTTATTACTTGGAGGGTGACACGCGCTAATGGTGGCGCTGGTTCGAACAAAACGACAGAGAAGGAGAAGGACCGATAACCTGGGAAATGTTCAGGGAAGGACTTTTGTCAAGATTCTGGAGTTACCAATATGAAGATGAGAATGAAGCGCACAATAATGTCAGACAATCTGGGACATTCAAAGATTATTTGCGAGAAATTGAAAGGCTACACAACCGCACCCCCGATAAGCCGTCGAGAGCTCTGTTGGGCACGTTCATCGCATGCCTTAAACCCGAACTAGCAAGTGAGATTAAAATGTGGTTACCATAATCCCTGCAAGAAGCGATTGAATTAGAAACCTAAAAGGATAAGTAGTTGGGGTTCACTCTATTCAATCGGAACGCAAGCCCGAAGCCATGGTTGTTCAACCCTCAAGTGAAGACGACACCACCTACGTCGTCAAACCCACCACCGGGCACATCTAATTCGACCCTGTGATTGGAGTGAATTGATACATGTTTTTAGGGCTATTTTTAGTGCAAAAAGTGAGCCAAAGTGTGATTTTTGTGCTTAAATGTGAAAAGTATCACTCTTTTGCCTAAAAAATATTACTTTGTGAGGTTTTGATGTATTTTGCCCGTTTTGCTGGTAAATCGGTGGAATTTTACCAAACCGAGAGTACCGGTATTCTTAGAATGAAACGACGAACATACGGGACGAAAACGGGGGTCGGGACCGGAGCCCTTCTCGATAAAAATTCCCTGGTCTCGAGTTGGAGTCGAGGGTGCACAGACCTCGACTCGAGGTTCATGCTGGAGGGAAATCATTTCAAAAAGATAGGATCCTCGACTCGAGGGAGGAGCCTCGAGTCGAGGGATATGAAAAATGCAGGAAGCTCGACTCGAGGGTGAAGCCTCGACTCGAGGCGGGAGAGATTTTTAAAGAAACGTGTTAGCGACTTTTAGGCCTCGACTCGAGGGCTTGAAGCTCGACTCGAGGAGTGCCCAAAACCGAAAAATTCAGTTTTTAAGCCATTGAAAGCCAAAACAGAGGGAGGATTGATTCTAGCAGTTCAGAGCAGTTTCTAGGAGTTTCTTTGAGCGAATTTTACATTTGGTAGCTTGAATTTACTTGTCATTGCATTAGATTGTTAGAATTGAGATAGATTCCACATTTAGTTCATTAGATTAGTAGATTGGTTGGTTGTAATTGAAGTTTGCAGCTGAGAATTGGGAAGAATTGAAGTTGTAGTGAAGCATTGTACAAGATTAATCATTCTTATTTTTGCCTATTGAAGCTTAATTGGTGATGTTCTTACCCTTTGATCTCTTTAATTCATTGCTTGTATTAATTAGATTGTTAATTGCTTTCTTAGATTTTCTAGCCATGGTTTTTGCTTGTAGCACCATGGGCTAATAGCTTTGTGCTTGGGATAATTGAAATTAGGGATGAAGTGATTGCCTCATGCTATGATTGTTGATAATTGTGATCAATTGAATTAGATTGCTCCCTAACTGTGTTTCTTAATTGTGCTTCATGAAAAATTGTCTCTTTTGATTAATGGTTGATCACCCTAGCAATAGGCGAGAGTTGAGCTAACGTGATTAGGTGTTAATCGGGTTTCAATTTTGCATGATTGTATGAATTGGGGACTTCTACATTGAGAAATGGGAAGAACTAAGGATACTCACATTAGGCATTGTGATATTAATGGAGTGATTAATTTCATGATGGTTTATGCTTTCCAATTTGATCGATTTGCATTTGGATACAATCATAGCTTGTTAATCATGGATTCCTTGATGGAGATTATCCCTTGCACCCAATTCCCCCATTGATTTAGTATATTTGATCTTGCATTCTAAGTGTTTGATAGATTGTTTGTATAAACTTGCCATTTAATTTCTTGCAATTTGTAGTGATTTAGTTCAAGAGCTTGTTGCAACTTTAGCCATTTAGAACTCTTATCCTTGAATTTCGTTTGCATACTTTCTCCCTTGGGTTCGATATTTTTGTTGATTGGTCTTAATAACTCTTACCCTATACACTCCAATCACCCAAGGCAGTAAGAGTCGGGTGCAATTATTCGTCGACAAGCAGGACTCTACTTCACTTGCGATGAGAGGTATTCTTGGAACCATAAATGCCCAAATGCTAAATTCATGAGTATTGTTATGGAATAACCTACCCCCGAAACTGAATCTATGCCGACGTACGATGAGGATGAAGAGGCAGACGTTGACAATGACATTAAGTTGGAATTTACACAAATATGGGCCCCATAGATTGTCCCATCGCGGAATTTGGCAGATGCCAATGGGAATGTAGATTTACTAAGATATAGGGCGAGCATCGGCCACCTACCGATCATGATAATGATCAATAGCAGAGCGACTTTAAATTTCATCAAGCCCGAGGTTACTACAGCACTTTGCCTCCAACCAACTCGGGGGTGTGAAACCAATTAGCGTCATACTTGGGGATGGACACGAATCCAGGTGTAGTCCTCGTTATGACAATGCTACAGTGGTGATTCAATGGGCTAGAATTGATGTCACCCTTCACACCTTTCCGGGGACCAAATGGGACATGATTTTAGGCATCCCATGGCTAGAATCAATCAGCCTGTTATCTATGGATTTCAAATATAATTCCCTCACTTGTTGGATAGGGGATGAAATCATTTTACTAAAGGCCATTGATTATATCAGCCCTGATGAGATGGAGGCTATTGAACATAATCGAATGAGAAGAAGTCGATACCACAGAGGGAAGTTCAACTTGCTGTCTTCGCCGGGGCCCAGTGATTAGGGTGACAAATTGCATGATTTGATGTGTGTTTTGATATATGTTTGTGTTGATTTCATAGCATTTGTCACCGTAATTGACATACTTGTGAGTTTAATAGTCGAGAAGCGTAGTGTTACAATTATTGTAGGATTTTACATGAAAGATGTGAAGATTTGAAAAGGCAAAGAAGAGAGGGTCAAAACGTAACGAGAATCGACCGAATCGGAGCTCAGGAGCTCAAGTTACGAACGTTTAAGCTGCAACTCGACCAACTCGAGCTGAGGGGATGAAGAACTCAAGCCGAGTGGGCCAACTCGACCCAAGTTGGCTCCACTCGAGCCGAGTTAAGGGTGAAAATCAGACTGTGCTATTGCCAAAATGGGATGCAACTCAACCCAAGCCAGGAGAACTCGAACCGAGTTGGTGCAACTCGAGCCGAGTTGATGCTGATTCTGCGCGATTTCGGCTGATTTATCCGATTCTTTAGGGGCTTATTTGTAATTTTCGTTATTTTAACCTAGCCCCCTTGTATAAATACCTCCATTTTCAGATTTTGAAGGGATACCCATGTTAGGATGTATACTATAAGCCTAGCTTTTGTATGAACATCTTTCTTGAGTATGAACATCTTTTTTCATATGAGATTCATTATGATCAAAATACTTATTGTTTATGATTGTTATATATATCATTATTTTGTTCAGATTAATCTATACTGTAGATAACATGGTGTGTGGTGTCACACAGAAGATCATGTTATCAGTGCCTTATAGATTATAAATAATAGCTCACAACCAAAATGGATTTGGACAAATCATTGGAACGGTTGTAGTGTAATTTGGTATTAGTCTATCTTGACTATAAAGTTACACTAGTACATTTTGTATGTATTGAGCAGGACCATATGAGGTTGTTCAATTTGTACTGACTATATAAAAGAACAAGACCTCTGTTGTTATGGATGTACGTCTTCTTAATCCCTATATAATAATGGGCACGTGTACTCAATGTATGTTTCTTTGATTTACCAATGGGTGAGATTTATTAAATTAATAGGCTCGGTGAATTGGGAGATAGCATTGTTTATATGGTGTGCTGTTGATTATAGAAGGAATCCGTGTCCTAATTATTTAGGATGATGATGTCCCCTTGAGGAGCTCATAAAGATTATTATGTAAACCCTGCAGGTGGATTTAATCCGACATAATAATAAAGATGAGTGGTACTACTCTTGGAATTAGATATAAATTAATTAAGTTGTCAGTAATTTAATTAATTTATGGACATTCGATATCTTAAACACGGGGAAATAAACGTACACATAATAAAGGAGCCCATATAATAATATGGGATTAGGATGGTAATTCAATTATAATTCTTTAGTGGACTGAGTTATAATTGATGGGCTTAAGTAAAGTGTTCGGACTGAACACAGGATATTTAGGCCCATCAGGAGGCCCAACCCTAATTCCTCCTTAGGGTCCCTGTTGTAGCCTATAAATAAACCCTAACATCAGAGTCTCCAGCGTGTGAAAAAAAACGTGAGATCAGAGGGAGGCGGATTCTGATTCCTTGGAGGATCGTCGACCACTCGACGTCCAAGGGAAAGGGATAGGAATACGGCAGAAGACCGTGAGGTTCGAGGCTCATCCTTCGATCGCAGATTCGACCTTAGAATCTGGTTTATCTTCACCTATTACGGTGAATAAAGGTACAATTCTTTCCGCTGCGTTTGTGTGATTATGATCCCGAGTCTGATATTTTCGTAGAGTCGGCGATCGGTGGTTCCAACAATTGGTATCAGAGCCGTGTTTTCTGACTCTATGCAATTGATTCGGTTTTTCGTAGATCTGATTTATTTGGATTGCATGATTATTGTAAATCTTTTATAATAGGGTTTCTTGATCTGTTATAATAGGGTTTCTTGATCTGTTATAATAGGATTTCTTGATCTGTTATAATAGGGTTTCTTGATCTGTTATAATAGGGTTTCTTGATCTGTTATAATAGGGTTTCTTGATCTGTTATAATAGGGTTTCTTAATCTGATATTGAATAAGATTGCATGGTATTTGTAAATCTGTCATATTAGGGTTTGCATGCTTATCATAAATCTGTTATATTAGGGATTCGATGTTAATCGTAGTTTTTTTTGGGTATGCGAATATTCTGATAATTTTTGCAGGAACCCTAAATCCAACTATTATGGTCAGTATGTATGTTTATGCATGTATTAAACCCTCGGACCTGTTGAGGTTTTTGTTTTGGGTTGGTGAATGATTGTAATAGTAATTACCACGGCGGTCTGTCGTGTAGGTTTTATTTCGATCTAGATGATGTATAGGATCGTTGGATAAAACTGTAATAGGAACAGGTTAGGATGGTCGTTGGAGGAACCAGTCGATCCCGTATTGCAGGCGCTGCCCGCACCCCGTTTGACGGAGAACATTCAAGCACATGGGAGCATGAAAGACGCCATAATAGTTGGAATTTTATTTTCCATGTTTATTCTTTCTCATATGTGTTATTGTGTTTAGCATGCTTTATGTGTTTCATATTTCGTGCATATTAATATCCCTCATGTTAAATAACTAAGTGGGAGAGGGGTTATTTTTCAACAAATCCCATAGCCTCCATTTCTGGTTTGTAAGTGATGCATTCAAACATGAACGTTGGTTTTAAGTGCCTTCTTCCATATCGGATGTGTTTGTTTGCGGACCACTAGATCAAACTTCCTTATGGATAATTATAAGTAAGTTATTTAGGAGCGTGTTATCTTCTCCATCTGAAGAGGCACAAACCTAGGTAATTGACTTGGTATTAAGAAATGGTATACACTTAAATGCATATAACAGTATCCTCCCCATCGGAGTAAGTGCTGTTATTTGTATGGCTAAAGACAAACCAACTATTAATTTTTATTTTGTTTGACAAAATGATGAAATTAATGGTTAAAACCTCCTCTTGCAAATGATTGAATTAGTATACGTCCACACTATCATGGCATACAAACTTCACGGTGTTTTGAGGTGTTGGTGAATTTAATTGTATTGTTTGAGGGAAAAAATATTGATTTAAATTCTTAATTTTGATCATTATGAATTTACGTGTTTCTCAGGATTTATCATGGCTTTCAATCCACTTGCTGTTATTCTTAAAGAAAACAAACTTACTGGTCTTAATTACATTGATTGGAAAAGAAACTTGGACATTGTCTTGATCTTTGAAGAGTACAAATTTGTACTCACTGAGGTTTGTCCTGAAAAACCCGATGAAAACTCTAGTGAAGAGGAGAAAGAGGCTTATAAGAAGTGGGTCAAGGCAGATGAGATAGCGCGGTGTTACATTTTGGCTTCTATGTCAAATGTGCTGCAACATCAGCATCAGGCCATGACCTCTGCTTATGAGATGATGCTCAATCTCAAAGAACTCTTCGGACACCGAGTCGGGCTGCCGAGGCAAGAAGCCATGAGAAACTTAATGACGATCACCATGACTCGAGGGGACACCCGTAAGGGATCATATCCTCAAGATGATGGCTCATTTGAATGAGATGGAAGTCCTTGGAGCTGAAATCGATGGGGAAACCCAGTCGATATCGTTCTCCGTACACTGCCTAAGAGTTTTGAGCGATTTTCGCCGAACTACAACATGAACAAAAGGTTGTATTCGATGGCGGAACTTCCGACGAACTCAAGCAGCAGAAGAGTTATTTCGTCAAGCTTCTCAAGCTTATATTGCTGAAAATGTTTCTACATCTAAGCCAAAAGGCAAAGTGATGAAGAAAAAGAAACAAGCTGGTTTGGCAAAGAAAGCGGGTGAACCAAAGAAAATTGGTCCACCAAATGGCGTGAAGAAGCCTAAGGGCAAATGCTTTTTGTGCAAGCAGCCAGGACATTGGAAGGTAGATTGCCCCGTAAAAAGGAAAAAGAAGGTATATCTTATTCACTAACTATTGAAACATGTTTAGCGGTGTTATCTACCGGCACCGGTGTGTAGATACGGGAGCCACCGATCATGTCCGCAATTCTTTGCGGGGTTCCAGAAACCCAGGCAGCTTAGTGAGGGTGAGATTACCATCTACATGGGCGACGCTACGAGAGTAGCAGGCTGTTGCGATGGGAGATGTTTATTTATTTTTAATAAGAATAAGACTTTGGTTTTGAGAAATTGTCTTTACGTACCTTGTTTTAGAAAGAACTTGATTTCAGTTTCTAAGTTATTTTTGGATGGATATTCTGTTTCTTTTGATAGCAAAGTGGTTGTCAAGAAAAATAGTGCTATTATCCTGCTCTGCACGTTGATTGGCAATTTATATACTCTTAATCCAATAACTCCCACAGAGCAACAAATGGAAATTAATAGTACATCTTCTAACTCAAATAAGCGAAAAGAACCTTCAAAAATGAACCAAACATATCTTTGGCATCTAAGATTAGGTCACATTAACTTGAGTAGGATTCAAAGGTTAATAGCCGATGGACCTTTGAGTTCATTGGAAGTGGAAAACTATCCGACTCGCGAGTCCCGCTTGGAAGGAAAAATGACCAAAAGGCCTTTTAAAGCCAAGGGGTATAGAGCCAAAGAAGTGTTGGAATTGGTTCATTCTGATTTATGTGGTCCTATGTCTACTCAAGCAAGGGGTGGTTTCGAATATTTTGTCTCTTTTATAGATGATTATTCGAGATATGGATATATTTATTTGATGCGCCGCAAGTCCGAGTGCTTTGATAAATTCAAAGAGTACAAGGCTGATGTGGAGAAGCGTCATGGTAAATATATCAAAACACTACGATCTGATCGTGGTGGCGAGTACCTCTTAGGAGAGTTTAGGAATTACTTATCGGAAGCTGGGATTCAATCCCAATTATGCACACTGGTACACCCCAAATGAGAATGGTGTGGCGGAACGAAGGAATAGGACACTCTTGGAAATGGTTAGATCGATGATGAGCTATTCGGAATTGCCGAGTTCGTTTTGGGGGTATGCCCAGAAACGGCAGCGTACATTTTGAACTTGGTTCCTTCTAAGACAAGATCTTCTACTCCCACGAGACTGTGGAATGGGCGTAAGCCTAGTCCGAAACATATTCGGATATGGGGTAGTCCAAAGACATGTCTTTGAAAGGAGATCTTGATAAGTTGGAATCTCGTATGCGAAGTTCGGCTGTTTGTGGGCTATCCTAGAGGAACGAAAGGTGGTTTGTTTTATAGTCCTAAAGATCGAGAGGGTAATTGTTAGCACAAATGCCCGATTTTTAGAAGAGGACTATGTAATGGACCACAAGCCCATGAGTAAAATTATTTTAGAAGAAATAAGGGGAGAAACTTCTACCGTAGTACCAAGAGTACAAGATGAGATACCACATGTGTCAAAGACCATCTGCTACTAATGATACACTATTACCACAAGTGCCTCGTCAGTAGTGGGAGGGTTGTTAGACAACCTGATAGATTCATGTTTTTGGGAGAGTCTTCGGACTTAGTACCGTGAACACGAATCGGATCCTGGAGCTATGACGAAGCACTCCAAGATAAAGATGCAGAAATCTTGGGAAAAAGCAATGAAATCTGAATTAGAATCTATGGATTCTAATCAAGTCTCGGGAGCTAGTAGAACCACCAAATGGTGTAAAATCCATTGGCTGTAAGTGGGTCTACAAAAGAAAAAGAGGATCGAGACGGGAAAGTAGAAACTTTCAAAGCAAGGCTTGTAGCGAAGGGGTACACTCAAAAAGAAGGAATCGATTATGAGGAAACCTTTTCGCGGTAGCCATGCTTAAGTCTATCCGGATTCTTTTGTCTATTGCTGCTCATATGAATTATGAGGTTTGGCAAATGGATGTCAAGACAACTTTCCTTAATGGAAGTCTTGAAGAAAACATCTATATGAAGCAACCAGAAGGATTCATCGCAAAGGGCAAAGAGCATCTTGTGTGTAAGCTTAATCGGTCCATTTATGGGTTGAAACAAGCTTCGAGATCTTGGAACATCCGTTTTGATGAGGTAATCCAGTCTTATGGATTTATTCAATGTCCGGATGAGTCATGTGTATACAAGAAGAGTGACGGAAACGTGGTGGTATTTCTTGTACTATACGTAGATGACATCTTGCTCATTGGCAACAATGTCAAGGTGTTGTCAGACGTAAAGGTATGGTTGTCCAAGCGCTTTGATATGAAGGACTTGGGACAAGTTGGACATATTCTTGGGATCAAAGTTATAAGGGATCGCAAGAAAAGAATGTTATGCTTATCTCAAGCTTCATACATTGATACTATCTTGGCTCGTTTTAGCATGCAAAACTCTAAGAAAGGTTTTCTACCTTTTCGACATGGAGTACCTTTATCTAAAGAAATGTGTCCTAAGACACCAAAGGAGATAGAGGACATGAAGGCGATTCCTTATGCTTGGTGTAGGAAGCCTAATGTATGCAATGCTATGTACGAGGCCGAGATCTCTGTTTTGCCGTGGGCATGGTTAGCGAATATCAAAGTAACCCAGACAAGGACATTGGACTGCGGTAAAGCATATTTTAAAGTACCTGAAAAGGACTAGAAATTATATGCTGGTTTACCAAGCAGATACTTTACTTCTTGAGGGTTACACAGACTCTGATTTCCAGTCGGATAGGGACAACAGTAAATCTACCTCGGGTTATGTGTTTACCTTGGGAGGTGGAGCCATAGTATGGAGGAGTGTAAAGCGAAAATGCGTTTCGGACTCCACCATGGAAGCTGAGTATGTAGCAGCCTCGAGGCAGCCAAAGAAGTCAGTATAGCTCGAAACTTCTTGATGGACTTAGAAGTGATTCCTAGTTTGCCTAAAGCTATCACAATTTATTGTGATAACAGTGGTGTAGTGGCAAACTCGAAGGAACCACGAGCCCACAAAGCAAGCAAACACATTGAGCGCAAGTACCACCTGATACGAGACATCGTAAAACGAGGAGAAGTTGTTGTCGCCAAGATTGCATCAGCGGATAACCTAGCAGATCCTTTCACAAAGGCTCTTCCAAATAAAAGCTTTTGATGGGCATGTTGAAGGGATGGGAATCAGATGTATGGCAGCAATTATGGAAGCATAGTCTTTTAGTATAAGTGGGAGATTGTTAGGATGTATACTATAAGCCTAGCTTTTGTATGAACATCTTTCTTGAGTATGAACATATTTTTTCATATGAGATTCATTATGATCAAAATACTTATTGTTTATGATTGTTATATATATCATTATTTTGTTCAGATTAATCTATACTATAGATAACATGGTGTGTGGTGTCACACAGAAGATCATGTTATCAGTGCCTTATAGATTATAAATAATAGCTCACAACCAAAATGGATTTGGACAAATCATTGGAACGGTTGTAGTGTAATTTGGTATTAGTCTATCTTGACTATAAAATTACACTAGTACATTTTGTATGTATTGAGCAGGACCATATGAGGTTGTTCAATTTGTACTGACTATATAAAAGAACAAGACCTCTGTTGTTATGGATGTACGTCTTCTTAATCCCTATATAATAATGGGCACGTGTACTCAATGTATGTTTCTTTGATTTACCAATGGGTGAGATTTATTAAATCAATAGGCTCGGTGAATTGGGAGATAACATTGTTTATATGGTGTCTTTGTTGATTATAGAAGGAATCCGTGTCCTAATTATTTAGGATGATGATGTCCCCTTGAGGAGCTCATAAAGATTATTATGTAAACCCTGCAGGGTAGATTTAATCCGACATAATAATAAAGATGAGTGGTACTACTCTTGGAATTAGATATAAATTAATTAAGTTGTCGAGAATTTAATTAATTTATGGACATTCGATATCTTAAACACGGGAAATAAACGTACACATAATAAAGGAGCCCATATAATAATATGGGATTAGGGCGGTAATTCAATTATAATTCTTTAGTGGACTGAGTTATAATTGATGGGCTTAAGTAAAGTGTTCGGACTGAACACAGGATATTTAGGCCCATCAGGAGGCCCAACCCTAATTCCTCCTTAGGGTCCCTGTTGTAGCCTATAAATAAACCCTAACATCAGAGTCTCCAGCGTGTGAAAAAAACGTGAGATCAGAGGGAGGCGGATTCTGATTCCTTGGAGGATCGTCGACCACTCGACGTCCAAGGGAAAGGGATAGGAATACGGCAGAAGACCGTGAGGTTCGAGGCTCATCCTTCGATCGCAGTTCTGACCTTAGAACTGGTTTATCTTCACCTATTACGGTGAATAAAGGTACAATTCTTTCCGCTGCGTTTGTGTGATTATGATCCCGAGTCTGATATTTTCGTAGAGTCGGCGATCGGTGGTTCCAACAACCCAGCACTTAGAAGATCACTAAACGTTTCCTTTCCCTTCTTCCATACACTTAGCCTAGTTTTACATTTAATCTTAGTTTTACCATTAAAATTTAGAATAACTAGTTTCTTTAAATTTCCTCATTGTATTTACTCATCTCAAGCCTTGGGAACAAGTTTTATAAGACTCTTGCAAGTTTTATTTCAATCAAAGAAGATTAAGGTTATATTGTTCCATCTCTTCATCTCTTCATCTCTTTTGCTATTTCATTATTTTCTAAGCTTCAATTTAATATGGATCTTGTGTATTTCATCATTTCCATCAGTGCTATGCTTGTATTAGCCATGGGCTAACTTTTTTATTGCTTGGGTATTTGATCTATGTATGAATTTGATGAAATTATGAATTGATGACTTTGATTTGCATGCAATTGGGTGTATTTGTTTCTATTGTTGGACTTTCCATATATCTTGTGATTGATTGTTGCTAGTAGTTTAATTTGTTGGATTCGTATGTTACAACGAGAGTTGGACGTGCTTATTTGGTGATTAAGTGAATGTTTCAATTGATTGCTTAAGAGTCAAATAGTGATTGATTAACCCGAGAGGGGATTAGTTGCTAGATCTCCGGACAATAGACATTGCATGCCTAGAGGTCGTTTAGGTGTGTGGTGAGGTGACGAAACTTAGGCATCAGTAACCGTGTTGAAAGTGTTTACGTATTTACAATCTTAGGAGTTTATGGATTTACTTTTGTGATTGCTCTTAACAAGCTCTTAGCATGCTTTGATAAGTTTGTTGGTTCGTAATTAGCCAAAGGATTACATAGTGACAATACTCGAGCAATTCCCTCTCACTCTTGCACTTCTTCGAAGTTAGGTGTTATTTTGTGTTGCTTTGCTTGTTACTTCTTTAATTTTCTGTTCCATTTCCTTAATTGCAAACCTGATTAGCTGCTATAATACTATGCCAACAAATGGTTTTGGGGATCTACTGTCCAACTAGTCTCTTGGGTTCGATAAACTGATTGGTCTTGAAATTACTTGTTGCTAAACTATAAGTCAATCAAATGGCGCCGTTGCCGGGGACTAGTCTAGGATACTTAGGTGGAACTTGAAATTGGTTGAGTAGTGTCACTAGTGACATTATTTACTTGTCTTGTTGTTTCTATTTTTGGTGAATTTGATACTTTGCTTCTTGTAGGTGCAATTGACCTTTGAAAATTGAGAACAAAGCACCTCCTAGAAGGCGGAATCGTGCTATGAACTGTAGGATTGTTGCTCAAGCAATGGAGGGCAATCAACCGGTGCCAACCCACCTCCTCAAAAGGAGGTTTTTGCCAATGAAGGGGAGATCGACATCCAAGGGATACACGTGGAGTTGAGGGGTGTCCAACCTCAACAAAGAGAGGAGATAATACCTCAAAACCAACTCAACCCTCAAAATTCTTACCCTTACCCCTACCCTTATCCATATCTATACCCATCACCTCCTCAAGGACAAAATTCATATCCTTATCCACCTCCATATCCACCATATCCTTCTTACCAAGATCAAAATTATGTTGCTCCTTACAACCCACCACCACTACCTAATCATCAACCTCCTCAAAATCATCAAAATCCTCCACCTCCAAGAGAAGGAAGACCCATTAGAGCTTATTTTGAAGCCCAACTTCGGGAGTACTATGATGGGATTGCAAGGCCGAATATTCAAGCCAAAAATTTTGAGATTGCACCATCTATGATTAAACTTCTAATGGAGAACCAATTCAAGGGAAGGGATGGAATCGATGATCCTCACAAGCACTTGGATAGATTTTTGGAGCTAGCGGATACAATGAAATATAATGGTGTCTCAGAGGATGCTAAAAAGTTGAGGTTGTTTCTATTCACTCTTACCGGTAAAGCAAAGACGTGGCTTAGTAAAACTATACCTCCAGGAAATATTCATACATGGGAAAAGGTGAGTCAGAAGTTCTTGCTCAAGTTTTATCCTCCTTCTAGAACCGTCCAAGTAAAAAACAAAATAGCAGGGTTTAAGCAAAATCCCAAGGAAAACATTAAGTATGCTTGGGAACTATTCAACAATCTGTTGATATCGTGTCCCCAACATGGGTTCCCAGAGGAACAAACAATATGTTTTTTCTATTGTGGAGTGGATGAAGCGGCTCAACTTCACTTGAATGCTTGTGCTAAGGGTGATTTCTTGTTCTTAACTTCACAAGAGGCTATTGAGATACTAGTGGAGTAGCAAATAATGCTTCCCTATGGAACACTCACCAAGGCCCTAACCAAAGAGTAGCTAATGTGGAGCAAGGAGATTTGATGAGGTCAATGGTGATGGCTTTAATTGAAAAAGTGAGCTCTCTTGCCTCAAATCAACAAAGAGATACTCCTCCACCTCAAATGATGCAAGAAAGGCAAGTTCTTAGCCAAGTGGGACCTTGTGAAGATGTGAATTATATGGGTAGACCACCTCAAGGAGGCTATCAACAAGGATACAAGGAGGGAAGAAAGGGTAATTCACTTTAGGGCAATACCGACAACCATATCAACAAGGAGGTCCATCTTCTTTCCAACAAGGAGCACAAGGTAACAATGCTTATAACTCAAACTTCCAAAAGAATGAAAACTTTTCACATTCCAATCCGAAGGCCGCCGTACAATTCCCACCCGGATTTGATCCGGGTGCTAAACCACCCAATGGAGAGGGGAAGCCTTCTACGGATGAGTTGTTAGCTATGTTGATTAAGAAAATCGAGGAAAAAGATGCTAGACTTGAAGCAAGGTTTGATAAAATGGAAGCAAGGCTTGATAAAATGGAAGGTTTGTTTGGGAGTCAAATTACCCAACATGGGAATCAACTCAAGACCCTTGAGTTCCAAATGGGACAATTAGCAAACACATTGGGTAATATGCAAAATAAGGGCAAGTTTCCTTCCAATACCGAGGTGAACCCATGAGAGTATTGCAAAGGTATTCAATTGAGGAGTGGTACCAAGTATGATGGACCTTTAATGCCAAAATATGGGGAGTTTGAGAGTGGTGATTCTAATGAGAATGAAGAGGTTGGTGAAGAAGAGGAAAATGAGTTTCAGAAGATGAATGAAGATGAGGAGGAAAAGGGAATGATGAAGAAGATTGAAGAATCAATAACAAAGAAGAAAGAAAAAGTGCTTGAAAGAGGTGAAGGATTAACTTGAGTTCCTAAGTGAAAGCTAGCCAAGGAGTTGAGGGAGAAAGAAAAGCATGTACCTTGTGATCGTTGGGGATTGCCCAAGACATCTATCCCACCTCCCTTCCCTAAGAGGTATATGAAGCAAAAGATAGAAGAAAGGTTTGCTAAGTTTCTAGAGATCTTCAAAAAGATCCACATCAATATCCCTTTTGCCGATGCATCGAAACAAATGCCTCATTACATGAAGTTCCTCAAGGATGCTATCTCAAAGAAAAAGAGGCTTCAAGAGAATGAAACTGTGGGTTTGACCGAAGAGTATAGTGCGTTGCTTCAAAGAAATGTGCCTGAAGAGATCAAGGACCCGAGGAGTTTCACAATCCCATGTGAGATTGGAGGAAGTGATACTATGTGGGCATTATGCGATCTTGGAGCAAGCATAAACCTTATGCCTTACTCTATCTATCAAAGGCTTGATTTAGGTGATATTAATGAGGTCTCCATGACACTCCAGTTCACCGATCGTTCCATAAAAAAACCTAGGGGAGTTGTAGAGGATGTGCTCGTGAGGGTGAATCATTTCATATTTCCTGCGGACTTCGTCATACTTGATATGGAGGAGGATCAAGATGTGCCACTGATTTTAGGAAGACCCTTTCTTGCAATGGGTGAGGCCATGATAAATGTGAAGGATAGAGAGCTCAAATAGTGCTTCAACAATGAGGAAATCAAGTTTTCTATTTACAAGACCTTGGAGAAGAATGACCAAGTGGAGAGTTGTAGCTTTGTGAGCTTGATTAAGGGAGTGATCCAAGATGAATGGGAAGATTTCTCAAACTCATCTTTATCTCTTGATTCATATTCTTTCTTGAATAGAAATTTGCATTCATTGCCTAAATGCGAGTCTAATGATCTTTCTTTGCTTATTACTCATGATTGTAGGGATGGTGTAGAAAAGGAGATGAAAGCTTGTGACCAATGGAAGGTGAAGCCTAAATTCTTGCCCTTGGAGAAAGAAAGAGAGGAGATGCCCAAATTGGAGGAAAAGAAAGACAAGCTCAAACCTCTACCCGATCACCTTCAATATGCATACGTAGATGAAGAAATGAGATATCCCGTGATTGTCTCTTCTACCTTGAGTACTAGTGAGCTTGATAAATTAGTGCATGTGCTAGCTAGGAATAAGGGTGCTTTGGGATGGTGTATTGAGGATTTAAAAGAGATTAACCCATCTATTTGCATGCATAAAATAAGGGTAGAAGAGGGTAGTAAAGCTATTGTGCAACCTCAAAGGCGGGTAAATCTTTTAATTCAAGAAGTAATTAAAAAGGAAGTGATTAAATTTCTTGACTCTGGCATGATTTTTTCCGTAAGTGATAGCATGTGGGTGTCTCCATTGCATGTGGTTAGTAAGAAGAGAGAGATGATTGTGATCACCACTGACTCCAACAAGGTCATTGCTACACGGGTAGCGACCGGTTGGAGGGTGTAGCAATGACCTCGTTGGAGGGTGTGTGCCAATTATAGAGAATTGAATAAAACTACTTGTAAAGACCATTTTTCCCTCCCCTTCATGGACCAAATGTTAGATCGTGTGAGTGGACATGCTTTTTATTGCTTTCTCGATGGTTACTCGGGGTACAATCAGATCATAATTGCTACTGAGGACCAAGAGAAACTACATTTACATGTTCTTATGGAATGTTTGCGTGGAAGCGTATGCCATTTGGTTTGTGTAACGCTCCTACAACGTTTCAACAATGCATGATGTCAATCTTTCATGATATGATTGAAAATGTTATAGAGGTATTCATGGATGATTTTTCAGTGTTTGGTAGCTCCTTTGATATATGTTTAGCTAACCTTGAAAGTGTGCTAAAAAGGTGCCATGAAACTAACCTTGTCCTTAATTGGGAAAAATGTCATTTTATGGTACGGGACGGGATAGTTCTAGGCCATCATGTGTCTCATCCAGGAATACAGGTGGATCGAGCTAAGGTTGTGGCCATTGAGAAGCTTCCTCCACCTACAAACATCAAGGGAATTCGATCCTTTCTTGGACATGCCGGGTTTTACAGGAGATTCATAAAAGATTTCTCAAAACTCTCAAAACCTCTTTCACGTTTATTAGAAAAAGATGTTCCCTTTGAATTTAATGATGATTGCTTGTTTGCATTCAGGTCTTTGAAGGAGGCGTTGATTTCTACACCCATCTTGGTAGCACCTAATTAGGAGGATCCGTTTGTGGTAATGTGCGATGCAAGTGATTGGGCTATGGGAGTAGTGTTGGACAAGTAAGGGAGAAAAAGTTTTGAGCTATTTACTACTCTTCCAAGACATTCAACTTTACCCAACTAAATTACATCACAACGGAGAAGGAACTTTTAGCGGTGGTGTATGCGGTGGATAAATTTTGACCCTACCTAGTAGGTGCGAAAACCACCATTTACACCGACCGCACAGCCATAAGATATTTTATGGAAAAGAAGGATTCAAAGCCAAGATTAATACGATGGATTTTACTCCTCCAAGAATTTGACTTGGATGTCAAAGATAAGAAGGGGAGTGAGAATGTAATCACCGATCATTTGTCAAGATTGGAGCATGATGAAGAATATGAAGAGGAAAAAGGTGAAGTGAAAGAGGAGTTCCCGGATGAACATTTGTTTGCCATAAAGATCAAGGATGATGGAGAAGAAGGGCCATGGTATGCGGATTATGCTAATTATATTGTGGTAGGAAGGTTGCCCTATGATTTGACTCGGTATTAGAAGAAGAAATTTTTAAGGGATGTGAAAGACTATTTTTGGGATAATCCTTTCTAATACAAGAAAGGGGTGGACTCAATCATAAGAAGATGTGTGCCAAGGGAAGAATGGGAGAGTATAATGTTCCATTGCCATTCTTTACCTTGTGGGGGTCATTATGGAGGAAAGAAAACGGCTTTGAAAGTGCTTCAGTGTGGGTTTTATTGGCCGCACCTTTTCAAAAGTTGCATGAGTTTGTGAAGAAATGTGATAAGTGTCAAAGAAGTGGGAATATATCAAAGAGAGATGAAATGTCATTGAATAATATCCTTGAGGTTGAGGTATTTGATGCATGGGGGATAGATTTCATGGGACCATTCCCTACTTCTTTTGGGAATGAGTATATATTGCTTGCGGTGGACTATGTCTCGAAATGGATAGAGGTAATACCAACCCGAACGAGTGATACCAAAACAGTGATTTCGTTCTTGAGGAGCAACATTTTTGCAAGATTCGGTGTACCAAAGTTTTGATTAGTGATGGGGGCAGCCACTTCGTGAACAAGATGTTGGCAAATGTGCTCACGAGATATGGAGTGAAACATAAGATTGCGACCCCCTATCACTCTCAAATGAATGGGTTAGCTGAAGTTTCAAATAGACAAATTAAGAAGATTTTGGAGAGGACCGTAAGTGCTACACGGAAAGATTGGGCAAAGAAATTGGATGATGCACTATGGGCCTACCGAACGGCATACAAGACACCACTTGGCATGTCACCCTACCAATTAGTTTTTGGTAAAGCTTGTCATTTGCCCATTGAATTAGAGCATCGTGCATTTTGGACCATGAAGAAGTTGAATTTTGAGAGTTCCCGTTGTGGAGAGAAAAGAATTCTTCAACTCCATGAACTTGAAGAGTTTAGAGAAAATGCTTATGAAAGTGCACATTTGTTCAAAGAAAAGACCAAGCGGTGTTATGATGCCCGACTCACCAAAAAGACTTTCTCGGAAGGAGATGAAGTGTTAATATTCAATTCAAGATTAAAGATATTTCCCGGAAAGCTAAAGTCTAAGTGGAGTGGACCGTTTCGTATGACAAAAGTTCATCCTTCCGGCTTTGTGGACTTAGTGAATGACAAGTGAGAAGAGTTCTAAGTCAATGGTCATCGTTTGAAGCATTATTACTCTCCTTGTGATAAGGGGGTAGTTAATAAAATGGATTTGAAGAGTGCTTGAACTCGAAGAGTTCCATTCGGCATAGGACGTTAAAAATAGCTTTGGATGGGAGGCAACCCATCGTTTCTTTTATTGCTTTCTTTGTTTCCTGTTTTGTTTTTCATTCTTGCTCTCTTTTATCGCTTTCTTGTCTTGTTTGTGTAGGAAGTTGGGGTCGAATTGTTGTGGGATTGATGTGCATTGAGAAGCTTGAGGGCATCATTGGTGCAAATTTTGAGTCTTTATAAGTGAATTTTGGGTAAGCAACCCCGGGCTCAAACTTAGATTTGCTTGCAATGTCTAAGTTCGGGAGGATTTTGTTTGTTGAGCACTTGACGTTGCACCGGCGCACACGAGTTTATATGACACTGCACAGGCGCACTACCCGTTCTTCTTAGATGGTATTAAGACTTATATGCTTGTATGGAAATTATTAATGTTGCTAATGATTAGGCTTGTGAAATTGATTTGATGATATTGAGTAAATTGCTTGAGGATTATGCTTGGATTGCAAATTTCATTGTACACTTTTTGCCCAAATTTTTAATTGCTTAGCAATAAAAAAGTTTGGGGGATATGATCAGTTTACAATTCTATTTGCATTGCATATTGTGTGGATTGTGTTTCATGCAGGAGAAAATGGTGAAAAAGGAGAAAAAATTCGAGTTGAACTAAAAAAGGCCAACTCGATCCGAGTTGATGGGTCACTTGAACTGAGTTGGGGTGAAAAATCATCCAGGAGAAAAATGGAGCCAACTCGACCCGAGTTGAGTCAACTCGAACCGAGTTGGTGAAAGAGAACTCGACCCGAGGTGTGAAACTCGATCTAAGTTGAGGGGCGAGATTTAGGCAGGCTATCGAACTCGACTGACCCGATACAGCTCGACGTGAGTTAAGTCTTGACGGGCCAAAAATGGGTTTGACCTCTTTTTAAGTCTATTTTCTCTCATTTTTCTCACACCACTCTTCATTATTTCAAAAAACCCATTTTCCCCCTTTCCCTTCTTTCAAACACGTGCACATTCTTTTCTCTCCCTCCCCACTCGGTTCTTCACGTCTAACTCAAATCGAGTTAATTCCCAAGTGTCAAGCTAAGTTTTTACTTCTCCATTCAATAAGAGGTATGTTTTGTACTCTATTTCAACTATTGTCAAGGATTGAAGCATTCTTTATTTGAATTTTATGATGAACTCTAGAATTGAAATTTTAGGGCTTTCAATTAATTTGACGAATTGATGCTTTATGTGACCTATTTGTGATGAATTTGTGGTTATTGAGTGATGGGTTTTCCAATTCTTGTGTCAATTTGATATGGGTATTCTCAATTTTTGAGGAATTTGGAAAATTTGAAGCCTTAGATCTCATTTATGCAAAATTTGGAATAGTGGGAATTTGTTGAAATTGATAGATGATTCTTGTTTAATATTTTATGAGGAATTACTAATTGGTGAATATTCATGATGGGTGCTTTCAATTTTAATCCAATTGGGAAATTTTGTATCTCATAAGTTAGGCTTGAATTTTGCTATATTGTTGTTGGGAATGGAGAAGTTTGAGCATGTCTTGTGATGATTAAAACAATTGTTTGGTCATTGCTTAATTATGAAATTTTTGCATGCCCCATTGTTAATTTTGTTTTGCAATGAAATTTTCATGGGTTGAAGTTGTGAAAATAGATTCTTACATGCCTTGTTGCTAAATTGCAAGTTTGAATTATGTGTGGGAATTGTATGCTTTTTAGCAATAGGTTGAGGGTGTGAGAAATTCATAATTTTTGCTTGTTATGTTTTAAAATTGTAAGACCCTCTTAATATTCTTGTTTGTATAGAAAATGCCGCCAAGGAGAGGTGAAAGGGTTCGAAGAGTTGTGAATGACGAGAGGGTATTTGCACAAGAGCTAAGAGAGTGTATTGATTACGATTGTTACCAGGCATGTGGACGGACTCCCTCAGACTTGGGAATAAACTTCGGGGTAGAAGGCTACAAGTATGTTAACAGATTCATTGAGCTTTCTAGAATGTCTATAAGAGCGACGAAATACTATGATGAGGAGTGTGTAGAGGCACTAGGGATAAGAGAGGAGGTGGAAACGTTGTTCACAAGGGTAGGATGGAGAGGTTTGTTGACAGTCAGAGAGCCGACATATGAGTCATTGGTCATGGAATTCCTGAGCAGTGTGGAGGAAGAGTTTCTCAATAATCATAGCCAATATGGGATCAATTTTAGAATCGAAAACCGCGATCAATATCTGACCTATTGGGAGCTCAACAGGATCTTTTAGATGGTAGAAGAGCCAGTTAGAAATGATCAAGATCCTTTTAGCGAAGTTGAATTTTGGAAAAAAATTGTAGGAATTGATGAGAATGGTACGCCGGTGTACAACCCGAGTCGCTCTAAGGGATCCTGGATTAGGAATCCGGTGTTTTGTTATGTGCAACATCTTATCTCAAATTGTGTATGCTAGGCATGAAATTGGATTGGTCCGAGATGATGAGCTATTAATCATGTTTAAGATGATCAAGGGGAGCGAAGTGCATTTTGGGAAGGTTCTCATAGAGCAGTTCCTGAGATAAAGAGCACCTATTAAGAACTGTTGGTCCCACTTAGTTGAGTAGATTAGACAAAACTTGAACTAGCCTTCTAGGAAAAATCTAGAAGGGGGGTTGAATAGATTTTTCAGATTTTTACAAATCTTTAAAACTTATTCAAAACACACAAGTAACACAGCGGAATTCAATTTTAAACTCAACTCTATTAAGATCATAAGCACACTGATATTTTAGTTCTAACTCCAATTCTGAAATTAATCTTTGATTGATAAACTGAAAACTGAAAGATATAGATAAGTAAAGTAAAGCAATAAAGAACACAAAGATTTATAGTGGTTCGGATTATGAATAATCCTACATCCACCCTCCTTCTTCAACTAGAAGAAGGGACTCTGCTTACCACTTACTTACTTTCAATCCAACTTACAGCTTACAACTCGTGAAGATCTTCAAATCTTCAATCTCCTAAATTCTTCTCTACAATCTAACTATTACAGTGAATATTGAACTTTGAAGATTACAAGTAAAGTGTTCTATAAACACTTAGAACTTTTTGAAAACTCTTTTTGAAAAACTTGTGAATTGATTGCGAAGATAGAAATTTGAATTGTGAATAATGTGTAAATCGTGTTATATGAAAAAGTATTTGAAAAATGAAAATCTATACCTATTTATAAGTCTGAAAAGACAGTTAGTTTGTTAGTCAGTTCTAACAAACTGAAAACTGCTGAACAAACTTAATCTTGAAAACTACTTTGCTCCTCAGCTGATTTGTCCTCCTCGTCTGCAGCTGACTTGGTGAAGACTTGCCTTTCTTATTCTACTCAGCTTGTCTTAACCTCGTCTGAGCTCTTTATAATTGTCTCCTGCAGATGACTAGATTTTAGCTTGTCTCCAGATGACTTGCAACTTCTAGTCTTCAGCTGACTTGTTCAGTCCTCGACCTAGTCTGATCAGCTTAGTACTAGACTTTGATCTCAGCTGTTCTTCATAGTCGTCTGATCATCTGAATTGCTTTTTAACTCCTCAAAACCTTTCTTGATCTAACAATTTCCCCCTTTTTGATGAAGTTAAAACCTACAAGGAAGAGACACACTCACAGCTGAAGTTAGTTAAAGTTAATCAAGATTATCATATAGGTATTTTAAAACACATTCACACATAGAATCAGATTCATCCAAGTTAAAGCACTTAATTCACACTTAGAAAAATTTAAGAAAATATTCTTAAGTCTTAAGAATTTAGACTTAGTGAAAAGTTTTAAATCTAAAAAAAAATTAAAGACTTAAAAAAATTTTAAGACTTAGAAAATTTTAGAAAAATTTTAAGTCTGAGATGAAAATTTTCTCAGACGATTAATACTTAGAAAGTTTTAAATTTTCTTAAAACAGTAAAGAAAGCTTTAAGAAATAAAACAAGTAAATCACATAACTCAAAGTATATTCATTCACATATATATATATATATATATATTTTACAAATAAGGAGAACTGATAGAAATAAAAGATAAGGAAAAGAAAATCCTGGACTATCAGATTCCCCATTGGCTTGCTTCAGGAATTTTCAGCCAAGTGAAGATCCTAGCTCTGAGCTGTTTGAGTTCTTCTTTATCTGTGAGCTTGGATTCCACTTCAGCTTTCGTAATTACTGTTTTGACCCATTCCATATCTGGAGATCCATCTGCATTTAGCTTAGGAGAGACGTGCTCATAGGTTGGAGCGACAAGGTCGCAGTTGAAAACCTTACTAGCCTCATCAAGCAGTCTTCCATATAAGTCAGCATCCTCCTTCTCCATCCACTCATGCCACTGCATGTCTTCATCAGCTGCACCAGATGGAGATGCCTTCAAGATGTACCAAAAGTACATCCATCTGGCATCCAATACTTTCTTCTTATACTCGCTGGTGAACTGTCCTGAAACCATCTTCGGAGGAATGACACAGAGGAGGAAGAAGCTAGAGAGCAACCTTCCATGGGGCATCAAAGGGAGTCACCGGCGAGAGAACCTGTCCGAAGGCAAGTTGTGCAAACTTATCAAAGGAGGTCTGATTTACAAAACTTGACGAGGGGCGTAGAAAGACTAAATATGAGGATGACAAGAGTTGAAGAACATCAAGAGAGGATTGAGACCATGCTATTGGAGCAAGCAAGAATGCAAGAAGCCATGTACAATTGGCACGTGAGTCAAGGACACTTCCCGCCTTATCAACCACCACAGGAATGAAGTTGATCATGTGAATTTCAGAGTACCTTGTGGTGGTACTTCCTTTAATCTTCATTTATATGTAGGAATTTTACTCCCTTTTGATTTGATTGACTGTAGACTTTTGATTGTTCTATTCTCTAACTGATTTCAAACTTTTGGATTTGTATGGTTTTAATTTTCAACATATATAGAGCTTATGTGTGGTTTTCACCCTTATTTTTGAGTTTATTTGATGTGAATTTGATGAGGTGTTATGCTTGGAGGCATGTACGTGGCATATTTATTTTGATTAATGGACATGGTGAACTTGTGATGTGACATGAGTTGATTTGTTGCTTGATTCTAGCATGAAATTTGTCTTATGATGATAAGTGTAATGAAGAATGCTTGTTCTCTTTGCTCAATTTTAAGCCCGTGATTTTTGAACCTCTTGAATCGTACATGAAAAAACAGTTTGATTCCTTGTTGAGTGCGTCATTTGCGATTGTGCATGTAGAACATGTCTATAGACTTGTTGAAGTTGAGTTTTGTGTTGATCTATGAAAATGATTTGAGGCCATATTTGGTTTGTTAAGCTACTTAGCTAAATTTTACCTTATCAATGACATTAATTTCCCTAGTAAGCCAATTTATGTCTTAAAGCCTTATTCTTTGGCAAGCTTGTGAAATTAAGCCATTTTGTCTATCCTTATTGGCCTTTGTTTCCATATGTTTAGTAGAGCATGATTGTTGGTAAAAGAATGATGAAGTGATATTGAGAAAGTCTGATGGTATGATTGGGATGAGTGTGATAAGATGAAAAGAATAAAGAAAAGAAAAGAGGTTGAAAAGGAAAAAAATTGAATAGTAGAAAAATGAAAGAAATGATGAGAAGAAAATTCAATTTGAGCTTAAATGCAAAAGAAGGTCTCAAAAGGAGTTTGTTGGTGGATTTTATGTGAAAAGAATGAAAAGAAAAAGAAAGAGTAATGCTTGTTGAAATTGAAGTGAAAATTCGATTGAATTGTATGATCAACTCTCATTGCTCTACTAACATTGAGTCACTACTTCCTAAATTCACCCACCTAGTCCAAAGAGCTTTCATTACAACCTATTGTAAAGTCCTCTTTGATTCATAGTTGACACACAAAATGAATAATTCAGACTGAGTTTTGTGGCAAGCATATGGTGTGTGTTTTTGTGAATTTATGATTGAGTGTCTAATTAACCTTATACACTTGTGTGATGAGAGATACACTCCTTGGAAGGAGCATTGAGAAAGCATTCGAATTGCATCTTGTCAAAGCATGACATTTTTTAGTGTTAGTTGAAAGTGGCATTGAAAACTTGTGTTCACTAATTAGTTTGATTGTCCTAATTTTGTATTTTTTTCATGGGACATAGTTGCAATCAATTCACCCTTTGTGCTTACTTGTTTCATTGCTCGGGGTCGAGCAACACCTTAAGTTTGGGGGAGTTCCGCCACCAGGCCGTTGGATGATCATGGACAGCTTACGATTGAACATCTTTTAGCCAAGTTTTCAAAAATGACGGAGACCCCAACTTTCTTGCCACCTCAACGTGCTTTTGATCATCGAATACGACTCATAGATGAGACAAAACCAGTGAACGTGGCTCCCTATCGCTATGCTCATTTCCAGAAGGACAAAATTGAAAGACAAGTAGCTGAGATGTTGAAAACGGGGCTGATACGTCAAAACACCACTTTGTTCTCTTCTCTCATCTTACTTGTGAAATAGAAGGACGAAATGTGGCGCTTTTGCACCAATTATCATGCATTAAATGTTGCTACAGTAAAGGATAGATTTCCTATACTAACCGTCGAAGATATGCTAGATGAATTGCAAGGGGCGATGTTCTTCTCTAAACTTGATTTAGTGGTAGGTTACCATCGAATTCGTATGCACCTCGACGATATCCACAAGACAGCCTTTCGAACTCACAACAGTCAATACGAATACCTCATTATGCCGTTTGTTCTTAGTAATGCACCCGCAGCATTCTAGGCCATCATGAACAATATTTTTCGGCCTCAGTTATGTAGGAATTTTATTTACTTTTGATTTGATTGACTCTAGACTTTTGATTGTTCTATTCTCTGACTGATTTCAAACTTTTGGATTTGTATGGTTTTAATTTTAAACATATATTGAGCTTATGTGTGGTTTTCACTCTTATTTTTTAGTTTATTTGATGTGAATTTGATGAGGTGTTATGCTTGGAGGATTGTACGTTTCATATTTTTTTGATTGATGAACATGGTGAACTTGTGATGTGACATAAGTTGATTTGTTGCTTGATTCTAGCATGAAATTTGTCTTATGATGATCAGTGTAATGAAGAATGTTTGTTCTCTTTGCTCAATTTTAAGCCCGTGAGTTTTGAACCTCTTGAATCGTACATGAAAAAACAGTTTGATTCCTTGTTGAGTGCGTCATTTGCGATTGTGCATGTAGAACTTGTCTATAGACTTGTTGAAGTTGAGTTTTGTGTTGATCTATGAAAATGATTTGAGGCCATATTTGGTTTGTTAAGCTACTTAGCCAAATTTTACCTTACCAATGACATTAATTTCCCAAGTAAGCCAATTTGTGCCTTAAAGCCTTATTCCTTGGCAAGCTTGTGAAATTAAGCCATTTTGCCTATCCTTATGGGCCTTTATTTTCATATGTTTAGTAGAGCATGATTGTTGGTAAGAGAATGGTGAAGTGAAATTGAGAAAGTCTGGTGGTATGATTGGGATAAGTGTGATAAGATGAAAAGAATAAAGAAAAGAAAAGAGGTTGAAAAGGAAAAAAATGGAATAGTGGAAAAATGAAAGAAATGATGAGAAGAAAATTCAATTTGAGCATGAATGCAAAAGAAGGTCTCAAAAGGAGTTTGTTGGTGGATTTTATGTGAAAAGAATGAAAAGAAAAAGAAAGAGTAGTGCTTGTTGAAATTGAAGTGAAAATTCGATTGAATTGTATGATCAACTCTCATTGCTCTACTGACATTGAGTCACTACTTCATAAATTCACCCACCTAGTCCAAAGAGCTTTCATTACAAACTATTGTAAAGTCCTCTTTGATTCATAGTTGACACACAAAATGAATAATTCAGACTGAGTTTTGTGGCAAGCATATGATGTGTATTCTTGTGAATTGATGATTGAGTGTCTAATTGTCCTCATACACTTGTGTGATTAGAGATACACTCCTTGGAAGTAGCATTGAGAACGCATTCGAATTGTATCTTGTCAAATCATGACATTTTTTAGTGTTAGTTGAAAGTGGCATTGAAAACTTGTGTTCACTAATTAGTTTGATTGTCCTAATTTTATCTTTTTTCCATGGGATATAGTTGCAATCAATTCACCCTTTGTGCTTACTTATTTCGTTGCTCGGGGACGAGCAACACCTTAAGTTTGGGGGAGTTCCGCCACCAGGACATTGGATGATAATGGACAGCTTACGATTGAACATCTTTTAGCCAAGTTTTCAAAAATGATGGAGACCCCAACTTCCTTGCCACCTCAACGTGCTTTTGATCATCGAATACGACTCATAGACGAGATAAAACCAGTAAACATGGCTCCCTATTGCTATGCTCATTTCCATAAGGACAAAAATGAAAGACAAGTAGCTGAGATGTTGAAAACAGGGCTGATATGTCAAAACACCAGTTTGTTCTCTTCTCTCTTCTTACTTATGAAAAAGAAGGACGAAACGTGGCGCTTTTGCACCAATTATCATGCATTAAATGCTGCTACAACAAAGGATAAATTTCCTATACCAACCGTCGAAGATATGCTAGATGAATTGCAGGGGGCGATGTTCTTCTCTAAACTCGATTTAAGGGAAGGTTACCATCAAATCCGTATGCACCTCGACGATATCCACAAGACAGCCTTTCAAACTCACAACAGTCATCACAAATACCTCATTATGCCGTTTGGTCTTAGTAATGCACCCGTAACATTTCAGGCCATCATAAACCATATTTTTCGGCCTCATTTATGTAGGAATTTTACTCCCTTTTGATTTGATTGACTGTAGACTTTTGATTGTTCTATTCTCTAACTGATTTCAAACTTTTGGATTTGTATGGTTTTAATTTTCAACAAATATTGATCTTATGTGTGGTTTTCACTCTAATTTTTTAGTTTATTTGATGTGAATTTGATGAGGTGTTATGCTTGGAGGCATGTACGTGGCATATTTGTTTTGATTGATGGACATGGTGAATTTGTGATGTGACATGAGTTAATTTATTACTTTATTCTAGGATGAAATTATCTTGTGATGATGAGTGTAATGAAGAATGCTTGTTCTCTTTGCTCTATTTTAAGCCCGTGAGTTTTGAATCTCTTGAATCGTACATGAAGAAATGGTTTAATTCCTTGTTGAGTGCGTCATTTGCGATTGTTCATGCTAGAACTTGCCTATAGACTTGTTGAAGTTGAGTTTTGTGTTGATCTATGTAGATAATTTGAGGCCATGTTTGGTTTGTTAAGCTACTTAGCCAAATTTTACCTTACCAATGACATTAATTTCCCTAGTAAGCCAATTTGTGCCTTAAAACCTTATTCTTTGGCAAACTTGTGAAATTAAGCCATTTTGTCTATCCTTATTGGCCTCAGTTTCCATATGTTTAGTAGAGCATGATTGTTGGTAAAAGAATGGTGAAGTGAAATTGAGAAAGTCTGGTGGTATGATTGGGAAAAGTGTGATGTTGGTCCCACTGATTGAGTGAATTATCAAAGAGCTTAGACAACCTTCTAGTGAAATCTAGAGAGGGGGGGGGGGGGTTGAATAGATTTTCAAAACCTTTATCAAAGACTAGTTAATCAATTAAAAGTATCATAGCTTATGCAGCGGAGAACAGTTTTAACTCAATCTCATAAGGATCAAAAGCAATCTGATTAAGAATCTGAAATTGAATTTGTTTGAATGTTTGATTGAGAACAAGATAAGTAAATAAAGCAATAGAGAACACCAAGACTTATAGTGGTTTGGATCAAACAGATCCTACGTCCACTCTCCTTCTTCAACTTGAAGAAGGGCCTCGACTACTTACTATCTCACTTACTTACAAACGTACAAATATAACTTTTGAAGATCTCTATCTACGATCTTATCTTCAATCTGCCTATCTTTCTGAAAATTCGAAGGTTACAGTGCAGAAGTGTTGAAGATATAAAAATAAGTGTTCTACAAACACTTTGAACTTATGAATATTGTTTTGAAAACTTTTTGTATATTTATGAGAGCTTGTGAATAATGTGAATGAGAGTACTGAAAGTTATTTTTGAAATTGTGTCTAAACATATTTATAAGCCTGAGAAATGGTTAGTTTGTTGTAACAAACTAAAAACTGCTTAACAAACTTGTTCTTGAAAACTGCCTTGTCCTCAGCTGATCTTGGTCTTAGTCATTTGCTGCTGACTTGGTGAAGACTTGCCTTTCTTATTCTACTCAGCTTGTCTTGACCTCGTCTTGAGCTCTTTATTATTGTCTCCAATAGACGACTATCTCAAGCTCGTCTTCAGATGACTTTCTTCTTTCTTGATCTCAGCTGACTATTCTGGCTTTACCTAGTCTGGTCAGCCTAGTGCTAGAACTTTACCTCAGCTGTTCTATATAATTAGTTGGCCATCTTACTTTACATGAGTTGACTCTAGTCTGATTACTTTTAACTCATCAAAACTTCTTCTGATCTAACAATTTCCCCCTTTTTGATGAAGTTAAACTGCAAGAAAGAGACAAACTCACAGCTGATGTTAGGCAAGGTTATTCAAGATAAACAGATGAGCACATTAGGACACATAAACATTTAAATCAGATTCATCCACATAAGAGCACTGAAATCACACTTAGAAGTGCTTTTAGAAAAGTTTTATAAAGAAAAGATTTAAGAAAATATTTAAGTCTTAAGTCTTTATCAGAAGATTAGTACTTAGAAAGTTTTAAGCCTTAGGACTTAGAAAATTTTTAGAAAATTTTAATCTGAGATGAAAGTTTCTCAAATGATTAACACTTAGGAAATTTTTAAGTTTTCTTAGAAAGCAGTAAAGAAAGCTTTAAAAATAAGACAAGGTAATTCAGATAAGATCAAGTATATTCATAGATGATTTACACATTTACAAAGATGGTGCAGATAAGAAAGAAAATAAGGAAAAGAAAGTCTTGTTCTTATCAAACACCCCAACAGCTTGCTTCTGGGACATCCAGCCAAGTAAAGACTCGTGTTCTTAGCTTTTTCAGCTCTTTCTCATCTGTGAGTCTTGACTCGACCTCGGCTTTGGTGATTACAGTCTTCACCCAATTCAGATCAGGAGTCCCATCAGTGTTTAGCTTGGGCTTGGCATGCTCGTAGGCTGGGGCGACTAGGTCGCAGTTGTAAATATCGCTTGCCTCATCGAGCAGCCTTCCATAGAGGCTCGGGTCTTCTTTTTCCATCCACTCGTGCCACTGAATACCTTCATCTGTAGTTCCAGTTGGGGATGCCTTCAAGATGTGCCAGTAGTACATCCATCTAGCATCCATGTTCTTTTCTCGATATTCTTTGGTGTATTGAACCGACACCATCTTTGGAGGAGCAGACGAGCGGTGGACAGGGCGGAAGTCAGCTTCATCAGCTGCTTTGGAGACCCACTTCCGAATACCCCTGTCCCACTTCACATCTGCTCCTTTGTCCATCTTCTTCTGCCTCTTCCTCTCTCTTTTCCCGAACCACTCCTTTTCAGCTTTGATCCTTCTGATCTGCTCTTCTGATAAGTTGGAGTAGTCCAGTTCTCTCTTCTTCTTCTCAGCCTTTAGTGATTTGGCAATGTCGACCTCAGCCGGCTCCTTCTCAGCTGCCTTTCCTTTACCCTTGCCTTTGGCCTCAGCTGTTTTCTCTTACTCCTTCAGTCTGGCCAGCAGCTTTTCTGTCTTCTCTTCGTTTTCTTTCCTCTTCTTCTCCTCACCCTCTCGGATGGCTTCCTCAATCTGAGTCACCCTCAGCTGCAAGGCGGAGAGTTCATCTAATTTCTCTTTTAACTTGGCCTTTGCAGCCTCCAGCTCAGCTGTGTCAGCCTTGATTTGCAATTTTTCTGAGTTGGCCTTGACATCAGCTGTGAGGGCCTCCAGCCTGGCTTGCCCAGCTACTTCCCCCTTTTTAACTTCATCAGTAATGGCTCGTAGTGGGTCTTCCAAAGAGGCACAACACACCCGGAAGTCAGTTTTGTCGTTGGTTAAAGTGTCCACCACGACTGTGTTGTCCTCAGCCATTTTGGCTTTCAGCAGCTTCACCTCCTCCTCCAGGCTGCTCAGACGATTCACCAATGTAGAGCCGGTCTTGTCAGATAGGTTTCTTGAGATGTTGACCTTGGCTATACGCATGTTTGTTAACATAGTCTCCGTCACCGCCTGACTATGTGCTTTGTCTTTTTGGCCACCAGTCTCTCTACCTTCTGCATCATCTTCTGTTGTTGATTTTGGAAGGCAGACGAGATGGCAGACAGGGGGCTATCGGTGTCTTCGTCTGAGGAGTCAGATGATGTGGCAGAGGAGGGGGTTTTGGGAGAAGGTGAGCTCATCCAGATATCCCCAAAGATGTTGTGGGAAATATCCAGAATTTGGACTTGAGGAGCGGGTGAAGGTGAAGGTGGAGTATTAGATGGAGGGGGTGGAGGTATCTCAGCAGGTGGGGGTGGAGAAGATAGTAGGGGTGGTGGAATTTCAGAAGATAGTGGTGGAGTAGGTGTTGGCTGAGATGTGGAGGGTGCGGAGTCGGCTGTCTGAGGAGGAGGAGATGATGTGGTAGGTAAGATGGTGGGAGGTGAGATGGTGGTTATTGGAGTGGGAGAGTAGACAGGGCCGATGAGTAGGGGCATGGATTCAGCTGGGGATGGTGAGGGTGTGGTTTGTGTTTGGGATAGGGGGATAGATGGGAGATCGGTTTGGACTTCTTAGGAGGTAGGCTGTTGCAGAGGCTCAGAGGTGCCAGCCTGGGACACCTCTTCATCGCCAAGGTGGGCAGATGAGGGGAAGGGGGAAGAAGATAAGCTTGATGTTGTGCCAAAAGAGAGTACCTTATGGGGCTTATCTGTCGTCTTGGGTGAGGGGGAGGGAGTCCTCTCGGAGCTTATCTCTTGAATCTCTTGCGATTGGACCACGGCTGCTGCAGCCACTTCCAGAGTTTAGGCTTCCTCTATTAGCAGACTGGGCTGAGCAGCAGATGTCGCCCCCTCCTTCTCTGAGGCTTTGACCAGCCTCCTCCGCTTAGGTGCCTTCTCCTTCAGCTTCATCGGCTGTGAAACCTCAGCTGAGCTCACTGTCAGCTCCGTAGACTGATCCTCCTCGGCTGAGGGCTCAGCTGCCCTCTCCTCAGCCGCTTCCTCATCCGAGTCTGCTGGCCCTCCAAAAAGTTCATTTTTGGTGAGGAGCCCTTTTTGCTTGGTGTAGCTCCTCACCCCGTCTATCCAGTTGAGGTTGTCGGCCAGTAGATCCTCTAGGAGAACAGTTATCTTGTTGAATAGGCTTGTAATGGACTTAGCCGTCCATTCACCATTATTGAAGATAATCCTCTCCTTCTCAGTCTTTAATCTCCCCATAAACAACTCTGCCCAGTTAACTTGCACCCCATCCAAGATTTCCCTGATGCAGTTTAATCTGGGCCTTGTCAACCCATCATGGGAGTTCTGCTCCCCTAGAATACACTTAGTCAGTATCGTCATCAGCAGACGATACTTCCTCCTAAGCATATTCTTTTTCAGCTCCTTCCTTCTATCCCTGAATGAGGATCGGGCAATCATCTCGAATGATTCTACCCAATCTTCATCTTTATATACCAAGGGATTTACTCCTTCAGAATTCGTCTCAAACACCCTAGCCACCTCCTCCTTCGTCACCACAACTTCATCACCATCTACCTTTGATTTGAACACCCCATTGTCCAAGGTTCCGTTGATGTAAAACTCGATCCCTCGCATGTCGAGAGTCTTATTTTTCTCCGATTTCTTCGAACAGAAGGTTCTCAACCTTGACCTCTCCAACAATCCCAGAATCTCAAGGGTTTCTGCATCAGTGGTGGTGTCGAAATCGACATACATCTCTGACTTAATCTTCTTGTTGTATGCTTCTTTGTTAAAATCCACCATTGTTGATGTAATTCCAATATATTTGTGACTATGGCTCATAAAAGGTTTAAAAAGGGTTTTTGTGAGTTGGGAACTTTACAGAGGGTGAATTGCTTTTCTAAAAGGGAAAGAGGTTAATCGAAGAAGAAGGTGAATTTATAGGAGGGAAAATTTGGAGAGAGAATACATGTGGAGAGTGGTTTTAAATCTGAATCGTTTATTTAAAAAGATTTACTGTGCTGAATCAACGGTTAAAAATGAGATAAACGATTGGGATTCAGCGCGTGGGGATAACTCAACTTTGAAATGCGTAAAAGGTAACTGTATAGGTTGCGGATTTGATAGCTAATAGGGTTACTTTATGCAGAGAAGTAAGTATACCTGACGTAAGCCTAGGTTTACCTTTCTTTGCACAAAGATTTTCTAAAACAGACAAGGTATTGAATTCGTCTGATAAATGACCTTGTCTGGGTTTTTCAAAAAACAGCCTAGTTTCATCCCTTTTCAAAACAAAATTTTAAGACAAGTTATTCAATGCCTTTTATTTTAAATAGACTAAGTCTTATATTCAAATATTACCAGTGTATAAGATATCAGACTCAGCTGAATTTTCAAAGACCAACTCATCTGAAAAGTTTTGAAATAGATGAGTTGAGAGAATATTTTTGAAAACAAACTTTTTGAAGAAATGAAAGAAGGGGGGTGAACAAATGAGAAGGTTTTATCAGTTTAGAAGATTCAAGCTGATCTTAACAATGTTGATCTATTACCTGTTCCTGCAGATACACAACCTTTGGAAACCATTAGTAGCCAAAGTAAGTCAGATAGGATACAATTAGTCATCTGTTTTGAAGAAATCAGCTGACTATTATTTCCTTGTCTGATTTACTTGATGTCAGATAAGCAATTGCCAAGTCAGATAAGGTCAATATGACTAATCCTTGATTCTTGATTCCTAAAAAAGAAAATCAATGATATCAGCTCTGTGATTGTCCTTTGACACATATCAAGTTTGACAATTCTTTCTAAACAAGATTTAAAGAAAGAAAAAAGAAAGAAAGAAAATACAAGATAAAACAATAGGATTTAAAAATCAGCTAAGGATGCATCAAGTAATCCTAATTCTAAACACAATTCCTTAAATCTAGATTCAGCTAAGGGTTTTGTAAGTAGATCTGCTCTCTGAGACTCAGTTGTTATCTTTTCTATTCTAATGTCATTCTTTTCAACATGATCTCTGATGAAGTGATGTCTAATATCTATATGCTTAAACCTAGAATGCAAGACAGGGTTGTATGTCATAGCTATTGCACTATTATTATCACAGTAAATAGGAACAGATGATGTTAGAATGTAATAATCCCTAAGCTGCTGACTAATCCAGAGGAGTTGAGAGCAACAACTACCAGCTGCCATGTATTCAGCTTCAGTTGTGGAGGTTGCAACAAATGTCTGTTTCTTAGATAACCAAGAAATTAATTTATTGCCTAAAAATTGACAAGTTCCAGAAGTGGATTTCCTATCAATTTTACAGCCTCCAAAATCTGAGTGTGAGTAACCTGATAGCTCGAAGTTGACATCAGATGGATACCACAACCCAACCTGCAAAGTCCCTTTAAAATATTTAAGGATTTTCTTAGCCGTCTCCAGATGAGTTTTCTTGGGATTTGATTGGAATCTTGCACATACCCCAACTGCAAAGGCTATATTTGGCCTACTTGCAGTGAGATAGAGAAGGAATCCAATCAGTCCACGATACTCCGTTGCATCCGTGGGTATCCTCTGCTCATCTGAATCCATAGAGAAGTTAGTTGCCATAGGTATTTTAACTTCCCTACTAGTAGTCATCCCATATTTATCTATATGGTCCTTAGCATACTTAGTCTGATGTATGAATATGCCCTTACTCGTCTATTTAATTTGCAAGCCAAGAAAGTATGTTAATTCACCCATCACAGACATCTCAAACCTATTTTTCATGAGAAAACTAAACTCTTCACACAAGGTCAGATTAGGTGAACCAAATATGATATCATTCACATAAATTTGAACTAATAAGATGTTACCATCTATTTCCTTCCTAAATTATGTCTATCTTACCTTTTGAGAAACCACTTGATATCAAGAATTCAGACAGCTTCTGTCCATATAGAGCCTTATGGAATTTATAGACCTTATTATTGATCCTAAACCCTGGGGGCTGTTCTACATAGACCTCCTCAAGTAACACACCATTCAGAAAGGCAGACTTGACATCCATTTGAAAGACTTTGAAAGATTTATAATCAGCAAATGCTAAAAACAACCTTATTGCTTCTAATCTGGCAATTGGAGCATAGGTTTCATCATAGTCTATCCCCTCACACTGTGAGTAACCTTGTGCTACCAATCTTGTCTTATTATGAACAATAATGTTGTTTTCATCAGTTTTATTCTTAAACACCCATTTGGTGTCTATAATCTTTCTATGTAAGGGTCTATCCACCAGTTCCCAAACATTTTGCCTTTCAAACTGATGCAGTTCTTCCTGTATGGCTGTTATCCAGTTTGGATCAGATAGAGCCTCCTCAATAGACTTAGGCTCAAGAAGTGACACATAGCAACTGAACATACTTTGAGAATCTAACATTGTTCGTGTCTGAACACTACTAGATGGATCCCCAATGATCTGATCAGCTGGATGATAACTTATCATTCTCTTGCCTGCTTGAGTTGAAGTACCCTCATCTGTAGACTCAATAGACAACTCAACTGATTATTCCTGAGCAGACGTTCCCCCTTCATCTACTGACCCTGGCTGATTAGATGAAACCTAAAGAGGGGTTGCCTTCTGATTCTCATATGGGGATTCTTCATCATCTAAATCTGAATCAAAACTAGGCAGATAGACTATCCTATGTTTAGTTTTAGTTAGTTCAATTTTATCTATATCATCCGTAATTTGATTCACTTTATCTGAGAAAGTATACAATTCATCAAACACCACATAAGGAGTTTCCTCCACACAAAGAGTTGTCTTGTTGAAGACTCTGAAAGCTTTGGAAGTGTTAGAATATCCCATCAGCTGCCTTAGCATCAAAAGTCCAGCTTAGACTTCCCATTGTTATGGATGAAGCATTTACAACCAAAAGCACGAAAGTATGAGATTCTTGGAACCTTACCTTTCCAAATCTCATAAGGTGTCTTACCCTTGCTCCTGACTGGTAAGCATCTGTTCTGGGTGTAGCAAGCAGTGTTGATAACCTCGGCCCAGAACCTATGAGGTGTTCCATACTCAGCTAGCATGATTCTGGCTGCTTCTTTGAGAGTCCTATTTCTTCTCTCCACAACTCCATTCTGTTGTGGTGTTCTAGCTGAAGAAGTTTCATGAACTATACCATTCTCATTCAGATAGTTAGATAAACAAGAATTCAAGAATTCAGTTCCCTTATCACTCCTGATCTTAATAATATTAACACCCTTCTCATTTTGAATTTGTCTGAACAGATCAGGGATCTTGTTCACTGTCTCATTCTTTTTTAAAAGAAATATTACCCATGTGTATCTAGAAAAGTCATCAACCACAACCAGGGTATATTTCCTTCCACTAAAGCTGAGTGGTGTAACAGGTCCAAACAAATCAAGATGAAGAAGTTGTAAAACTCTTTCAGATGAGGATGTGTTAATACTTTTAAAAGAGTATCTGGGATGTTTACCTTTTTGACAAGCATCACATTTCAGATCAGTTGAACAGAATTTCTCAAGTAGTCCTTTGACAAGATTCTTCTTAGCTAATTTGCTAAGGATTTTGAAATTCAGATGACTAAGCCTTTTATGTCATAGCCAACTGAGAACATCTCCACCTTTAGCTACAAGACATGTGTCTTTGGGGCAACTATTAAAATTAGCCACACAGACATTACCATGTCTGAAGCCAGTTAAGAGTACCTTGTCTGAGGAACTATCTAAGATATCACACTTATCTTTAGAAAATTTAACAAGAAATCCTTTATCACAGAGAGTTGAGAAACAGACAACAAGTTATGCTTTAAACCTTCTACAAAATAAACCTCAGATACCTGGACATCTCTTATAATTAATGTACCAACTCCCTTAGTCTGTCCACAGTTATTATCTCCAAACACAACTCTAGGACCATCAATATTCTGAAAGTTTGATAATAACTTCTTATCACAAGTCATGTTCTGTGAACAACCACTGTCTATGTACCAGATAGAAGCTAGAATCTCTTCTTTTAATGATAGTCCCTGGGATTCCTGCAAGACAGATTAAGTATGAGGTACCCTAGTGATCTTGGGTCCTTTGAGGTCAATAATCACTTTGGGTTTCCAGACAAACATCTCATTCTTTAATAATAAATCAGATTGGATTTGCCTTCCAAACCTGTCTACAAATACATCACATTTGAATGAGAATTTATTGTACTAAAATTTAGTGACTTTCTTAAACTTTGGAAAAATAGGATAGCATCTGCTTCTCCCATCAAAAGAGATAATAAGAGTTTCTTCTAATCTTGGTTCTTGGAACCCTCTTGGTCAGATTTGGATTCCTTGTCTGAATTTTATTTTTCAGATTAGGAGATGCAGTCCTCATCTGACTCTGTGGTTTCCAAGGCCCAAATTTAACTTCTTTTGATGTTTCAGTAGCCTTCACAAATTTCCTTGATTTTTGAACTTCTGATTTATTATTTCTATCATAGCCAAGTCTTGTTTTATCATGGGATTTTTTAGAAGAACTAAAGATGTGGTCTATGGCTGATTGTGAGTTATTAAGCTGGCTCATTTTGAAGACAAGCTTCTCATTGGCCTTCTTAATTGACTCATTCTCATTACAGACCATTTCAAATTTATCTTTCAAAGATTTCAATTCATTTTCTAGTCTTTCAGGCAGACTAGCTGATGTACTAGCCTCAGCCTGGGGTAAACATTCCCCCTTGAATGTTTCCTCAGACTCAGAGTAGTTCACAACTTGTTTGCCTTTAACTAGAGTTTGAGTCAGATCTTTCAAAGTTAAATTTTCAGTCTCTAATTGTTTATAAGCACTCAGAGACATCTTTAAATCTTTAAAAAGTCATTTGATAACAGTTTGGTCATTGTCTGAGACAGATTTGTAAGAATCATTATCAGATGAGGAGTAGTAGTCTACCTCTTTGGCCATCAGACAGACTTCATCGTCTGATCCAAAATCAGATGAAGATGATGATGATGATGATGATGATTTTCTTGACTCTTTTTCCTCAGCAAGAAGAGCTCTCTGATCTGCATAACGCCTATCTCTCTTCTTCCTTTTCTCCTCTCTTTCTTTGGGAGTCAGTTGGGGACAGTCATAGCTGAAGTGACCTGGCTTGTTATAGGTGTAACAAGTATCTCCCCGGTCTGATTTAGGACTAATATGATTCCTTTTTGCAGGAGATTTATATCTTCTTGACTGATCTCTTCTTTTGTCATCATCTGTTGACTCATCATCTTTCCTCTTTGATCTGGATCTGGATCTGTCCTTCTCTGCAAATCTCAATTTATTACACTTATATTTCATCCTTAATCGATCATACCTTTTTGTTAGCAAAGCCATCTGTTCCTTAAAGGATAGATCAGCTCCTTTAGGATCAGCTACTATCTTGTCTTCTTTGTTGACAAAGGCAACAGTCTTAGATTAGGTGCTTGACTCCATCTCATCTTCCTCATCTTCAATCTGAATATCATATTCTAAAGCTTTAAGATGAGAAAATAAGGTATGATGAAAGAATGAGGATAGATTCTGAGTTGCTTTAAGGATATTAGCCTTTTCTCTTCATCTTTTACTTAAAGATCTGAGTATCTTGTTATTGATTTCCTTTTCTGTATAATTCTTTCCCAAATCTCCAGCTTTGTTGAGAAGATTTGTCAATCTGACATCTAGTTGATCAACAATTTCACTTTCTTTCATCTTGAATGTATCAAATGCATGCAATACTGACTGAAGCTTATTCTCTTTTACTTGATCAGATCCCGCGCACACATTAGCAAGTGTTTCCTACATTTCCTTTGTTGTTTTGCATCTTTTAACTTTCTCAATCCAATCTTTACTCAGTGTCTCTATAATTTCAGTCCTTGCCACTTGGTCTAGATTATGGATCTTTCTCTCATCATTAGTCAGCTCAGCCCTTTTCTTCTCTTGCCTTACTCTCGTCTCTGCAGCTCCAGTTCCATCACTTGTACTTCCATGATATAATTTTATTGGATCTTCTTCAAGAACTTCTTCCATACGATCATGGATTGCATTCAGATGGTTTTTCATTCTAAATTTCCAATAATCGTATTCCTCAATAGAGAACTCAGGTAGGCTCCTAGCTTTCTTGCTCTTAACAGATGACATAGTGAATCAAGAAACTCAACAAAAACTTGTTAACAAGGTTAGTGGATCGAAAATAGAGAGATTGGGTAAAAACAATTCTAGAAACTTTTCAAGACAACAAATCTATATCAGATGCAGCTTAACACGACTCTGATACTACTTGTTGGTCCCACTGATTGAGTGAATTATCAAAGAGCTTAGACAACCTTCTCGTGAAAATCTAGAGGGGGGGGGGGGGTTGAATAGATTTTCAAAACCTTTATCAAAGACTAGTTAATCAATTCAAAGTATCAAAGCTTATGCAGCGGAAAACAGTTTTAACTCAATCTCATAAGGATCAAAAGCAATCTGATTAAGAATCTGAAATTGAATTTGTTTGAATGTTTGATTGAGAACAAGATAAGTAAATAAAGCAATAAAGAACACCAAGACTTATAGTGGTTCGGATCAAACAGATCCTACATCCACTCTCCTTCTTCAACTTGAAGAAGGGTCTCGACTACTTACTATCTCACTTACTTACAAACGTACAAATACAACTTTTGAAGATCTCTATCTACGATCTTATCTTCAATCTGCCTATCTTTCTAGAAATTTGAAGGTTACAGTGCAGAAGTGTTGAAGATATACAAACAAGTGTTCTACAAACACTTTGAACTTATGAATATTGCTTTGAAAACTTTTTGTGTATTTTTTAGAGCTTGTGAATAATGTGAATGAGAGTACTGAAAGTTGTTTTTGAAACATTGCCTAAACATATTTATAAGCCTGAGAAACGATTAGTTTGCTGTAACAAACTAAAAACCGCTTAACAAACTTGTTCTTGAAAATTGTCTTGTCCTCAGCTGACCTTGGTCTTAGTCATCTGCTGCTGACTTGGTGAAGACTTGCCTTTCTTATTCTACTCAGCTTGTCTTGACCTCGTCTTGAGCTCTTTATTATTGTCTCCAATAGGCGACTATCTCAAGCTCGTCTTCAGATGACTTTCTTCTTTCTTGATCTCAGCTGACTATTGTGGCTCTACCTAGTCTGTTCAGCCTAGTGCTAGAACTCTACCTCAGCTGTTCTATACAATTAGTTGGTCATCTTTTTTTACTCTAGTCTGATTACTTTTAACTCATCAAAACTTCTTCTGATCAAACATGTGATAAGATGAAAAGAATAAAAAAAGAAAAGAGGTTGAAAAGGAAAAACATTGAATAGTAGAAAAATGAAAGAAATGATGAGAAGAAAATTCAATTTGAGCTTAAATGCAAAAGAAGGTCTCAAAAGTTGTTTGGTGGTGGATTTTATGTGAAAAGTATGAAAATTGAAGTGAAAATTCGATTGAATTGTATGATCAACTCTCATTGCTCTACTAACATTGAGTCACTACTTCCTAAATTCACCCACCTAGTCCAAAGAGCTTTCATTACAACCTATTGTAAAGCCCTCTTTGATTCATAGTTGACACACAAAATGAATAATTCAGATTGAGTTTTGTGGCAAGCACATGGTGTGTTTTTTGTGAATTGATGATTGAGTGTCTAATTACCCTTATACACTTGTATGATAAGAGATACACTCCTTGGAAGGAGAATTGAGAAAGCATTCGAATTGCATCTTGTCAAAGCATGACATTTTTTAGTGTTAGTTGAAAGTGGCATTGAAAACTTGTGTTCACTAATTAGTTTGATTGTCCTAATTTCATCTTTTTTCCATGGGACATAATTGCAATCAATTCACCCTTTGTGCTTACTTGTTTCGTTGCTCGGGGACGAGCAAGACCTTAAGTTTGGGGGAGTTCCGCCACCAGGCCGTTGGATGATCATGGACAGCTTACGATTGAACATCTTTTAGCCAAGTTTTCAAAAATGACGGTGACCTTAACTTCCTTGCCACCTCAACGTGCTTTTGATCATCGGATACGACTCATAGACGAGATAAAACCAGTGAACGTGACTCCCTTTCGCTATGCTCATTTCCAGAAGGACAAAATTGAAAGACAAGTAGTTGAGATGTTGAAAATGGGGCTTATACATCAAAACACCAGTTTGTTCTCTTCTCTCATCTTACTTGTGAAAAAGAAGGACGAAACGTGGTGCTTTTGCACCGATTATCATGCATTAGATGCTGCTACAGTAAAGGATAGATTTCCTATACCAACCGTCGAAGATATGCTAGATGAATTGCAGGGGGCGATGTTCTTCTCTAAACTCGATTTAAGGGCAGGTTACCATCAAATCTGTATGCACCTCGACGATATTCACAAGATAGCCTTTCAAACTCACTACAGTCATTACTGATACCTCATTATGTCGTTTGGTCTTAGTAATGCACCCGTAACATTCCAGGCCATCATGAACCATATTTTTCGGCCTCATTTATGTAGGAATTTTACTCCCTTATGATTTGATTGACTGTAAACTTTTGTTTGTTCTATTCTCTGACTAATTTCAAACTTTTGGATTTGTATGGTTTTAATTTTCAACAAATATTGAGCTTATGTGTGGTTTTCCCTCTTATTTTTTAGTTTATTTGATGTGAATTTGATGAGGTGTTATGCTTGGAGGCATGGACGTGGCATATTTGTTTTGATTGATGGACATGGTGAACTTGTGATGTGACATGAGTTGATTTGTTGCTTTATTCTAGGATGAAATTGTCTTGTGATGATGAGTGTAATGAAGAATGCTTGTTCTCTTTGCTCTATTTTAAGCCCGTGAGTTTCGAACCTCTTGAATCGTACATGAAAAAATGGTTTGAAAGACAAGTAGCTGAGATGTTGAAAACGGGGCTGATACGTCAAAACACCAGTTTGTTCTAATATTTTTCAGTGCAGATTCTTAATATGCATAAATATGAGGTATTTGAACTATTAATATTTAAGTACTTATTTATCCATTTGATAAGAGAACCATAGTTTAACTTATTTCACTTGTGAATTAGCTTATTACACTTGATAATAAATTTTTGTTTGGTATAATAGTGAGCTTGAAATTCATGGGTTAATAAGTTTTAAGTATTAATATAATTAAAGGTTGCTCATTTTATGGGTATGACTCAAATAGTAAAGAACATTTATGGTTCTTAAAATTCGCTTTAATAAAATTCGGTTATGCATTCTTAAGAATTACATGATGAAAAATTATCGTATATTTTTCTAGGAACATTAAAGTTATGTGATGGAGATGTATAGCTCATTTTAGTATCTCATAAGTTAATTCCAATTTTATAGCTCGAGACTTAATAAGAATTGAGATTTGAGTTGAGACACTTCTAGAAAATTTTAAGTAGTTTTTTGGAGTTTTTTTTTTAAATATAAATAAAATTTAATTAGAATTGGAATTTTATGAAAATTGTGATACTACAAAAGAAACTATTGATAATTAGGTATTGGGTACAGAAGACAGGTTGAACAAGCAACATGTTTACATAAAAAATGATTCAATGATCCAACAGTTTTAACTTGAGAAGTTAAACTATTTTTGGATGAAGAATCACCATGTAATTCATTTTTATCATAATTTCTCTTTATGAGTAATAATGAAGTACTCCGTGAGCGTATACATTACATCATTGATTATCCTAAATTTAAGGAGTTTACTTAAGAGTATTGCTGAAACAAAATTATTTTTTGAATGACCCTAATAGTTGGTATTTAAGACTTGAAATAGTCTTTTGAGATTACCGTAACTATCTTGGCTATTTTTTATGACATGATTTGCTTTATTGCATTAATATTGATTAAATGTTTTAAGCATGCAGTTTCATGTTGTTGAATGGGAGTTTTAGCTATTTACTTTGATCATTAAATGCTAGGACTTGTTTTTGTTCATGTTTTTTGGAACTGAATCTGTTTAAAGAGGATACTTCATGAGATTGATGATTAATGACTTTAAGTCATTTTTCAATATTGATTTTTGTATCGAATTATTCAGATTTCAGTTAGCTTTAACATAGAACATGTTGATACATAAATGAACATTAATTTTTGAATCACTTCTATTGAAACCAGATAATGGCTTCGAAAACAATTATCTCCGAGTTAAAAAAATAATAGAAAAACTCAATAGCGATAATTATGACACATGGCGTCATGATATTTTGAATGTTCTTGTAAGACATGATGTATTAGATAATATCAAACCATGTTATGGAAGATCCTGAATTATGATGGAGACTCATTTTTAAAAGGATCATGAGATTTGGAAAATGAAAAATATCATAGCATGTGACATATTGATGAGATCAGTCATCGATAACATGATCTCTGAGTGTACACATTGCCTTACTACCCATGATATCTGGGAATATCTGAAGGAAAAGTATGGTAACACTTTACATTTTGAGAAACATCAAATTCGGATCCTAATCCAGTCACTTTCTGACAAGTGGGAACGCTTGAGGGTCGACACGACTCTTGATGAAAGTATTTTGACTTTCACTCATATAGCTCATTATGTTGAGTTAAAAGATGATGGACTTGGAACAGCCAGTCTTCATAAAGTGTTCTCATTGCTGAATCTAATTCAATACAAGCTTCAAACTTAAAATGTAAACAAAGCTAGAAGGAAAGTGAAAAAGGCAAGAGGCCTCGAACTGGATGTACCGATAAATCTTGGTGTCAATCCTAATGCCAAGAAGAATAAGAAAAGAAAATATGCTAGACTAAAAAATGGATGAGTGAGTGACATGCTTCAGATGTAACAAGTGTGACCATTTTACTCACGAATGTCTTAAGTCCAAGAAGGACTAGATTGTTCATTCCTTTTTTTTTTTTTGAGCATAATAATCTTTAGTAATGTATTCTTAATTGAGTCTTATCCCAATAGATTAGAGACTCATAAATGACAAGATCATTGACTAAAGACTAATGAGCATTGAGACGAGATGCAATTATGTGGGGTTTAAGCTCGAGTTGAGGTCTAGGGACTTGTAAACTTGAGATTGACAATGGTCAATGTTTAATACTACATAGTCTTCTGATTGCTTCAGAGATCACTTATGATCTCACTTCTATAAATATTCTTCTATGATTGAGACATGATTTACTATTTTCGTAAGACCTGGTTGAAATTAGTATTTACAATATGTATTATAATATTTGGCTTCCTTTAAATGTTTTATGTGGTTTTAGATTGTAAAAGAACTACTATTAATTTTTATGAAGTTAGTTCATATTTATTATAAGTATGTTCCACTAGTAATGCTTGTGTAAATAATGACGTCTGACATACTAGTTTAAGTCATGTTATGCAAGATTGGATGAATTGACTTGTGAAAGAAGAACTTTGAAGTTCAATTTTAAAAGTCGAGTTAAATCTTGCTAATAAGTGACTTGAAAATCATTAATAAAACTGTTAAGTTGACTCTTTATTGCAATTATTTTATTCTGATAAATGTGATTCTATGAATGTCAAACAACTATCATGGAATTTACTATTTTTTCAATTCTTACGTTAATGAATTTTTCATGCTTTAACAGATGTCTGTTTGATTTCACACAAGTCTAAGACATTTGATGGTTTTAGATGTTTCCTAAAAAAAAAATGGTGTGTGATTTAAAAGACATACTTTAAAAGGTTTTAAGAACCTTTAGAGCACGTGAGAGATTCAAACAGTTTAATGAACTCCGTAATGAGAAAGACATAATCCAACAATTATTAAAATATTATACACCATTGCATAATGGTGGTGCTGACTAGAGATTTGAACATTGTTGGATGTAATGAGATCCATGTAGACACAAGCTAATTTAACCATCTCTATTGGGGAGAGATGAATAGTTATTAGTTGTTGATGGTTGTTTTGTAATGACTATTCATAGTTGATTACTTCAATCACATTTTTTATCTAAAGGATAGGTGAAATATCTAATCAGTATCCTTAGATATAAGGATCAGTAGCTCACATACATGATTCTTCGAGTCAGTATAAAAAGTTGGGTCCAAGTGATTAATTGTACCTTCATTAGGTACATTGTCAAATCTAAGGGATACGTGTTGATCATTAATCACCGGTGAGTGTCGCGACTAGTGGTGGGGGCGGAGATTGGCCTCCCGTGCGACTTAAGTGCGTGCGGCCGGCCCAAATGAGTTGAAGCGTACTTGAGATAGAATCACATAAAATCTAAATCATATTTTTTGGGATTGGAGTAATCACTCTCTATCAGATCCAAGTGGGAGTGATTTACTAATAAAATATTCTTTGATAGATTTTTTACCCTTTAAAGATCAGATGGATCTTAATGAGAGTAATTATCTAGAGAATATATGCTTGAGTGGCATTATGATATCCGTGAAAATATGATAAGTCTTTAGTGAATGAAGAAGAACCTACAAACGTTCGAGAGGTTTCATCTCAGGTCACAAGAGACCAATGAAAGAAAGCAATGTAAGACAAACTTGAGTCGTAGAGGTCAAATCAAGTCTGGGAACTTGTAGATTTTTCATCGAGACACAAAATAATTGAGAATTAATGAATTCTCAAAATCAAAAAGAGATTAATGACTCTAGTGAGCTATGTTTTAAAAAGCGGATCGGACCGGCCGGTCGGACCGGTCCGACCGCTACTCGGCATGCTTCACGAATGGCCCAACCACATTGGATCGGCCTCCTATCGAACCGGTCACGAACCGCCCAAAATCGGCAAAACCGGGTTGAACTGGTCACCGGTCAGACCGGTCAACCCGGCGGTTCGACAGAATTGGGAAAAAATAAAAATTTAGGGGTTTTTTTGTAATTTTTTTTAAAGGTAAGCCTTAAAATTGTTAAAATTGAACTTTAATTTGCAATGGTAGATGTATGTTTATTTGATTTTCGTCATAATTTGTACATATGATTTATTATTACAAGGAAAAAATATTTATATATTTATAAATTTTATATTTAATTATATATTATATAATTATGACGTCATAACGACTCAACCTCTTTACTAACGGTCAGACCCCGATCCGACCGGTCCGACCAAAAGCGCTGAGGCTGTCCGATTCAACCTCCGCTTCCGCTTTTAAAAACATAGCTAGTGAGGTAATAAAGTTCACGTGATGAAAAACTTATACCTTAAAATGAGTGTATTAACTTTTTTCATTTGTTGTAATTTTACCTCAACTAATACTAGCTAATATATCAAGTTTAAATTTAGAATTACTTCAAATTGGACGTTGAAAACTAGTTTTCCAATTGGAAGAAGAAATCTACATGTAACATGTAGGATTCGATCTTCCAAGAGGATAATGTTTGTAAATTGAAAAGTCGATTTGCGAACTTAAATAAGCCTCAAGACAGTGTAACTTGAGATTTCATTTAATGATTATCTCATATACTCATCTTGTGAAAGACGAGTCATTGTACTGTGATTAGTGTCTGAAAACTCAATAATGAGATGTCGATAATATCATATATAAATGCAATTGAAAGTCTAATGTATGCTAACTTTTGCACGCATTGAGATAATAGTTGAGCTATTAGTTTTGGTTAGCAGATATCAATTAATCTGAGAAAAGACACTAAAAGATAGTGTGGGAGATATCTGAGTGATACTGCAGACTATTATCTCAAGGAGATAATTTAAATGTCAATATTATACAGACACAATCTGGAATAGTGATTTAGATTAACGTAAATCAAATTCCAGTTATGTCATCTTGCTTGAAAATTGAAGCAATCTAATGACTTAGTATGATACAGATTTGTATAACGGTCCACTATAGAAGTCAAACTTGTGGCATGTGCGTCTGCAGTACGAGAGGTAGTTTGGTTAATGATTGGAGTGAATTGATACATGTTTTTAGGGTTATTTTTAGTGCAAAAAGTGAGCTAAAGTATGATTTTTGTGCCTAAATGTGAAAAGTATCACTCTTTTGCCTAAAAAGTATTACTTTGAGAGGTTTTGATGTATTTCGCCCATTTTGCAGGTAAATCGGTGGAATTTTGCCAAACCGAGAGTACCGGTATTCTTAGAATGAAAAGACGAACATACGGGATGAAAACGGGGGTCAGAGGTGGAGCCGTCTCGATAAAAATTCCCTGGTCTCGAGTTGGAGTCGAGGGTGCACAGACCTCGACTCGAGGATCATGCTGGAGGGAAATCATTTCAAAAAGACAGGAAGCTCGACTCGAGGGAGGAGCCTCGACTCGAGGGATATGAAAAATGCAGGAAGCTCGACTCGAGGGCTAAGCCTCGACTCGAGGCAGGAGAGATTTTTAAAGAAACGTGTTAGCGACTTTTAGGCCTCGACTCGAGGGCTTGAAGCTCGACTCGAGGAGTGCCCAAAACCGAAAAATTCAGTTTTTAAGCCAATGAAAGCCAAAACAGAGAGAGGGTTGATTCTAGCAGTTCAGAGCAGTTTCTAGGAGTTTCTTTGAGCGAATTTTACATTTTGTAGCTTGAATTTACTTGTAATTGCATTAGATTGTTAGAATTGAGATAGATTCCACAATTAGTTCATTAGATTAGTAGATTGGTTGATTGTAATTGAAGGTTGCAGCTGAAAGTGGGAAGGATTGAAGTTGTATTGAAGCATTGTACAAGAATAATCATTCTTATTTTTGCCTATTGAAGTTTAATTGGTGATGTTCTTACCCTTTGATCTCTTAAATTCATTGCTTGTAGTAATTAGTTTGTCAATTGTTTTCTTAGATTTTATAGCCATGGTTTTTGCTTGTAGCACCATGGGCTAATAGTCTTGTGCTTGGGATAATTGAAATTAGGGATGAAGTGATTGTCTCATGCTATGATTGTTGATAATTGTGATCAATTGAATTAGATTGCGCCCTAATTGTGATTCTTAATTGTGCTTCATGAAAAATTGTCTCTTTTGATTAATGGTTGATCACCCTAGCAATAGGCGAGAGTTGAGCTAACGTGATTAGGTGTTAATCGGGTTTCAATTTTGCATGATTGTATGAATTGGGGACTTCTACATTGAGAGATGGGAAAAACTAAGGATACTCACATTAGGCATTGTGATATTAATGGAGTGATTAATTTCATGATGGTTTATGCTTTCTAATTTGATTGATTTGCATTTGGATACAATCATAGCTTGTTAATCATGGATTCCTTGATGGAGATTATCCCTTGCACCCAATTCCCCCATTTGATTTAGTCTATTTGATCTTGCATTCTAAGTGTTTGATTGATTGTTTGCATAAATTTGCCATTTAATTTCTTGCAAATTGTAGTGATTTAGTTCAAGAGCTTGTTGCAACTTTAGCCATTTAGAACTCTTATCCTTGAATTTCGTTTGCATACTTAATCCCTTGGGTTCGATATTTTTGTTGATTGGTCTTAATAACTCTTACCCTATACACTCCAATCAAATGGCGCCGTTGCCGGGGAGTTAGTTTTTGCGCCAATAAGTGAGATTTGAGGATTGTTTGATGTGGCTATTTGTTGTTTTTATTTTTGTTTTTGGTGATTTTATTGGTGAGAATTTGATCCTTGGATTTGTGGCATTGTAGGTGTATGCTAACAAGATCAAGTGGTGTTCCACCCTTGCCACTAAATCCGGAAATTGAGGCTACGTTGAGAAGAAATCGTGTGAGAAGAAGAAGGGAAGCTATGTAAGGTGAAGAACAAAGGCATGATGAGAGACTAGTGGGTGATCCTCAAGTAGAGGATGTACATGGACAAGGAGAAGGAGGAGTAGAGAATGGAGGTAATGGGAATCATTTCCATGCTCAAGTTGGCCCTTTCCCTCAAGGGATGCCACCACAAAATTACCCCTACCAAAATTCATATCCTTATCCTCCACAAGCTCATCAATATCCCTACTATCCACCTCATCCACAACAATTTCCACCATACTATCCCCATATGCCGTATAATCAAGAGCCACGATACCATGAGCCACCCCAACCACAACCACAACATGTAAATGAGCCACCACCTCAAGGAATGCCGTTGAGAGAGTTCTTTGAACCACAACTTAGAGAGTATTATGATGGGATAGCAAGGCCGAGGATAGATGCTAATAACTTCGAGATAAGTCCCGCTTTGGTGAGAATGCTTAGGGAGAAGCAATTTGAGGGTAGAGATGAAAATGAGTGCCCACATCAACATATGGCACAATTTCTTGAGATTGCCGATACTACAAAATACCATGGGGTACCCGAAGATGCTAAGAAGTTGAGGCTATTTGCTTTTACATTGAAAGGAAGAGCAAAAGCATGGCTTAATTCATTACCGCCCGGGACCGTACGGACATGGGAGGAATTGTCAAATAAATTCTTGATGAAATTTTACCCACCATCAAAGACCGTGCAAGCGAAGGACGGAGGCGTGGGAGAGGTATGGCATGTTACTTATTAATTGTCCTCAACACGGTTTTCCGGAGGAGCAAACCATTATGTACTTTTGCAATGGTTTGACGGATGGGGATAGGTCGTTTTTGAATGCTTGTGCTAATGGATCGATTTGGTCTAAAACCGTGGGGAAAATGAATGAAATTATGGAGAACATAGCTCAAGACTCATTCCAAGTGTCAGTTAATAGAGGAGCACATCATAGAGTGTCACAAGTTGATGAGATAGAGAGTATGAAGAGTATGATGATGACTATGATGGACCGATTGGGAGCTCTTACGACTTCACAAAGCCAAGCAAGTGTGAGTCCATCCGTTCCTCATGTTGATGTTGGGTCAAGTTCATTGCAAGTGGAAGAAGTGAGTTATATGGGTAGGCCTCCATTCCAAGGAGGCTATCAAGGAGGAAACTATCAAGGGAACTATCAAGGAGGAAGGCCTTACCAAATGCCTTACCAAAATAGGCCACAAGGAAGCTATCAACCTCAACCGCAAGCTCCATTTAATGGGAATACATGGAGGAGACATGAAAATTTTTCATATGCCAATCCGAGAGCCACCGTTCAATTTCCTCCCGGATTTGATCCGAGTGCAAAGGCTCCAAACAATGAAGGAAAGGATACTACGGAGGAGATCTTGGGGTTGATTGTGAAGAAGTTGGAAGCGAATGATTCAAGGCTTGATGATATAGGGAAACAAATGGTCGCTCGTTTCAAGACGATCGAGCATCAAGTAGGGCAACTTGCTACTACGGTTGGGAAGCTCTCGTCTACGGTGGATGACTTGCAAAAGAAAGAATCAAAGGAGTATTGTCAAGCCATCGAGCTTAGGAGTGGTGCACGGTATGAAGGACCAAAATTGCCTTCAAGAGGTGATGGAGAGGATAAGCATTATGAAAGTTGTGATGAAGAAAAGCAAGAGGTGATGGAGGAGGAAGAAAAGAGGAAGCCAAAGTGGTTGATGGCAAGGGAAGAGAAAGCAAAGCAAAAGATTATTGAGAAGGATGAAAAAGGGATTCCAAAGACGGTTGTTCCCGTGCCTTATATGAAGAAAGCACTAGATGAGAAGTTTGCTCGGTTCCTTGAGGTTTTCAAAATATTGTATATCAACATTCCTTTTTCGGAGGCCCTTGAGCAAATGCCTCATTATGCGAAGTTTCTTAAGGATTTGCTAGCAAAAAGGAGGAGGATGGAAGAGCCGGAGTTAGTTAAATTGACCAAGGAGTGTAGTGCTATGCTTCAACAAGAGCTTCCACCAAAGTTGAAGGATCCGGGTAGCTTTACTCTTTTATGTGATCTTGGTAATGGGTTGGAGAAGCAAGCTTTGTGTGACTTGGGGGCAAGTATCAACTTGATGCCATTTTCCATGTTTAAGAGGCTCAACCAAGGAAAGTTAGGAGCCACTACCGTAACTCTTCAACTTGCCGATGGGTCAACTACTATTCCAAGAGGCATTGTGGAGGATGTCTTGGTCAAGGTAGAAGACTTTGTGTTTCCGGCGGACTTTGTAGTACTTGAGATGGAGGAGGATCAAGATGTACCATTGATCTTAAGGAGGCCATTTCTAGCTACCGCAAGAGCGGTGTTTCATGTGAATGAAGGAATTCTTACTTTGAAGCTTGATGATGAAGAGCTTCATTTTTCAATGAAGGAGGTGATGAAGCACCCCATGGAGAAGGAGGAATGCCACGTTGTGGATGTGATTGATTCATGCCTTCAAGAGGCTTGGGAGGATTCTTCTTATACTCTTTTCTCTCAAGATTATGTTATTCCATCATATAATCATGTTCTTAATGAATCTTGTGTTTCTTATAATTGTGATAGGGATGCATTGGAAGTGGAGGAGGTGAAAGAGATAAAGTTCGAAGGATTTCCCAATCAACCGTGGGAAAACAATGAAGATGATAAGCTAAGTGAAGAGAAAGTGAAAGGAGCCCTTAAGCCACTACCCGAGCACTTGAAGTATGCTTATTTGGAGGAAAATGAAGGTTGCCCGGTAATTGTATCGTCATATCTTACATTTGATGAGGTAACCAAATTACTTGATGTTCTTCGTAGGCACAAATCCGTCATAGGTTGGTCCATTGATGACTTAAAAGGAATAAATCCTTCAATTTGTATGCATAGGATTAGGCTTGAAAAGGACCATAAACCCGTAGTTCAACCACAAAGGAGAGTGAACCCTAATATTCAAGAGGTAATTAGGAAAGAAGTTATGAAATTGTTAGATGCTAATATGATTTTTTCTATTTCCGATAGTCCTTGGGTCTCTCCCTTACATGTGGTGGCTAAGAAAGGGAGAATTACGGTAATAAAGGGAAAAAATGATGAATCAATTGCGACAAGGGTAGCTACGGGGTGGCGAGTGTGTGTTGACTATAGAGAACTCAATAAGGCCACGTGCAAGGACCACTTTCCCTTACCTTTTCTTGATCAAATGCTTGATAGGTTAAGTGGATTTGAGTATTATTGTTTCTTAGATGGTTATTCCGGATACAATCAAATTATGATTGCACCGGAAGACCAAGAAAAGACAACTTTTACTTGCACATATGGGCCATTTGCTTGGAAAAGAATGCCATTTGGCCTTTGTAATGCTCCCGCCACTTTCCAAAGATGCATGATGTCAATTTTTCATGGCTTGATTGAGAAAATCATGGAGGTATTTATGGATGATTTTTCCGTATTTGGTGAGTCATTTGATAATTGCCTTGCTAATCTTGATATTGTTTTGCAAAGGTGTGAAGATACAAACTTGGTGCTAAATTGGGAGAAATGCCATTTCATGGTTAAGGAAGGCATTGTGTTGGGACATCATGTATCATCAAAGGGATTGCAAGTGGATAAGACAAAAATTGTGGCTATTGAGAAGTTGCTTCCGCCTAAGGATGAGAAGGGAATTCGATCGTTCCTTGGACATGCCGGGTTCTATCGGCGATTCATAAAGAACTTTTCTCAAATTTCTAAACTCTTATCTCATCTCTTAGAAAAAGATGTGCCATTTGAGTTTAATGATGATTGTTTGATTGCTTTTAGGTCTTTGAAGGAAGCCTTGACGAGTGCACCCATTCTAATTACTCCGGATTGGACAAAGCCCTTCATCATCATGTGTGATGCAAGTGATTTTGCTATGGGGGTCGTTTTAGGACAATTGAGAGAGAAGAGGTTTCATGCTATCTACTATGCCTCCAAGACTTTTAATCCGGCCCAAGTCAATTACACCACTACCGAGAAAGAAATGCTTGCAGTAGTGTATGCTTTTGATAAGTTTCGACCTTATCTTGTAGGGTCGAAAACTATTGTGTACACCGACCATGCCGCAATTCGGTATCTCATGTCGAAAAAGGATGCTAAGCCTAGGTTGATTCGTTGGATATTATTGTTGCAAGAATTTAACATGGAGATTGTGGATAAGAAAGGAAGTGAAAATGTCATAGCGGATCATCTTTCTAGACTTGAAGGAGTAGAAGAGCCGGAAAGAGATGTCAAGGAAGTTGAAGAGACCTTTCCCGATGAGGGATTACTAAGTGTTGAAGAAGTCATGAGTGTGGTAAAGGAAGGGGATGTTCCTTGGTTTGCCGATTATGCTAATTTCTTAGCAAGTGGAGAATTACCACCGGAAATGAATCCTTTTGAAAGGAAGTTTTTTTATAACCGGGTCAAACATTTTGTATGGGATGATCCATACCTTTTCAAGGTGGGGGTAGATGGAGTGCTTCGTAGGTGTGTGACAAGGAAGGAAGGGGAGGAAATCATGAAACATTGCCACTCACTACCATGTGGAGGCCATTATAGCACGTCTAAGACCGTAAGGAAGATTTTATTGGCGGGATTCTATTGGCCAACCATTTTCAAGGATTATGAGAGATTTATCAAGGAATGTGACAAGTGCCAACGGATAGGGAACCTTAACAAGAGGGATGAGATGCCATTGAGCAATATCCTAGAAGTGGAAATTTTTTATGTATGGGGAGTTGACTTTATGGGGCCATTTCCACCGTCGGAGGGGTGTCAATATATCCTCGTAGGGGTTGACTATGTTTCTAAATGGATAGAAGCCATTCCAACCAAAAGCAATGATTCTAAAGTGGTGATAGCCTTCTTGAAGAGGATCTTTACACGGTTTGGGGTTCCAAGGATTTTGATAAGTGACGGTGGTAGCCATTTTGTTAACAAGGCCATGGAGAAGCTTATGTTAAGGTATGATGTTAAACACAAGGTTGCTACTCCTTACCACCCGCAAACGAATGGTTTAGCCGAGGTGTCTAATCGCTTGATTAAAGGTATTTTGGAGAAGACGGTGAGGACAAGTAGAAAGGATTGGGCAACAAAGCTTGATGACACATTGTGGGCATATCGAACCGCCTTTAAGACACCCCTTGACATGTCTCCCTATCAATTAGTGTATGGAAAAGCTTGTCATCTTCCGATGGAGTTGGAGTATAAAGCATTTTGGGCTCTTAAAAAGTTGAATTTTGATGAAGAACTTGTGGGAGAGAAGAGGGCTCTACAATTACATGAGTTGGATGAGTTTAGGATGAGAGCTTATGAGAGTTCAAAGATTTTTAAGGAAAAGACCAAGAAGTGGCATGATGCAAGGCTTAGAAGGAAGGAGTTTAAAGAAGGAGATCAAGTGTTACTATTCAACTCAAGGTTGAAGCTTTTCCCCGGTAAACTCAAATCAAGATGGAGTGGACCTTTTCGTGTTGTGAAGGTTTTTCCGAATGGATACTTTGAGGTTAAGAACGACAAGGATGAGAGGTTTGTAGTGAATGGGCACCGGTTGAAGCTCTATCATATTCACTCACAAAAAGAGGTCTTGGATGCTCTTGATCTCAAGGATGTGCCCTACTTAGGAAGTGAAAGGGAAGTGTGAACTCTTAGAGTTCCGTCCGGCAAAGGACGTTAAACCTAGCGCTAGATGGGAGGCAACCCATTCTTTGTTCTTTGTTGTTTTTGTTGTTTTGTGTGTTGCTTTGTTTTATGTGTTTTATTTCTGTGATCCTTGTAAGTGTGATGAATTGCTAGGAAGTGAGGAGCTCTAGGAGGCTTATAGGAAGAGGAAGATTGAGAGATTATGGGTAAAACACTTCCTATCAAACTTAGACTTGTCTAAGTTTGGGGGAGGTGTCTTTTGATGACTTGTGATGATTTGATGATTGATGTTTTGGATGGATGATTTAATTGATGCTATGATTTCCTTGATCTATTCTTGAGTTTATTGTATATTGGTGATTGTGACTTGATGATCTTTTGGATTTCTTTATTCCATGATTCCATGTTCTTTGTCTTGAGCTTAATAGTGGATTCATTGACATATTTTTGAGTATCATTCATGTGGTAGTGAGTATGCTTGAGATTATGTACATGTGCACTTGTGTTTAATTTGCAAGACTAGTTGGATTTTGATATGATCATTAGTAGATTTGTAACTTGAAGCTAGCTTGCTTGATTTATTGTGTGAAGATGAATGTGATTGATGATACTTGATTTATTGCTCAAGTTAAGCCCGTAAGCTTTTGTGCCTAATAATCGTACATCTTATACGGTTGATAGTAATTCTTTGTGAGTGCATCATTCATGATTTGTATACAAGAACTTGCCACTAGACTTGTTGATATTGATCTTTGTGTGATGTCTTGAAAGTGATAAGAGGCCATGTTTGATATGATGAGTTACTTTGCCAAATATTTTCCTACCAACTACATTTGATTTCCTTAGTGAGCCATGTTGAGCCTATGATCCATATTCTTTGGCAAGCCAAGTGAAATTGAAACCATTTAGCCTATTTTGATGAGCCTTTCTTGTCCTATGTTTAGTTGAGCTTGAATGTTGGCTAATGATGGTGATTTGATTGCTAAGTGTGGGAAGATGATGAGATAAGTAATGAATATTGAAAGAAAAAAAAGGTTGTGAAAAGTTGAATTGTTAAAAATGCATGAAGTGGAAAGAAAAGAAAAAAAAATTCAATTTGTGAGCTTTAAAAGATAAAGCTCAAGTGAATGGTGGAATGATCAATGAAGTTCAAAAGAAAGAGTGTGCTAGATGAAAGTGAAGAGATGTGTTGTGTATTGATTAGCTTACATTCAAGTCTCTACTAATTAGTCACTCTTATCCAAAAACATCAACCTTTCCAAAGAGCCTACATTACAACCTAGAAGAAAGACCTCTTTGATTCTTGATTGATCACAAATGATTTTGATTGAGATTAAGTCTTGTGGCAAGCATATGGTGTACTTATTTGTGAATTTGATGATTGAGTGCTTTAAACCTTGATACACTTGAGTGAAGAGTGAAACACTCCATGGAAGGAGCAATGTGTTAAGTGTTTGATTGAGCATTTGTTTGAGCATGATTTGTCTTGATTGCTAGAAGATAGTTGCATTGATACTTATGTTCATTGATGAATTCGATTGTCTTATATTTCGTCTATGGTGCCATGTGACATAATTGCAATCAATTCACTCCTTTGTTCTTAGTTCTACGTTGCTCGAGGACGAGCAACAATTCAAGTTTGGGGGTATGATTGGAGTGAATTGATACATGTTTTTAGGGCTATTTTTAGTGCAAAAAGTGAGCTAAAGTATGATTTTTGTGCCTAAATGTGAAAAGTATCACTCTTTTGCCTAAAAAGTATTACTTTGAGAGGTTTTGATGTATTTCGCCCGTTTTGCAGGTAAATCGGTGGAATTTTGCCAAACCGAGAGTACCGGTATTCTTAGAATGAAAAGACGAACATACGGGACGAAAACGGGGGTCAGAGGTAGAGCCGTCTCGATAAAAATTCCCTGGTCTCGAGTTGGAGTCGAGGGTGCACTGACCCTCGACTCGAGGATCATGCTTTGGGGAAATCATTTCAAAAAGACAGGGAAGCTCGACTCGAGGGAGGAGCCTCGACTCGAGGGATATGAAAATGCGGAAGCTCGACTCGAGGGCTAAGCCTCGACTCGAGGCAGGAGAGATTTTTAAAGAAACGTGTTAGCGACTTTTAGGCCTCGACTCGAGGGCTTGAAGCTCGACTCGAGGAGTGCCCAAAACCGAAAAATTCAGTTTTTAAGCCAATGAAAGCCAAAACAGAGAGAGAGTTGATTCTAGCAGTTCAGAGCAGTTTCTAGGAGTTTCTTAGAGCGAATTTTACATTTTGTAGCTTGAATTTACTTGTAATTGCATTAGATTGTTAGAATTGAGATAGATTCCACAATTAGTTCATTAGATTAGTAGATTGGTTGATTGTAATTGAAGGTTGCAGCTGAAAGTGGGAAGAATTGAAGTTGTATTGAAGCATTGTACAAGAATAATCATTCTTATTTTTGCCTATTGAAGTTTAATTGGTGATGTTCTTACCCTTTGATCTCTTAAATTCATTGCTTGTAGTAATTAGTTTGTCAATTGCTTTCTTAGATTTTATAGCCATGGTTTTTGCTTGTAGCACCATGGGCTAATAGCCTTGTGCTTGGGATAATTGAAATTAGGGATGAAGTGATTGTCTCATGCTATGGTTGTTGATAATTGTGATCAATTGAATTAGATTGCGCCCTAATTGTGATTCTTAATTGTGCTTCATGAAAAATTGTCTCTTTTGATTAATGGTTGATCACCCTAGCAATGGCGAGAGTTGAGCTAACGTGATTAGGTGTTAATCGGGTTTCAATTTTGCATGATTGTATGAATTGGGGACTTCTACATTGAGAGATGGGAAGAACTAAGGATACTCACATTAGGCATTGTGATATTAATGGAGTGATTAATTTCATGATGGTTTATGCTTTCTAATTTGATTGATTTGCATTTGGATACAATCATAGCTTGTTAATCATGGATTCCTTGATGGAGATTATCCCTTGCACCCAATTCCCCCATTTGATTTAGTCTATTTGATCTTGCATTCTAAGTGTTTGATTGATTGTTTGCATAAATTTGCCATTTAATTTCTTGCAAATTGTAGTGATTTAGTTCAAGAGCTTGTTGCAACTTTAGCCATTTAGAACTCTTATCCTTGAATTTCGTTTGCATACTTTCTCCCTTGGGTTCGATATTTTTGTTGATTGGTCTTAATAACTCTTACCCTATACACTCCAATCAGTTAAGAGATTTCTTGAAACTTTTGGAAATAGTAAACACTTTATATGAAGTTGTAGCGATTCATTGTGGAATCAAACACTCCAGTGGGAGCTGTAATGATTCATTGTGGAATCAAACACTCCAGTGGGTGTTGTAGCGATTCATTATGAAATCAAATAGTCTAGTGAGAGATATTTTGCTACAATTCATTGTGGAATCAAACACTCCAGTGGGTGCTGTAGCGATTCATTATGAAATCAAATACTCCAGTGAGAGATGTTTTTGTTAGGATGTATACTATAAGCCTAGCTTTTTGTATGAACATCTTTCTGATATGAGATTCATTATGATCAAAATACTTGTTTTTATGATTGTTACATATATCATTGTTCTTGTCCAGATTAATCTATATTGTAGATAACATGGTGTGTGGTGTCACACAGAAGATCATGCTATCAGTTCCTTATAGATTATAAAGAATAGCTCACAACCAAGATGGATTTGGACAAACCATTGGAACGGTTGTAGTGTAATTTGGTATTAGTCTATCTTAACTATAAAGTTACACTAGTACGTTTAGTATGTATTGAGCAGGACCATATGAGGTTATTCAATTTGTACTGACTATATAAAAGAACAAGACCTCTGTTATTGGGAGATAACACTGTTTATATGGTGTGTTGTTGATTATAGAAGGAATCTGTGTCCTAATTATTTAGGATGATGATGTCCCCTTGAGGAGCTCATAAAGATTATCATGTATACCCTACAAGTGGATTTAATCCGACATGATAATAAAGATGAGTGGTACTACTCTTGGAATTAAATGTAAATTAATTAAGCTGTCAGTAACTTATTTAATTTATGGACATTCGATATCTTAAACACGGGAAAATAAACGTACACATAATAAAGGAGCCCATATTATAATATGGGATTAGGACGGTAATTCAATTATAACTCTTTAGTGGACCGAGTTATAATTGATGGGCTTAAGTAGAGTGTTCAGATTGAACACAGGACATTTAGGCCCATCAAGAGGCCCAACCCTAACTCCTCCTTAGGGTCCCTGTTGTAGCCTATAAATAAACTCTATATCAGAGCCTCTAGACGTGTGAAAAAAAACGTGAGATCAGAGAGAGGCAGATTCTGATTCCTTAGAGGATCGTCGACCACTCGATATCCAAGGAAAAGGGATAGGAATACGGCAGAAGACTGTGAGGTTCGTGACTCATCCTTGATCCGTAGTTCTGACCTTAGAACTGGTTCGACTTCAACTATTAAGGTGAATAGGTATGATTTTATTTTCGTTGTGTTTTATGCATGTGATCCCAAATTAGATAATCAATTAGAGTCGGCAATCCGGTGGTTTCAACAGTTTTGCTACAATTCATTGTGGAATAAAACACTTTAGTGGGAGTTGTTATTATTTAGTGATAGTCAAAGCAACTAAAGCTTACACTAGATATTCCAAGTATCAAGAAAATCAAATACTCTAAAAGTTCTTTGTAGAGATATTACAAAGAAGAAAAAAGTGATTCTTAAAAGATTTTTTACTCATTTGATGTTAGCAAATCCTATCGCCAAACTTGTTCCAATAAATGGGACATCTAAGTTTCGAAATATGTATGGATTCGGAATGTGATGAGAGCATATGTTAATGTTGCTTGAGATTTATGTATTGTAATTTATGTGATGCTTCACATAATAGTGTGTCGACAAGTATAGATTGGCTCTCTCATACGAGCAACCACCTCTGACATTAGAGTATGTGTAGAGATGAGATTATTTAAAAATAATCGCAATAGATTTTACCACAAATCTATTTGACCTGTTCCTAGGCTAAATCAATGGATTCCCTAGACAATAGTGGGAGAAAATCCAAGTTAAGTGTCTAGAATACACTTGAACTGTGATTTATACGATGTCGGATGAGAGAATGACTTAAAAGACACACGCTTTCATTCGGAAAGTTCAAGCATCGTAACATGTGTTTCATATACCACATGTGCTAAGTTGACCATAAGGAATGAGAAAGATATCCTTATTTTCTCATTGTATGAGGCCGTGGGGTTCAAATGAACCTCTTAGAGTGCCCTTAAGACTTTCTGCTATATTTCTAAGTCTCCACTTTAGTGTTGCTACTTTAGTATGTTACCAATAGCTAAGATAATTCGGCAATGCGGTACATGTCTAGGAAAGCAGCTATAGTGGGAGTTTGTAGATATTTTGTGTGAAAGGAAGAATGTCTTTACTAACACAATCTATTGTGATTCATTGATCGGTCAATCGAGTTGTGAACTTGATTATGAATACATAGATTTGATGAAAAGTTGAATATGCTCTAATATTTTCAAGGGATTGAAAGAGATATGTCAATTTGTGTTAATTGAAAGAGTTCTGGGGTATTACGAGTTTTGAATTTTTCATGTGAAAACTGTTTGAGTTGCTATATATCCTTAACAAGTGTATAGCACAAAAACTCATATTCTCGAGGGTCACGCAATTTATTTGCCCATATGAAAAATGTATTATGTGATGATATAAAGAGGTGAAGTAGATGAATATAAGGCTCAAACTTCATATGTGAGTGGGAGATGAAAGTAAATAAATAATTAAATTTATTTATTTTACTAATCCACCAATGAAGTAGATAAGTGAGAAAGAAGTCATGTAACTTCCATCACTTGAGAATATAAAAAGGATATTTTTTCTCCTGCATAATATGATGAGATGAGAATATACGTACGTAAGATATTCTTCACCAAAAAAATCATGATCACATGAATACTCAAATTAAAGGGCACTTAAATTGTGAATAATGAATACATTTCATATGTAAATGTATTTCGGACTTTGAGGATCACAGTGTACGTAGAATTTAATCGGCTCGATCTATTCCGCTGCGTTAAAGGTTAGTATATCTGACCATTGAATTTCCAACAGCTTATTCTAAAGAAGGAACACTGATAAGATGTTAATGATTCTAATATATGTGGATGATATTCTCATCACTTGTGACAATAACTCTGAGATACAAGGCTCTTAATGCAGAATTGAACTTGAAATCCTCTCTAAAAAATCTTGGTGAAGTCAATTGTTGGTCCCGGACGAGATGTGAACGGCGGTGGAAAATCTAGAAGGGGGGTTGAATAGACTTTACCACACTCAAAACTTTTTCGACTTTTTTTGTGAGCTGAGTGTGAGGTTAGAAGACTTTGAAGTCTTCTACAGCAAGGTACTCAGAGTGTGCTATGTGAGATCAGCAGACTTCAGAAACACGAAGTCTTCTGATGGTGCGGAAGCTAATCTCGTGTGTATTTGAAAAAAAACCTTTTAATAAAAACCTTCTTGAAAGATATTTAACAAGTCTGATGCAGGTTTATTAAAACAACGATGAATGAGCAAATATAAGTATGTATGCAGAAAGCTTGTAAATAACACAGAGATTTTTATAGTGGTTCGGATATAACGATCCTACGTCCACTCTCCCTGATTCCACAGGGGCCTTACTATCCACCAAAACTGGTCTTTTCTCCTTAACTCTCCTCGAGGATTTGACCACAGGAAGTTTAACAAGTTCCTGCCCTTGGTACAATCAATGTGATCTTCGAGTGCTAACTCTTAGATCTGAAACAATCAACCTTTTCTCGTACAGAGATAATGAAAGGTGATTTACACTTCCTTGACCAAAAATAAATCTCTTTAAGAATATCAACGTATTGAAACGATTTCTGGTACGAAGAATTATGCGTGTACTGCAATGAGTGAAAATGGATTTTTCTTGATGTTTCTCGCGTGTGTGTATATTCAAAAATCCTTCACTTCAGTTTATATGATCCTGAATTTGACTAGCCGTTAGGCTAATTTGTCAATCAGGTCTTCAAGAAATGGTAAGTGATCGTTGGAAGATTTGTTTGACCTTGGATAATTGATTGTCTGATATCAATCAATTATATCTTGATTGATCTTGATTGATAATCAAATCTTCTCTGGATTGATATCAGATATCTCTGAATTATCCTTCTGACTTTTGTTAACCCTGAAGAATCTCTCAAAGTCAACTCTAGCAACCTTACACCTTGCTTCAGTACAGTTCCAAAGCTTGTTGTAGCACGGATTCCAACCTTGCTATCTTCACTTAAACCTTTCTTGACAACACCCTTTTTGCATATGCCTTCCTTTATCTTCACGACGCCTTTCTAGATGACTTCGAACGAGATCTTTCTTAGATCCTTAAGTCTTCTTATCAGCAGCCTTCAGTTCTCAATCAACACAGATCTTCAGGTCAAGCCTAGCAAGATTAACTATACTAAGACATAAACCCTATCTAGATCATCAGCTGACTAACAGGTTTAGCTGGTCCTATTACACTTAGCTTTTAGGAACATCATCAAAACATACAAATTCTAATCCTAACATCAATTACTTTCTAGGCATTGAAGTGTTCGTGTCTTTCTCTCATATATGTCTTACTCAAGCAAAGTATGCTAAAGAAATACTATTTAGAGCTAATCTTGCTCATTGTATTCCTTCTCCCTCACCCTTCTGCCCAGGTTTAAAGCTTTCTAAAGCCGATTCCTCTCCATTTCATGATCCTACTCTTTATAGGAGTATCATTGGTGCTCTTCAATACTTAACATTAACCCATCCTGACTTAGCTTTTCCAGTTAATAAACTAAGTCAATTTCTTTATCATCCTACGATAAATCACTGGAAAGCATGTAAGAGGTATCTAAGATATGTTAAAGACACATTAACACTAGGTTTGCATTTCTTTCGTGTTCTTGATTTCAGGTTACATGCTTTTGTTGATGCCGACTTAGCTACTTTAATTGATGATAAACGAAGCACGAGTTGCTACTTCATCTTTTTTGGTTCTAATCTCTAGTCTTGGAGCTCGCGTAAACAATACATTGTTGCCAGAAGCAGAGTATCGACCTTTAGCATTTGTATTAGGGTAATGGTATAAATGGATTGATTCCCAACCTCTCTATAAGTTCGAACTTTTAGATGAGACAAAATTCTTTCATGGTGTCAGAGCAAAACCTTGGGTTCAAACTCTGCTGAAAGAAACTCCATCCATTTAATATTAAATACTTGTTGGGCCTCCCCATGATGGAGTTAACGTTAACCCGCAAGTACACTCGTTGGGCCTCCTCAGTCCTCCCCATGATGAAGTTGACACCAGCCCACGAGTGAGAGGGGGTATTAAGATAATGATATAAATGGATTGATTCTCAATCTCTGTACAAGTTCAAACTTTTAGATGCACCAATTTTTTTTCAATTTGCAACAACGGACATTGCATGGATCAATACTCTATTTTCTGGGTTAAAGCATTCGCTAACAATGCCTTCAATTTTATGGTGTGACAATGAAGGGCCCATCAAGTATTAGGGTGATTATATATACGGATTGATTCTCAACCTCTTTATAAGTTCGAACTTTAGACGAGACAGAATTCTTTCATGGTATCAGAGCAAAACCCTGGGTTTAAACCATGTTGAAAGCAATTCCACCGATTTAAAATTAAATACTTGTTGGGCCTCTCTATGATGGAGTTAATGTTAGCCCACAAGTACACTCGTTGGGCCTCATCAGTCCTCCCCATGATGGAGTTGACACCAATCCACGAGTGAGGGTAAGTATTTCAGTGATGATATATATGGATTGATTTACAATCTCTCTATAAGTTCGGACTTTTAGATAAGGCGAAATTCTTTCATCAAGCTTGCCTTCAATCTCACTTTTCATGATCGAACGAAACATATAGAGATTGACGTTCATCATCTTTGTGAAAAAGTGCAATAGAATGAGCTTGATGCCCGCTACATTCGCATTGATGAACAACTAACCGATATCCTCACCAAATCGCTCGCTGCCTCACGTTTTCAAACACTTCGACAGAAACTTGGTGTCTCTTCCAATGGTGGTTTGGAGCAAACCGGAGCATATTGTATAATACTGATAAGTATGTTGTGCATGTGCATGAAACATGCAAGAGGCAGTTTAGGCAAGGACAGAGGGTGGGCATGGATGGGGTGGCTGTAGCCCCCCATTTAAAAAAAAAAAGAATTTATATTTAAAAAAAAAATTAATAGCCCACTGTGTTTGAACTTGCAACGTTATAGGTATGAGGTGAGCTACTCATCTACCCGGACAATTTTATTTTTATAAATCTTTTGACAAATAATAGTATTTAACATTTGTCTCTACATCCCCCTATTTTTTAATCCTGCCTCCGCCACTGAGTTTAGGGTTTTCACATTAGATTTTAATTCTTTAATCCTGCCTCCTCCACTGAGTTTAGGGTTTTTACATTAGATTTCAATTCTGTTGTAATTTAAACCGTTCCAATCGACTACCAAACTTTTGGTTATGGAGATCTGCTGTTAAATACTGAGATTCTCGACTCAGTTCATTAGATCAATGAAACACTGCTTTTATTTTGTTTGGTGTTGAATGTTCATCTTTTAACAAATTTTAAAATTTGATCTCATGTTCTTTAATTTTAAAATGATGCAGTTCTAACAAAATCTTAGGACTTTTGTGAATCGTCCACTTATAATAAACTACTGAATTTAAGCCTGAAAGGAGGTATTTCAAGATGTTAGGAAATGATAATATTATGCTGCGATTTTAAAGTATGAAAAATATAAGAGAAATATAATAACTATAATACGTAAGTTATTTTGGTACATTCAAATAAAAAAAAAAATGTAACAGTGTAAGTTATGAGGAAAAAAAATGGAGTATGATGTTACTTCCAAAATATTTGTGTCTTAATAATTTTATTAGTTGGACCCTGAGGTAAATATTTGAGTCCATCTGGACGGGTCAATCTACGATAAGTTGGGGCGATTATCTCTGGTTCAATAAAAACCTAACTACTTTTACAGCCCCATAAAACCTTTGGTACGAGGAAGGACACACAATTTAAGACACAATTTAAGAAAGTAAAAGAATGAACAGGAATTTAAAGGGTAATTTTGTAAATTTTTATGTATAAAGTAAGAAAATGAGTTGGATGGTTTGTATGCATAGACCTAAAATTAATGACATTTTGTGTAAAATTGAGGATATTGTGAGAGTGCAGTATATGGAGAGTTTTCTATTATAAGAGTGAAAGATTTTATAGAATAAAATGAAAAAGAAAAGTGTGAAAAATATTATGGGATAGAGATTAGTATAATATAAAACATATCTTTCTGACACTCAAAATAGTGTAAGAATTTTTCAATAAAAATTTGAAAAATATTTGAATTTTCTTCTTTATTATACACCAGTGTATTTTACATAAAGTACCACTCATGCATACGTTCAACAAGTATAAAAATAAAAACACCCCCCAAAAAAAAAAAAACACACAAGTAAAAGATAGAAAATCACACAAATCTGTTAAATGGCTTTCTCCCACCCATAGCAGGCATCGAAACCGTCGAATCGATGCTCAAATCTGCAATAGAATGAGGAGTGATGTGCTTATGCAATGGCTTGTGAGATGCAGATTCTTTGCTAGACCCTTTATTCCACTTGAAAGTACCAATATTCGTAGTCAACGAAAACGAAAATCTCCTCTTCGAATCGTTTGCAGACGTCATGGGAAGTTTCTCCTTAGGGTTGCTATTTGGTCTCACTTTAGCTTTAGCAGAGACAGTAGGTGACATGTAACTTGGAACAGAGAAAGCAGGGCAACTTGTAAGACTATCATCATCTTTCATTGGGAAATCATTATAAGCTGCGTTTCCTCTAGGTTTTGAGTTCTTGATCGTTGGAGCTGGCGAAGGCGTCTTACTCAGCCTAACGACCTGTTTGGCTCTCATCACCTCTTTCTGATCATCACAAGTGAAACTGCTGTGCCTATAGCTCAGTTGAGGGCTTGCTTTGTACTCTGAAACAGGACGGGGAGGAGTAATAATCGGCATGTTTTTTGTCGAAGCTTGCGTCTGAGAGGAGGTTGCTGGAGGGAGCTGGCGCTCTAACCAGTTCCACCACCAAGGGAAGCCGTTGGATCGTATGTTGACTGGACTTTGTGCTGATTTTGAATTAGCTTTCCACAACTGGTGCAAGAGATTGATAATGGAGATAAAAAAACGAGTATAACACCGGAATAGAAAGACAAATACTTGTGACGAAGTGGTATAGTTCAAGTGGTTAGAGTTCCACTACCTATGGCCTATAGGTCATGGGTTTGAGTCACCATTTGTCCGATTTAAAAAAAAGACAAATACTTTTGTATACACCCCTTGCACTCCCCAAATAAGTAATGCTTAAAATTTATAGATGAAATTAAGGTAAGCTCAAAATTTACAGAGCTTTTTGGGATTATGATAGCCGTAAAAGGGGAAAAAATGAGAAAATTATCTACAATATTAAATAATTAGAAACAAAAATACTACATTAAAACATCACTTATTTGACATCGAGTATTAGTTACTTCCATGGAAGCTTTAATAGGAGAGAATGCACTCACTTTAAGAAAAAAAGTAATGATTGAGATTTTAAGGGATAATTTTGTAAACATTATGTATAATAATTTTTTTTTTATTGAATTGTGTATATGTGTGAGTCAAAAAGTAATGACATATTGCGTAAATAAGTGGAGATTGTGATAGTGAAGTTTATAAAGGGTTTCCATTTTAAGGGTATGAAATTAATAATGAGACGGAGAAAAAAAAAGTTTGAAAAGTTTTATGGGATGAAGGAAGTATTAATTATGCATTAGTTGCATGGCCGATGAAAAAAATAAAGAGCATTTTAGCCAAATTATCAAAAATCGATTAAAATAGCAAATTGTCGCAAAGTTTTGGATTTATTTTGGCTACCATGCTTAAGGAAAACTATAGTGTACAACACTACAAGTCAGCAGCTACAATAACAACTTACATTGATGATGTTCTTGGTGACAATATAGGATGTGGCAAAATATAGTGAAATATTTTTTTAGGTTTATAGGTTTGTTTATTGAACACTCCATTTTATTGAATTGAATTTCGTTCTGTGAACTCTCAAAATTCAATTTTTTAATCATTTGTCCGATTATAGTGGGTGAGCAACCGATTTTAAACAAATGTGACATTTTATTCAAATTTTTTATATTTTTTTAATTTTGTCCTGTTAACTCTCAAAACTGCCAATGTACTTCAAAGTTGAATTTTGAAAGTTAACAAAACAAAATTCAATTTAAAAAAATGATGTGTCTTGAAAGTCTAATTAGGCAAATTTATGGGACTAAAATAATATTTTTTTCCCAAAATTTATGAAGTGATTCAATTCAAGAAAGACTAAGCTCAGTAACTCGCTAATTGCTTAAAAGAGGAACACCGAGCACGAAATTAGTTTGCATTTTGAAGTTGTCTTTTCTTTTTTAATGACAAGAGAAGCTGTAGCTGCTAGGTTTATGCAATTTCTTCAAGCACGAGCCCGTTTGGCTGAACTTATAAATTCTTTTAAAATAGCTTATAAGTTGTTTAAGAGCTTATAATCTCTCTTGGTGTGTTTAGTAAATTAAGATATTTAATAACTTATAAGTTGTAAAAATAAGCTCCTAACAGTTTATAAACTCCAAAAAAAATAAGGTGGGTTTTTCCCAATTTATTTTTCAAAAATTTGTTAAGGTGTAGTTCAAAAATAAATTTCGCCCACCTTTAACCCCACCCTTTACGCCCCACCCACCCCATCCACCCGCTACGCTCCTTCTCACACATCCTACCACACCACTCCCATCTCAACCTAAAAAATAAAAATATAATTATTTTATATTAATATTTATAATTATAAAAATACTTTTTTTAATTATTAAATAACTTATAAATTTTATTTGCCACACTTTAACAACTTATAAGCTACTTAAAAATTACATCTTATAAGCACTTGAAACAATTTATAAGATGTTAGAGATTATAAGATATTTAACATAAGCTTAGCCAAACGGCCCTTTATTTGATGTAAAACTACTTTTGAGAAGAAAATTGCTCTCTCTCTACGATTATTTTGAGAAGAAAAATTGCAACTTTTACCTGGTGTGAATATGCATAAGCCATTGCTCTCTCTCTCTTAACAACTGCTTCCACCTTCTTCATCAACCTTGCTTCCCTTTCCTCTTTAGTTAGCAAGCTATCATCCCAATCATCATTTTTTCCAGCTTCAGGCTAAAACAACAGAAACAAACAACGTTGGAAAAAAGTTTGCGCCATTTTGAGATATTGAAAGATATAGTGACACTGATATGAGAGATCACCAGTTGGTTTGAGGTCCATTTACTCGATGTACTCTCAGCTTCATTGTCGTTCCTGTGTGCTTGGCTGAGGAGTGCCTGGTTTTCCAACATTTGTATCCTTCTTGACTGAATTTGTGTCTGAACCCTGACTAGGAGCTGCATTTGTTTCATGGCGTTGATTGTCTGTCGCTTTGCATTCTGGCCTCTCACCACTCCTTGAAGCCTCATTAAGCCTCGCAAAGCTCTGAAATTCCGCCTTGCCTGCAATTATATGATGTGAAATTTTGTTCATCGTGATGTCAATATCGGTCGTTTTTTGTGTCAAATTTTACCCATGTGTGTTTTTACATTTTAAAGGACCAAAATTGGAAAGGTAAAAGCATACAGAACTAAAATTGGACACTGCCAAAATTATAGGATGATTTGTGATATTTTCACGATTTTAGTATGTTAGGTGTAATGAGTAGAGCAACAAACGTAACATGAATCAGTACTACCGAGAATCACTTTATAAATTTTGGGAAAACTATCAGTTCATAATTTAAACAACTCTAGCAGTGTTTGGGTGCTTGGTGAATTTACTACTAACAACTAACATTTACCGATTAAAAAAAAAAAATTAGACAACTCTATGTAAAGGAAACATGAATCAGTACTTACATGTTTCTTTCAACTGTAATTATCGTTCATAATTTAGACAACTCTATGTAAAGGAAACATGCTGTATATTGTGCTTAATCATCATTTAGAGACAAACAAGACGTTTCCTTTTAAGATGAAATATTATCTGTTTTGGGCATCCGTTTTGTTTTTTAGCTCATCTCAAAGACGTCACTAACTAATGTAGATATGTCCACATTTATAAACAATGTCTAATTGATGCATAACTTTGGTTTCCCTACAACACATGCAACTCTCAATAAAACACAATGTTGTTAACAAGACTATTAACAAGTTAAATAAATTAAAGTATTACCATGTAACCTCTATATGTAGCCTGAATCATTGTTGCTGAATGGTGCTGGTTTCGTAAAGTTGGTTCAGGCCTCTGCACATACCTAATTTGTTGAGTTGGTTCAGGCCTCTTCCACCCATTCTTCGAAGAGGCAGCTGGATGAGTGGAAGTGGTTGGAAGAACAGCCCTCGGAGAAAGAAAGTGTGGAAGAGGAGCCTTCGGGGAAGTAAGTCTTGCTGAAGAAACTCGAGGAGAAGTAGCTTCAGGTGACGTAGCCTTTGGAGAGGCTAGTTTCCAGAGACGAGGAGGCGATGTTTTCGGTTCATGAGAAGATGCAGGAGGCCTAAGAAGCAGTTGATCTGCTTCACCTAATATTTTCTCAATGCTACTCGGTTCTCTGGACCGAGGAATGAATGATTTGCTTTCTCCATGCCTTAAAATTCCTCTGCCCGCCTTCTTTTCCTTACTGCTTTTTTTGTCGAATCCCTGAAATTAAATAAGCATAAGATGCAATCTAATTCTTTATAATACTATGTTTACAAATTTATGAGAGATTTCCATGCATAACATTATATTAGTGAGCACTATTCGAATGAATTCGTCTATGATTCATAAGAGGTTCGCGCGTTTTTTTAAAAATATCTTACGTAGGATGGCTTTTCCTTTGAGGTGTGGGTAAAAGCCTTTTTGATAGCTGAAAACCAGCTTCCCTTCTTTCCCATGTTCTATGCATTACTCTTTTTACCTACATAAGCAGCATGGTACAGACCACATTAGCCTTTTCAAAGCAGATTAGAACACTTCACCGTAGAGTTTCTTACATCAAGAACATCAAGAAACCCAAAGAAGACAAATAAAATGTTTGATGAACATTTGGGAACAATCTTATTCAGTTCATTTATGAGTAGATTTCAACTTCAAATCAAAAAGATCCAATCCAAAGCATACAATACAAGATCTGGAAAGCTGTCTAGATTATATTCAGGCTTGCAAGAAACAGGACACAAATAGAAGGGCGATGTAGTTGGGTCAAATATACTGCAACAATCATCATTCACTAATAAGACCATTACATTTCCAATCAGATAGAACATAACAATGCTTAAGCAGTTGATGAGGAAAGGAAAAAATTTGCACTATTCGAGTAGATAAAAAGATTCACAGAAATTCCAGAAAATTCAATGGAAAAAAAAACATTTCAAGTCAATACAGAGACAAATGGGGCATCCAGAAACAAAACAATCCCACCAAAAAAGAAAACAACAAATTCTTGCAGCAAAATATATATATATATAAAGAAAACGAAAAGATTACTTTTCCATCATTTAGAGGCAGAAATGGCTTAATTCCAGGATATCGCATATGTATTAATACTAAAAGCATTTTCACAAACACTTTAAAGACAATTACCTTGAAACTATTTCTCCGACCCTTCCAGAAAACTACACCAACTAATAATAATTCCCACCCCTTCTCTCTCTAGCGCTCTATCCAGCCTCTAAAATCATGTTTTCTCTTTCCTTTCTTGAAAATTGGCCAAGTATTTACTAGTTTCTACCTCCCACATCTTCAGAGTGTGTGTACTATGTGTTGTTAAATTCTTGCTTGCAAAAGATTGCAACTCTCCTCTCTAGCTTTTAACTTTGTATACATATAATTTTTTCCTTCTTTCCCTACTGGTTTGGTGTGATGATTCATGATGATGATGAAAGGTGGTAGGCTTATTTCTTACTTTCTGTAACCAAGAAACTGGCCTACACTTGGTATACTTGACAAATAAAAAATTTCAAATTAGTGTACACTTTTACTTTAAGAATATCCTGAACAGTTATTGAGAGATACATAGTCAATTTTTGAAAGTGAATACTCTCTCATTATTTTTACAATTTCAAAATACTTTTTATACTCTTAAAATAAAAAATATTATTATTTTTTAATCCACACTTACATAAAATTTAATACATTTTTTATTTTATACATAAAAATTTATAAAATTATCATTTACTAATGTCATTAACTTTTCAACTCAATAAACTAATTCATTACTTTACATATACATGATTTCTCAATTATAATTTTCACTTACACATAGTCAACTCCTAAAATTGCATTTTCTTAATCTCCGTACCCATTCAGCTGTGTAAACACATGTGGAACAGAGGGAGTATCATTTTTTAGAAAATGTGCAAAATTTATCATTTAAAAAAAAGACAAAAATTTAAAAAGTGGTACACTTTGAATTAAATAAAGTGTACAACTTTAAAAAAATGTATGTAAAATATATTATTTTTAAGACGAAATTTTTAAAAGTGAAAATTTTTTATATTATAAATAATAATAATTTATTAAAAAATGATAATGATCTCGTAATGATCTTTGTGAAACGGCCCAACACAAGTTTTTGCCCTCTTATTTTATGTGCTCCTACACATATGAAAAAAAATCATGGCACACAAGGAGTCTTATTTAGAAGTAAAAAACAAAATAAAATATTGTAGAATAATTTTGTGAAATAGAAGATTATCTTACTGCACTTTTTTTGGGGAAAACAATCGTTAATATTTAAAATATATATATACTTGAGTTACACGGTTCACTTGATACATACTTTGTCTTAAAGAGTAGATCATGTAAACTAATATATCGTACAATTCAAAACAATATTACTTATTTTTATTATACAATATTACTATAAATTATTACCTTCTAATAAAACTTATATTATTATAAAATACAAATAAATTTCAAATGATTCACACTGTACTCTGAAACTTATATTATTATAAAATACAAATAAATTTCAAATGATTCACACTGTACTCTGTTATAATAATGATTTTTATTATCTTAGGTTAGAATGAAGGGTAGATGTAGTGGGCAAGAAGTTGGCACCTTTGTACTCAATATCTTTTTTGGTCACCTTCATTTCAACTAACGTTTCTTTAACTGGAAGACTATTTGAAAAGCAATATCCCATTCCACCACCCACGTTACAGTTACAATTAATAAAAAATAAAATTTAATACATAAATAAAAAATATTACGAAATTATAAAAATAAACATACTAATTACCATCATTTGAACATATTCGACAAACGGACGATACGGTGGATCGAATTCATTATAGTATTATGAATAAGGATTCATGTTAATTTATTAAATAGTATCAGTTGTAATAATTGAAGGGTATTACCTATATTATTAAAGGGTATTAGTCGTAATAACTGAAGAGTATGTCCTATATTATTAAAGGGTATCAGTCGTAATAACTAAAGGGTATTACTTATATTACTAAAGGATATCAGTCGTGATAAACGAAAGGTATAACTTATATTGTTATATTATAACAAGACAAAATTACAAAGAGTATTAGTCATGATAATTAAAGAGTATGTCCTATATTATTAACGAGTATTAGTTAGGATAATTGAAAGGTAAAATGAATTTACTTTTTCAATATGGATCAAATTTTACCGTGAAATTTGATTCACAAAATACAACCTCTTAAAAAAATACTCGTTCAACCTCCGAGATGTTTCTTCATCAATAGCATGCATGCATTGTACCTACATGCAATAAAAAATTTAACAGAAAATAACAATAGAAGATTAATGAATGGTAAACAAAAAAAATTAATCTAAATATTTAATAAAAGGGAAAATAACAAATAGGTTAAAGAAAAAAAATCCAAAATTACAAATAAATTAATGTTCAAATATTATTGTACATCTGTTCAAATATTTTTTAGTAACCAAAGTCAGTGGTCGGTTGGACCACTGCTCTGATACCACTTGTTGGTCCCAGACGAGATATGCAAGGAGGTGTAAAGTCTAGAAGGGGAGGTTGAATAGATTTTACCACACTCAAAATTTTTTACAACTTTTCGTGAGCTGAGTGTGAGGTTAGAAGACTTTGCAAGTCTTCTACAGATAGGTACTCAGAGTGTGCTAGGTGTGATCAACAAATTTCAGAATTCTTGAAATCCTTTGATAATGCGGAAGTTAATCTCGTATATGAATTTGAAAAACCCTTTCTGAATGTAAACCTTTTTGATAAAAACTTAGCAAGTTTAGAGCAAGTTTATTAAAACGATGATGAATGAGCAGATATGAATATGTATGTAGAAAGCTTGTAAAGACACAGAGATTTTTATAGTGGTTCAGATATAACAATCCTACGTCCACTCTCCCTGACTCCACAGGAGTCTTACTATCCACCAAATCATCCGGTCTTATTTCCTCCATCACTTCGAGGATTTGACCACAGGCTGTTTTACAAGTTCCTGCCCTTGGTTACAAATGATGATCCTTGAGTTTATTCTAGCTCTTAGATCTATGAAATGATCAACCTTCTCTCGGACTCGAGATATTGGAAGGTGATTTACAGTTCCTTAAACAGAATCAAAATCTTCAGATTCAATCGTGAGATGATTCGTGGTTTGAATGAATTTGCGTGTATTTGCAATAAATGGTAGGATTTCTTGAAATTTCTCGTTCATAGATCTGTATCGATTCTGAAACCCTCCAATTTGATTTATAGATTCCTGACATCAACTAGCCATTGTACTGATTGATAATCAGGTCTTCGTGAAAATGGTAAGTAGCCGTTGAGAAGATCTGTTTGACTTAGATAATTGATTTTCTGATTCCAATCAATTATCTCTTAATAGATTGACTCTTTGTGGATTTGATCTTCTAATCAGGGATCTGATAGATACAGCTCATCCTGATTGATATACTGATTGATCTCGTACTGATTAAGTCTTCTATTTTTATCCTAGCAAGCTTCCCAACCTTGCTAACTCCTTATCCAAGTCTTCTTGACTACTTGACCTTCATAAGATGTGTCCATCTCTGCTTTAGAGCAAGTTACAAGTCTTCTAGTCTTTTAGAGACAACTTCTTTAAGTACAAGAAACCTTCTAGGTCTTCTTGATAGCAACCTTTGCAGGCTTCTAGTTGTCTATTTTCTGATCAAGTCTTCAAGTCTTCTGCCTTTAAGTCTTCTGTCTTCAAGTCTTCTGTCTTCAGATCTCATACATCTTCAAGTCTTCTAGATAGATCTTTAGCAAGGTTACCTTAACAAAGATTCTAACCTATCTAGATCATCAGCTGACTAACAGATTCAGCTGGTCCTATTACACTTAGGCTTTAGAAACATCATCAAAACATACAAAATCAAGAACCAACAAAATGAATTACAAAGATATTTTGATTAGATACCAAAACCCCTGATTAATCTTATAATATTCAGTTCAGGCTAGAAAGCCAGCAACTTACTTATTAAGAAGCTGATGTTTTTCAGGTTAGAAACTTATTTGATAGATATTCAGTTGAGGGGGAACCTAACTATTTGAAGATCACCTGAAGATTCCTAACTCAATCAAGATTAAGATTCAAGAGAAGACTTGCTCCTAAGAAAACATCACTAAACCAGGTCACCTAAGCTATCATACGACACTAATTTAGGCATTTATATGTATTTGGTACACTTGGAATTGGGAACCGAATGGTTGCAGCAAAAGGAATGTCAGGGTATTAAAGTCTGATCAACTGATAAGCCTTTCAGGCTATCTTCATTAACGAGCCGTTTAGACACTCACCTACTAGTCAGTCAGGGTACCAATGAGAATATGAGACGTCATGTACGAACCTGACACAGTTGACTACAGACTCTGACACAGACTGAACCTAAGACAAATTGAGCTGCAAAATAAAAAAATTGGCATTTAATGCAGCCATACCTATCCATGCAAATTAGTTACTGCATTGCATTATAGCCTGTCTTTACATTCCTAAAATAGAAACTATCAGATAGCTCCTCTCCAACGAGAAACTAATTAAAATTATCTATAAATACAAAAGGCCTTGAACCAAACGAGGTTACGGGAAATTTTTTAGCTAAAGGAAATCAACTAAGCACTCAACATTCAAGCATTCAAAGAAGTACTCAAAAGCAATACAAATTTCCCAAGTGTTTCAAAATAGAGTTGAGTGAATCTCTGTATTTTGCGAGCTTAACATACTAATCCCACACATCTTAGAGAGATAATTCATCCTCATTCTTGTAATCATTGTAAGGATTACCTCACCCTAGTTGGAACAAGCAAATCTGCTAAAAACCAAGTCACTTTGAGTGTAAGGTAGTTAGTTGGTTAGCTAAGTGTTGTTCTTGAAGCTGATAAGTGGACATCAGTGGAAAGAGATTGTTGTATTGAGTACTAGGACTCAGATTATCCGAGGGATCAAAGTTTCCTAAGAGAGGTTACTCGATTAGTGCCCCTTGACACTATAAAACAAAGAATTCCAGTGAAAGGAATTCTCCTGTTCAATCAGGAAAAGTGGACGTAGGAGTTTTCATCTCTGAACCACTATAAACACTTGCGTTTTTACTGCTTTATACTTGTTAAAAGTGTTTTTCCTGTTAAAACTTGTTTTTGTTGAGTTAAGCATACCTCATCTGAATCTGCTTTATTTGGTAAAACTGTTTTAAAGTGTTGGTTTTTCAGAGAGTATAAAAAACAAGCAAAATTCTTTAAAGGACATACTTTCCGCTACTCTCAGGCTAGTTAAGATAGTTGGCCAATTGACAAGCTTTTGGTTATCAGTAGGTTGATCTTCACCATGCCTCAGGCCACCAGACTCAGGGTACCTCTATCAGGCTACCCAGTTCAGGTTACCTGAATATTTATTTTCAAGTTCTTAAACATTTAGAAAAAGGATTTTGCACTCAGGTGTATCCCCCCTCCCCCATACACCTAATTTACTCGTTTCGGGACCAACAGAAACAGACCATATGAATAATGTACGTAGAACTTAATCTTCATCATATCTAAGGGAGATAATGATATCTTGTTTAAGGGCCCTACCCTATTGTATCAACTATAGTTGTGCTTTATTCTAAAGGATCTGTATTTCATGGGGAGGCTTAAAGAAGCTGTTGGAATATTATGCTACACAAGAGTACAAGTACATTCTGAAACATATACCCTTTTGTTGCAAGAAAGCATTCACAGGAAGGAATATTAAAAGGGGAATATAGTTCATTGGCCGCTGATGGTGGTTGTGGGATTTATTCCTGATAACTATCTGATGATCAAAGTACTGAGCTTGTATACAAAATCTGGAAATTTGGATGCTTCCCACATTCTTTTTAATCGGTTGCTTATGAAAAATTTAATTGCATGAAATACAATAATTGCAGGATATGTGCAGAAGAGTGAACTCATTTTCATCAATGACAGATGATTTTTGTCTCTATATGGGGATATCATGTACAACTAGCAACATGGATAGTAATTAAATTATTTTGAGTCTTATTATTTCGTAAAAAGAATGATTCATTACCACTACTACCCTATATTCATTCATATTACCATGAAAAATTATGAACCAATGGTCCGTATAATCAACAATTCAGTGTTCTGTAATGTGAAATATCAGATACCACTCAATCATTACATCCATGATGATCAAGAACGAAAAACAACACGCGACACTTCTTAGTATGTTAATAAACTCGATAAAACTAACGAAATCAAACAGTAGTCATCAATAAACCAAATAAAAAGTTAGCATACAAGGGAATACAGAGTGTTTCGTTTATCTTAAGCATATGGTCTGATACTATGACCAAATTATTGTAGGAGTTAAATATAAAAGCACAAGAGATCCTCTACCCAACTAAGATGCTTCAATAACAAAACTGAATTCAAAAGATAGAAAGACACAAGCATGCACACACGATGATGATACTAAAATACATGTGAAAAAGGAGCAGCAGCAGCAGCAGAAAAATTAGATAAACTAACAAAGCAGCCAAGAGTAAGATCAATATTATATCTGCCCATCTGAAGAAATTCAACCAGTTTTTCTTTAAGCATTCAAACAATATTCGAAGTTCAATCATGACTAGCTAAAATCTTAAAACAGAACACTATGCCAAAAGACGAACTAAATTTAGAATATAAAGATCATGGGCATATTTCTTTGAGCAGAAAAGCAATAGCAATGAAGGATTTAACATATTCAACACCTAAAAAAATTATCAAAATTAAATGCAAATGAAACATAAATAAGAATAAAAAATCAATAATTTAAATTGAATCAGTAAATTTAATAGCACAGATTTACAAAGAAAAATATTAGGCTCCATTTGGATGGAGTCATTTGAAATCAAGGGATTTGAGGATAATACAACATACATTTACAAATCAAAATGGAGAAAAACTAAATAAATGGATTTGATTTACACAAATATTAAGCACAAGTGGAAGGATTTCAAATACCCAACAAAACCTAGTCATTTGAAATCCTCTCACTCCTCCCACTTGTGTTTAATATTTGAGTGAATCAAATTCATTCATTTAGCTTTTCTCCATTTTAGTTTGTGCGAATACATGACATATTATTCTCAAATCCCTTGATTTCAAATCCACTCCATCCAAATGGAGCCTTAAAGAACATAAATTAGCATTTCATCTATATTTAGTACTGACATTGTCCTCAACGGTGCAATGTGATAGATAACCATAAGATAAAAATCTAGATCTATTGTAGATTCTGGTCATATTTTGTGAGAATTTTCAGAGCAGAAAACAACACATGATTAGTATACTTGGTCAGATAATCGACAAGGAAATGTTGGACAAGGTGAACTTAATCCTGCAAAGCAAGCTCAACTATCATGCTAAAAAGGTTTTGGATGATTATCCTTTTAAGTCTAAGAGGTTTCGGGTTAGTTAACTTGTCATTATGCTAAGCATGCTTAAGCTTGGAAAAGATAAAAAAAATACCTACTATTATCAAGCTTATTTGTCTTCCATGTAAAATAGAGGATCACATAAAACCAAGCAAGGCAGCATTGTGAAACTTTAAGGCAAGCATGAAATAATACGAAAATTAAGCCTAATGTATATGATGCATAAAAATTGTACCTTTAATTTTTCCGCTTGGAATTCACGCGGGTAATTGAAACAGTACGCCTTGATTCACCTTCTCCTTGAACGAAAAGACCTGCAAAACACGCCGGAGGGTTCTCCGGCATAGGCACTCCAACGCTCAAGTCAAATACCGAGAAAACCCAAAGATAATATGAATAAAAGTACATAAGTTTTAGTATTAGAAGTGATGTGTACCTACTTTCTTGAATGGAGTATATTATTTATAAGTAGCACTTACGGTTATTTCCTCACTTTGCATGCAATCACGTTTCATTATCCTTTTCCCACTGTTGACGATTATCTCCTCTCCATTCCTCAAAGTGGCCACATCGTGGAGAAGAGACGATAACTTGTTCCTTAATTCTCTCTTCTTCCAAAGGCATATGAGAATATTGCTCACGCCTGGGCCATATACTCATTTGCCTCACCGACTTTGGGCCTATTTCCCTGAAAGCCCACCTATCCTTTGTTGATATACTTTCGGGCCCATGTGACAGAGGCTCATGTTTCTTTATCTTTGGGCGTCGCTTGATGAAGGCCCATCGGGCTATTTAATTTGCCTGATTTCGGCCCAGGAAGGGAGGTCGGGCTTGCTTCTGGGCTACACCCTGCCTGGGCTTGCTATAAAATGCTGCATCAGTATATAAAAAAAAGACTGGATTTATAAAGATAAGTACCGATGGCAACGGGGGAGAATCATTCATGAGTGCATATCATCATTTATATCATTACCCATATGTTTGTTTGATTGTTGTAATATAGCAATTAAATTGATTAACATATATACCAACAAATATGCAGAAAGGAATAAATACTTAATAAGAAATAGATGGTAAAGTAAATGCAGAGATTTGAGTGTGTGTATATGTTTAACTTGACAATTATGGAGGTGGCTTTCCTGGAGATTCATATGTGTGCTTGCTTTGTTGTAGTCATTTTGGAGTTATATGATTAAATAACCACACTAACATTCTAGAGAGGCAAGTGAGGAAACGTTTGGAAACATAATTTTATTCATCCTCAGATGTTAAAACAGAGTGCCATTGAGTAAAAGTGTGTGTATATGACATTTTCTCATTTTCAGATGGCATAATAGATTAAATTATCCTTGTTCTGAAGCAATTAGTCAATACCATTAGAAACAACAAACATTATCATACTCTCTAGATCATACCACCCATGATTGAACCAAATGAATCCTAAAAATAAAATTCAATGGATCGAGAGATATTTATAAAAGTACCTTACTAGCAGAGTCAATCTATCAAACATCTTGAATGCATTAGTTAAGCAACATCTTCCTATCACTAAAACATAAAAATATTGTAATTAACATATGAAATATGATAATTTCTGAGAAGTGCAATCTCTAAATAACAGATTACCTTAGGCTATGCAGCTCCTAGCTAAATCCAATATTCGATGTTCTCTATGTAGCTTCGCCATAAAAAATCCAAAAAGTTAAAGTGTGCTATGCGCGTTGTATGTGTGATACTTGGGAAGAAGAATAACAATCGATTCTATGGTTTTGGATGATGGAATCGATTGCTGGAAGAAAGAATTGTCGATTTACATAATTTAGTTTCAAATTGAAAGTTGAGTTTTAGATTTGGAAGAAACACGTCTCCTCCTTTCTTTCTCGCAAACTTGAGAAATCTCTCACAGTGTAGAACGAAGATTTTCAAATGATATTCAAAATGGTTCGTTGGATTATGATTTTTAATTTATGAAGATATAATAACATATTGAAACTAACACAATAAATATTCTTTAATTAGAATAAGGGAATAAGGGCAGTCTCTTCTGAAATATTTCACATGCAATATCAGTTAAATAAGGAAAAAAAAATCTTGCAGGTCGCGCTATAAGAAACGGGTCAAATCATTAAGAACGCAGATTAGGGCAGATTGGAGCGCAGAACGACGACGACAATCAACAACGCAAATACGGCGGCGATCATGAGACAATAAAAACAGTGAAATCCGACGAAAACAACATCGAAATTCAACTACGAGATCAAATTGAGGAGAAGAGAACAAAAAAAGGAGAAGACATGGATGATTTTTTAAAAAATTTCCAGATAATTAGGTGTTGGATGATCCGATTGATGAAAAATAGTAGTGGATAAAATTTAAACAGTGATGAATACAAAGCTTATGCGAACTTCTGATGATAAATTTTTATTTCTGTTTAAACTGGAATGAATATCGCAACTCCTAATCTGGTTTTGATTTATTCATATAGTAACACACATTTTTCCATAAAGTAACATGTTTTTGTTCATATAGTAACACATTTTTTTCTTCATATAGTAACACATATTTCTCTATACAGTAACACGTACATATTTCTCTATACAGTAACACGTACATATTTCTCTATACAGTAACACGTTTGTGTTCATATAGTAACATATTTTTTTCAAAAGTATGTGTTACTGTAAGGGTAAGTACGTGTTACTAGTTCTTAAAAGAATAAAATATTAGTTTTGTTCATTAATAACACATTTTTTTTCATACAATAACATGTGTTTGACCTAATAATAACACAACCTGAGAGTAAAAATTTATTTTTACCTTCGCACAAGTTTAATACACATATTTGCCCTGTTGGTCCCGGACGAGATGTGCAAGGAGGTGGAAAGTCTAGAAGGGGGGGTTGAATAGACTTTACCACACTCAAAACTTTTTACAACTTTTCGTGAGCTGAGTGTGAGGTTAGAAGACTTTGAAGTCTTCTGCAGCAAGGTACTCCCTTACAATAACACATATTTACCCCAAAAATCTTATACTTGGGGATCAAATAGACCCATGATTTTTTTCTTAACACATTAAAATCATTTCTCTTTAATATTGAGATCAAATAAGTCATCATCTTAATAAAATCACACTCTTTTAATAAGAATAAAGTTGTCGAAGATTAAATACTTATTTGATTCACACATATAATTAGATTAGATATTTATTTGACCATTTTCTTATTTTTATTTTTGCATTTGGGCTATTATTTTTAGACAAATATATATTATTTGTTTTATAGTAACACTTATTTATCGTTTAAGTAACATATGTGTAACCTAATAGTAACACCCCTGGGAGCACCTGGAAGCGAAAATTGTATTTTTGTCCTTGCGCGAGTTTTTTTTAGCCAAACACGACCTAACCCGACCCAACCCGCCCAGGATCCGCGAATTTTATTATATGGGTAATTTCACGGATCTTAGATCCATGAAATATTTCATATAAGAATTTGTCTTAGAATAATAATTATTTTTATAAAAGTTATGTTTATTTTTTTAGTGAGGGTACACTTTTTTGTAGAGATAAAATTAATATTTTACTAGAGTATTTTTATACTCTCATTAAAATCATGTGAAAAATGACAATTAGTACATTCTCTCTTTAATATTTTTGTAATTAAATATCATCTTTCTTGTAGTGAATAAATCTTAATTAAAATGTAAAAAGTGTTATAAAAATCAATTAAGTCTGCAAATATATATAAATTTATAATAATTAACTAATAAGTGCAGTATTAGTTAAATGGTGGTACAAGATTAATAAATTGTGGTATGGGATGTATTTTGTGGTACAAGATCAATTAAATGGTGGTACATACTTCATACTCTTTATTATAATATGTGGAATATAACTCATTTTCAATAATAACATGAGTAATTTTTCATTAAGGGCCTGTTTGATAGTGCTGAAAAGAGCCATGAAAAAAAAGGTTTCATGGCTAATACGGTGTTTGGTAGATCATTAACGTTTTATGTAAGGCCCGTTTAAATCTTCGGCCCTAACAACCATTTATTGATGAGCACTGTAGCTCTTTGTAAACCCCATCGGTACCCCCCCCCTCCGATTTTTTTTCACGGCAGATTTCATGGTGTGAATCAAGTGACAAAAAATCCATAATACCCTCCTCCCCCTTCTCGAAATTAATTCAAACACACCTTGCTAGTCGTCTCTCTCACCAAACCCTAGTCGTCTCTCTCACCACTGAACGACGAATCGATTATACTCCTCCATCCTCCATAGTCCATCATCGATGCAAATCGAGTGCTGTATTAGGCGAAGGTTACGGCTGAATCGGCAACGTAACCAGAATCTGGGTCTAGTACAAGATTTTTGAAGCTAATTAGGGAAACCACAGGTATGTATGTCTCCCAAAACACTCTTCTATCGCAGTCGATTCATACCTGATAAATTCTACGGTTCGATTCACGTTTTTGAGGAGCTGCGGGAATTTTCAAATTATGCCTTTATTTTGATATTACACGCTTGTGTCTATACCTGTGACTATGGTTCATCATTTTTCGGAATTTGTTGGCCGACAATGGTTTATTTTAGTTTTTTGCCTGCAATAATTTTGCTATACATGGTTCTGTTTGGGAGTTTATCAATTTCTATTCTTGTAATTTTGTATAGTTCAATACATTCTGAAATTATTGAGTGAATGGTGTTTGCGGACATATATTTAGAATTTTGCATGCGAGAATTTTTCTACACCTCTTTCTGAAACAATATGGGTTTTTCGTACTGTAGTCCAATTCTGTGGTTGGGTTTATGGTACTGTACTTCCAATTTTCTGGTATTACATAAAGATAAAGATATGGTTCTTTGGATTATGGTTTGAATTTATGATGTATTACTTTTTTCAAAAGTTTCATTCAGCTATTTTGTTATTGCTTCAATGCAGATACAATCACCATGTTGTCGAATGCAATGAAAAAACGTATTCTGGTATTTATTTTACTTGAAGAGATGTTACTCCGATCAATCATTGTTCAGATTATAATAGATTGTGTGCTTAATGAAGATAATAGAAGGGTTAGAAGACGTGCTGAACGATACACTATGTTAGATAAAATTCCTCGTCAAGTTAGTCCTTTGAATAGGTTGTACACACTACGTGATTCAGAATGTGTTGCAAACTTACGAATGAACAGAAACACTTTTGCGCATCTTTGTTTTTTACTTAGGCAGTTGGGAGGGCTAGTCGACCATAAGTATTTGTGCGTTGAAGAACAAGTTTCAATTTTTTTTATCAGTTTTGGCTCATCATCAAAAAAACTCAGTAGTCAAATTTGAATATGAGAGGTCTAGTCAGACTATTTCGTATTATGTGCATCTTGTTCTTAAAGCAATTTTAAAACTTCACACCCTATTTTTGGTTACTCCCACTCCCGTGCCCGAGGATTCCACAAATCCACGATGGAAATGGTTTAAGGTAAACAAAACACACTACAATACTTACCTTATTTAGTAGTTATAAGTTTAATATAAAAAATTTACTTTTTCCTTCTTAAATAGGGCTGTCTAGGGGCATTGGATGACACCTACATTGATGTCCATGTCCCATCTACTGATAAACCTCGTTTTAGAACAAGGAAGGGTCATATATCTACTAATGTCCTAGGAGTGTGTGGTCATGAAATGAGATTTGTATATGTCCTTCCAGGGTGGGAAGGGTCAGCAGCCGATTGTAGAATCCTTCGCAATTCTATCTTGAGACCATATGGATTGAAAGTTCCAAAAGGTTATTCGGTTTTCTTCCTTTACATTTCTTCTAAATTGGAATTTAAATTACGCATATGGTATTCACACCTTTTTCAAAATGAAACTTGTTCAATCTTATTCTAGGGAACTATTACCTATGCGACAATGGGTATGCGAATAGCGAGGGTTTTCTCACCCCCTATCGAGGTTACAGATATCATTTAAAAGAATGGGGCCCATCCTCACAAAGACCTATTAATCACCAAGAGCACTTTAATATGCGACACACTAGAGCACGCAATGTCATAGAACGAGCTTTTGGTGTCCTTAAAATGCGTTTTGGAATTCTTATGAGTGCTGCTTACTACCCGATCAAGACCCAAGTTAGACTAATAATGGCTTGCTTCCTCCTCCACAATTACATTCGCTCTATGATGCCGATTGATCCATGTGAAGAAGAGTTTGATCAGTTGCGTAGCAGTGAACATCTTGTTTACGGAGAAAATGTAGAATTCATTGAGGGCGTCGAAACTTCTCCCCAATGGAACCAAATGCGTGATCAACTATCTATTTCTATGTTCGAAGAATATCAGTCTTCATGTTAGGCAATTGTTTGAGTTATGTATTGAACTTTTCTTTGTTGAATGGTATTGAGACTTTATGGTGTACTGTAATGAACCTATATATGAATTCTGCATCTATGTGAGTGGTTTTTAAGTGAAAATGTTAAGCTGAACACTGCTAGTTACACGTTTTTGTTTTTTTGGTCTCTGTTACATAGCATTTTTGTGTTGTTATTTTCAGCAATGACCCCGTCTAATGATGAAAAATGGCCACCGGAATGTTATTGTGGCAACGGTGCAATGATTCGACGCCGCGCTGGATCCAATTCCATGCAACCAGGAAAGTACTACTACGTTTGTCCACAAAATGCCAAGCACAAACGACATTTCATGTGGTGTGATGATGCACATAACGATCATGGACAACCTCGTGTCCAGCATTCAGTAGCATCGGGAGGCAACGGTGCGGAAATAGGTACTTGTTCATCGTGTTCTAATAAAACACAATCTGACCCTAATGAGAAACTGCATGGACGCATTAAAGATGACGTCACGAGCAAATCGTCCTGCTATTTTATAAATGACGATGGAGCACCTACTATATCTATGATATGGTTACTTATTTGTATTGCTCTTATCTTTATAATTCTTGTTTTGGTGATGTTAGGTGTGTTGTTGGCCAGGGTTTACTAAGGAATTGGAACATTTTAATATGGTCGTTGTTTTGTTAGGTGTGTTTTGGTGTTGTTAGGTGTGTTATGCTAGGTACGATGATGTTAGGTTTGTTGTTTTGTTAGGTGTTGTTTCATAATAAATTAAATTTAAGTAATGCTAGGTACGATGATGTGATATACTCTGTTGGTTGCTGCAAAGTTTTGTTTCTTTATGTGACCCCTATAATTTGCATGTGATCCCTATTGGAATATTGATTTGGAATATTATGGCAGAGGGCGTTGAATGACTTATAGCATTGGTCATGTCCACTTTTTCAATATTTGTCTTCTAGCAAATGTACAAATAATTGTCTATGGCATGCAAGAATATCTCTCTATAAAAACGGTCGTATACTTCAGCACTCATGCACAACACTCAAACAACTACAAAAATTTCTAATACACATGGCTCCAACACGCATACCTCCCCAAGAAGAAATCTTCTTTGACGAGTCCTGGACTTTCGAAATGGAGTCCTTGTTCATCAACACCTTGGTGCAGCAAAAACAACAAGGGAATTGGGATGGTCGTGACTGCGTGAATTTCCATGCAATTGCAATGTCAATTGGCACAGTCAATGAGCAATTTCGGAAGTCATTCACCTTTGATGAGGCACAGGTTCATCTCATGTTTCTAATTCAAAGATTTGACGCTTTTAATAAATGCATATCCACCGATGATGTCCATTGGGATAAAAATGGAAATAAAATTATTGCAACCAAGAAGCAGTGGTTAATGATGTTCAAGGTACTATTTTTTTAACAATTGTATAGCTTATAACATATTCATTTGTAACACTAATAATAATAATACTTATATGTACTATGACTTAGCGTGATCGACTTGCAATGGCATATTTTCGACAAGGGGATCCGTTCATTACGATGATGACCGAGTTGTTCTCTAATTATGAAGATCCGCCTGTTAATCCCCCGAACGTAGTCGAAGTGATTGAGATCAGCGATGGCTCTAACCATGTGAGCCCCCGTCTCAAACAACACGTTGTCGTGGATGACTCAGAAGACGACGAAGTTGTGTCCCCCTTGATCACGAAACGCAATGTGAGTCATAGGAGATTGTTTGATTCGCCATCAAGGTCATTTACTCCCCCTCCGCGTAATGCTGTCCCGCCAAGACCATCTTCGAGCTTCAATTCAACAAGCAGAGAAACCTCCAGCTCTTGTGCATCGACTAGCCCATATAAATGGTTTTCACTCTCTCGTAGGGATTAGAAGATGAATAATTAATGCTATGTTGCTTTATTAGGAAGTAATTTTAAGATTGTTGTTGTATTAAGATGTATTTTAATTTTATTGTTGTTGTTTTATTATGATGTAATTCAAGCTTGATTAATGTTTAAGTATTTCCTTTTATTAATTTAAGGGTGTTCCTTTTTTATGGAGCTTAAAAATATTTTAAAATATAGTTATATTTGTTGACGAAATAACATAGATATTCATAAAAAAAAAAAAAAAAGCATTGCAGATATAAAATTAGTCAAAAAATAATTTTTAAATTGACTTCAATGAAAAGAGTAGTAAATACGCGTGTGTGGGGAGTTCATAAGTCACATCCTCTTCAAACTCAACTGCTACTGCTCTTCGGAATTTGAGACGTCGATACTTGGCCGTGCTCCATCGCCGTTCTTCGTCGCCACTCTTCGTCGACGTTATTTTCCGTCGCCATTCTCCGACTGGGCAATACTATTTATCTCGGTCGCCAATCGCCAACACCCATTCGAAAATATATCGTGGTCAGTTTTTTCTTCCTACAATGGATAATCATTACATGCAATCGATCCCTGCTCTATGGATAATCATATTTTGCTATTTTTGTGGTTGTATTATGGTATAAATTTCGTCTATGGAAAAATGGGAAATTTTTTATTAATGGTCGTATACTCTGTCAATACTGTTACAATATGAAAATCTTTATTTCTTACAGTTTGTCAAAACGGGAGGTTGAGTGTGAAAATTGATATGTCTTATGTTGTTGATACTACTGCTCTGTTCAATTTAAACGAATGAATGGTTTGTCAAAGTAATTTATACGAAAGGGAAGAAGGATATGTCAACGTGTTAATACATTGTGTTACACAGAATTTGATATTTATCATAGTGAAATCCTTATCTTCATAGATTGTTAATATTGCTCATGTTATTGTAGATGGCTATGGTCTGTTATGCGGACTACTTTGGGGCAAGAATTAGTTCACGAGTTGACTTGTCCATCATTAGTACAATAATGGGAAAATTGTCCGCCTACAATCAATTGCGAATCAAGGACTCGTGCTTCGGGAAGTTTATGAATCTTGAAGATATGCAATTCCAGGGTCAATTATATCTTCATTTACTATTTAAGCAACATGGTTCCCATGAACGCAACAAGCTAGTCTTCCATATTAACAACATGGATGCCGAGTTCGGGCCAAAGGAGTTCTCCCTAATCACTGGTCTACATTTCGGCGAGATATGCTCCATCCCTCCTCAGTCAAAGTTGCACACACGAGCATTCAAAAAGAAAAGTGCCATCAATTTGCAAGACATTGAGAGTGCATTTTTAAAGGCCGTAAACAAAGGGGACGATGATCTGAGCTTGAAGCTGGCGCTTCTTTGGGTATTGTATGGTCTCTTACTTGTTCGTGGTCACGCAAGTAGAAAAATTGACTCCCAATACATCCATCTAGCCGACGACCTGGATGCTTTCAATGATTTCCCTTGGGGGCGCATCGCTTATGAATTTCTGTTAAGTGGATTTCGTTCATCTATAGAGCATAAGATTTCTGGAACGAAGGGTCAGGCAAAAGGGAAGAGGGCTAGGGAAAGTAGGTGTCAGATTGAAGTGCACGGTTTTGGATTTGCATTACAGCTGTGGGCGTACGAGTCCATGCCTTGTGTTGCTAAGTGTTGTGCCATACAAAAATCGCATTCATTGATTCCTCGTATGCTACGGTGGAGATCAAAAGGAATAATCAAATTTGATAAGATTACTACACGTTGCTTCCCAAAGATGAAACCAAGTGATGTATCATCCAAAAGTGTAATGCTGACTGTAATAATCGCATTGATTTTTCTAGATGTGACATTATGTTCACTACTAAAAAGTTTGCTTTGTGTCCCCCTTTTTACAGTTGCATGTGACAGAAACTTTGATTCCATCTACTGATGAACTCAAAACAGCTTTCTATCAAAGTGTAGTCAGTTGGGAGCAGATTGATTGTGCCCCCGGTTCATCAAAGAATAAAAACAAACGTAGGCGAATCAATGTTGGTAGCGGCTCAAAAAGGGAAGAAGGGTCGGGTCCAACGACCAAGAAAACCAAAATGGAGGACGAAGAAGCTGTTTGGAGGACATATGTCATGGATCAGTTTCAAAAAATAAATGACAAACAGGGGAGGATAGAGACATTGATGATGAGTGTCCTGGACAAGTTGGGTATCTAAGAAGCACATGAGCCTGCCGAGGCCGCAAGCCCTGAACCAACCTTTGATGGATCGAAGGAAAATTATGAAGAGGCCGCTAGTCCTATACCACGATTTGATGGATCGAATGATAATGAAGACATATCCAGTGCAGAGGTTAACCCAATGAATCAAATCGTTTGCTTTGACAATAAGACGGCAGCATTCGAAGAATGGAGGAAGGAGAATCAGGGGACTAATGTGACCATTGTTCTAGGTGTGAACGTCGTTCCTACTGTTACTGCAAGTTGGTTTGACGCTGTTTGGAATCCCGAGGGATGGTTAAATGGGGAGGTAAGATATCTATATTAGTAAGTTACTGCCAAGTTTCATTCTCTGATATCCTATTTGTTCTTTGATCACTGTGTTGCAGCACATTGATGCATTTATGCATTTAATTATGATTCAAGCTAGGAAATTAAAAGTCCTTGACGACAGGAGGACCACGTTCGTTGACTTAAATTTTTGGGTAATATTATTATTTTAAACTTCACGGACAAATTGTGGAATTTTTGTTATGCTGCCCCATTATTGAATGCTGCATTTGTCTGTGCAGTCACAGGTGACCGAAGGAGTATATGAAAGGTTGCAAAAGTCGATCAAACGAGGTGATACATGGGATTGGTCGATTGAGGCAAAAAGTGTCTACGGTCATGTTACTGGTACATTGCCAATAAACAACTTCGGTATCCCATGGTCCCAGGCTGAGTACGTGTACGGCATTGCAAACATTCAGGAGAAGCATTGGGTGTTGTATAAGATTAGCTTGTTGGAGAAAAAGGTTACGATATATGATACCCTCTCTGGAAGTCGTCCTCCCGCACGACAAAAAGTTGTATTCGGTAAGTTAGCATTTGTATTATAAAATATATGTGCTGAGATGGATGTTTATGGAGAACGTAGTCAGGTTGGATCGCAAAAAAAAGTGTGGTCTGTTGAAAGGTGGTCAGGTACTCCGTAGCAGATAAATTCTAGTGATTGTGGTATCATGTGCATCAAGATATTTGAGTGCTTTATGTTTGACAGTTCAATCAGTGACATTGAGCCTAGTTACTGTGCTAATTTTCGAAAGAATTATTGTGTTCAGCTGTTCCATTTGGATAGAAGCACCTTGTGATTGTTGTTGCTGGGACATAAGATTGAAGTATTGAATCTGTTTGATCTGTTTTTTTATGTTTTGAAGTGGAACTGATGGGTACTTATTTTGTAATGAATGGAGATGAAACTCATGGTTATGTATTTTGTAATGTATTGAGATGAAACTCATGGTTGTGTATTTTGTAATGTATTGAGATGAAACTCATGGTTACTGGTTTTTGTGATGTATTTCAATGGATCTCGTGGGAGTTGTCTGTTACAAAATATATTTTACTCAATAGACCAAAACATCAGTTCCTGTTTTTTATACCAAAAGAAACATTACATTAAAATAAATTTTACAATGTAATGCACAGACCAAAACAAACAAGTACTATAAATACCAGCTGAATACTACAAATAACAACTACAACAGAGTTCACAAAATAAAGATAAAGTTAAAACCGGCCAAATATTACAATACGACTTCAAAAAACAAATGATAAAGTCAAGTCAAATACTACACTGTTGTTCACAAAAGGATGATAAAGACTAATTAAAGAACTAGTCTAAATATGAAGTTGTCCACCAAGGAGACGTCGAACATATCGTGCCCTACTCTCCTTAGGCATCCTCAGGAACAAGTTGAGACATTCAGTAGTCTTTGCAAGGTAATGAGCAGCATCGACCTTGTCGTCTTCGCTTAATTCGGGTAATTCTTCCAACAAGTTGAATAAGTCACTCTTTGATTTCTCTAAATCTGCATCATAGCCAATAGCACGACACAAGTTGTCCATGCGAACGTCGTATGACTTGTTCATTTGTCTCAAAACTTCACAGAGTTTTTCAGTGGATGGTGATTCTACACAGGATCTCTTCTTTCCTGAATTCTTGTTTGATACCGTCCTTTGGACTCGGGGTGCTTCACTATTGACTTCCATGTCAACAGGTCCATCTTCGCGTTCCAGGTCGGACGGAATGTTATTATTACCCACAACTTCGATTGGATCATCGTTGACCAGTGTATTTACAGCTTGCATTACGTCTTCAGCCGTACCCCCATTCGCCCTATCCTTTCCAAAAATCTCATTCCAATCTTCATACAATGGCCATGTTTTGTATCGCATGTTGGTTGCACTTGGATCGGCCTTGTTAAGAAATATTTACAAAATATTAGTTACATATAAATTGACCTACCAAAAAAACCAAACTTAGACAAATATTAGTTAAGTACAGGTTGTTATCATGAATACACATAACACATAAGACAGTCCAGGGTTACTCCATGAAATACACACAAACGCAGGAAGTAACCTTTGTTCAACAGTGACATTAATCAATTAAGATTATCAGTCAGTACTGAAGACAACCACAATTTTGATTGTTAACAATAATAAATCAAATAAATCAGTTGCATTCATAGAACTGTAGCCAATTTGACACATATATAGGTAACAATATAACACAAACATATACACGTCAGTCCCATCTATTCAGCAAAATCATATTTTTAATCAAATTCCAATCCAAAGTGAGTACTAAAGACAACATCCTAAGAGATGACGAAGGCTGCTACACAAACATATTGTTATTATTAGCACTTATTGATACACTAATCACCAGTTTCCTAGACAAAATAATTGCAGCAAATTTGACGAAGGGAGTAAGAATTTACCTTCACAATGAGATCCCAGGCATCGTCATGGCAGTCAATCATACCATTAGTGGTGTTGAATCCAATACCGGAATTATCATTCAACATCGTCAAGAGGGACGCATGAGCTTTTTTCCAAATCGTAAGCCTCGACGTGATGTGAGGTGTCGCACGAATGTCAGTCCCTGGAAGTCTTTCTGCGATTCCGGCTTGTAATTTAAGGAGGTACCCAGGCTTAAACCCATTTTCGGTGCGCCACCCATTAGAGATGAGATCTTTCATTAAATCGGCTAGCACAGTCTCCTCTACGGGTGTCCATGCCCGTCTGTTTCTTTCTGTTTTTTTGCCCTTGCCCTTCAGTCCGATGTCCGTACTGCCGCCACTCTCCATACTAAGAAAATGTATCAGAAAATAAAAAAAGAACAATCAAAACGGAGAATCTAAGTTGTTAATCGCAATTCAAACTTACATTTAGGCAGTCGGGCATACGAGGAAGGTCAGGGGGTGAAGAAGAGGCCGACGATTTTCAGAGGAAATCGCTTAGCAAACCCTAGAAGAAGATTGAATATTTTGATTGGGAATCTGATCTAAATTTTTAGGTTTATGTTGAGATATGAGGGCAGAAATGTCTTTGGACATTGTTTTCATGACTTATCTCACCTATCAAACGACGTGAAGAAAACTAATCTTAACTGAATTCACACCTACCAAATGAGTTACAAATAATCGTGTCACGGCTACCAAACACCAACAAAGATCAGATAGAGCAAATGGTCCGTAAACGTTTGTTGATGCTTTTTCTTACATACCTTTTCTTTTCAGCACTACCAAACAAGCCCTAATAGTATAGATAACTTTTTTAAAAATGAACTTCAATTGCATGGTGAACAAAATTTAATATAATTTATGAAATATTTATTTGGTACTACTTTCGTCCACCAATCTTATTCCCTTTACTGTTGGACACATTATTACTCAACACATGGTTATACTTCAACATATAATCATTCAACACTATTATATGACTATTCAACATATGATTATTCAACATGTGAGTATAAGATTATCATATGTTGAATTTATAAAATACATAACATTTATATGGTGAATATATAATATGTACCAGTCTCAATTGAAGTATGAATAAGCGAAAAGCCAACAACAGAAACCGCCGGGGACCTTCATTCTACAAGGTCTTGATCCACTACACCACCAAACTCAATTTGCCACCTGTTTTTGTGTGCAATTTCGGAGAATTTTTTTTTTTTCAAAACTGCCAAACTCATAACGATTTCTGGAGAAGTATGGGATGTGAAAGTTAAAGAGGAATTTGTGATGATGGTGGTGATAATAAGAGATATTTGTGCTTCATAATTATTGGAAAAATATATTTGTGAGAGTGTAGTTCATAACCTTGGTTATATGTAATTTCATAATTACATCATAATATTAGGGTTATGGTTTAGGATTGGTGGTTTAGGGTTTATGGTTGGTTTAGGGTTCCAGGTTTAGGTAATGTTTTATTCATTTTATTATTGAACACATGGGAACAACCCATATTTTTCATTCATTCATAATCATCCATCTTCTAAAATGAGAGTACTGCAAGCCTTTAAATACAAAAATAAGTCTTAACCTAAATTCTGAAGCATGCATTTTCTAAAAGCCCGACCCAACTAATAATTAATTAAGCAAAAATTAAAACCTAAAAGTGTATAAAATATAAATAATAATTTACAATTATCTATAATCTTATCTCCATCAGCTTGACAACTGGGCTATACGTTTTAGAAAAGTCAATTTCAGAACATTGATGAAAGCCCTTAGCGACAAGTTGACGTTTAAATTTGTTAATAGAACTGTCCGACTTTCTCTTTATTTGAAAGACCCATATACATCCAACAATATTCGAGATGAATTTGGTGGTACCAAATCCGAAGTCCCATACTTGAGCATTAAATTAAGTAGACTTGGCTTCACTTCATCGACTATCTGATAGGACTTGAGAAATAATAGTGTGTTCAATGTCAGAGTCAATAGTTGAGGTGAGACAAAGCCTCGTGATCGTGTAGTTATCAAATGATGGCCTCAAGAGCCTGTGGGGCCGATGGAAGAGGCGCCGCTGAAGGAAGTCATTAAGAGAAGACATACAACAATGGGGTAATTGGTGTGTGTTCAACAGGACGTGGTAATGGTAGGGATGATGTACAGATGGGTTCAGAAAGAGTGAGTGTTGGTGTGAAAAGGGAAAATATCCTCAACAAAGTCTACATGTTTGGATGTTCATAATTTGTTTGAGGATGGACCAAGAAATATGTAAAAACTTTGTGTGAGAGAGTATCCAACGAAAGAACAAGGAACATAGAAATTATCATGTTTATGAGAGGAATATGGTTGAGCTCATAAGAAACTAATGTGAGATAACTAAGCTAAACCAAATACAAGCTTTTACCACCTTGTGTTGTTGATGGAGATAAATATTATATTAATATTTATATTAGTTTTTAGTTTATTTAATTGTTAGTGGGTCGGGCCTTTAGGTTTTAATGTCTAAACCCTAGTTTATTTATTATAAATAGTGGTATGATGAATATTGTAAGGGGAGTTGAATTATGAATTGAATATTTGAGGTAATTCCTCTATGAGACGTGTTCGTCTCTGTCTCGTTTACATTCTCCGGGTATTCTCAGAATCAACGGAGTCTCATAATTATTGTTACGTTATTCCCTGCATCAGTTGGTATCCAGAGTCTTGGCAACACTCCTGTTACGATGCCTCATCGACGACACCTAAATACTGTTGCTCCTGTCATGGACGAATTGCGTCAACAGATCGCCGCTCTTACCCAGGCCATGGAAGCCCTGCGTGTACAACAAACACGATTCGTAGAAATTCCTGAATTCACCAGATTTGTTCATCCTTCAGATTGTATCGATTGGATACATGCAGTGGAGGACATCCTTGATTTAACATACGTACCAGACGATCGGCGTGTACCACTCGTCGCCTCCAAATTTCGCGGCCGCGCCTCTTTGTGGTGGCACCAATTCTGGCAAATACGCGCACGTCAAGGCAAACAGAAAATCAATTCATGGACCAAATTAAAGAAACATCTACTGAGAGAATTCTTGCCCTTCAATTACAATACAGTTCTGTCAAAAATATTGTAGAATTGTAAACAAAGCTCTCGATCCGTCAGTGAGTATTCGAACGAATTCTCCAATTTAATTTCTAAAATTAATATCTCCGACTCACCTGAACATCTAGTGACCCGCTACATCACCGGCCTTTGATCTCCGCTTCGGGATACGCTGATCCAATTCGCTCCGCCTACCCTCGCAGACGCACACCGCAGAGCCGCCCAGTTGGAACGACGACAATCGCGCCGCCAGACGCCGACATCGTCACCGCCGCAGTGCCTAGCATCACTCGCGGTCCTTCCACCCGTCGCGTCTCCGACGCGCGCGGCTCCAACCACCATACCGCCGGCGATCGATCCAGCCCCCGGGTTCGCGACCCAACCGCCGCAGCAGCCCGCCGCCGCACGCCGTTCTACTCAAGAGGGACACAACCTTGACGCTGATGACAATGGAGAAGAAGCAGACGTTCCAGCGCTGCACAATGAGGAAAATGATATGGAAATTAGGCCTGTTGCCCTAGATCCTCAATTTGGGCCTGATGTCATGGTTGGAGGAGTTTTATTTCAGGGGCCAACTAATCCTCATGGTCCATTTAATTTTCGTGAACCACATTATTTTAAGGGCTTGGCTAAATACACATCCATTTTTCATAGATACACATATCTTAATATTTTATAATTTTAATATAATTATTAAATACCTAAATTACCCTTACAAACTAAAAAATAAGAAAATTGTATTTTAGATACACACAATTTTTTCCTACACCATTTTTACCTCCAACTCTATTTTTTAAAATCATCATATTTGTACTATTTTGTCTATCAAGTAAATCATTGTTGTGTTTATTGAAGGAGTAATCACGCATGGTACACATTAGAGAGTCTCAATATACATATGTAAGTTATTTCAATGGGTTTGTGATTTTTTTGTATTTTTTTTATGTATTGTGTATGTTTTGAACTTTGAAAGTTGTTAATAGGTGTATTTTGATGTATTAGATATTAGATACGATCGCTCAAGCCTAAAAATAGGATGTGTATGGTAGTATAAGTCTTCCGCGCATTTTTTTTAAAATTTTCATGATATTTTACTTTCGAACCTGGTCTGTTGAAATATAAGCAATATTTCGGAAAATGATGTATGAATATTTGTAGAAAAATCGAAAACAGAGTGCCGAAATCTGAAAATTATTTCGAAAGATATTAGCCGAAAGATTATGTAACTTTCAGCAATCAATAGTCAATAATTGTTCAATATTTTCACAACTATTGACCGAACAGTTCTGATAATTGTTGATTTTCTTCAGAATTTGGCGGACGAAGATGATAATCAACCATATGATAACGAAAGTTTTGAAGAAGCATATGCCCAAAGCTGTATCAACTCCGAGGAACTAAATACCGATGAACATTCAAAGCAACCAAATGCATATATTTACTTTCGGCAACATATTTTCGAAATATTGCTTCAACTTCAGCAACAATTTGCTGAAATATTTCTTTACTTTCGGCAACATGTTTTCGAAATATTTCTTCACTTTCGACAACATGTTTTCGAAATATTGCTTCAATTTCAGCAACAATTTGCTGAAATTGAATGACAAGGACGACAAATCAGGTTCGAAGTCAATTGTTTCAAACTGATAATCCAGAAACGTTTTCGCGCGAAACAACAAATACCCAAGTCGAGTTTGCCGGCCACGACCTTCCTCTCTGTCATGGCGTCGCCGCCTGCTTCCCATTTTTGCAGAGATGCCGCCTCCCGTCGATCCAAGTCTTTGGTGTGTGTATGTTACTGTGTTAATTTTGGTGTGTGTATGTTACTGTGTTAATTTTGGTGTGTGTATGTTACTGTGTTAATTTTGGTGTGTGTATGTTATTTTATTACAACAGGGGTATTATGGGTATTGCAGGGGAAGTGTATCAATAAAATTAGAATAATATAGAGGAGTGAATCTATTGAGTATGTGTATCTATAAAATATGGATGTGTATTTAGCTGGACCCTTATTTTAATTTTGAGGAGGAACTGAATTATGAGGGGCCACTTTATAATGGATCCTCTCTTTATGATGGTCTTCCCTTATTTGATGAAGAGCAGCCAATTACGGAAAATTATTTATTGGAGGAGAAATCATTATCTAATTATGATGGACCTCCAATATTTGATGAGGAATCCATTTTTGATCCTGAGCCTAAAGCCGAGTCATTCCGGTTATCTGATATGGGTTTCGATGATGTTGTTGAGTGCACCCCTGCTGGAAATTCGAATTTTGGGTTTAATAACTATTATTATGTCATTATTAATGATAGTTATTTTAATCCTTTTTTGAAATATGGATTTGCATACCACCTCCGAATTTTAGCAAAAGTTCGTAGTGCGGATATCTTCGAAGTCAAGTCTCCTGAGGCATTCTTTAATTTTATTTTTCCTGGAGATGACTGCCTCTTTGCCTCTATCATTTTCTTGGAGATAGGATTCTTACAAATTCGAGGATGAATCTTTTCGAAGAGGGGGAGAATGATGGAGATAAACATTATATTAATATTTATATTAGTTTTTAGTTTATTTAATTGTTAGTGGGTCGGGCCTTTAGGTTTTAATGCCTAAACCCTAGTTTATTTATTATAAATAGTGGTATGATGAATATTGTAAAGGGAGTTGAATTATGAATTGAATATTTGAGGTAATTCCTCTTTGAGACGTGTTCGTCTCAGTCTCGTTTACATTCTCTAGGTATTCTCAAAATCAACGGAGTCTCGTAATTATTGTTACGCTATTCCCTGCATCAATTGTACACCACAAATATTATTGTTCGTAAAATCTTTTACTATTAATGTTATAAGAATTAATACTATTGCTTAGTGGTGTACGATTCTCTTTGGCTAAATAGATTTTGGAATCACAAAATAATGAACTCTTATATAACTAACTTGCTTTAGACATAAATTTAATTATGTTCATTGCAAAATTGAGAGATGCACCTTTCCAATAGACTAAAATGATAGATGCATATACTTATATAATTATATTAATCAAAACTTGAATAATTTAGTAAATTATTTCAACAAAGATAGGCCTCCCACATTCATCATTTATAACTTTATTGAGATTTTATTATTCATCCACATAGATGATGTCAAAGTTAACAATAAATTCAAATAATCCAAACCCATTGAAAAGAAGGAAAAAAACCCCTCAATTTCCCATCGATTAAATTAGGAAAATAGCAAAAAATTGAAAAAGGTAAAATGATAATAATAACAATAATTAAAAACTTGAGACCCACCATATTAGTAATATTTATGCGTCCTCAGCCAAGACCATCGTACTCAATGGACTAGGGCCAAGTTTCTTTCTTCTCATAGCACTTCTTTTCCTAATAATTTCCATCTCATTTCTTCTTCTAACTTTTATCATTGCTTCTTCCTCAACCACAAATCTTCTCATCAAAACATCATCATTCAAAGATTTTCCGCGAAAAATTCTACGTCCTTCAATGCTCATTCTTGCACTTGGAGTGCTTCTAATTTCTTGTACGATGTTATGGCCACTAGGTTTAGTTCTTGGATAGCTGTAGCTCCTCCTCGGAGGGACTTCAGCTTGAAAAATCTCGGTATAAGAGGAGATTGGAGCACATAAACAAACTCGTGTCAACTTAGTTGCTGCACTAAGAGAAGTGCATTTTCTTAGCTTCCTTGTTGGATTTATTGTGGGATTGATATCATTTGATTTTGAAATTGTTTTCCAAAGATTGCCATTTTTTGTGGGGATTTTGGGAGGCTTTGGAAGGGCTTTCCACAATGTGGCCATCTCTATTGCTCTTTGGTACCAAGGCTTCCTACAAAGTAACAATATGCATATGTCATCATATATATGAATAATTAAAGAATCATGTTTTCTTGATTGTATGACTAAATCTTGAGATTAATGTGGACAAGGAAGCTTTTGAAATATTTTATTTTGCAGTATATATATCTAAATTACATATAACAAATCTCGTCTGAAGTTTTAGGTAAGAGCTGAAAAAATGTCAACTTTGTTTAGTATTAGAAATATAAAATAAATTTAGTAGCTAATTTAATTATGATTCTCTATTGGGGGTTTTAGGAAGAGCCTTTTTTTTTTTTTTTTTTTTTTTTTTTTTATCATTTTGACGGATTTAGGAAGAGCCTCTAATGAGACTACGTTGAGCGCATTATTCAAGAAAGAAAGGCCCATTTCAAATCCATTACTTTTAGCTACCATTTTAAAAGAATGGCCCATTTTAAATCCACTACTTTAGCTACCATTTTTTGATCACTATGATGAAGTTAGAATAATTATTGCACACTGTATCGTTTCTTTCAATTTATAATACATTATTATTTATTAAATAATACTCCCATACTTATAAATCAATATTAAACTTTTTTTAATCATGGAGTGCAACTAATGCATACAAGAATAAGCGATGAATTAACAATTACACAAGTTTCTATATAAAATCCAAAAGATATATGTTTACTGTTGGATACCAATTCAAATATTTACCACTTATTATGGGATGACATGCGATCATTTCTGAAGAAAATAGAATACACAGAAGTCTTATCAAAACATAAAGCTTCGCATTTTTTCCTGATAAAAGAGTCGGTATTTCCAAATCTAACAACTAATTAGAGCCATATAAAGATAAAGTGGGTTTCCTATATCTTTTACAAGATATATAACAATTAGGTATTTTCTACGGTCAAATAGGCTATTCGCCCTGTCTAACATTAGAAATCTAATTAAAAATTGACACATCATCTATTATTGCTATTAACGATCTAGGTTCGAAATAAGATAAAATTTTTTTACGGTAATTTAAAAAAAATTATAAATTTAACCTTCTGTTCCTCTTAATTTATGATAATTAATTTCAATGAACTAAAATAATTAATAGTAAAAGTTTTAATTTTATTAAATATTTTATTTGTAATATTAATTGTATTTAAATATATTTTTGATTTAAAAATAAAATGTTAATAAAGATATACATGTAATTTTATAATCATAATATATAATTTTTTCTTATTTTAAATTAAAAAGGTATTTTTATCATTTTATATTTAATAACTTAATATATTAATTGGGCGATGCAATTCGATTGCATATTAAACAGTGCAAACACATTAATATAAAATGCTGTCATTTAAAATAAATTAATTTCATAATAGTTATCTAATACATTTTTTGACGTCACATCGGGCGAAACATGATCGACTCACCATAAAAAAGTCCAACTAATATTAAACTTAATAAGTTTTAATAGCTCCTTTCAAAAAAAATAAGTTTTAATAGCTGGCTCAGTCAAAAAAAAAAAAAAAAAGTTTTAATAGGCAGAGCAGGTGAAACTAACGAAAATTAATTGTAAGAAATAACAAAAATTAAATCAAAGATAATTGCGACCCTATCTCTGCACATTATTGCGAGTACCAACATGATTAGGCACTCTACTAGTGTATATATACTTTGGACATTATAGTACTCAAAGAAATATGAGAGAGAGAGAACCTTGAGTGTGTGTTCTTGGGATCTTGCATGAACAAAGAAGAGAGTAGTGAAGAGATGGAGAAAGGGACTTAGTAAGATGGTCATGTGTTGAAGAAAGAAAGGAAGAAATGGATGAATGATTAAACTTTTATGACAAAGAAATAGGTTGGTGATAGCTATCTTTTGTGTTTTTTATGAGGTTTCTTTAATGGTTGTTCCGCTTTTGCTTTCGCAGAAATGATTCCAACTCATTGGCCGGGTGATCTAAATAAAGACATTCAAACTACAAAGCTAAAGTCAAAAAAAAAACTTTGCTTTTCTACTCAATATTACCAACTAGGCCCTCAAATATATATATATATATACCATATACATATTGAATTTTATTTAGGTTCCATTTGGGTGAACTCATTTGAAATCAAGGGATTTGATGATAATACACTATAAATTTACAAATCAAAATGGAGAAAAACTAAATGAATAGATTTGCTTCACACAAATATTACTTATATATAAGTGGGAGGATTTCAAATACCCAACAAAACCTAGTCATTTGAAAATCTCTCACTTCTCCCACTTGCGCTTAGTATTTGAGTGAATCAAATCTATTCATTTAGTTTTTCTCCATTTTAGTTTGTGTGAATGCATGATATATTATTCTCAAATCCCTTGATTTCAAATTCACTCTATTCAAATGGAGCCTTAATTTAAATTCGTAGAGAGGTGTGAAACTAATATAATTATCTAATACTTCCCTCACTCTTTCTGGACGAGGGTGTGAGCCTTTTATCTACTAAATATGAATAATTATATCTCATATAAAAATTCGAACGTATAGAAATGTGTATTAAAATAAATTAATACATTTATATAATTTCCTAATATATATATATATATATATATATATATATATATATATAATTTATATGAGGCGTTCATATATTGATGCGGATAAAAATGTCAGGCCCAACTACACGTAGGGCCCAAATATACCCAGCCCAATAGGGCCCGATGACGTAACCAAATACTCCCGATAGAGGGGGGAAAACCCGAGATGGGCTCGAGCCCAGATCGGCTGCAGTAAGGCTATGAAGCCCTGAACCTACCAACAGGTGGGCCTCGAGGCCCGGGCCTGTATGAAGATGGGCCACGAGGCCAAAACCTAACTACAAATAGGCCACGAGGCCTAAACCTAGCTACAGGCCGCGAGGCCCAAACCCGACTACAGGTGGGCCGCGAGGCCCAAACCTAGCTGCAGGTGGACCGAGAGGCCCAGACGAGATTTGAAGAGCACGCGGGTACTTGACCAAGCCCATAGCGGTTATTTATCTGATAAGACCGAGGAGTATGAGAAGCAACGAGTAGTTGAGATAATTAAGGGAGGGAAAACGTAGGCACAATCAGATTTCTTGAGAAGAAAGATATCCACGCACGACATCATGAGGGAACGTGCGGGATAATGCCCTGAAACCGTGATGACGGTTATCACTCTTAACGTACGTATAAATAAAACTCTCAGAAGGGAGGCAACGGTATTAGTCAACTATTATTCTTACTTAGCTACTTCTTACGTACTTTCTTGAGTATTTTCCGGTGACCTGACTTGAGCGTCGGAGTGCCTATGCCGGAGAACCCTCCGGCGTGTTTTTTGCAGGTACGTTCGAGAGGAGCTAGGAATTCTGCTGCGTAAAGGCTTTACCCACGTGGAACCCAGGTGGAAAAATGGGTCCAGGTCAGTTTTTTCGCATCAATTGGCGCCGTCTGTGGGAAGGAAGAGCTGAGATGTGAGTTTCTACTCCTTTTCTTTTTTGATTATCCGAAAGAAGGACATCATGACGAGACCGATTGCACTAGTACTGGCTCGAGGAAGGACAACCCCCACAAACCCAATGCAGGGCGAGGCTACGTCCAATCCCGTGGCATCTATTGTTGTGCCTAACACTGAAGGACCACCACTTGTCACAGTGGTACGAGACAAAAGCTTGACTCCTGGCCAACGCCATCCAGGAGTGGGAGTTGCTGCTAGAGAGGGAGGGGTTAACCCACCTGCCTCTTCCTCTGCGATTCCAGAAGGAATCCCTATAGCGGGGGTCCCCGAAACTGTCAATGCTCCAGCCAGGGGGATACCTCAGAGAATGCCAGAACCAGCTGCCCCCATCGCCCTCACTCGGGAGCAGCTGGATGATATGATAGCTTGGGCTGTAGCGAGAGCGATCGCGGAGGGGGGAGGACCCCCACCTGCAGGAAGGACTGGAGAACCAGGACCAGGAAACATGCCTGCTCGATCCCAACTTGGGGGGAGTAGGCAGGACGAGCATCAAGTGGAACGAAGGAGAGAAGTGGAGTCCAGAAACCAGGAGGAGGTCCTGGGGGCAGAAGGAGTCCAAGAAAGAAGGTCAGCAGTTCCTAGACCTAGGGAGGCTGGTCCAGATGAAGTCGCACGAGGGAGGAAAACAGCCCCCCTGCAGCGAGAGAGTAAGATCGAGGATGAGGAAGAGGGTACAAGAGATACCCAGTCAGAAGCCATGAAAGACCAGATCAGGTCTCTGAGGAAACAAATGGACAACATGAAGTATCAGATGGAAAATCGAGTCAGTATGCCTCGACCCGTTACAGGTTGCTAATTTACTGAGAATATCTTACAAGATGAGTTGCTTAGCGATTTTAAACCTCTTAATTATGAATATGATGGTACGACTGACCCCTATGACCATTTGGTGAGATTTGAAAATTCGGCCCTCCTCCATCGATATGGGGAGGGTGTGAAGTGTAGGGTCTTTCTTACTACTCTATCCAAGGCGGTCCAGCAGTGGTTTAGCCAGTTGGAACCCAATTCCATCAACTCCTTCGAGCAGTTTGGAGAACTATTCTTGCATCAGTTCGCTAGTGCAAGGAGGCAACCTAGAGCTACATTGACATTGTTCAACATGAAGCAAGGAGAAAATGAAAGCCTGCGGGCCTTCATGAAGAGATTCAATCAGGCGGCGTTGGAGGTTCCAACCGCCACCCCAGAGGTAAAAATTAATGCTTTTACTAGCAATCTCCGAGACGGAGACCTGTTTTCCTCCCTGGCCAAGAAGCCAGTCCAGACGTTCGATGAACTACTAAGGAGAGCAGAGAAGTACGTCACACTGGAGGAAGTGAGAAAGGCGAAGAGAGCAGAGGTCAAACCTAGCGGACCTGAGAAGAAGAAAGAATCATCAAAGAAAAGCTCAACAGTGGAGCCGGAGAAAGCTGCCAAATCTGGACCCCGCTCCAGGTTTGACAAGTACACCCCCCTGAAGCTCGAGCCGGCAGAGCTACTGGAGGTAGCATCTGACCACCCTGAAATGAAGTTTCCATGGACACGATCCAGAGGGCCTCAGAAGCCCAAATCAGATAAGTTTTGTCGTTTCCATAATGAATATGGGCATGACACTAACAACTGTTTCCATTTACGTGATGAAATTGAAAGGATGATCCAAGCAGGACATCTTAAAGAATTTGTTTACAGAGATCGGGTCAGCTCCAGGGGGCAAAAAAGAAAGGAAGCTGATGACCAAGCTGAGGAAAAAGGAAGGATGATCGAAGGGAGGCAGGAGGAGAGACCCTCCCAGAAGAGAGGACTTATCCAGATGATAGTCGGAGGTCCAGCAGAGGGAGACTCCTTTCGTGCTAGAAAAACTGGAGAGAGGACCCTCAGGAGAGAGGTAGGAGAGATGTCAAGAGACGTGAATCAGAAGGAGGTCATCCATACGCCCCGGATTCATTTTGGTCCAGAGGATGGAGGCCTGAGGAAGGAGGACCATAGTGATGCACTAGTCATCACACAGATGTGGCTGGATACACTATAGCGAGGATCTTCGTGGATACAGGGAGCTCGGCAGACATCATCTTCTTGGAGTGCTTCAAGAAGATGAATTTAAACATAGAAATGCAACCGGTGGATACAGCGTTGTATGGATTTATCGGAGGAGCAGTATACCCTCTTGGTCAGGTAACCTTCCAGGTGGGGCTAGGTGAAGCTCCACGGAGGAGGGTAGTTATGGCGAATTTTTTGATTGTTGATGTGCCCTCATCTTACAACATGATCTTTGGTAGGCTAGTATTGAATTTATTTCAAGTGGTCATATCAACTTATCACATGAAACTCAAGTTTTCAGTGAACGATGAGGTGGGTGAAGTAGCTGGTGATCAGTTGCAATCCAGAAAATGCTACGTGGAGGCAGTAAAGATGGCCGATAAAGAGCTGCATTGCAGCTTGAAAAGAGACAAGGAAGTGGACCGAGAATCCAAGAGATGTAAGATTATGGAGGAAATTGATCCTCCAAAAATGAAAGTTGACGAAGAGCTGATGATGGTCGAATTGTATCCAGAGAAGAAGGGATACACAACAAGGATCGGAGCCCAGCTGGAGCCAGAGCTAGAGAGAGACCTGGTAACAGCTTTACGAAGAAATGCAGATGTTTTTGTTTTTTCTTCCTCTGACATGACAGGTATTCCCGAGGAGGTGGCAATGCACCACCTGAACGTGGACCCTAAGGCTAAACTAGTGAAGCAGAAACTAAGGGTCTTTGGACCAGAAAAAGATGTCATTACGAAGGTTGAAGCAGAGAAACTGCTGGAGATAGGACATGTCAAGCGAATCCAGTTTCCCACCTGGCTGTCCAATGCAGTGTTGGTGGCAAAACCAGGGGGGAAAATGGAGAATGTGCGTAGATTTTCGAGATCTGAACAAGGCTTGCCCTAAGGATCATTATCCATTGCCTAGGATTGACCAGATGGTCGATTCTACATCCGGATTTGAGCTGCTAAGTATGATGGACGCCTATCAAGGCTACCATCAAATACAAATTTTCCCTCCAAATATTCCAAAGGTAAGTTTCATAATTGCTAGTGGAACTTTTTGCTATATTAGAATACCCTTTGGATTGAAGAATGCAGGAGCAACCTATCAGAGAATGGTTGACAAGATGTTCCGAGACCAGCTAGGGAGGAACATGGAAGTCTACGTTGATGATATGCTTGTGAAAAGTGTGAAAGCCAGAGAACACGTGGCTGATCTGGAGGAAGCTTTTTCAGTGCTAAGGAGGAATGGCATGAAGCTGAATCCGGCCAAGTGTTCTTTTGGAGTGAGATCCGGGAAATTCCTTGGATATATGGTGACCCAGCGGGGAATCGAGGTTAACCCTGCTAAGGTGAAAGATGTGCTTGATATGCAGCCTCCCACCAATATCAAGGAGTTACAGAGGCTGAATGGAAGAATTATAGCGTTGAGCAGATTCATAGCCAGATCTGCAGAGAAGAGCCACCCTTCTTCAAAATTCTGAGGAAGGGATCCAGGTTCGAGTGGGACGAGCGATGCTAGCAGGCGTTCGAGGAGCTTAAACAGCACCTGGCTTAGTTACCTACGCTAACTAAGCCAATTCCGGGGGAGACACTCTACCTTCACCTCTCTGTAGGTGGGGTCTCACTCAGCTCCGTGCTGGTGAGGGAGGAGGGGTCAATCCAAAAACTTGTTTACTACATCAGTAAGTTCATCCAAGGAGATGAAGAGAGATACTCGGAGATAGAGAAAGCAGCCCTGACTATAATGGTCACGGCCCGGAGGTTACGACCTTATTTCTTGTCACATAAGGTCATTGTTCGGACTAACTACCTTTTGAAACAGGTGATAGGGAGTGTTGAATCAAGAAGTTTTGATGAGTTAAAGCAGCTCAGTTGATCAGACGATCTGAAGATCAGCTGAGGTTAAGCTAAACAGATCAGACGAAGTCTAGAACCAATTCAGTCAGCTGAGATCTAGTCATCTGCAGGAGACGATCATGAAGAGCTCAGACGAGGTCAAGACAAGCTGAGTAGAATAAGAAAGACAAGTCTTCACCAAGTCAGCTACAGACGAGTAGGAAGAATCAGCTGAGGTCAAGAGCAGTTTCCAAGATTAAGTTTGTTGAGCAGTTTCCAGTTTGTTAGAATTAACTAACAAACTAACTGTCTTTTCAGACTTATAAATAGGATTAGAGTTTATTCTTCAATATACTTATACAAATTTAATTTTTCACACTATTCACTATTGATTTCACAAAGTATTTTTTAAGAGAGATTTCAAATATTTTCTAAGTGTTTATAGAACACTTCACTTACATCTTCAAAAACACATCTTGTTCTTAGAGTTAGATTTTAGAAAGTTGATTAGATTTTTGAAGAGTTGAAGATCGAGTTGTAATTTGTAAAGTTTGTACAGTAAGTAAGTAAGCAGCTAGTGAAGACCCTTCTTCAAAGTTTGGAGAAGGAGAGTGGATGTAGGATTGTTATAATCCGAACCACTATAAATCCTGGTGTTATTTCTTGCTTTCTTTAATTTCTGTTCAACTTAAAATTTTGTTAATTCAAGATTAAAATTCAGAATCTTATCTAAAATCTGAATATCAGCCTTGCTTCTGATCTTGTTAAAAGTTGAGTTCTCAATTATATTCCGCTGTGATAATCTGATTCTTTGAGTTGATTTTGTGAGATTCGAAAAATCTACAAAATCTATTCAAACCCCCCTTTCTAGATTTTGTTCTAGAAGGCTAACTAGAAGTTTTATTCAATTCAACATTCCGGGACCAACAAGTGGTATCAGAGCAGTGTTAAGCTGTTCTGATATTGATTTTAGGTCTTGAATAAAGATTCTAAAATTATCTTGATTTTCTTCATTTTCTTCTTTTACTAACAGTGCTACTAATTAGTTTGTGGAGTATTTTATTCCTTTGTTTCATCATGTCATCAGGGAAAAACAAGAAGTCAAGGAATCTTCCTGAATTCTCTATTGAAGATTATGATTACTAGAAATTTAGGATGGAGAATCACCTAAAAGCCATTCATGATAGGATGGAAGAGGTTCTTGAAGAAGGACCTATAAAATTCTATCATGGAGGAACCAGCACTGGAGCTGAGTCAGCTGAATCCAGGACCAGACAAGAAAAGAAGAGCTCTGAGTTAACAAATGATGAAAGAAAGGTCCATAATCTTGATCAAGTAGCTCGAACTGAGATCATTGAGACTCTAAGTAAGGATTGGATTGAAAAGGTTAAAAGATGCAAGACTGCCAAAGAAATGTGGGAGACTCTTGCTGGAATTTGTGAAGGATCTGAACAGGTCAAAGAATAAGCTTCAGTCTGTTCTACATGCATTTGGCACATTCAAAATGAAGGATGGTGAAACTGTAGATCAACTGGACGTGAGACTGACTAATCTTGTGAACAAAGCAGCAGATTTGGGTAAGACTTACATTGAGAAAGAAATTAACAACAAAGTACTCAGATCTTTGAGCAAAAGATGGAGAGAAAAAGCAAATATTCTCAAGGCAACACAGAATTTGTCATCAATATCACATCACACTCTCTTCTCTCATCTTAAAGCACTGGAATATGACATTCACATTGAAGATGAAGAAGATGAAGCAGAGTCATCTACATCTGGAAAAACAGTAGCATTTGTTCATCAAGATGAATCTGAAAAGATCTCTAAAGCATCTGATTTGTCCATAAAAGAAGAAATGGCTCTTTTGTTGAAAAGATATGAAAGACTGAAGATGAAGTACAGAAGAAACAAAAGAGACAAATTAGATCGAAGGAACTATAGATCAGACAGGGATGAAAAGAGTTCAGATAATGATAAAAAGAAGGATCAGTCATGAAGTCATAGGTCACCTATCAGACGAGGAGATAGTAGTCCAAAAACAGACAGAGGAGATATATGCTATACATGCAGCAAACCTGGTCACTATAGCTATGATTGTCCTCAACTCACTCCCAGAGAGAGAGAAGAAAAGAGGAAGAAAAGAGATAGAAGATATGCTGACCAGAGAGCTCTACTGGCTGAGAAAGAAGAAGCTCGTGAGACATCATCATCCTCATCTTCATCTGATTTTGGATCAGATGATGACATATGTCTGATGGCTAAAGAGGTACATTACTATTCATCATCAGATAATGACTGTGACAACTTATTTGAAACTAATCCCAATCTTATTGATAAACTTTTGAATGATTTGGAGACTGCTCTATCTGCTTATAAACAGATAGAGACTGAAAATCTTAATTTAAAGGATCAAATTTCTGATCTAACTAAGGTTAATCAGACTAGGAAGAGTGAGAAACCAGATTGTACATTCAAGGGGGAATGTTAGACTGAGATGATCACCAGTACCTTGTCTGATAAGACAAATAAGTTAGAACAGGAACTGAGTTCTTTAAAAATAAAATTTTCAAACATTTATTCTGAGAATGAGAATTATAAAAGGACTAACAGAGAATTAAATCTCAAATTAGGACTTATGAATAATTCTCAAACCACAATAGATAAAATCTTCAATTCATCTCAAAAGTCTAGTGATAAAACTGGATTAGGTTTTGATAGGAATAAGAAAAATGATCTTATAAAACCTAGAGTTTTTGTGAAAGCAACTAAACCTAAGGTAGAAACTTTATTCAGTCCTTGGAAACCAAAGGAATTAATTACCTCATCTGATACTTCTGAAAAGAAAAATCAGACGAGGAAAGTAACTCCTAAGGCTAAGCCTAAGACTAAATCAAAGATCTATCCTAGGTATAATAGCTTTGATGGAAGAAGCAGATCTTATCCATTCTTACCAAGATTCAAGACAATTTCAAAAGATCAACTAAATCAGACTGATCTTGAAAGTCTTATCTTAGTAGATAGATATGGATGCAAGCTTCAATCTATGGTTTTAAGGAACATTGATATTTTTATCTGGATTCCTAAGAGTCAACTTAACATGAAAGGACCCAAAATACAAAGGGTACCTAAGCAATAAATTTGTGATTGCAGGAAGATAAAAAGATAGTTGATAGAGGAGACATTCTTGAGGTCATCTGGTACATTGATAGTGGCTGTTCCAAGCACATGACCTATGAAAGACGACTTCTTTCTAACTATCAAACCATTGATGGACCAAGAGTGATGTTTGGAGACAACAACTATGGAATTACTAAAGGTGTAGGAACACTAATGATTGGAGATGTTCATGTTCAAGAAGTTTACTACGTGGAAGGATTGAAGCACAACCTACTATCTGTTTCACAATTTTGTGATAAATAGTTTTGTGTAAAATTTACTCATAATGCATGCTATGTTTTAGATGGTATCAATGAAAATATTCTATTGGCTGGAGTAAGACAAGGTAATATCTATGTTGCCAACTTCAAAAGCTGTCCTAAAGATACTTGTCTTGTTGCTAAGAGTTCAGATGACTTAAGTTGGCTGTGGCACAGACGACTTGGTCACTTAAACTTCAAAACTCTTAACAAAATAGCAAGGAAATCTTTAGTTAAAGGACTCCCTGATAAAATATTTTCAAAGAATCATGTATGTGTTTCTTGTCAAAAAGGAAAACAGACCAAAGCTTCTTTTAAAACAATAAGTAATCCTTCTTCAGAAAGAATTTTGGAACTTCTTCATATGGATCTGTTTGGTCCAGTAACTCCTCTCAGCTTTAGTGGAAGAAAATACACCTTAGTAATTGTTGATGATTTTTCAAGATTTACTGGGGTTATTTTCTTGTACAAAAAGAATGAGACTATGACTAAGATTCCAGAATTTCTTAAGAAGATTCAATATGAAAAGGGATTAAACATTGTTAAAATTAGAAGTGATAAAGGTACTGAATTTCTAAATAAACTGATTTCTAACTACTGCATTGAGAATGACATAGCTCAGGAAACATCTGCAGCAAGGACTCCACAACAAAATGGAGTTGTTGAAAGAAGAAACAGGACCTTGAAAGAGGCAGCTAGAACAATGCTATCTGAATTCAACACTCCTCATAGGTTTTGGGCAGAAGCAGTGAATACAGCCTGCTATGTTCAAAATAGGAGTCTGATTGTCAAGGATAAGTGTAAAACTCCCTATGAAATTTGGAAGGGAAGATCTCCCAAAATTTCATATTTTCATATATTTGGTTGTAAATGTTTCATACACAACAATGGGAAATCTCAATTAAAAACCTTTGATGCCAAGATAGCAGATGGGATATTCTTAGGATACTCATCCATATCAAAGGCATATAGAGTTTTTAATAAGATAACCTTGTGTGTAGAAGAAACACCCCATGTGGTATTTGATGAATCTTCTCTTGAGTTTGATAAGACAAGGGACATCACAAAGATATCAGATGATCTGGATCCGATGACTATCAAAAGATTAACCATAAAACTCTACAATCAAGAATCAGATTCAGTTGAAGAGGAAGAATCAGACAAAGGAAAGGAACCAGAAAGAATTTCCTCAACAGCTGATTTACCAACTGATTAGACGACCAACAACACATCAGCTGATCAGGTAGAGTTATCAGAAGGTAACATAGAATCATCTGAAATAAATAATTCAGACAAGACATCATCTACTGTAAAAGATAAAGGTAAGAAAGTAATGTCATATCACCCAGCTGAGCAGATAATTGGAGATTTAGACTCTGGTGTTCAGACGAGGACCCAACTAAATCAAGATTGCATGTTCAGTTGCTATGTGTCATTACTTGAACCTAAATCAATTACAGAAGCTCTAACTGATTCCAACTGGATTAATGCCATGCAAGAAGAACTAAATCAGTTTCAAAGACAAGATGTGTGGGAGCTTGTTGAAAGACCTCATCATCAAAATGTCATTGGAACTAAATGGGTCTTTAAAACAAGAGGGATGAAAACAATATTGTGGTTAGAAATAAGGCCAGACTAGTTGCTCAAGGTTATTCACAATCAGAGGGTATTGATTATGATGAAACCTTTGCACCAGTAGCTCGTCTGGAAGCCATAAGATTGTTTTTAGCCTATACAACTTTTAAAAGATTCATAGTTTTTCAAATGGATGTTAAATCAGCATTCTTAAATGGAATCCTAGCTGAAGAAGTTTATGTAGAGCAACCCCCTGGCTTTGTCAAAGGAGACAAGGTTTATAAACTAAGGAAAGCTCTATATGGACTTAAACAAGCACCAAGAGCTTGGTATGACACCTTGTCTGATTATTTAATTCAAAATGGTTTTGTTAAAGGTAGAATTGATAGAACTCTCTTTAGAAAAGAGTTTGGTTGTGATCTTTTGTTAGTTCAAATTTATGTTGATGATATAATTTTTGGATCAACTAACATATCTTTATGTGAAGAATTTAGTAGTCTTATGAAAAGCAGATTTGAAATGTCCATGATGGGAGAAATGACATATTTTCTTGGACTTCAAGTCAAACAAACAAAGAAGAGAATATTCATCAACCAAGCCAAATATACAAAAGATCTTATTGAAAAATATGGAATAGGTACCAGCCGAGAAGCTAAGATACCTATGATGACAAATTTTTCAATGGATCCAGACGAGAAGGGAGAAGACATTGATCAAACTGAGTATCGAGGTCTTATTGGTTCTTTATTATATTTAACTGCTAGTAGACCTGATATATCATTTGCGGTTGAGTCTCATGCTCGATTTCAAGCTAATCCTAAGAAAAGTCATCTTGAAGCAAAGAAAAGAAAATCCTCAAGTATTTGAAAGGAACAAGAAATTTTGGACCGTGGTATCCAAATGATGACAATTTTGAGCCATCTGGATACTCGATTCGGATTTTGGTGGGTGTAAGATAGATAGAAAGTCTACATCCGGTACTTGCCAATTTCTTGGAAGTAAGCTGATTTCATGGTTGTCCAAGAAACAAACCTCTCGTAGCTACTTCCACAACCGAAGCCGAGTATATGGCAGCACTGGAAGTTGTTGTTCTCACCGATCTGGATAAGTCAACAGCTAAGGGATTATAATATTATCACTAAAGATGTACCTATCTTTTGTGATAGTAATAGTGCCATAGCTATTACTCGTAACCCGATTCTTCATACAAGATGCAAACATGTAGATATCGAGACACCACTTCATCCGAGACCATGTAGAAAAAGGAGATATCGAGACTTGAGAAGATCTTGACCCGACTTTCAAAGAGCAGACATCTTGACAAAACCACTGGCAGAGACGAGGTTTAAAGAATTATCTGTAGAATTAGGTTTATTAGATGCTTCTTTAGTAAATCTCTAATTCTGTTTTTTTTTTTAATTCTTGTCTCTCTCAATTTAGTTTTATTATGTCTAGAAAGTATTATCAGACTAGATCTGAGTCAAAGGACAATCAGGTAGCTGATATCATTGATTTCCTTCTTAGGAAATCAAGGATTAGTCATATTGACCTTATCTGATATGATAATTACTTATCTGACATATGGTAAATCAGACACGGGCACAATAGTCAACTGATTTTCTGAAAAACAGATGAGCATCTGCACCCTATCTGATCTACCTCAAGCTACTAATGGTTTTCTATGAGTCTATGTCTTTGCAGGAATACATCACAGATCATACTGTTTCACCTCATCTGGTTCTCAATTTTTTTTTAGACTTCATGGTTTTATAAATTTTTTTTTGATTAATTGAAAATCCCATTTTTTAGAAAATTAAGTCTAAGTTTCTTTATTTAAAAAATTGTCTTTAAGATTGCTAAAATTTTTTGAACTTAAGCTGTTTTTAAAAATCAGACAGGTTACTTTATCAGATAACTTTTTCAACTCATCTGTTTTCAAACTCATCTGATTTGCAAACCCTTAGTCGAAGTAAGGTAACCCTAGGCTGACGTCAGGTATACTTACTTTCCTGCATAAAGTAACCTACATCTGTCAAATCAACAGTCTATAAAGTAACTATTTACGCATTCCAAAGGCGATTAACATCCACGCGCTGAATCCTAATCACTTATCTTAATTTTTAACCGTTGATTTATGCGCAGTAAAAACTTTTTGAATAAATGGCTCAGATTAATTCAAATTTTCCAAAATGGCGGTTTCTCTTTCCAATCTTCCCCCCTATAAATACATCGTCTTCCTTAAACAAACTTTGTCACTCTCAGAAATACTTATAAACTCTCTGCAAAATTTTCAAAACCCGTATTTGATCATTTCATGAGCACTTCTCAAAAACAAATAGGAATTACTTCAACCATGGTGGATGTTCACAATGAGACGTATAATAAGAAGATCAAATCGGAGATGTATGTGGATTTCGACACAACCTCTGATGGCGAATCAAGGGAGGTTTTGGAAATATTGGAGAGGGCTGGATTGAGGACATTCTGTTCTAAGAAATCCCCCTCCAATAAAACACTAGATATGCGGGGAATCGAGTTCTACGTCAACGGGACGTTCGAGAATGGAGTTTTTAGAACCAGAGTTTATGGAGAGGTTTTAACCGTTACTCCGACGGAGGTGACCAGAATTTTTGATACAAGTAGTGAAGGAGTGAATCCCCTCACCTACAAGTCTGATGAATGGGTAGAATCATTCGAGATGATTGCCCGAAATTCTATGAGGGACCGGCGATCGGAGTTGAAGAAGAAGATGCTCCGACGACGGTATCGACTTCTGATGACCATTGTTACAAAGGTCATCTTGGGAGAACAAAGTTCTCATGACAGGCTGACCAGACCCAGACTATGTGTCATGAGGACAATACTTGATGGGGTCCAAGCTAACTGGGCTGGGATGCTTCTGGAAAAGCTAGAGACGGAAAGGAAAAGGTTGGAGGTTGTTGGAGGCAAGTGGCAGGCGAGGTCGATCACCAGCCTATTCAATAAGGTGACGGTGATCATGGAGGACCTGCTGTCAGCTGAGATCAATTGGTCAGACGGAGTCAGACCCTACACAAAACAAAAGGGGATTCTGACGAAGGATGAACCTCTTGGGGCTCCAGCTGATTCAGACGAAGGTGGAGCTGAGGTAGGAGCTTAGGCACCAGCTGCTGAAGAAGCTGAGGAGGAGGAAGAAGAGGAAAGAGAGGAAGAGCTGCCGACAGTGAGATCAGCTGAGGCTGCCCAGCCAATGAAGCTAAAGGAGAAGGCACCAAGGAGGAGGAGGTTGATTAAGACCTCTGAGCTGGGTGGAACGTCTGCTGACCAGCCAAGTATTTTACCCGAAGAGGTAACCACTCTGCAGATCACAGCGCAGGTGGTTCATTCAGAGGAGGTCCAAGTGATAAGCTCGGAGAGGACCCCCTCCCCCACCCACAGACAAGTAAAATTTTCCCCCTCCCCCTCTCCAGGCCACTCTGGCGATGAAGAGGTGTCCCAGGCTGGCACCTCAGAGCCTCTAAAACAGCCTACTTCCGATATAGTCCAAATCCCAACCTCATCTACTCTCCCTCAAACTTCATCCCCCCCACCATCTCCATCTCAGATGCTGTCCTTTCTTACAGGACCAGTATTCGCCCCAACTCCCATATCCATCTCCCCACCAGCCTTACCCATTTCCTCCCAAACTCAACCTATATTACCTCAAACAACCTCATCTCCCCCACCCACTACTTCACATATTCCACCCCCACCATCATCTCCTCCACCAGAAATCCCCCCTCCCCCATCAGACGCCCCCACTTCATCTCTCCCATCCGAACCCCACTCAGTGGATACCTCCAATATCTTTGGGGATATCCACATGAGCTCCCCCAGTCCAACCTCTCCCACCACCTCTTCCTCATCTGAATCAGAGGAGGAGGCCAGTCCAATTCTTGCCATTTCATCAGCCTTTGAAGATATGCATAAGAAGATAATATCTCAAGTTCAAAGGATGATGGAGAAGAAGACAAGGAAGGTGATACGAGCAGTCACCGATACGATGCTCGCCAACATGCAGATTGCTGAGGTCAACATGTCAAGGAATCTATCAGCCAATCTCAGCACTGCTGTTGGATCTCGGCTATGTGACCTGGAGGAGGAGGTTAAGGCACTGCAGCAAAAGATGGTAGCTGACAATGAGATCCTGGTCAACACTCTCACATCTGATCAGAACGATTTCAGGGTCCGTTGTTCAGCTCTGGAAAGACAGCTCCAGACCCTCCAGAATGAAGTTAAAAAGGGGGAAGGAGCTGAAGGAAGGATGGACACCCTCACAGCTGGAGTCTTGTCACTCACAGACAAGGTGGACTCTAAGGCAGACACAGCTGAGTTGGAGGCAGCCAAGGCTGAATTGAAAGTTAAATCAGACGAACTGGCAGCCTTGCAACTAAGGGTGACCTAGATAGAGGAGGCCATCCGAGAGGATGAGGAGAAGAGGAGGAAGGAGGAGGAGGAGAAGTCAGAAGCTCTGCTGGCCAAGATGAAAGAAGCAGAAAAACCTGAGGCCAAGGGCAAGGGTAAAGGCAAAGCAGCAGAGAAGTCTTCATCAGCTAAGCAGCTGATCAGCCCCAGAGTGGAGCGCAAAAGAAAGGAGCCTGACTTCTCAAACCTATCAGCTGAGCAGATCAGACGAATCCATGCTGAGAAGGAAAAGTATGAGAAGCAGGAGAAGAAGAGGCTGAAGAAGCTGGGGAAAACTGAGCTGAAGTGGGACAGGGATTTCCGGAAAAGGGTATCCAAAGCACCAGATGAAGCGGACTTCCGCCCTGTTCACCGCACTTCAGCCCCTCCAAAGATGGTTTCAGGGAAATACACAAGTGAGTACAAGAAGTTAGCCCTGGATGCCAGATGGATGTATTACTGGTACATCTTGAAGGCATCGCCATCTGGAGCAGCCGATGAGGACAAGAGCTGGCACGAGTGGATGGAAAAGGAGGATGCCGATCTGTATGGGAAGCTGCTTGATGAGGCACACAATGTGTTCAACTGCGACTTAGTTGCACCAGCCTATGAGCAAGTTACCCCCAAGCTGAAAGAAGACGGCTCTCCTGATCTGGAATGGGTCAAGACGGTTATAGCCAAAGCAGAACGGGAAACTGGGCTCACAGATGAAGAAGAACTTAAATAGCTTAGATCAAAGATTTTCAACTGGCTGAACATTCCAGAGGCCAGCCAATGGAGAATTTGATAGAACAGGATTTTCTTTCCTTATCTTTTATTTTCTATCAGTTCTTCTATTTGTAAATTTGTAAATTTGTGAATGAATATATTTGGACTTATGTGAATTATGTGTATAAGTTTCTTAAAGTTTTTTTTTTAAAAAAGAATTTTTTAAAATTTTTTTCTAAGTATAAATCATCTGAGAATTTTATATCTCAGATTTAAAAACTCTTTCCTAAAAATTTTTCTAAGACTTAAGACTCAATTTTCTAAGTACTTCTAAAAGAGTCTAAAAGACTTAAATTTTTTTTAGTGCTTTGAATGTGAATGAATCTGTTGTGAGATGATTAAGTGTTCTGTTATACCTATCTGATTGTTTTAACTAATTCTAGTACTAACTTCAGCTGTGAGTGTGTTTCTTCCTTATAGGTTTTAACTTCATCAAAAAGGGAGAAATTGTTGAATCAAGAAGTTTTGATGAGTTAAAGCAGCTCAGTTGATCAGACGATCTGAAGATCAGCTGAGGTTAAGCTAAACAGATCAGACGAAGTCTAGAACCAATTCAGTCAGCTGAGATCTAGTCATCTGCAGGAGACGATCATGAAGAGCTCAGACGAGGTCAAGACAAACTGAGTAAAATAAGAAAGGCAAGTCTTCACCAAGTCAGCTACAGACGAGTAGGAAGAATCAGCTGAGGTCAAGAGCAGTTTCCAAGATTAAGTTTGTTGAGCAGTTTCCAGTTTGTTAGAACTAACTAACAAACTAACTATCTTTTCAGACTTATAAATAGGATTAGAGTTTATTCTTCAATATACTTATGCAAATTTAATTTTTCACACTATTCACTATTGATTTCACAAAGTATTTTTTAAGAGAGATTTCAAATATTTTCTAAGTGTTTATAGAACACTTCACTTACATCTTCAAAAACACATCTTGTTCTTAGAGTTAGATTTTAGAAAGTTGATTAGATTTTTGAAGAGTTGAAGATCGAGTTGTAATTTGTAAAGTTTGTACAGTAAGTAAGTAAGCAGCTAGTGAAGACCCTTCTTCAAAGTTTGGAGAAGGAGAGTGGATGTAGGATTGTTATAATCCGAACCACTATAAATCCTGGTGTTATTTCTTGCTTTCTTTAATTTCTGTTCAACTTACAATTTTGTTAATTCAAGATTAAAATTCAGAATATTATCTAAAATCTGAATATCAGCCTTGCTTCTGATCTTGTTAAAAGTTGAGTTCTCAATTATAATCCGCTGTGATAATCTGATTCTTTGAGTTGATTTTGTGAGATTCTAAAAATCTACAAAATCTATTCAAATCCCCCCCCCCCCTTTCTAGATTTTGTTCTAGAAGGCTAACTAGAAGTTTTATTCAATTCAACATTCCGGGACCAACAGGGAGAGCTGATCTTTCAGGGAGGATGGTCAAATGGGCCGTCGAAATGGGAGAATATGACGTGGATTTTGAGCCACGGAGGACCATTAAAGCACAAGCCCTCTCTGACTTCATCCAGGAGGGTACACATTCGTTGGAGAAAGGAGAATGGAAGGTATATGTTGACGGCTCTGTATCTGTGCAGGGTTGTGGAGCGGGGATCGTAATTATTAATCCAGAGGGTCAGGAAACGTAAGTTGCAGTGAGGTTCGAGTTCATTACCTCCAACAACGGAGCTGAGTACGAGGCCCTGATTCGAGGAATGGAGATGGCCACCGAGCTGGGAGTAGGTCGGGTGGTCATATTTTCGGATTCCCAACTCGTAACCCAGCAGGTTACACGGGGTTACGAAGCTAAGGATGAGAAAATAGTAGCCTACCTTCGGTGAGTGGCGGAGCTACAGGGAAGGTTTAGCTCCTTCGAGGTCAGACAGATACCTCGAGAGGAAAACTCCAGAGGGGATAGCCTGTCAGAGCTGGCGAGTTCCGCAGCACTGCAGAGAGGGGGGAAGATTACCCTGGTGACTGCAGAAATAGAAGCTACGATCCCCTCAGTAGGGGTCATCGGAGCTGAAGACAATTGGAGAACCAGCATTTACAGAGTGCTGCAAAACCCAGAGAGCTGCCCAGATAAAAGGAAAGCTCAGAATTTGAGAATCCGATACACAATGATCGGAGACAAGATGTACCGGCGGTCCTTCACGCAGCCTTACTTGAGGTGTTTATCCCCTCAAGAAGGGAGGTACGTAATCAAAGATATACATGAAGGTTGTTGTGCTGGATACTTCTGGCCTACCATGATGATTGGAGTGTATAGGGTAAGAGTTATTAAGACCAATCAACAAAATATCGAACTCAAGGGAAAAAGTATGCACATGAGGCCCTAGAAATACGAGTTCTTAGTGACTAGAGTTACAACAATGGTTTGGAACAAAAACAACAAAACACACGCAAAAATACAAAATAACCACAAGCGAACAAATGATCGAACACTTAAGATGCAAGAACAAAAATAACACTAAATGGTGGGATAGAGGTGCTAGGATTAACATCCATCAATGAATCATCAATCAACAAGCTACAATTGAATCAAATCGCAAATTAACTAAGATAGAAAGCATAAGCCATCATGAAATTAATCACTCCATTAAAATCACAATGCCTAATGTGAGTATCATTAGTCTTTCCCATCTCTCAATGTAGATGTCCCCAATTCATACAATCATGCAAAATTAAAACTCGATCAACACCTAATCACGTTAGCTCAACTCTCGCCTATTGCTAGGGTGACCAACCATTAATCAAAAGAGACAATTTTACACAAAGCACAATGAAGAATCACAATTAGGTAGAAAACTAATGTGAGTATCCTTAGTGCAACTAATCTCTCGATTACGAAGCACCCAATCCACGCATTCATACACAATTATCACCCGATTAATCCCGGATCACGTTAGTGCAACTCTCGTCTATAGCTAGGGTGATCAAACACTAATCTAAAGAGATAATTATGCATGAAGCACAAATTAGAATCACAATTAGTAAGCAATTTACTCAATTGATCTCCAATCATCAACAATAATAGCATCATCAATCAAATCATCATCAATTTCAATTAACCCAAGCACAAGAGAGTTAGCCCATGGTACCACAAACAATACCCATGGGAAGAAGATAGAATTGATCAAACACAAAGCAAATCACAACAATTAAGAAATTAAAGAGACAAATGAGGAAAAACATCACCAAATGATCTTCAATTAACAAAAAGAGGAATGCTTGAGTCTTCAACACCAATATCCAAATGAATTACAAGCTTGAATTGAAAGAATTACAAGGATCAAATGCTAATCTAATGCTAATCTAGCAACAATCAATTGAAATCTAAATCTAATTCTAACTTCTACTCTACCTAGAATGGAAAATTGGCTTGGGGCCTGAAAAATCGCTCCAAAACCGCTACTAACTGCTATTATGAACTGATTTTAAGTTGCATGCTCTGCTTCTCCCCTTAAATACCGAAAAATTGGAAAAACCTCCCCCTCAAGTCGAGGGTCAGGCCTCGACTCGAGGTCCTTGCAAAACTCCTCGCCCTCGACTCGAGGGTCATGCCTCGACTCGAGGTGCCTGCTTTTCTTCTGATTTTTGTCCTTTCTGCATAGCCCTCGACTCGAGGCTCTTGCTCCTCGACCAGAGCTCGAGTCCAGGGCACTTTTCTCACGTGGGGCTTCGGCCCCGACCCCCGTTTTCGTCCCGTATGATCGTCTCTTCATTCTAAGCCTAGTGGTACTCTCGGTTTGGCAAAATTCCACAGATTTACCTGCAAAATGGACGAAAAACATCAAAATCTCACAAATAATACTTTTTAGGCAAAAGAGTGATACTTTTCACATTTAGGCACAAAAACTAACACTTTAGCTCACTTTTTACACTAAAATAGGCCCTAAAAACATGTATCAATTCACTCCAATCACATGACCCAGGATGCCAAAGACTGGGTGAAGAAGTGTGAGAAATGCCAAAAACATGGCTGCCTGATCCACCTCCCTGCAGAGGAGATGTGGACCATGCACTCTCCATGTCCCTTCGCGAAGTGGGGGATGGACCTGGTGGGCCCATTCCCGATTACAGTGGGCCAGCGGAAGTTTCTATTGGTGGTAGTGGACTACTTTAGTAAGTGAGTCGAAGCTGTACCTCTAGCAAGGATCGAAGAAGGTAACATAATCAAATTTTTATGGAGATATATTTGCTGCAGGTTTGGTATACCTAGAATCCTGGTATCAGATAATGGGACCCAGTTCATGGGAAACATGGTACGGGAATGGTGTGATAACCTGAAGATTGTCCAGAGATTCACATCGGTGGCACACCCCCAGGCCAATGGCCAGGTGGAAGTCACCAACAGAACTATTATAAAAGGAATACGTGCCCGGCTGGACAAAGCTGGAGGGAGGTGGGTCGATGAGCTGGAGTCAGTTTTGTGGGCTTATCGGACCACCCTCAGGGAACCAACAGAGGAGTCCTCCTTTCACTTAGTGTATGGGGCAGCTGCAGTCATACTTTCAGAAGTGGGGATGGAGACACATCGTTTAGCCCACTTCCAGGAGGGGAGAAATGAAGAGTTGATGAGGGAGAACCTAGACATGCTAGAGGAGGAGTGCGAGATTACCCACCTGAAAAATGAGAAGTACAAAAGTCGCATAAAGGCTGCTTATGACCAGAAAGTCATAAGTCGGAGATTTGAAGAAGGAGATCTTGTCTTGAGACAAGCTGATGTGCTGAAAAATATTGGAAAGCTCAATCCCAAGTGAGAGGGGCCGTACAAGGTGACCAAAGTCCTCCGAGGAGGAGCGTATGAACTGCAAGACATGGAAGCAAATCAACTGGCAAGACCTTGGAATGTCTGCCGTTTGAAGAGGTTTTACACCTGAAGAGAATACCCGCCTCGCTGCAAGTAGGTGGTTCTTTTTATGTAAGAGTTGTTTATATTCATGTTATTTAAATTCTGAATTTGATGTAATTTCGTTCCACTGGTACTCTTTTTTCCCCCTGTTTGCGGGTTTCCCACTGGGTTTTACCGTAGGGAGGTTTTTTAAAGAGGCCGGCCGAATTAGTTCTTAACTTGTGTTGATCGATTATGGTCAATGGGACAAATTTTTTTATCAATTAATGAAAGCGATTTATCATTATCTATGAGTTTATTAGTTCATTCTTTTGTTGATTACGATTGAAAACAAAATGATTGCATGCTATTCGAGACGATTGCATCACAACACACGATTGATTACATGAGAATTAATAACTTACGAAAAAGTGAAATGAATAAATAAAATGCACGAGAAGCATTCAAGGAGAAATACGATGAGCATTCACGAAATGAATTCACATCAAACAAGAAGAAGCTAAGAGATAGCTTCAAAAACTAATGTTAAACATGCAGATAAGGTTTAGCCTACATAAACCCAGAGAAGGGTTACAAGAAACGAAGCTAAGAGATAGCTTCAAAACACTGAAGTTAAACCTACAGAGAGGGTTTAACCCACCTAAACCCAGAGAAGGGTTACGAGAAATGAAGCTAAGAGATAGCTTCAAAACACTAAAGTTAAACCTGCAGAGAGGGTTTAACCCACCTAAACCCAGAGAAGGGTTACGAGAAACGAAGCTAAGAGATAGCTTCAAAACACTAAATTTAAACCTGCAGAGAGGGTTTAACCCACCTAAACCCAGAGAGGGATTGCGATAAACGAAGCTAAGAGATAGCTTCAAAAACTAAAGTTAAACCTGCAGATAAGGTTTAGCCTACATAAGCCCGGAGAAAGGTTGTGAGAAAATAAGATAAGAGATAGCTTCGAGAATCTGAAGTTAAACCTATGAGAGAAGTTAAGAAATAACTTCTAAGAACCAAAGTTAAATCTGCAGAGGGGTTTAACCTATCTAGACCCGAAGAAGGTTGCGAGAATTAAAGCTGAAAGATAGCTTCGAAAGACTCAGTTGAACCTACAGCAAGGGTTTGACTGACTGAATGTAGAATACGAGATAAAGCTTTGAGGAAGGCCTTGATCAAGCCTGCGAGGACGGCTTAACTGAACCCACGTTTAAAAAAAAGGGGGGGGGGTTCTTAAAAATCTGAAACTATGACAGTTTCGGGGAAGTCAAAGTTAAACCCATAAGGTTTAACTAAACCTACGTCCAGAGAGGACCGTGATACTTAAGGCAACGGAAGTTTTGGAAAATTGGGTTAGATCCACCGAGAGATAATTTGTTGCGGCAAAGGGTTAATCAGCCAGTGCCTAGACAAGATTTTTAGAGTAAAAGCTATGAAACAACTCAAAAGATATAAGGTTAAACCTACGAGAGGGGGTTTAACCACTCAGAGACAAATTACGAAGATAAAAGATTGAACCTGCGGACATGGTTATACCAAATTCAAAAGGGATTTGAGCCCCATCTAAGGCATAGCTTTGACACGACTCAAACACGAGGGAGATAAAAAATACTCATTATAGAGAAGAAAGACAGCTTTGAAATACTTAGTTAAACCACAGCGAGGGTTTAACTGACTAAATATGAAATAGGAGATAAGGCTTCGAGAAAAGTCTTGATCAAGCCTACGAGAGGAGCTCAACTAAACCGGTACCCAGGAAGGGTTTCAAGATTTGAAACTGCCAAAGCTGCCAAAGTTGCGAAGTTATCAAGTTAAACTTATAAAGTTTAGCCAAACCCATGTCCAGAGAGGACTATAATACCTAAGGCAACGAAAGTATGGGGAAATTGAGTTATACGTACCCAAGGCTAACTAGGAGATGGTTTTCTATGGCAAATGCTTAATCAGCTCAGGCCTAGATGAGATTTCTAGAATAGAGGCTGGGAAATAATCCCAGAGATGCGGGGCTAAACCTACATGAGGAGGTTTAACCACTAAGAGACAATCACGAAAATATAAAATTGAACCTATTAACATGGTTCTACCAAATTCAAAAGACCCGTCCAAGGCATAGCCTTGACGAAACTTGACATGAACCCAGTAGGGTTACGAAGAGAAAAGCTAAGAAAGCTTTCAGAAGAATAAATCGAGCCCATAGAGAGGGCTTGACTAACCTGAAATCCATGAAGGATTAGGGGAATCTAAGCCCATGAAGTGCACACAACTTGCTTACTCCTCGAAAGGAGCTGCAAGAGTAAAAACCGATAACTAGCTTCATGCAAGCTAAGTGGAACTAATAGAAAGTTTCCTAAGGCCAATTCAACTGGCTAAGGAGAAATATGGGATATGGCTCCAAGTCTACGAAAAGGGCTTAGCTAGATGAGCACCTAGAAGGGGTGTCAAGGATCGAAACTGCGAAAAGTTTCGAAAATACCGAAGTTAAACTTGTGAAGTTTAACTAAACCTATATCCAAAAATAATTATGTAAGTTAGGCATACAAGAGTCTAACTAATCTAAATCCAGGAGGTAATATATGAATTAAAGCTAAGAGATAGCATGAGGGAATTTAGGCCGAACCAACAAAAAAGGGGGTCCGGTCAGTCTAAACCTAGAGGAGGGTTCCTAAATCAAGAAGCTGAGGAAGTTTTTTTATACTAAGTTAAACCTACCAAGTGAGGTTTAAACTTACGCAAACCTAGAGGAAGGATAAGTCTAAGCTTAGAAAAGTTATCTAAAGAAACCTCTAAACAACGAAAAAGAAGGGGTTATTTGTCCATGAGGAAGAGGTATACATTCAAGCTATAGCTATGAGAATGTTCCTAATACCAGAATTACACATTCAAACTAATAGCTTAGAAGCTAGACAGTTTGCAAACATGCAGCAAAAAGTGAATACGAGAAGTGCAAATAAAAGGCATGCAACTCCCAGCAAGGGAGGACATAGACATACATGCAATAAAAAGCTCCCGACAAGGGAGAATAAACAACCACCATGAAAATAAAACTCCCGGCAAGGGAGGATACGAGACATGCAACAGAAATTAACTCCCAGCGAGGGAGGGCAAGTACTAATTATGAAAATAAACTCCCAACGAGGGAGGAGAGAGATCAATTCACCACAAAAGGCCCCCAGCGAGAGGACAACAAGTTTAGAAACAAAACATAAACTCCCAACGAAGGGGAGAGCAGAATTCAAGTGCCAAACCGGCATAGGAGAAAGAGAGAGAGAAGAGAATTCATTACAAAAAGAGAAATTATTTCAGAAGTTAACTGGGGATCGGGGAGGTTCTTCCGCTTCACTAATAGCGGCAACCATCTTCGCTTCTTCCTCCAGCGCTCGAGCTATACATACCTCCTCCTGGGAGGCAGGAACTTCTAGGGCCAGGGGGCATAGAGGGGGAACCAGCGGCGGCATCTCTGCCGTAACAACCTCAGTCTGCACCAGGTCAGCAATCATCTTGTTGAGGATAGGGGACCACCAGTCCTCCTCGATCGATTGAGAGGAGTCGCTCTTGAAAGAGGGGGGAGTATGTATGGCTAGGAGAGGGCTAGTCTTATCAAACTCCCCCGAGAAGCTGGGATCGGCCTGCTGCTGCACGGCTGCATTGAATCCATATTCATAAAAGAACCAGATATAAGGACTCATATCCCCAAGGAAGCTGGGATGATTGAGATAGTCCTTCCTTAGATTGGGCCACAGAGCATGTAAGAAGTGCTGACCAGGTTCAGAATAGAAGATAGTCTTTAAACATGACCTCGCTCCCTCCACCAGGGCTTTTTGATGCACCTGGGACTCTTGCAGAGCATGATGTACGGCCAAATCATTAGTCTCTTTCTCAGCAGCCTCCCGTGCTGCCTCGGCTTTTGCCAGCTCGGCCTCAACCTTCTTGACGCGAAGGGAAGCGAGAGTGGCCTTCTTCTTCTCCGCGAGGAGGGAATCCTCCAACTCTTAGAGCTGCGGCGAGGGGAGAAGGTTAGAAGGGCTCCACAAGCTGGACAACAGGATACCTAACTGAGACACAAATACACAAACTATGCTAATAACTAACTGGAGAATTGGATATTGATGATCCACATGAAACGTGAATTACCTGGGCAAAGTGGCCTGTAGCCTGGTGTTGTTGTTGGTCAGGAGGGAGGCTGACGAGCCTATCACAATCTTGGGCTGAGATTAATTCGCTGAAGAATTTGCTGGCAGAAGTACCTGAGGAGTATGAGTCGACATCAATTGGGGTAGAAGAGATACCCTGACTGCGTCTAGTGGGATACTTGCGTCTGAAAGTATCCTTTGAATGTAATGAACCTTGGCTAGCCGTAGCTTTGCCTTTGACAGCCTTGGACTTCTTTGGAGGAGGGGCATCAGCCTCGGGATCTTCCGGGGGAGCGCGAAGAGGAGATGATGGGAGTGCATCAGGAGCATCAGTTTGGGGGGCAGGAGGAGGTAACGCTGAATCAGAGGAATCAGCGGGATCCTCCAGTAACTTGGAAAGCCACAACATATCTGGAAAAAAGAAATGAAAATTAGAGGTAACCCTACTGTATTCAGGATATAATAATACATTCGAAGGAAAGAAGTTACCATCACTTGGCTCGAGAGGAACTCTCACTGAGCTAAATTTGAAATGAGAGAGGAGGCGAGGGTTGGAGCATAATTCAGGTAAGTTAAAATACCCGTGGGCATTTACATGGGCGTTTAACACCCGAATTATCCGACGATTGGTAGCAGAAAAAATCTGATTAGAAGGAGCAGGAGAGGAGGGGTTCTTGTAAATCCACTTCTGATTTTTGAAAGGCCAAGGACGATTGGGGGTGATAAAAATATAGTGATCAGTCCATTCCTTATTGATATTTGGGACTTTCCCAAGGAACAAGCATTTTCCCTTCACCCTACTACTCACGTAGTAGAAGGGACCAGAAGTTTTGCAGTTATATTGGGAGAAAAACAACTCCGCTGAGGGTTTCACCCCATTCCCTTTAAGGAGAACGTAGAAGGAAATCATCATCCGGAGTGCATTTGGGGTAAATTGATTGAGCGGAACCCCGTAGAGGTCTGAGATTTGGCAAAGAAACTTGGGAGGAGGAAGTCTCAACCCCGCTTCGAACTGGGCGTGCCAGGAAGCGAGGGTCGGGGGAGTGGTCAGGTTAGGTCGCTCACATGGATCAGACATTGATAAATGAAAACCTGAAGAAATAATGTTATCTGAGAAATAACTACCTAGGGCTATTTCTTTGAGTTTGGAAGAGCCCGCAAAAGAATCCCAAAAACGACTCCTATCTACCTCTGGGAAAGAGGAGGATACCGGAGAGGCATCCCCCCGGGCAGAGGGAATCGGAGAATGGTGGGAACTCTGCGAGGAGTTCCGAGTGGGAGATGGAGTTCTTGATGAACTAGAGGAAGGCATGAGTCGAAACCCTATTCTATATGAAATAAACTAAAAAAAGAAAGAAAGAGTTTACCTAGAGACGAAGAGGAGGGCGGAATGTCGAAGGAAGGGTTTTGACGAAAAATTTGTAGTAAGGCAGAATAGTGTGAACAGAATTATGAGGAGGAAGAGGAATAGTGATGGGAGTGATTCGAAATAAGAAGAGAGTTGATGGAAGCGTGCATCAGTAACTAATGAAGGAGGACAGATGCATGCTCGACAGCTGTCTAGCGTAGAAGCCGAAGAGTCGCAAAACGCCAACAGACTAGCGAGAGGGGATGTATCCGAGAAGTCGAAGCTGCAGGGAGGATGTCCCCGAGAGCGAAACTGCATGGAGGATATCCCAAAGCTAAAGCTATAGGGAAGATTGCCAAATCTTCCTTACTCTAATGAGCTCCAAGGTTGCTCACTAGAGTAGGGGGGAGTGGTTGATGCGGATAAAAATGTCAGCCCCAACTACACGTAGGGCCCAAATATACCCAGCCCAATAGGGCCCGATGACGTACCCAAATACTCCCAATAGAGGGGGGAAAACCCGAGATGGGCTCGAGCCCAGATCGGCTGCAGTAAGGCTATGAAGCTCTGAACCTACCTACAGGTGGGCATCGAGGCCCGGGCCTGTATGAAGATGGGCCACGAGGCCCAAACCTAGCTGCAGGTGGGCCGAGAGGCCCAGGCGAGATTTGAAGAGCACGTGGGTACTTGACCAAGCCCATAGCGGTTATTTATCTGATAAGACCGAGGAGTATGAGAAGCAACGAGTAGTTGAGATAATTAAGGCCCAACTCAAGGAATATCTCCTATATTCCTTCATTGACTGGGTCCAACCTCCATCTAGGGAGGGAAAACGTAGGCACAATCAGATTTCTTGAGAAGAAAGATATCCACGCACGACATCATGAAGGAACGTGCGGGATAATGCCCTGAAACCGTGATGACGGTTATCACTCTTAACATACGTATAAATAAAATTCTCAGAAGGGAGGTAACAGTATCAATCAACTATTATTCTTACTTAGCTACTTCCTACGTACTTTCTTGAGTGTTTTCTGGTGACCTGACTTGAGCGTCGGAGTGCCTACGCCGGAGAACCCTCCGGCGTGTTTTTTGCATGTACGTTCGAGAGGAGCTAGAAATTCTGCTTTGTAAAGACTTTACCCACGTGGAATCCAGGTTGGAAAACGGGCCCAAGTCAGTTTTTACGCATCACATATATATTCGACCTCATGGATATATGGAGCTGCATTTCAATCATGTTTTAAAGATATATATTATCTAAATACTAAATTTGATATTTGTGAGCATCTTATATATATATATATATATATATATATAATATTCTTCTTTTAGTTAAAGAGAATGTAGATTCTAGTATCCAGATCTAAAAGTGGTCCATGTAGTTGAGACCAATTCTGGGAGAGCTAAATCGAATTGTTTTAGTTAAATGTCTCTCCTTTGTAAAAACACAACCGAATTTAAATTCAAAATAAGTATATAAATGAAACGCCAACTTTATTTGAGAAGATTCACGTGATCCACTGTCTCGGGTATTAAAAATATTAACTACATAATAATAATAATGATAAATCACATTCTGTAATCCTATTATGTGATGATTATAAGCATGTAAGAAGGTTGAGACACTTATATTTGCTCATGCATTGTGTCTTAATCATAGAACTTTTATATATAAATATATATATTGAGGAAAATATGGAGTTTGGTGGTGGATTTCTTATATACTTATATATATATATGGAGGAAAAATTGTAGTTTTGGTCCCATGAGAATTTTAATTTTTCAACGATAATGTTAGCCCCATGTTCGTTTTTGGACTTTTTTTTTTTTTTTTGCAAAAATAGTCCCGACTATTATTTTTTAGGACCAAAACTGCAATTTATCTCATTCCCTTAAGCCCAAAACTGCAATTTATCATTCTCTTGAGATAAAAATTATAATTTTCTTGGGACTTAAAATATAAAAAAAAAAAATTATAGGACCAAAAATGTCAAAAAAAAAAGATCATTTTGCATACCACTCATTCTCTTAAAACCAAAAATATAATTTTTCCTATATATAAAATAATTTTATATTATATTATATATGGTACAAATAGTTTATGCAAATTTTGAATTTCATAAAAAATCCACCATCTGATACTTCGATTTATGTTTCCACACATTGATCGATCAATACTATCACACATGCTATTTATTAGCCGGCTATTGATCGATCCAAAAAATCAAAAGATGTTCAAGATGATAAAAAATTGTGAATTCAAATCACGGTCCGATGCTCGAATGAATCATTTTATTTTTTCTTTCTAAAGAATATTTTTTTTACCCAAAATCTCTGTGGCAAAAATCCCGTCTAGGCGGCGCCTAGCCCCCGACTAGGCGCTAGGCTGTCGTCGGCCGATTCGATTTTTTACAAATCCCATTTTCTGGGCAGGATTTAGGTGGCGTCTAGACAGGTCAGACGGTCGAGATAATTAAATTTTTTTCTTTGTAAAATCAAATTTATTAATAAATGAAACTAAAATGTTAAAGTTTACAAAATGTTAAACCTTTAAATTATTTTGATGTGAACTTGATATGTGAAATAAGTGTTTTGTTGTGTAGTAGTACTATAGTAGTTAGAATGTTAACTATTTGACTAATTACACTGAAATAATGTTCTTAATTTACTATAATTTTTTGTAGTTTAAACAAATTTTTTTTAAAAATAATAAGAAAATGGACTGCGTAGGTAACGACTAGGCGGCGCCTATACAGTCTAGGCGCTAAATAGCACAAAACCACCCGATTAGTGATTTCCTACTCAACCTTACCCAAAATAAATGTCATTTTGCATTAATTTAGAAAAATTATATACCATATTACAATTTGTCTTTTACTTATTCTTTGTGATAATAATGACCATATAAGCCGATAAAAAAATGACCATATAAGAAAACAAAATAATAAAAATAATCACATTATACATATATTCATTTTAATTTAATGACATTTTTAATTTATGTGAAATATTCTTAAATAACAAATAAAATAACTCGGGATGTCTTGTTGTCGATCTTTTACTCCGACAAGACATTTGTTTTCCCCAACTATATATTTCCTCCATCCCACAATATTTTCCACACTTTCGTTCTCGTTCATCCCACAGTACCTTTCACACCCTTTAAACGGATAGTTCTCCATAAACTTCGCTCTCATAATATCATCAATTTTACACAAAGTATCATTACTTTTAGATCCACACATACACATAATTTAATTCATACTCTTATTTTAGACATAAAAATTTATAAAATTACCCTTAAAATTCCTACATATTTTTTTATTTTTTTAATTTATTTGTCTTTACTCGTATAAAAGTTTTTATGGAATTGGAGGGTGATATGTTACGTCAGGTATATTCTTGGTTGCCACAGTTGAATTGTTAAAATTAATCCTGACCAGAGACTGTTGGTACTTGCTCATGATATTCTTATACTATAATTTTTATTAATCGTTTCTCAATTATATATATTATTTCATGTTATCATCAAATTGACCAGCATAGTGGAATACATGTACAGTTAAAACTAATAGATATTAGACGATCTCGTATGTCTATGCCAGTACTTTCTTCTAGATCTTATCTAGATTAGTTCCTGATTTTAATTTTTATATATTATATGTACAATCATTTTTAATTGCAGCCGTACACCGCCCACTAAAATAGATCTATTTTTCTGTTCATATATATTAAGAAAACATATTTGATATAATTGAAACTCTAAAATTTTATCATTTTTCTTATTATACTCTTTGCAGGAGTGATGACATATTAATTAAGTATGTTCGTTGAAATAATAAACATCATTGAATAGGGCTATTTTGATTTTTTTTAAAATATATATTTAATGACTAAAATAAAGAAATATATAAAACCTGGAACATACCCTAAAAGAAGAATGATCAGTCTAACTTGGCGGGACAGGGAAATTATTAATTACAAAATGATACTTATTTACCAACCAAAAAACGGAATTATAATTTTTTTTTTATAAAGAAAGAAAAAGCGTTGAGAAATATAGAAAATCGAATCGATAATACTTAATATCATCAATACGTGGCATACATAAATTAAATATTAAATGCTCGTTTGATTTCCAGGCCTCATTAATTATCCGGCAGACACAATTGATTTCATTTTAACACTTTTCAACCCATGTTAACTCATTTGTCATGCACTCATCATGAAAATCAAACAATTACTAATATGTGAATACTCTTGCATAATGGAAGCTGGCATAATGATTAATTTAGTTAGTGGTGTTCAATAAATTAATGGTCTTAAAAGTAGCTGCAGCAAACCAAAAAAAGACATGATCATTACATGACAAATCTCTTGGTTTTGGATTAATGTCGTTTCTTAATTTTGCTCCTACAGTAAAGATTCTTTCTTCAAAAGTCATACTATTATTTTTTTTTATCGATAAATGTTAATTGTGCTGGTCCCTCGGCCGAGTTTCACATTATAATCTAGAGGGGAGTTGAATAGATTATCTAAAATTCTTCAAATTTTCGATTAATTATTCAAGTTAGTCTTCTAAATTATTCAAAGTTCGCAGCGAAAAAGTTTATACTCAACCTTTTAGATTTTTTGATTCAAATTCAAGAAAAGATTAAGAACACAAGCAATTTGATATAAGAAAAAGTAAGAACAAATGCAGAAAGTAAAGAAAACAAGATTTATATTGGTTCGGTACATCCACTCTCCTTTCACAATTTGTGAAAGAGTTTTCTCTTTCTTACTTTCTTACTTACCAACTTACTTACAACTTTACAAATCATAATCTTCAGATCTTCTACAACATCTAACTTTTTCTGCTTGAAGATATGAAGATGTTCTACAAACACCTTCTAAAGAAAATTCTAACTTGTGAGTGATTTTGCTAAACAAGGCTTTTACAAGTGAAAATGTTTCATCAAGGTAATCTTGATAAGTGCCCAATTGATAGAGACGAAGCTGCACTCGTCTACCTGAAAAAACGAGAGCTTTCATTGCCTTAATTTATTGTTTCTTCTTCTCCTTGACCCTTTTGTTATTTGTATTTTCCTAAGACTCAATGGGCCTTTCGTTATTCAATTTTTGTGTGTTCGTTCTCTTTTATTATTTTTATTGTTGGTGCCCTGTTGGTCCATAGATTGAGTATTTAGTGAAAACAAGTGAATCTTCTAGAGATAATCTAGAGGGGGGGGTTGAATAGATTATCTAAATCTTTTGCAAAATTCAGATTATCAATTCAAATTATCAAAGATGAACAGCGGAAACAGTTTTAAACTCAATCTTTGAAATAGGATCTAAAAGCAGTCTGAAATAAATTTGAACAACAGATTATCAACAGAGATAAATGCAGAAAATAGATGACAAAAGATTTATAGTGGTTCAGATCAAATGATCCTATATCCACTCTCCTTCTTCAACTTGAAGAAGGACCTCGACTCACTTACTTACTTACTCACTGAAGATTACAATTACAATGGTTGACGATCTTCTTCTTCAATCTATCTTCAAACTAACAATCTATCTAGAAAATCTGAAAAATACAGTACAAAATGTGTTTGAAGATATATAGAGAATTGTTCTTTAAACACTTAGAAAATTATGAGAACTTTTGAAAACTTGTGTGTGCTTATAAAAATTGTGAATATCAGAGTTATGAGTGCTAAGAGTTCTTCTAAGAACTGTGCTTACTTCTATTTATAAGCTTGTAAGACGGTTAGTTTGTTGTAACAAACTAAAAACCGCTTAACAATTTTTCTTTAACCCCGTCTTGACCTCAGCTGATCTTGAGTTAGTCGTCTGCTACTGACTTGGTGAAAACCTGCATTTCTTATTCTACTCAGCTGGTCTTGACCTCGTCTTGAGCTCTTCATTATTCTCTCCAACAGATGACTTCTTCAAGACTGTCTTCAGATGACCTTCTTCTTCCTGACCTCAGTTGACTTCATTAGCTTTACATAGTCTGATCAGCTTAGTACTAATGCTTACTACATCAGCTGTTCTATACAATCTCAGCTGGTCATCTTATTTACATGAGCTTGTTCTAGTCTATACACTTTAACTCATCAAAATTAAAAACCTGATCTAACAATTTTCCCCTTTTTGATGAAGTTAAAACTATAAGAAAGAAGCAAACTCACAGCTAGTGTTAGTCAATGTTATTCAAGATAATCATATAAGCATTCTTAGCACATAAGCACCTTTCACTCAGATAAGTTCACATAAAAGCACCAATTCATACTTAAGAAAATATTCACACTTAGACAATTTCCATACTTAGAAAATTTTTCATGAGAAATTTAAGAAAATTTTTTAAGTTAAAAATTTTTTTATCAGATTATCAACACTTAGAAAAATTTCTTAAAAAATTTAAGTTTTGAGACTTAGAAAATTTTTGAACTTCTAAAAGTAAATAAATCATAAATCACAAAACATCAGATAAGTTCAAAACATCTCATATATTTATCAGATAGAGATTACAATTTATAGATTGGAGCACTTAGATAATCAAAAGATAGAAAAATATTAAGCTCTTATCTAAATTCCCCATCGGTTAGATTCAGGCACCACCAGCTAATCAAAAACTCTCCTTCTCAGCTGCTTCAAGTCTTCCTCCTGAGTGAACCCAAACTCGGTCTCCGCCCTTTGTACGATTCCCTTGACCCAGTCTAGGTAAAGAGTCCTGTCAGCTTTCTTGGCTGGAACTGCAAGGCTGGAGCGATTAGGTTGACGTTGAACTCCTCATCAGCTTCAATGAGCAGCCGACGATAAAGGTCTTCATCTACCTTCTCTATCCATTCATGCCATGCCAAGTCTGCATCCTCCTGAGTGGCCCCTGGAGCTTTGAGGATGTGCCAGAAGTACATCCACATTGCATACAGGTTCTTGTCTTTGTACTCCTTTGCGTATTGACCACAAGCCATCTTTGGAGGAGCTGAGGTGGTGTGGTATTGCCTGAAGTTCTCATCACCTTGGCCTTTCATTAGCCATTTCCTTTCGAATCTGCTCCAGGTGACGTTCGAACCTTTCTACAGCTTCTTTAGCCTCCTCTTCTCTTTCTTTCCAAAGAACTCTTTTTCTCTTCAGATTCTCTTAATCTGTTCTTCGGAAAGATTCGAGAAGTCAGCTTCTCTCTTACCTTTGCCTTGGTAGCAGCCTTCATGCTTATATCAGCTAATCTTGGCTCATCAGCTGCTACCTTCTTACCCTTGGCCTCAACTTGTTCGGATTCTTTTAACCTGGCCAAGAGTCTTTCTAACCTTTCCTCCTCCCCCTTATTCCTTCTCTTCTCGTCTTCCCTCATCGCCTCCTCGATCTGACTCACCCTCAACTGGAGAGCAGCCAACTCATCTGATTTAATTCACACATCTTCTTTGGTTGCCACCAGATCAGCTGCGCTAGCCTTAGTGCTGAGCTCTTTCCTCGTCTCCTCAACTGCAGCTGTGAGGGTTTGTCTTCTTTCTTCCTCCTTCTTTTTCCCCTTTTTGACTTCATCGGACAAGTCTTTCAGCTTCGTGTTTAGATCTGAGCATTTCACTCTGAAGTCAGACTTGTTCAGGGTCAGCTCATCTACCACCATGGCGTTATACTCTTTCACCTGATCTTTCAGCCCTTGCACCTCTTCCTCTAGTGCCTTCACTTTCTTAGCCAAGACAGAGTTACTCAAGGAAGTAATTTTGTCAGTTAAATTTACCTCGACTTCCCTCATGCTTGCTATCATTGTCTCCATCACAGCTTCGACCATCCTCTTCGTCTTCTTCTTCATCTTCTTTGAGAGGGCGGACTTCATCTTCTTTTCATTCTTAGTAAAGATCGAAGAAAAGGCAGATGCTGGACTCAGGTCACTGTCGTCATCCTCAGATGAAGACTCAGACGAGGAGGGGGTTTGTGGTTCTTGAGAGGGTGGTGGAGGGGAAGGGGAGCGAATCTGAATGTTTTGGAGAAAGGAGGGGTTGGAAGAGATGTTGATTGGACTTGAGGGAGTGGGGTCGTTTGAGATTGTGGGAGGGGAGTAGATTGGGTTTCAGGAAGTGGAGTGGGAGTAGGTGATGGTTGAGTAGATGGGGTTTAAGCAGGTGAAGATGGAGTTTGTTGGGTGGGGGAAGTTGTGTGTTGATCTGAGGATGGGGTGGGTGTTGTGGTTTGGTCAGCTGGGGTGGAGGTTGAGATCTGTATGGATAGGGTTGGTGTTTGGACCGATATGGGCAACTGTGGCTGTTTCAGGGGCTCCGAGGTGCCAGCCGGGCACACCTCTTCATTGCCAGGCGGGGATAGGGAAGAGATAGAAAGAGATGAATTGGTACCTTCTTCCCTAACGGGGGATAGAGCAGCTTCCCTAGCCGGAGATGGAGGCACCTTGACTTTGCTCACTTCAGCTGCTATTTGAGGGATTGGCACCTCCTCTGCTAGCAATGTTGCCTCCTCTGACTGCTGCTCCACCTCCTCTGCGTGTGAAGACTCCTCATCGGACGATCTAGATGATCTGGATCTCTGCCTCTTGGATGCCTTCGATTTCCTCCTCAACCTCCTCTGAAGAGGAACCTCAGCTTGTTCCTCCTCTTGAGCTGCTTCCGAGGGAACCTCCTCAACTTCTGCTGTGGGAGCAGCCTCAGGCTCAGCAGCTGGTCTCCTCGCTGCCTTTTCTGCAGCTGCCACTCTCTGATCACGAGCCTCATCTAACTCATCGTCTGAGTCAGGCATTCCCCCAATCTTCTCATTCTTGAAAAAAATTCCCTTTTGCCTTGATAATTTCTTCGTCCCCACGCTCCAATCTACCACCTTATTCATACCTTCGATTAAAATAGTAATTTTATTGAATAAACTTACTGTAGTAAGAGCAGTCCATTCCCTGGTGATAAAATCAAATGCCAATTCCGTCTTTTCCTCCTTCAGCCTTTTAATCAGTAAATCTACCCAGTTGATTTGAACTCCGTCAATGATTGTTCGCATACAACATAATCTGGGTTTTGATAACCTTTCGTGTGAACACTGATCACCTAGAATCGATTTAGTCACAATCGTCATCAAAAGTCGAAATTTCCTTCTCAATAAATTCTTTTTCAGGTCCCTTCTCGTTCCCCTATTTGTCACCCGAGCCACCAAGTTAAATGACTCCTCCCAGACATCTTCTTTGTAATTCAGTGGGTTCACTCCTTCCATCGATATATTGAATATTCTGGCAGTGGCCTCCCTGGTATATGACAATTAGGTACCATCTACCTCCGTGTCAAAGCCATCATCAGAAACCTGCATATTTACCAAAAATTCTGCTCCCAACAAGTCCAGAGTTTTGTTCTATTTCAATCTCAGAGAATAAAACCCTTTGAGCTGTGACCCTTCGAGAAGTCGGAGAATTTCAGCAGACTCCCTATCCCTTGTTGTCTCGAAGTCGACGTACATTTCTGCCTTCAGCTTACTCTTGAACACGTTAATATTCTTTTTGAAATTGGACTTTGAGGATGATATGAAGGTGGGTTTAGAAAGTTTAGAGGTTTTGGAAGAAGATGCCATTTTTTTCAGAAATTTTGTAGTAAAACTTAAGAGAATTTGTAGTAAATTAGGGCTAAGGTTTTTGTAAAAGTGAATTTGAATCGGAGAAGGTAAGTTTTTAAATGAGAGAGAGAGAGAGAGAGAGAGAGAGAGAGAGAGAGAGAGAGAGAGAGAGAGAGAGAGAGAGAAATCTGGAGAAAATGGCTACGTGGTGATTAGGGTGAATTATTGCATGAGTTTTGAGGGATTTAAATGCATAAAATGATGAAAAGTATTACTGTTTAAGCTTAAAAATATAAAGTATCACTCCTTATGCTTAAAAGTATTACTAATGCATTTCATTCAGTTTTTGTCTTGTTTTCAGAGTTACCAGTGGAATTTGACGAAACGGAGAGTACCAGAATTCATATGGCGACGAGACGAATACGTAGGGAAAAAACGGGGGTCTGAGGTGCATAACGGGCCGAGAAAAATCCCTGGTCTCGACCTAGGGTCGAGCTTGGGGAGCCTCGAGTCGAGGCTCAGGGCCAAACTAAAAAACTAGATTTTGAAGATCCCCCGAGTCGAGGGTCATCCCCCGAGTTGAGGGATGCGCAGGCCCCGAGTCGAGGGACATGATTTTTGGAATTTTGTTATTTTCTCGACCAATCCAAGCACAACACGTGGCAAGACGGTTATATACATATATATATATACATGAAGATACACGATTTACAGGGAGTTTTTTGACGGTTTTTGATCAAGTGGGAGAGAAGAAGATCAAGAACACACACTTTCACACACACATAGCTAGAGTTTCGATTTATTCTTTAATTTAGACGATCAATGTATGTTTTCTTTATGATTGGACGCCAATTAGGTGATATTCTTCCTTTAATTTCAGTTTTCTTGATTCAATTTCTTGTTATGACATTCGGTAATTCAATTAATTTCATAGATTCATTTTCTTTAATTATGATCAACTAAACTCCTAGTGCTAGGGTGTTTTGATGCATATGGTTGAATGATTTTGTGAGGAATTCTTATGAGTGATTTTGATTGTTGATTAATTGATTGAGTTGATGAGGTTTGATTGATTGATTGATTTATTTAATTAATTTCTAATTCCATGCATAGTTGTTTAATTATCTCAAGGAGACTTGGGTATTTAGATAACTCATTTGGGTGAGAGAATTAATTGGGTAATTAGAGTTAATATTGGGTTAACGCAAGGAGACTTGGTTAATTCCATTAGAAATACATCAACTCCACATTAATTGCTTAGATTAATAGTCGGGTGATTAGTGAAGAGGCCAATAGGTAAGGTGCCTTAGTATCGAAGGGGAGACACGCTAGGGGAACCTATTGACTCATGCTCTAGCCTGGGAGGAAAGGGTGACTTAGTCCTCTCAAACTTTTTAACTTAAATCGTAGCGTAATTCCTAGGCTTACCAAGTACGGAATTATTGTTTGATTAAAAGTTTGCTCTTATTAATTGATTGACATGATAAATGCTCATTTGAATTCGTTGCATGATTGATACCCATTTGTTGATAAGCACCCGAGCACGTCTTTATTATTAATTGAATTTTGTTGTCAGTAGAATTTAGTTATTTGATTAGTTAATTATTTGCATAAAAGCAATTGATCCTATTATATGATTTGTGCTACAATTACGAATAAATTAGTAAATTTAGGGCTATCTCACACTTGATTTCCGTGGATCGATAATTTAACCGGACAACTTACTAGCTACACGATCCCTTTACACTTGATGGGTGAGTGTTGGCTTTTAAGCCTATCAAGTGTGCAAAAACTTGATAGGCTTAAAAGCCAACACTCACCCTTCAAGTGTAAAGGGATCGTGTAGCTAGTAAGTTGCCCGGTTAAATTATCGATCCACGGAAATCAAGTGTGAGATAGCCCTAAATTTACTAATTTATTCATAATTGTAGCACAAATCATACAATAGGATCAATTATTTTTATGCAAATAATTAACTAATCAAATAACTAAATTCTACTAATAACGAAATTCAATCAATAATAAAGACGTGCTCGGATGCTTATCAACAAATGGGTATCAATCATGCAACGAATTCAAATGAGTATTTATCATGCCAATCAATTAATAAGAGCAAACTTTTAATCAAACAATAATTCTGTACTTGGTAAGCCTAGGAATTACGCTACGATTTAAGTTCAAAAGTTTGAGAGGACTAAGTCACCCTTTCCTCCCGGGCTAGAGCACGAGTCAATAGGTTCCCCTAACGTGTCTCCCCTTCGATACTAAGGCACCTTACCTATGGTCTCTTCACTAATCACCCGACTACTAATCTAAGCAATTAATGTGGAGTTGATGTATTTCTAATGGAATTAACCAAGTCTCCTTGCGTTAACCCAATATTAACTCTAATTACCCAATTAATTCCCTCACCCAAATGAGTTATCTAAATACCCAAGTCTCCTTGCGATAATTAAACAACTATGCATGAAATTAGAAATTAATTAAACAAATAAATAAATCAAACCTCATCAACACTGTTAGGACTATAATTTGTATGTTTTGATGATGTTCCTAAAACCTAAGTGTAATAAGACCAGCTAAGCCTGTTAGTCAGCTGATGATCTAGATAGGGTTTATGTCTTAGTATAGTTAATCTTGCTAGGCCTGACCTGAAGATCCATATTGGTTGAGAACTGAAGGATGCTGATCAGAAGACTTAAAGATCAAGAAGGATTGCATTCGAAGAGATCTAGAAAGGTTTCGTGAAGGAAGAAGAGATAATATGGTATCTGCAAAAAGGGTGTTGTCAAGAAAGGTTAAAGTGAAGACAACAAGGTTGGAATACTTGCTACAGCAGGCTTGTGAACTGCGCTGAAGCAAGATGTGTAAGGTTGCTAGAGTTGACTTTGAGAGATTTTACAGGAGTGATAAAAGTTTGAAGAATAAATCAGAGATACTCATAGTTAATCTAAAGAAGATTGAATTCTCAATCAGATCAATCAAGAGATAATTGATTGATATCAGACAATCAATCATCCAAGGTCAACAAATCATCCAACGGTCACTTACCATTTCTTGAAGACCTGATTGACAAATTAGCCTAACGGCTAGTCAAAATCAGGATCATATAAATTGAAGTGAAGGATTTTAATTTTATACACGCGCGAGAAACATCAAGTTATCCATTCACTCATTGCACGAACACACATAATTATTCATACTAGAAATCGATCCAATACGCTGATATTTTGAGAGATCTGGTTTTTTGTTAAGGAATTGTAAATCACCTTCTAGTTTCTCTGTAAGAGAGAAGGTTGATTATTAAATTGATCTTAGGATCATACTGTGTAACAAGGGCAGGAACTTGTAAAACATCCTGTGGTCAAATCCTCAAGGAGATTAGAGGAAACAAGACCAGCTTGGTGGATAGTAAGGCCCCTGTGGAATCAGGGAGAGTGGACATAGGATTATTATATCCGAACCACTATAAAATCTCTGTGTCTTTACAAGATTTCTGCATTCATACTTATAACTGCTCATTCATCATTGTTTTAATAAACTTGCACTAAACTTGCTAATTATTCATCAAGAAGGTTTTCATAAAAAAAAAAAAGAAGGTTTTTCAAATACACACGAGATTAGCTTCCGCACCATCAGAAGACTTCGAGTTTCCGAAGTCTGCTGATCACACCTAGCACACTCTGAGTACCTTGCTGTAGAAGACTTCAAAGCCTTCTAACCTCACACTCAGCTCACAAAAAGTCGAAAAAGTTTTGAGTGTGGTAAAGTCTATCCAACCCCCCCTTCTAGACTTTACACCTCCGTTCACATCTCGTCCGGGACCAACAAACCCAATCAATTAATCAACAATCAAAATCACAAATCAATCAACCATATGCATCAAAACACCCTAGCACTAGGATTTTAGTTGATCATAATTAAAGAAAATGAATCCATTAAATTAATTGAATTACCAAATGTCATAACAAGAAATTAAATCAAGAAAACGGAAATTAAAGGAAGAATATCACCTAATTGGCGTCCAATCATAAAGAAAACATCCGTTGATCATCTAAATTAAAGAATAAATCGAAACCCTAGCTATGTGTGTGTGAAAGTGTGTGTTCTTGATCTTCTTCTCTCCCTCTTGATCAAAAACCGTAAAAAAACACCCTGAAAATCGTGTATCTTCAGGTATATATATGTATATAACCTCCTTACCACGTGTCGTGCTTGGATTGGTCGAGAAAATAACAAAATTTCGAAAATTATGTCCCTTGACCCGGGGGATGATCCTCGACTTGGGGCCTGCGCATCCCTCGACTCGAGGGATCTTCAAAATCCAGAGTTTTAGTTTGGCCCTGAGCCTCGACTCGAGGCTCCCCAAGCTCGACCCTAGGTCGAGACCAGGGATTTTTCTCAGCCCGTTATGCACCTCAGACCCCCGTTTTCGCCCTACGCATTCGTCTCATTGCCATATGAATCCCGGTACTCTCTATTTCGTCAAATTCCACCGGAAACTCTGAAAACGAGGCAAAAACCGAGTGAAATGCATTAGTAATACTTTTAAGCATAAGGAGTGATACTCTATACTTTTAAGCTTAAACAGTAATACTTTTCATCATTTTATGCATTTAAATCCCTCAAAACTCATGCAATAATTCACCCTAATCAACTCCCCCAAACTTAAAGTGTTGCTCATCCCGAGCAACGAAACAAATAAGCACAAAGGGTGAATTGATTGCAACTATGTCACATGGCATAAAGAATGAAATTTGGACAATCAAACTCGTTAGTGAATATAAGTTTTCAATGTCACTCTCAACGAACACTAAAAAATGTCATGCTTTGATAAGATGCAAATCCAAATACTTTCTCAATGCTCCTTCCAAGGAGTGTATCTCTCATCACTCAAGTTTATAGGGACAATAAAACACTCATTCATCAAATCACAACCATACACACCATAGGCTTGCCACAAGACTCAATCTTAATCGTCATTTTGTGTATCAACTATGAATCAAAGAGGTCTATTCAAAAGGTTGTAATGAAGGCTCTTTGGATGAGGTATGTGAATTTTGGAAATAGTGACTCAATGTTAGTAGAGTAATGAATGTTGATCAAATAATGCAATACAATTTACATATCATCTCAACAAACACATCTCTTTTTTTCATTCTCTTCCTTTTCACATAACATTCACTACCAAACTCCTTCTGAGACTTTCTTTTGCCTTAAAGCTCAAATTGAATTTTTCTTCTCATGATTTTTCATCATTTTTTTAATTCAATTTTTTCCTTTTCCTCTTTTTTTTTTTTAACTCAACATACTTATCCAATTCATACCACCACACTTTTCAACTTCACTTCACCATTCATTTGCCAACAATCATGCTCTACTCAACATATGGGAACAAATGCTCATAAGGAAAGGCAAAATGACTTAATTTCACAAGCTTACCAAAGAATAAGGCTTTAAGGCACAAATTGGCTTACTAGGGAAATCAATGACATTTGTGGGGTAAAATTTGGCTAAGTGGCTTAACAAATCAAACATGACCTCAAATCATCTTCATAGATCCACACAAAACTCGACTTCAACAAGTCTATAGGTAAGTTCTAGCATGCAAAATTGCAATTGATGCACTTAACAAGGAATCAAACCATTTTTTATGCACGATTTAAAAGGCTCAAAAGCTCACGGGCTTAAAATTAGCAAAGAGAAAGCATCCTTCATCACACTCATCATCACAAGACAACTTCTCATGCTAGAATCAAGCAACAAATCAACTCATCAACACATCACAAGTTTATCATGTCCATCAATCAAAACAATTATGCCACGTACATACCTCCAAGCATAACACCTCATCAAATTCACATAAAATAGACTCAAAGATAAGAATGAAATCCACATTTAAGATCCACATTCACGCAAAAAAAATTTCACAAAATTTTTTCATTACAAATGAAAGACAAGTTGGTGCAACAAGCATTGCTAACTAACACACACCCCCCAAACTTTTCATTGCAAAGTAATTAAAAGTTTGGCAAAGGTAGTTAGCTAGGTGAAGTTGCACACAACTACCCACTATGAAATCCAAATGAGCACATAATGAAAAGAAAGGAGGAAAAGAGGCACACCTCCCCCAAACTTAGACAAGTCTAAGTCTAGAGAAGGTGTGGTACCGTAAAGGCTTCAAAATTCCTCTTATCGTCAAACTTGTTAGCACACCAAGCCTCACTTGCACACCTCGATCTCCTACAAGAAACACAAAAATAAGTCACACACACTTATTGAAAGCAATAAATAAATAAATAAATAAATAAATAAATAAACAAAAGCAAGAAAAACGATGGGTTGCCTCCCATCTAGCGCTAGTGTTAACGTCCTATGCCGAACGGAGCTTGAGATGCTTAACTTTCCTCAAGAAATAGCATCTCCACCACCTCAACTTGAGATGGTACAAAGTAGGGCTTCACTCTATGACCATTCACTATAAACCTTTCATCCTTCTCATTCGCCAACTCAAGGTATCCACTAGGAAATGACTTAGCAACTCGAAATGGGCCACTCCATCTTGACTTCAACTTACCCGGAAAGAGTTTCAATCTTGAATTAAAAAGTAGAACTTGATCACCTTCTTCTTAAGCTTTTGGTCATGCCATTTCTTTGTTTTCTCCTTGAAAATCCTAGAGATCTCATAGGCATTTGAACGAAATTCATCCAACTCATGGAGTTGGAGAATTCTCTTCTCCCCCATAGCTTCTTCATCAAGATTGAGCTTCTGAATAGCCCAATAAGCACGATGCTCTAGCTCAACCGGCAAGTGACATGACTTTCCATAGACGAGTTGATAAGGAGACATCTTCAAAGGAGTCTTATAAGCCGTCCTATAAGCCCACAAAGCATCGTCCAAGCAAATAGCCCAATCCTTCCTATTCACCTTAACCGTTCTCTCAAGGATTTACTTTATTTGCCTATTAGAGACTTCCGCCAATCCATTGGTTTGAGGGTGATAGGCTGTGGAAATCTTATGCTTTACTTCATACTTCTCGAGCAACCTCTCCATGAGTTTGTTCACAAAATGTGAACCTCCATCACTAATCAATGCTCTTGGCACACCAAATCGTGAGAAGATGTTCTTCTTCAAGAATTGAAGCAAAACTTGTGCATCATTCTTCTTGGTTGGGATAGCTTCAATCCACTTGGACACATAGTCAACTCCCACCAATATATAGAGATAACCGAAGGATTATGGAAACGGTCCCATAAAATTAATGCCCCATACATCAAATATCTCCACTTCCATGAAAATTGTCACGGGCATTTCATCCCTCTTAGCAATCGAACCCATTTGTTGACAACGATCATATCTCTCAACAAATGCCTTACTATCCTTGAAGATTGTTGGCCAATAAAACCCAGATTGAAGAACCTTCATCCCCGTTTTGACTCCCCCAAAGTGACCACCACTAGGCATAGAATGAGAATGCTCCAAGATTCTTTCCACGTCTTTTTTGGGAACAGATCTTCGAATTATAGACTCTAACCCTCTCTTGAAGAGTAGAGGATCTTCCCATATGAAGCTCTTTAGATCCCTCAAAAACTTTTTCTTGACATACGATGGCATGTCACTAGGAAGCTTCCCATAAGCCAAGAAGTTCGCATAATCCGCAAACCAAGGAACTCTCCCACTTGACTTCTTCACAATGCTCTCCTCAACAAGATGCAACCCCTCAACTCCAAAGAGCTTCTCATCCGGGAACTCTTCTTGAACCTCCCTATCTTCTTCAATGAACTCTTGCCCTCTCTCAAGCCTTGACAAATGGTCGGCTATTACATTCTTGCTTCCCTTCTTGTCTCGAATCTCAATATCAAACTCTTGTAGCAATAGAATCCATCGAATAAGATGTGGCTTTGCATCCTTTTTGGTCATCAAGTACCGTATGGACGCATGATCCGTGTACACGATGGTCTTTCCTCCAATCAAGTAGGGACGAAATTTATCTACGGCATAGACTATGGCTAAGAGCTCTTTCTCGGTTGTTGTGTAATTTGATTGGGCAGTATTGAATGTCTTTAAGGCATAATAGATAGCTCGAAATATCTTCTCCCTTATTTGCCCCAAAACTACCCCCATCGCAAAGCCACTAGCATCACACATTAGCATAAAAGGCTCCTTCCAATTGGGACTCACAAGAATAGGTGAAGAGATCAACGCATCCTTAAGTGACCTGAAAGACAACAAACACTCTTCATCAAAATTAAAAGGAACATCCTTTTCAAGCAAATTAGAAAGAGGTTTAGAGAGTTTATAAAAATCCTTAATAAAGCGGCGATAGAACCCCGCATGACCAAGGAAAGATCGAATCCCCTTCTCACTAGATGGAGGTGGAAGCTTTTCAATTGCCACCACCTTTGCTTTGTCCACATGGAGGCCCTTCGATGAAATGTGATGCCCAAGCACGATCCCTTCATTAACCATAAAGTGACACTTCTCCCAATTTAAAATCAAATTAGTATCCTCACACCTTTGCAAAACAATCTCATGGTTATGTAGACAAGCATGGAAAGAATTACCAAAAACCGAGAAATCATCCATAAACACCTCCATAATATTTTCAATAAGACCGTGAAAAATGGACATCATACAACGTTGGAAGGTGGCCGGAGCATTACAAAGCCCAAACGGTATCCTCCTCCATGCAAAAATGCCATAAGAAGATGTAAAAGACGTCTTTTCTTGGATGGGTACTCCGGGTACAATCACGTGGCACGATCATAATTAATCTTGATCGTTGATTACTATGTGGCGCGTGGAGTATATCAACGGCTATATATGATAGTCGCTTCACCTCCGGCGTGTGGCATTAACTCGGCTTTGGAATTGTAAAAAGTAACCGCCTAAGCTGCGGATTAGACGGCTAATAGGGGTTACTTTATGCAGAGATAGTAAGTATACCTGACGTAAGCCGAAATATACCTTTCTTCGCATAAAGGTTTCCCTATTTCAGACTGGGTTTTATCAGACTTGGTCAAAAGTGACCCTGTCTTAAATTTTTGGAAATTTCTCCAAGTCTGATTATTTCGAAAAATAAAGAATTTTAAGACTGAGTTAATTTTATGCCATTATATTAAATAAACTAAGTTTTATATTTAAATATAACTGGTATATAAGTATATTAAACTCAGCTGGGATTTTTCGAAAAGACAGCTTATCTGAAAACTTTTGAAATAGATGAGTTGTGAGAGTAGTTTTTGAAAACAATTTTCGGAAAGAAAACAAGGAAAGGTTTTGTTCAGGTAAGGAGGTCTTTCAGATGAGAAGGTTTTAGACTGATCTAACAATGTTGTTTATAACCTGTTCCTACAGATACATAAACTTGAGAAACCATTAGTAGTTAGAGTAAGTCAGATAAGTTACATAAGCTCATCTAATTCTTAACAAAATCAGTTAATTATGTTCTTGTCTGATTTACTTAATGTCAGACAAGAAATTATCAAGTTAGATAAGGTTAATATGACTAATCCTTGATTCTTGATTCCTTTGAAAGGAAATCGATGATATCAGCTATGTTGTCCTTTGACACATATCAAGTCTGATAATTCTTTCTAGACATGATTTAAAGAAAAGAAAGATAAAGAATGTACAAGATACATGCAATAGAAGTCATAAATCAGTTAAAGATACATCAAATAATCCTAATTCTTAACATAATTCCTTAAATCTAGACTCAGCTAAAGGTTTAATCAAAATGTCAGCTCTTTGAAAATCAGTCAAAATCTTTTCTAGTCTGATGTCAGCTTTCTCAACATGATCTCGTATAAAGTGATGTCGAATGTCAACATGCTTGCACCTAGTATGTAAGACTGGGTTCTGGGTAATAGCTATAGCACTATTACTATAACAAAAGATTGGTACATCTCTAGTGATAATATTATAGAACCTAAGTTGTTGACTAATCCAGATGAGCTGTGAACAACAACTTCCAGCTTCCATATACTCAGCTTCAGTAGTGGAAGTAGCTACAGAGGTTTGTTTCTTAGACAACCATGAAATTAGCTTACTTCCCAGAAATTGGCAAGTTCCAAAGGTAGATTTCCTATCTATCTTGCACCCACCAAAGTCTGAATCTGAGTATCCTGACAACTCGAAATTATCATCAGCTGGATACCACAGTCCTATGTTTATTGTACCTTTCAGAAATTTAAGAATCTTCTTGGCTACCTCAAGATGACTCTTCTTCGGCTTTGCTTGAAACCGTGCATAGACACCCACTGCAAAAGATATGTCAGGTTTACTAGCAGTTAGATATAATAACGAATCTATTAGACCTTGATACTCTATTTGATCCGTGTCTTCCCCCTTGTCGTCTGGATCCATGGAGAAGTTTGTCATCATAGGTATTTTGGCTTCTCGGCTGGTACCTATTCCAAACTTTTCAATTAGATCCTTTGCATATTTGGCTTAGCTTATGAAGATCCCCTTCTTAGTCTGTTTGACTTGATGTCCAAGAAAGTATGTCATTTCTCCCATCATGGACATTTGAAACCTGTTTTTCATGAGATGACTGAATTCTTCACACAATGATATGTTAGTTGAACCAAAAATTATATCATCAACATAAATTTGTACTAATAGAAGATCACTACTAAATTCTTTTCTAAATAAATTTCTATCAATTTTACCTTTCACAAAACTATTCTGAATTAGATTGTCAGAAAAAGTATCATACCATGCTCTTGGTGCTTGTTTTAGTCCATATAGAGCTTACCTCAATCTATAGACCTTGTCTCCTTTGACAAAGCCTGGGGGCTGCTCTACATAAACCTCCTCAACTAAGATTCCATTTAGAAATGCTGATTTTACATCCATTTGAAAAATTGTGAATCTTTTAAAAGCAGCATAGGTTAAGAACAGTCTCATGGCCTCCAGACAAGCTACTGGTGCAAAGGTTTCATCATAATTAATCCCTTCTGATTGTGAATAACCTTGAGCAACTAGTCTAGTTTTATTTCTTACCACAATATTATTTTCATCTCTTTTGTTTTTAAAGACCCATTTAGTTTCAATGACTTTTTGATGATGATGCCTTTCAACAAGCTCCCACACATCTTGTCTTTGAAACTGATTTAGTTCTTCTTTTGCATGGCATTAATCCAGTTGGAATCAGTTAGAGCCTCAGTAATAGACTTAGATTCAAGTAAGGATACATAACAACTGAACATACAATCTTGATTTAGTTGTGTCCTTGTCTGGACACCAGAGTCTAAATCTCCGATTATCTGTTCAGCTGGGTGGTATGACATTACTCTCTTACCCTTATCTTTTACTATGGATGAAGATGTGTCTGAAATATCCTTTTCAAATGATTCTGTATTACTTTCAGATACTTCTTCCTGATTATCTGGTAAGGTAGTTATCTGGTCAACTGACTTTGAAGAAATTTCAGGCTCTTTTTCTTTATTTGAGTCTGATTCTTCTTCCTCGTTTGAGTCTGATTCTGGTTCATAGAACTTCGCTGTTGATCTTTTGATAGTCATCTTATCTAGATCATCTGATATCTTTGTAACGTCATCTGCATCTCTAGACTCAAAGATAGATTCATCAAATACAACATGTGGTGTTTCTTCCACACACAAGGTTGTCTTATTAAAAACTCTATAAGCTTTAGACACAGATGAGTATCCTAAGAATATCCCATCTGCTATCTTAGCATCAAAAGTTTTTAAATGAGATTTTCCATTGTTGTGAACGAAACACTTACAACCAAAAATATGAAAATATGAAATTTTGGGTGATCTACCCTTCCATATTTCACAAGGTGTTTTACACTTATTTTTAACAATCAAACATCTATTTTGGATAAAACAAGCAGTATTAGTGCCTAAAACCTGTGTGGAGTGTTACATTCAGACAACATAGTCAGCTTCTTTCGGAGTTCTGTTTCTCCTTTCAACAACTCCATTTTGTTAAGGTGTCCTTGCATCTGATGTCTCATGAGCTATGTCATTCTCAGTACAATAGTTAGTAACAAGTGTATTAAGAAATTCAGTACATTTATCACTTCTGATTTTAACAATACTTAGTCCCTTTTCATTTTGAGTTCTTTTAAGAAATTTTGGAATTTTTGTCATAGTCTCATTCTTCTTGTACAAGAAAATAACCCAGGTGAATCTTGAGAAATCATCTACAATTACCAAGGTATATTTTCTTTCACTGAAGCTGAGAGGTGTGACTGGACCAAAGACATCCATATGAAGAAGTTCCAGAATCCTTTCTGAAGAAGGACTATTTATTATTTTAAAAGAAGTTTTCGTCTGTTTTTCTTTTTGACAAGCATCACAGACATGGTTCTTTGAAAATACTCTATCTGGAAGTCATTTGACTAAGGATTTCCTTGCAATTTTGTTAAGAGTTTTGAAGTTTAAGTGACCAAGACGTTTATGCCATATCCAACTTAAGTCATCTGAACTCTTTGCAACAAGACAAGTATCCTTAGGACAACTTTTGAAGTTAGCAACATAAATGTTACCTTGTCCGAAGCCAGCTAATAGTATATTTTCATTGATACCATCTAAAACATAACATGCATTATATGTAAATTTGACACTAAAACCCTTATCACAAAACTGTGAGACAGATAGCAATACTTCAACCCTTCGACATAATAAACCTCCTGACTTGAATGTCACCAATCATCAGGGTTCCAACTCCTTTGGTTAACCCAAAATTGTTGTCTCCAAACATGACTCTTGATCCATCTATAGTCTGATAGTTAGAAAGTAGACGCTTCTCATAGGTCATATGTTTTGAACAACCACTGTTAATATACCAGACGACCTCAAGAACATCTACCCTTTCTACTATTCTTGTACCTTCCTGCAATCACAGATTTAAATTTTAGGTACCCTTTGTAAATTGGGTCCTTCTTGGTTAAGTTGATGCTTTGGAATCCAGATAAATACATCTATATTTCTTAAACCAATGATTGAAGCTTGCATCCATATCTGTCTACCAATATAAAAATATCAAGATCAATCTTGTTCAGCTGATTTTTTGTGATTGTCTTATATAATGGTAAGAATAGATATGATTTGCTCCTTCCATCAAAACTATTGTACCTCAGATAAGACTTTGACCTAGTCTTTGGTTTTATATTAGGAACATTTCTCCTTGTCTGTATTTTCTTTGCAGAAATATCAGATGAGGTGATCTGTTCTTTAGGTTTCCAAGGACCAAATCTTGTCCCTTCCTTAGGTTTGGTAGCTTTGACAAAAACCCTTGGTTTTACAGGATCATCCTTCTTATTTCTATCAAAACCCAATCCTGTCTTATCACTAGACTTTTGAGAAGTACTGAAGATTTTATCTATTGTAGATTGAGTGTTACTAAGAAGTCCTAACTTGAGATTTAACTCTCTGTTAGTCCTCTTAAAACTCTCACTTCTGAATAGACACTTGATATTTAATTTTTAAAGCACTCAATTCTCTTTCTAACTCATCAGTCTCTTCAGATGAGGAATTAGTGATTGTCTTAGGCTGACATTCCCCCTTGAATGAACAATTTAATTTATCACTAATCCTAGTCTAACTTTCCTTGGTTAGAATAAGAATTTGATCCTTTAAACTTAAATTTTCAATCTCTATCTGTTTATAAGTAGATAGAGAAGTCTCCATATCCTTCAAAAGTTTATTAATAAGACTTGGATCTGATTCAGATAAGTTTTCACAGTCATTATCTGAAGATGAGTAATAGTTTACCTCTTTAGCCATTAGACATATCACATCGTCTAATCCGAATCCAGATGAGGATGAGGATGATGATGTCTCATGAACTTCTTCTTTCTCAGCTGGAAGAGCTCTCTGGTCTGCATACCTCCTGTCACGCTTCTTCCTCTTTTCTTCACGTTCTCTTGGGGTAAGCTGAGGACAATCGTAACTATAAAGACCAGGTTTATTGCAAGTAAAGCAAGTATCTCCTCTATATGATTTTAGACTATTTTCTCCTCTCTTGACTAGTGATCTAAACCTTCTTGGTTGATCCTTTTTTTTCTCATTATCTGAACTCTTTTCTTCTCTGTCTGGCTTGTAGTTTCGTCGACTTGATCTGTCCCTTTTATTCCTCTTATATTTCATCTTAAGCCTTTAATACCTTTTCATCAAAAGAGTCATTTCTTCCTTGATTGATAAGTCTGATGTCTTGGATACTTTTTCATACTCCTCTTAATGAAGGAATGCAACTGTTTTTCCAGAAGTAGACGACTCAGCTTCGTCTTCTTCATCTTCAATTTGAATATCATATTCCAATACTTTAAGATGTGAAAATAATGTATGATGAGAAATTGAAGATAAATTCTGTGTTGCTTTAAGAATATTGGCCTTTTCTCTCCACCTCTTACTCAAGGATCTAAGAATTTTATTATTGATTTCCTTTTCTGTGTAGGACTTTCCCAAGTCTGCAGCCTTGTTGAGAAGATTTGTCAACCTAACATCCAATTGATCAATAGTTTCACCTTCCTTCATTTTGAAAGTGTTAAATGTATGCAATACAGATTGTAGCTTGTTTTTCTTAACTTAATCTGACCATTCACACATATTAGCCAAAGTTTCCCACATTTCTTTTACAGTTTTGCACCTTTTAACCTTTTCGATCCAGTCTTTACTAAGTGTCTCTATTATCTCAGTTCTTGCTACCTGTTCCAAATTATGAATCTTTCTTTCACTGTTTGTCAGATCAGCTCCTTTCTTTTCTCATTTGACTCTTGTTTCTGAAGATCCAGCACCATCACTTACAATTCCATGATAAAATTTTATGGGGCTTTCTTCTAAAACTTCTTCCATTCGATCATGAATAACTTTTAGATGATTTTCCATCCTAAACTTCCAGTAATCATAATCTTCAATGGAAAATTATGGTAGATTTCTAGTCTTTTTACTTAGATCGTAGACATGGTGAAAAAGACTCAACAAAAATTTATTAGTAATGTTAGTGAATCAAAGATAAAGAAAATGATCTAATCAAAATTTCAGAAACTTCAAGACCATAAATATATCAGAAACAACTTAACACTGCTCTGATACCACTTGTTGGTCCCTAGATTGAGTATTTAGTGAAAACAAGTGAATCTTCTAGAGATAATCTGGAAGGGGCGGTTGAATAGATTATCTAAATCTTTTGCAAAATTCAAATTATCAATTCAAATTATCAAAGATGAATAGCGGAAACAATTTTAAACTTAATCTTTGAAAAAGGATCTAAAAGCAGTCTGAAATAAATTTGAACAACATATTATCAACAGATATAAATGCAGAAAGTAGATGACAAAAGATTTATAGTGGTTCAGATCAAATGATCCTACATCCACTCTCCTTCTTCAACTTGAAGAAGGGCCTCGACTCACTTACTTACTTACTCACTGAAGATTACAATTACAATGGTTGACGATCTTCGTCTTCAATCTATCTTCAAACTAACAATCTATCTAGAAAATTTGAAAAATACAGTGCAAAATGTGTTTGGAGATATACAGAGAAGTGTTCTTTAAACACTTAGAAAATTATGAGAACTTTTGAAAACTTGTGAGTGCTTATAAAAAAATGTGAATATCAGAGTTATGAGTGCTAAGAGTTCTTCTAAGAGCTGTGCTTATTTCTATTTATAAGCGCGTAAGACGGTTAGTTTGTTGTAACAAACTAAAAACCGCTTAACAAACTTTTCTTTAACCCCGTCTTGACCTTAGCTGATCTTGTGTTAGTCGTCTGCTGCTGACTTGGTGAAAACCTGTCTTTCTTATTCTACTCAGCTGGTCTTGACCTCATCTTGAGCTCTTCATTATTCTCTCCAACAGATGACGTCTTCAAGACTGTCTTCAGATGATCTTCTTCTTCCTGACCTCAGCTGACTTCATTAGCTTTACCTAGTCTGATCAGCCTGGTACTAATGCTTACTACATTAGCTATTCTATACAATCTCAGTTGGTCATCTTATTTACACGAGCTTGTTCTAGTCTATACACTTTAACTCATCAAAACTAAAAACCTGATCTAACAATTTTCCCCTTTCTGATGAAGTTAAAACTACAAGAAAAAAGCAAACTCACAGCTGGTGTTAGTCAAGGTTATTCAAGATAATCAGATAAGCATTCTTAGCATATAAGCACTTTTCACTCAGATAAGTTCACATAAAAACACCAATTCATACTTAAGAAAATATTCACACTTAGACAATTTCCATACTTAGAAAATTTTTCATGAGAAATTTAAGAAAATTTTTTAAGTTAAAATTTTTTTTATCAGATTTTCAACACTTAGAAAAATTTCTTAAAAAAATTTAAGTTTTGAGACTTAGAAATTTTTTGAACTTCTGAAAGTAAATAAAGCACAAATCCCAAAACATCAAATAAGTTCAAAACTAAAAACCTAATCTAACATGCCAATTGATATTATGCTTCGCTGCATCATTTGGTATCACGTTTCCAATCGTTACGATCTGTAATGCCTCCGAGACGTGACCCTTTTCGTGACGATGCCTTGAACCATCGTCTCAACGAATTAACCCTTCAGCTTGGTACCCTTGTTCAACAGCTCCATACCTAAACCTCCTAACACCCGCCGCCGGTGGCCCAGCCTCCACCTCCATGCCCTCCTCCGCACGCGGTACCCCCCACCCGGCACCGACCTTTAATCCGACGATGATGAGACCATCGATAATCCTTTCACTGCTCTCCATCAACGTCGTCGCAAAACAGATCTGGGAGACAGAAAGTGGGAAAATAGTTTTAAACTCGATCTCCCTGAGTTTTCTGGTAGCCTTCAGTCGGAGGAGTTCCTCGATTGGCTCATTGTCGTCGAGGAGGTGCTCGACTTTAAATCGGTTCCCACCGACCGCCGTGTACCTCTTATTTTTACGCGCTTAAGAGGCCGCACCACCTCGTGGTGGCAACAGTTGAAATCGACGTGTGTACACAGAGGTAAGCCCAAAATTACCTCCTGGAAAAAGTTCACAAAGCATTTAAGATCTGAATTTCTCCCATTTAACTATGCCCAAACGCTGTGCCAAAAGCTACAAAACCTCCGTCAAGGGTCGCGCTGCGTCAATGAGTACACGTCGAAATTCTATCAACTTCTTGCCCACACTGATTTGCTAGAAACCGACAAGCAATTAATCTCTCGTTATATTGGTGGTTTGCGAGTTCCTTTTCAGGATGTATTAAACCTATTGTCGCCGGCATCCGTATCTAAAGCACATTAAAGAGTCGTTACCCTTTAACGACAATTTCAATGACTCGCCTCTACTGTGTTTTCCCCCTCTTCCTACTGCACGCCGCCGCCGCCGTTGGATTGTTAGGATGTATACTATAAGCCTAGCTTTTGTATGAACATTTTTTTAGTATGAACATCCTTTTAATATGAGATTCATTATGATCAAAATACTTATTGTTTATGATTATTATATGTATCATTATTTTGTCCAGATTAATCTATACTGTAGATAACATGGTGTGTGGTGTCACACAGAAGATCATGCTATCAGTTCCTTATAGATTATAAATAATAGCTCACAACCAAGATGGATTTGGACAAACCATTGGAACGGTTGTAGTGTAATTTGGTATTAGTCTATCTTGACTATAAAGTTACACTAGTACATTTTGTATGTATTGAGCAGGACCATATGAGGTTGTTCAATTTGTACTGACTATATAAAAGAACAAGACCTCTGTTGTTATGGATGTACGTCTTCTTAATCTCTATATAATAACGGGCACGTATACTCAGTGTATGTTTCTTTGATTTGCCAATGGGTGAGATTTATTAAATCAATAGGCTCGGTGAATTGGGAGATAACATTGTTTATATGGTGTGCTATTGATTATAGAAGGAATCCGTGTCCTAATTATTTAGGATGATGATGTCCCCTTGAGGAGCTCATAAAGATTGTTATGTAAACCCTGCAGGTGGATTTAATCCGACATAATAATAAAGATGAGTGGTACTACTCTTGGAATTAGATATAAATTAATTAAGTTGTCAGTAATTTAATTAATTTATGGACATTCAATATCTTAAACACGGGGAAATAAACGTACACATAATAAATGAGCCCATATTATAATATGGGATTAGGACGGTAATTCAATTATAACTCTTTAGTGGACTGAGTTATAATTAATGGGCTTAAGTAAAGTGTTCGGACTGAACACAGGATATTTAGGTCCATCAGGAGGCCCAACCCTAATTCCTCCTTAGGGTCCCTGTTGTAGCCTATAAATAAACCCTAACATCAGAGCCTCCAGGTGTGTGAAAAAAATGTGAGATCAGAGAGAGGGGGATTCTGATTCCTTGGAGGATTGTCGACCACTCGACGTCCAAGGGAAAGGGATAGGAATACGGCAGAAGACCGTGAGGTTCGAGGCTCATCCTTCAATCGCAGTTCTGACCTTAGAACTGGTTTGTCTTCACCTATTACGGTGAATAAAAGTACAATTCTATCCGCTACATTTATGTGACTGCGATCCCGAATCTGATAATTTCATAGAGTCAGCGATCGGTGGTTCCAACATGGATGTCCACCGCCCATCGGGTAGTCACTCCCCCTCCCCTGTTACATCTCCAATTCCATCGCCCCGCAATACTTTTCCCTAATCGAACACCCAAAACACCTTACGGGGCCCCTGCTTCTATTGTGGGGAAACAGGGCATAGGATATCGAACTGCCCTAAGCGCCATAATAATCGAGGCCTGTTGACTGACAAAAATGTGAAGGGCCTATGACCCAGTAATTTACGATGAATATCCAGAAGCAGAGTTTTCTGAAGTTTTGGTTCAAGGTGATGTTGGTTCATCATTGATACTCAAACGTACATGTCTTGTACCTAGAGGCTCACTTGAGGAGATACAAAGGCATAACCTATTTTTTTCTACTTGCACTGTTGGTGGCTTAGTATGTAAGTTTATTATTGATTCGGGTTCTTGTGAAAATGTTGCTAAATCTGTTGTGGATAAATTGGCTCTTAAATCTGAATTACATCCTCATCCATATAGTTTGTCTTGGTTGCAAAAGGGGAACAATGTGCATGTGGATCGTCGTGTCTTGGTTAATTTCTCTATGGGGGATAAATATGTTGATTCTGTGTGGTGTGATGTTGTTCCTATGGATGCATGTCATATGTTGTTAGGCCGTCCTTGGCAGTTTGATCGTAGTGTATGTCATGATGGGCCTAAAAATACCTATAGTTTTATATTTGCGGGCATGCGTATTGTGTTGTTGCCTACTTCGCGTGTTGTTGGTGGTTCTGATACAGTTTTATTTTTAAACCATACTGATTTTCTTAAGGAAATGTCTACGGCCCCTAGCACACTTTTGCTACTTCCCCATGACACTTGTATGCCTTCTGATACTCCTGTGGTTATCTCACCTCTTCTCACTAAATTTGAGGATGTTTTTCCTGAGTCCTTACCCGAGGAGTTGCCACCTCTTCGGGACATACAACATCAGATTGATTTGATTCCTGGGGCTCGTCTCCCTAATCGCCCCCACTACCGTATAAGCCCAGTAGAACATGAGGAGTTACGCAGATAGATGGAGAATTTACTTAGCAAAGGGCTAGTTCGTCAGAGTTTGGGTCCTTGTGTTGTTTCGGCCTTATTATTCCTAAGAAATCGGGCGAGTGGCGCATGTGTGTTGACAGCAAAGCTATCAACAAGATTACTATTCGTTATAGCTTCCCTATCCCTTGTCTCGATGACTTACTTGATCAGTTATTAGGGGTGGTGATTTTTAGTAAATTGGATCTCCGAAGTGGTTACCATCAGATCAGGATTCGTCCAGGGGATGAGTGGAAAATGGCTTTCAAGACACGGGAGGGCTTGTTTGAGTGGTTGGTTATGTCCTTTGGTTTATCGAATGCCCCAGCACTTTCATGAGGGTCATGAATCAGTCTCTTCGTCCCCTCATTGGTATCTATGTTGTGGTATATTTTGATGATATCCTTATTTACAGCCGTTCAGAGGCCAAACACTTACATCATATTTGTGATGTTCTTTTGATTCTTCGGGCGGAGAAATTCTTTGCATCACCTTCCAAGTGTTCCTTCTGTACGGATTCTATTCTATTCTTGGAATATCGGATTTCTGCTGTTGGAATCGGGGTTGATGAATTGAAGATTGCTGCTATTAAGGATTGGCCCACTCCCACTTCTGTAACCAAAATTCGCAGTTTTCATGGCTTAGGTTCTTTCTATCATCTATTAATCTGTCACTTCAGCTTGATTGTGGCCCCTCTTACCAATGTTATGAATGGTAAGACCTTTTCATGGCCTCCTCAGGCCTATGCCTCATTTCAGACGATCAAACTTCGGCTTACGAGTGCTCCTTTATTAGCACTTCTGGATTTTTCCACACCTTTTGAGCTCTACTCTGATGCGTCAAAGGTGGGAATCGGGGTTGTCTTGACTCAAGCTGGTCGTCCAGTTACCTTTTTTAGTGAGAAGGTCACCGGTGCTCCTTCTAGATACGATACTTATGATATCGAGTTTTATGTTGTGGTATGCGTTGTTCGCCACTGGTATTACTATTTATTTCAGCGGGAGTTTATTTTATATACGGATCATGAGGCTCTTCGCCATTTGAGTTTTTGGATTTCTTATCCACCTGACATGCCAAGTGGTCCTCATTTCTTCAGCAGTTCACATTTGTTGTCCGTCATCATGCGGGAAAGGACAATCGAGTCGCTGATGCACTGAGTCGTCGTTCTACTTTGTTGTTAGATCAGAAAAAGTTTTGATGAGTTAAAAGGAGTCAGACAAGAGTCAACTCAGACTAAGTAAGATGACCAGTTAACTTCGAAGAACAGTTGAGGTAAAGATCCAGTACTAGGCTGATCAGACAAGGAAGATCTGGATAAGTCAGCTGAGTTTGAAGGAGCAAAGGTCATCTGAAGACTAGCTGTAGATAGTCATCTGCAGGAGACAACTATGAAGAACTCAGACGAGGTCAAGACAAGCTGAGTAGAATAAGAAAGGCAAGTCTTCACCAAGTCAGCTGCAGACGACTAGAAGCAAGATCAGCTGAAGAAAGGACAGTTATCAAGATTGAGTTTGTTAGGCAGTTTTAGTTTGTTACAACAAACTAATTGTCTCTCGGGCTTATAAATAGGTCTAGGCACAACTTTAAAACACACGAACTAACACTTCAACATTCATATTCACAATTCACAAGTTTCTCTAATTCACTCACACAAGTTTTTCAAAGAAATTTTCATAAATTCTAAGTGTTTATAGAACACTACTCTGTATAGCTTCAACACACTTTGCACTGTAAATTTAGAGATTCCAGAAAGTTTAGGAGTTGAAGATAGGCTTGAAGATTGGAAGATCATCATCAGAAAAGTTGTAATTTGTAAGACTGTAAGTCAGTAAGTAAGTAAGTGGACGAGACCATTCTTCAAGTTGAAGAAGGAGAGTGGATGTAGGATCAATTAGATTCGAACCACTATAAACTATTGTGTTCTTTACTGCTTTCCTTACATATCTGTTCTTAATCTATTTTAACTTTTAATCAAATTCAATTTCAGACTCACAATCAAACTTGCAATCAGATTGCTTTTGATCCGTTTAAGATTGAGTTTAAACTTGCTTTCCACTGTGTAAATTTTGGTTCCTTTAATTGATTTTCTAAGTTTTGAAAAAGTTTGAAAATCTAATCAACCCCCCCTTCTAGATTTTTCCTAGAAGGTTGTTTCAAGTTCTTGAATAATATACTCAATCCATGGGACCAACAAGTGGTCTCAGAGCAGTGTTAAGTTGTTCTGATATTGGTTTAAGGTCTTGATAAGTTTCTGAAATTGTTTCTTGATCTTCTTCTTTATTTTCAAACCACTAACCTTGCTACTAATAAGTTCTTGTTGAGATTCTTTGTTTCATCATGTCGTCTGTCAAAAGCAAGAAATCCAGAAGCTTGCCTGAGTTTTCAATCGAGGCGTATGATTATTGGAAGTTCAGGATGGAGAACCATCTAAAGGCAATTCATGATAGGATGGAAGAGGTTCATGAAGAAGGATCTATTAAATTCTATCATGGAGGGACCAGTGACGGGACTGCTGCAGCTGAAACCAGGGTCAGACAAGAAAAGAAGAGCTCAGAGCTGACCAGTGATGAAAGAAAAATCCATAACTTGGGCCAAGTAGCTAGAACAGAGATCATTGAGACTTTGAGCAAAGACTGGATAGAGAAGGTCAAGAGGTGCAAGTCGGCTAAGGAGATGTGGGAGACCCTTGCCAGTGTGTGTGAGGGATCAGACAAAGTCAAGGAAAATAAGCTACAATCAGTGTTACATGCTTTCGATACGTTTAAAATGAAAGAGAATGAAACAATAGATCAGTTGGATGTGAGACTGACAAATCTTCTCAATAAAGCAGCAGATTTAGGGAAGAATTATACAGAGAAGGAGATTAATAACAAGATACTTAGGTCTTTGACCAAAAATTGGAGACAGAAGTCAAATATCTTCAAAGCAACTCAAAATTTATCCTCTATTACTCATCATACTTTATTTTCTCATCTTAAAACATTAGAATATGATATCCAAATAGAAGATGAGAAAAGACGAGATGGAGTCAAGCACTTCATCCAAGTCTGTTGCCTTTGTCAACAAAGAAGACAAGACATCAGTTGAATCTATAGGAGCTGACCTATCATTAAAGGAGCAGATGGCCTTGCTCACAAAAAGGTATGATAGACTGAGAATGAAATATATACGTAATAAATTGAGGTTTGCAGAGAAGGACAGATCCAGATCAGGATCAAGAAGAAAGGAGGATGACTCAACAGATGATGATAAGAAAAAGAGTCAGACAAGAAGATTCAAATCACCTGCAAGAAAGAATCCTATCAGTCTTGTTTCCCTCTCTCTTCTCTTGATTTAAAATCTTACCTTCGTCGTTTTGAAAGTTACTTTTACAAATTCCAGCTCAAATTCTCTGTAAATTTTCCCAAACTCTCAAACAATTTGCCATGGCTTCCTCTTAAAAAACCACCAAAACCTATACAACTCACTTATATATCCACAAATATTTCTGGCTTCAAAATGAATGAAGAGATATTCAAAAATAAATTGAAGACAGAGATGTATGTAGATTTCGAGACCACAAGAGATGGAGAATCTGCAGAAATTCTCCAATTATTAGAAGCGTCAAGGTTGAGAGGATTTTTATCCATGAAATCCCCCCTAAACAAAACCGCAGATCTTCTCGGAGCAGAATTTCTAGCCAACATGAGGGATACCCAGGATGGGTTTGATACAACTATTGACGGAACTGTTCTCTCATTCACCAGAGAGAACATTGATACGTCAATGGATGGAGTGAATCCATTGACGTACAAAGAGGATGTATGGGAAGAGTCCCTTGTTGGTCCCGGAAAGTTGAGTTGATTAAAACCTTGAGTAAGCTTCCTAGAACAAAATCTAGAAAGGGGGGGTTTGAATAGATTTTGTAGATTTTTCAACTCTTTCAAAATCAATTCAAAATATCAGATTAAACACAGCGGAATATAAATGGATTCTCAACTTTTTATAAGATCAAAAGCAAGGTTGATATTCAGATTTTAGTTAAGATTCTGAATTTTAATCTTGAATTAATACAATTGCAAATCAAACAGAAACTAAAGAAAGCAAGAAATAACACCAGGATTTATAGTTGTTCGGATTTTAATAATCCTACATCCACTCTCCTTCTTCAATCTGAAGAAGGGACTCTGCTTACTGCTTACTTTCTTACTTCCAGCTTACAACTTACAACTTGTACAATTCTTCAAATCTTCAATCTCCTAAACCTTTCTTCTAGAAATCTAACTATTACAGTGTGTATTGGATTTTGAAGATTACAAGAAAAGTGTTCTAAAAAACACTTAGAATTTTTTTTTGAAAACTCACTAGAAATACTTGTGAAAAGATTGTGATTGAAATCTGAGTAGTGAATAGAGTAAAAATCTAATATGCATAAGTGTTCTATATATCTTGAAAGAAAAACCTAGATCTATTTATAAGTCTGGAAAGACAGTTAGTTTGTTAGTTAGTTCTAACAAACTTGAAACTGCTTAACAAACTTAAACTGCTCTAGACCTCAGCTGATTCTTCATACTCATCTGCAGCTGACTTGGTGAAAACTTGCCTTTCTTATTCTACTCGGCTTATCTTGACCTCGTCTGAGCTCTTCATATTTGTCTCCTGCAGATGACCAGACTTGAGCTTGTCTTCAGATGACTAGCATGATATCAGACCTCAGCTGACTAGCTTAATGCACGACCCCGTCTGATCAACTTACATCCTCAGCTGTTCTTCAGGTTGGCTGTTCTTCAGGTTGACTTGAGTTTTCTTGGGATTAGACTGGAATCTTGCACATACCCCAACTGCAAAGGCTATGTCTGGTCTACTTGCAGTGAGATAGAGAAGAGATCCAATCAGTCCACGATACTCCGTTGCATCAGTGGGTATCCCCTGCTCATCTGAATCCATTGAGAAGTTAGTTGCCATAGGTATTTTAACTTCTCTGCTAGTTGTCATTCCAAATTTCTCAATCAGATCCTTAGCATACTTAGACTGATGTATAAATATACCCTTACTTATCTGTTTAATCTGTAAGCCTAGAAAGTATGTTAATTCTCCCATCATTGACATTTCAAATCTGTTTTTCATGAGAATGCTAAACTCTTCACATAATTTCAGATTAGGTGAACCAAAAATTATGTCATCTACATAAATTTGAACTAGTAAGATGTTGCCATCTACTTCCTTTCTAAACAAAGTTCTATCAATCTTACCTTTAGAAAAACCATTTGATGTTAAGAATTCAGATAGAGTATCATACCAAGCTCTGGGAGCTTGTTTCAGTCCATATAGAGCTTTGTTGAGTTTATAGACCTTGTTATTGGTCTTAAACCCAGGAGGCTGCTCTACATAGACCTCCTCAAGTAACACACCATTAAGAAAAGCAGACTTAACATCCATTTGAAAGACTTTGAAAGACTTATATGCAGCAAATGCCAAGAACAATCTTATTGCCTCTAATCTGGCAACTGGAGCATAGGTTTCATCATAGTCTATTCCCTCAGACTGTGAATAACCTTGTGCAACCAGTCTTGCCTTATTTCGAACAATAATATTGTTCTCATCTGCTTTATTTTTAAACACCCATTTGGTGCCTATAATCTTTCTCGTAAGGGTCTTTCCACTAGATCCCATACATTTTGCCTTTCAAACTCGATGCAGCTTCTTCCCGCATGGTCATTATCCATTTGGGTCTGATAATGCTTCCTCAATAGACTTGGGTTCAAGAAGCGACACATAACAACCGAAAAGACTTTCGTAGTCTAACATCATTCGTGTCCGCACACTACTAGATGGATCTCCTATAATCTGATCGATGGATGATAGCTTCTCATCCTTTTTTGCCTATATGAGGAGAAAGATCCTCATCTTGAGTCTCGGTCGGCAACTCATCCGACTCAACCTCAGGTGACGTTCCCCTTCATCACCTGACCCCCGCCGATCAACTCAAAAGTCAAGGGTGTCTGATTCAAGGAGTCTCGATCGTGAAGTTGTCTTCCGATTATCGATGGGGATTCTTCTTCATCTCGATTCTCAATCAAGACTAGGTAGATAGACAGTTTCTATGTTTAGTCTTGGATAACTCAATTTTATCTAGATTTTCAGAAATTTGATTCACTTTATCCGAGAAGGAATACAGCTCATCAAAAACAACATGAGGAGTTTCCTCCACACAAAGGGTTGTCTTGTTAAAAACTCTAAATGCCTTTGAAGTATTAGAATATCCCAAGAATATTCCATCACCGCTTTAGCATCAAAAGTTCTTAACTTAGATTTCCCATTGTTATGGATGAAACACTTACAACAACAAAAGCTTTGAAGTATGAGATCCTTGGAATCTTACCCTTCCAAATCTCATAAGGAGTCTTACCCTTGTCTTTGACAATTAAGCACCTGCTTCGGGTATAGCAAGCCGTGTTGATGGCTTCGCCTTAACCTATGAGGGGTATTATACTCACCAACATGCTCCCGGGCTGCTTCCTTCAAAGTTCTATTCCTTCTTTCAACCACTCCATTTTGTTGAGGAGTTCTTGCTGAAGATGTCTCATGAATAATTCCACACTCATTGAAGAAATTAGATAAACAAGAATTCAAAAATTCTGTGCCCTTATCACTTCTTATTTTAATAATATTAACACCCTTCTCATTCTGAATTTGTCTGAACAGATCAGGAATCTTGTTCATAGTCTCATTTTTCTTGAAAAGAAATATAACCCAAGTGTATCTAGAAAAGTCATCTACTACAACAAGAGTATATTTCCTTCCACTGAAACTGAGAGGTGTAACAGGTCCAAACAGATCCAGATGAAGAAGTTGTAACACTCTTTCAGATGAAGATGAGTTAATACTCTTAAATGAGTGTCTAGGCTGTTTACCTTTTTGACAAGCATCACATTTAAGATCAGTTGATAAAAGTTTTTCAGGTAATCCCTTGACAAGGTTCTTCTTAGCCAGCTTACTAAGGGTCTTGAAATTCAGATGACTAAGCCTTTTGTGCCATAGCCAACTGATATCTTCTCCACCCTTAGCCATCAGACAAGTATCTTCGGACAACTATTAAAGTTGGCCACATAGACATTACCATGTCTCAAGCCGCTTAATAGTACCTTATCTCGAGGAATTATCCAAAATATCACATTTATCCCTTGAGAATTTTACAAGAAAACCTTTATCACAAAGCTCGAGAAATGAGAGATAGCGATTATGTTTCAAACCTTCAACAAAATATACCTCGAATACCCGAATATCCTTGATAATCAAAGTACCTACACCTTTAGTCCGACCACAATTATTATCACCAAATAAAACTCTTGGACCATCAATGCTTTGAAAATTTGATAACAGCTTCTTGTTATGGGTCATATGTTGTGAATGTACCACTATCAATGTACCATATTGAAGCTAAGATCTCTTCCTTGAGTGATGATCCCCGTGAATCCTGTGAAACAGCATTAGTTTTGAGGTACCCTAGTGATCTTGGGTCCTTTTCGGTCAAGAATCACTTTAGGAATCCAAATAAACATCTCATCTGCAGACAATAAATCGACTCGTTTTTCTACCAAATCATCTACAATTATATCATTTTTAAATGACAACTGATTGTATTCAGATTGAGTAATTTTCCTAAACTTAGGAAATGTAGGATAACATTTGCTCCTTCCATCAAAAGAATTATAATAAGAAAATCTTCTTATTTTGGTTCTTGGATTCCTTCTAGTCTGATAGGGATTTCTCAGCTGAATTCTTGGTTTCAGACTGGAAGATGTAGTCCTTATCTGACTAGTTGGTTTCCATGGACCAATTTTAATATCCTTTGATTGAACAGATGCTTTCACAAATTTCCTAGGTTTTTGAACATCTGATTTATTGTTCCTATCATAACCAAGTCCTGTCTTATCATGAGATTTTTGAGAAGTATTAAAAATATGATCTATTACTGATTGTGAATTATTAAGCTGACTAATTTTGAAGACAAGCTTCTCATTGTCTTTCTTAATTAATTCATTTTCAGCACAGACTACTTCAAATTTATCTTTTAAAGTTTTCAGTTCATTTTCTAGCCTTTCGGGTAAGTCGGTGATGTACTAGCTTCAGTCTGATGAAAACATTCCCCCTTGAATGTTTCCTCAGTCTCTAAGCTGTTCATCACCTGCTTGCCTTTATTTAGAATTTGAATCTGATCCTTTAAAAATAAATTCTCTGTCTCCAACTGTTTATAAGCAGCTAAAGATGTCTTTAAATCTCTCAATAACTCATGAATAATAGTTTGGTCATGATCAGATGCAGACTGACAAGAATCATTATCTGAAGATGAATAGTAGATTACCTCATTAGCCATGAGACAGATCTCATCATCTGATCCGAAATTAGATGAGGATGATGAAGATGATGATGATTTCTTTGGCTCTTTTTCTTCAGCCAACAAAGCTCTTTGATCTGCAAATCTTCTGTCTCTTTTCTTTCTCTTTTCTTCCCTTTCTTTAGGAGTCAGTTGAGGACAGTCATAGCTGAAATGTCCTGGCTTGTTGCATGTATAGCAAATGTCACTCCTATCTGATCTGGGACTGGAAGGATTACTTCTGACAGGTGATCTGTATCTTTTTGTCTGGCTCTTGTTTTTGTCATCATCTGAAGATTTATCCACCTTCCTATCTGATCTGGATCTTTGTCTATCTCTACCTGCAAATCTCAATTTATTTCTCTTATACTTCATTCTCAATTTATCATACCTTTTTGTAAGTAAAGCCATCTGCTCTTTCAGAGATAGATCAGCTCCTACAGACTCTGTTGACACCTTGTCTTCTTTACTGACAAAGGCAACAGACTTGGATGAGGTGCTTGACTCCATCTCATCTTCCTCATCTTCTATCTGGATATCATACTCTAAAGCTTTAAGATGAGAGAATAAAGTATGGTGAGTAATAGAGGATAAATCTTGAGTTGCTTTAAGGATATTGGATTTTTCCCTCCATCTCTTGGTTAATGATCTCAGAATCTTGTTATTAATCTCCTTCTCAGAATAATTCTTTCCAAGGTCAGCTGCTTTGTTGAGAAGATTGGTCAACCTAACATCAAACTGATCCACAGACTCATTTTCTTTCATCTTGAATGTTTCAAATGTATGCAATACTGACTGTAGCTTGTTTTCCTTAACTTGATCAGATCCTTCACAAACATTAGCTAAGGTTTGCCACATTTCTTTGGCTGGTTTACATCTCTTAACCTTTTCTATCCAATCTTTACTCAGAGTCTCAATGATTTCTGTTCTAGCTACTTGGTTAAGATTGTGGACCTTCCTTTCATCATTAGTCAATTCAGAACTCTTCTTTTCTTGTCTAATTCTTGATTCAGCTGATTTTTCTCCTGTGCTGGTGCCTCCATGATAAAACTTTATAGGACCTTCCTCAAGGACCTCTTCCATTCTATCATGAATGGCCTTCAGATGATTTTTCATCCTAAATTTCCAATAATCATAATCTTCAATGGAAAATTCAGGAAGATTCCTAGACTTTTTACTTTTCCCTGATGACATAATAAATCAAGAAAATACTCCACAAAAACTTATTAGTAGCTCTGTTAGTTAATGAAAGAAAATGAAGAAAATCAAGATTATTCCAGAATCTTGTTCAAGACCTAAAATCAATATCAGAACAGCTTAACACTGCTCTGATACCACTTGTTGGTCCCGGAAAGTTGAGTTGATTAAAACCTTGAGTAAGCTTCCTAGAACAAAATCTAGAAAGGGGGGGTTTGAATAGATTTTGTAGATTTTTCAACTCTTTCAAAATCAATTCAAAATATCAGATTAAACACAGCGGAATATAAATGGATTCTCAACTTTTTATAAGATCAAAAGCAAGGTTGATATTCAGATTTTAGTTAAGATTCTGAATTTTAATCTTGAATTAATATAATTGCAAATCATACAGAAACTAAAGAAAGCAAGAAATAACACCAGGATTTATAGTGGTTCGGATTTTAATAATCCTACATCCACTCTCCTTCTTCAATCTGAAGAAGGGACTCTGCTTACTGCTTACTTTCTTACTTCCATCTTACAACTTACAACTTGTACAATTCTTCAAATCTTCAATCTCCTAAACCTTTCTTCTAGAAATCTAACTATTACAGTGTGTATTGGATTTTGAAGATTACAAGAAAAGTGTTCTAAAAAACACTTAGAATTTTTTTTTGAAAACTCACTAGAAATACTTGTGAAAAGATTGTGATTGAAATCTGAGTAGTGAATAGAGTAAAAATCTAATATGCATAAGTGTTCTATATATCTTGAAAGAAAAACCTAGATCTATTTATAAGTCTGGAAAGACAGTTAGTTTGTTAGTTAGTTCTAACAAACTTGAAACTGCTTAACAAACTTAAACTGCTCTAGACCTCAGCTGATTCTTCATACTCATCTGCAGCTGACTTTGTGAAAACTTGCCTTTCTTATTCTACTCGGCTTATCTTGACCTCGTCTGAGCTCTTCATATTTGTCTCCTGTAGATGACTAGACTTGAGCTTGTCTTCAGATGACTAGCATGATATCAGACCTCAGCTGACTAGCTTAATGCACGACCCCGTCTGATCAGCTTACATCCTCAGCTGTTCTTCAGGTTGGCTGATTAGTCTGATCTGCTCTTTAACTCATCAAAATCTCTTGATTCAACATCCTTTGACCTGATGGTGAGAGTCACCTACAAAGGGACTCGTCGGGATTTGAAGAAGAACTTGCTGAGAAGAAAGTTTAGATTGTTAATGATTGTGGTCACAAAATCGGTGCTTAGGGAGCAGAGTTCACATGATGGGCTATCCAAGCCCAAATTGTGTGTTATGAGGGCCATTCTGGATGGAGTTCGAGTGAATTGGGTAGAACTGCTGATTCACAAACTGAGTGAGGAGAAGAAAAGGCTCAGTTTCAAATCATCTGCTGAGGGTTGGATGGAAAACTCAACAGTCAGTCTGTTCAATAAGATAATCGTGCTAATAGAAGGATTGAACAGAGCAACTGACTGGAGAGTAGGTACTAAGAATTACTCCAAGCAGAAAGGCATTCTGACGAAGAATGAAAGGCTTGGAGGAATTCCAGACTCAGATGATGAGTCTAACGCTGCCAGAGAACAGAGGGCAGCGGCGGCAGCTGAGGAGGCAAGAAGACTGGCTACCGAGCCAGAGGCCGAGCCTGCAGCAGAGGAGGAGGCAGTGGCTGAGGATGTGGCTCTGGAGTCCACAACAGAGGAGACAGCAGCTGAGGTACCTGCAGCTGGGATCACAACACTTGAAGAAGCAGTTGTGGTTCCAGTCCAGGAAGAAGTTGCTGTGGCCCTAAGAGCATCTCATAGGAAGAAAAGGAGGAGGCTGGTGAAAGCTTCGGAGAAAAGGAAAGGGGAAGGATCGTCTGCTGTTTCTGCCAAAGACACCTCAGAAGAAGAGGAGGAAGAAGTTGAAACCCCACTGGTAAGGAGGCTAAGAAAAATATCCCAAAGCTCAGAAGGCTCCTCCAGGACAGAAGGGTCAGAGCAGCAGGCTGAGACTACTACTCTTCTACCAGAGGAGATACCAATACTGAAGATAGCAGCCGAGGTTGGGCAGTTTGAAGTTCTTCCCTCCCCAACCAAGGAAGCTGCTCTCTCCCCCATTCCTGAGAAAGGTATGAGCTTATCCTCTTCTCCATCTTTTTCTCTTGCACCAGGCAATGAAGAAGTGCCCCAGGCTGGCACTTCAGAGCCTCTAAATCAGCCTACCATTCCATCAGTCTAACCAGGCAATGAAGAGGTAACCCAGGCTGGTACCTCAGAGCCTCTTGAACAGCCTACTCCCTCAATAGTCCAAACACAAGCCACAATCCCAGAATCAGATCAACCCACACCCCAGTCACCATCACCAATTGTTCAAACCTCATCTCCTACTCCCACTCCCACCACACAAATACAACCACATTCTCCCCCACCAGCTGAACCAATCCCTCTCCCTCAAGTTCACACCTCATCTATTCCTACACTATCTTACTCTCTCCTCCCAACTATCCAAACACACTCTCCTCCTCCACCACCCACTCAGAAAGAACAATCACTCTCCTTATCTGATTCCTCATCTGAGGATGACGACAACGACCTTAGCCCTGCTTCCGCCATATCATCTTCTTGATAAAGTGGAGAAAAAGATAAACTCAGCTTTCAAGAGGAAAATGAAGAAAAGGACTCAGAAGACGGTAGAGGCAGTGACCGAGACTATGATTGCCAGCATGATAGAAGTCGAGGTAACCTTGTCTAATAAAATTACATCTATGACTAACTCAGTGCTGGCTGATAAAGTAAAGGCAATGGAGGAAGAAATGAAGACGCTGAGAGAGGAGGTTAAGGGGTATAACCAAATGGTAGTGAACGAAATGGTAGTTGACCAGTCTGACTTTAGAGTCAAATGCAACGATCTCAATGCTAAACTGACAGACTTGGCTACTGAAGTTAAAAGGGGGAAAGAGAAGAGCAAGAGAAGAGACAAGCCCTCATAGTTGTGGTTGAGGAGACCAGGAAAGAGCTAGGTGTAAAGGCTAACACAGCTGATGTGGAAGCAGCTAAGGAGGACCTAAGACTCAAGCCTGATGAGTTAGTTGCTCTCCAGTTGAGGGTAAGTCAGTTGCAGGAAGCTTTGAAGGAGGACGAAGAGAAGAGGAGGAAGGAAGAGGAGGAAAGGACGGAGAAGCTCTTGGCAAAGCTAAAGGAGTCTGAACCAGAGGATGCCAACGGTAAGAGTAAAAAGGTAGCAGCTGATGAGCCGAGATCAGCTAACGTTTATCTTAGAGATGCTACCAAGGGTAAAGGGAAAAGAGAAGCTGATTATTCAAATCTTTCCGAAGATTAGATTAAAAGGATGAAAAGAGAGAAAGAGTACTACAGAAAGAAGGAGAAGAAGAGGGTTAGGAAAGAGAAGGGGGCCAATGTCTTCTAGAGTAGCGCGGAGCGAAAGTGGCTGATTAAAGATCAAAGTGGCGCAAACTTCAGACCATTCCAAGCAACGGATGCTCCTCCTAAGCTAGCTTGTGGCAAATACGAGAATGAATATAACGCCAAAAATCTAGAGGGAATGTGGATGTACTACTGGTACATTCTCAAAGCCCCTGGATCAACTCAGCAAGATCCAGACTTAGCTTGGCATGAGTGGATGGAGAAGATGGACAAAGACCTCTATTATCGGCTACTGGAAGAAGCAGATGTGGAGTTCAATGTAAATCTGATCTCTCCAGCTTTTGAATATACCATCCCTGCCAAGAAACCAGATGGATCCCTAGACCTGGACTGGGTAAAGGGAATAGTGCAAAGGGCAGAGGCGGAGTCTGGACTAGCTCAGGAGGAAGACCTCAAGCAGCTAAGGAGAAAAGTATTCAACTGGCTTATGGTCCCGGAAGAAGACCAATGGGGAGTCTGATAGAACAGGATTTTTCCTTTCCTTATCTTTTCTTTTATCAGCTTCCATTTTTGTAATATGTAAATATGATATGAATATACGTTGTCTTACCTGATCTACCCTGTTTTATTGTTTTTAAGCTTTCTCTACTGCTTTCTGAGAAAATTTTAAAAATTTTCTAAGTATTAATCATCTAAGAAAACTTCCATCTCAGATCAAAACTTTCTAAAAATTTTCTAAGTCTTAAAAAATTTTCTAAGTCCTAAGACTTAAAATTTTTCTAAGTACTAATCATCTGAAAAAGTCTTTTGACTTAAAATTTTTTTCCCTTGTAAAAATTTTCCAAAATTTTTCTAAGTGTGAATTAAGTGCTCTTACTTGAAAAAGTTTGAATTGAGTGATAACGTGCTTTAATGTACCTATTTGTTTATCTTGAATAACTTTGACTAACATCAGCTGTGAGTGTGTCTCTTTCTTGCAATTTTAACTTCATCAAAAAGGAGGAAATTGTTAGATCAGAAAAAGTTTTGATGAGTTAAAAGGAGTCAGACAAGAGTCAACTCAGACTAAGTAAGATGACCAGTTAACTTCGAAGAACAGCTGAGGTAAAGATCCAGTACTAGGCTGATCAGACTAGGAAGAGCTGGATAAGTCAGCTGAATTTGAAGGAGTAAAGGTCACCTGAAGACTACCTGTAGATAGTCATTTGCAGGAGATAACTATGAAGAGCTCAGACGAGGTCAAGACAAGCTGAGTAGAATAAGAAAGACAAGTCTTCACCTTGTTAGCTGCAGACGACTAGAAGAAAGATCAGCTGAAGAAAGGACAGTTATCAAGATTGAGTTTATTAGGTAGTTTTAGTTTGTTACAACAAACTAACTGTCTCTCGGGCTTATAAATAGGTCTAGGCACAACTTTAAAACACACGAACTAACACTTCAGCATTCATATTCACAATTCACAAGTTTCTATAATTCACTCACACAAGTTTTTCAAAGAAATTTTCATAAATTCTAAGTGTTTATAGAACACTACTCTGTATATCTTCAACACACTTTGCACTGTAAATTTAGAGATTCCAGAAAGTTTAGGAGTTGAAGATAGGCTTGAAAATTGGAAGATCATCATCAGAAAAGTTGTAATTTGTAAGACTGTAAGTCAGTAAGTAAGTAAGTGGACGAGACCCTTCTTCAAGTTGAAGAAGGAGAGTGGATGTAGGATCAATTAGATCCGAACCACTATAAACTGTTGTGTTCTTTACTGCTTTCCTTACTTATCAGTTCTTAATCTATTTCAACTTTTAATCAAATTCAATTTCAGACTCACAATCAGACTTGCAATCAGATTGCTTTTGATCCGTTTAAGATTGAGTTTAAACTTGTTTTCCGTTGTGTAAACTTTGGTTCCTTGAATTGATTTTCTAGGTTTTGAAAAAGTTTGAAAATCTATTCAACCCTTCCTTCTAAATTTTCCCTAGAAGGTTGTTTCAAGTTTTTGAATAATATACTCAATCCGTGGGATCAACATTTGTTGACAGAATTACGGGTTGAGGCTGTCGGTTTCGACACATTTCGGGATCTTTATCCTTCTGATGCCTTTTTCGGCCCTATTCTCGCCTTACTGACACATAGAGTTCATGAGGATTATTCTATGGTTGATGGTTTTCTGTTTCGAGGCAACCGTCTCTTTATTCCAGGGTGTAGTCTGTGAGTGAGGATTATATCGGAGGTTCATGGTATTGGCCATGTCGGCCGCGATCGATCTATCGAGTTGGTTGGGCGCCACTACTTCTGGCCCACCATTCGACGTGATGTGTCCCAATTTGTAGCTCATTGTCATGTGTGCTAGGTTTCTAAGGGGCAGCCTCAAATGCTGGATTATATCGCCCTCTTCCCATTCCGTCTCGACCATGGGCAGCTGTGAGTATGGACTTTGTGTTGGGTCTCCCTCGACCCCAACGAGGTAACAATTCTATATTTGTTGTGGTTGATCATTTCTCTAAGATGGTGCATTTTATCCCTTGCAAGAAGACTTCTGATGCTGTTCATGTTGCCACTTTATTTTTTCGGGAGATTTTTTATCTGCATGGCTTGCCTTTGTCTATTGTCTCTGACAGGGATTCTCGTTTCATCGGTCATTTTTGGAGGACTCTTTGGCGTCTGGCTAATACTGAATTGAATTTCAGCAGTGCTTGTCATCCCCAGACTGATGGGCAGACAGAGGTTGTTAATCGCTCTTTGGGTAACCTACTTCGTTGTTTGGTTGGGTATCATTTGAAGTCTTGGGATACTAAGTTGTTGATTGGAGTGTATAGGGTAAGAGTTATTAAGACCAATCAACAAAATATCGAACCTAAGGGAGAAAGTATGCAAACGAAATTCAAGGATAAGAGTTCTAAATGGCTAAAGTTGCAACAAGTTTTTGGACTAAATTCTCTACAAAATGCAAGAAATTAAATGGCAAGCTTATGCAAAAAATCTATCAAACACCTAGAATGCAAGATCAAATATACTAAAATCAATGGGGGATTGGGTGCAAAGGATAATCTCTATCAAGGAATCCATGATTAATAAGCTGTGATTGTATCCAAATGCAAATCAATCAAATTAGAAAGCATAAACCATCATGAAATTAATCACTCCATTAATATCACAATGTCTAATGTGAGTATCCTTAGTTCTTCCCATCTCTCAATGTAGAAGTCCCCAATTCATACAATCATGCAAAATTGAAACCCGATTAACACCTAATCACGTTAGCTCAACTCTCGCCTATTGCTAGGGTGATCAACCATTAATCAAAAGAGACAATTTTTCATGAAGCACAATTAAGAATCACAATTAGGGAGCAAGCTAATTCAATTGATCACAATTATCAACAATCATAGCATGAGGCAATCACTTCATCCTTAATTTCAATTATCCCAAGCACAAAAATATTAGCCCATGGTGCTACAAGCAAAAGCCATGGGTAGAAAATCTAAGAAAGCAATTAACAATCTAATCAATACAATCAATGAATTAAAGAGAACAAAGGGTAAGAACATCACCAATTGAACTTCAATAGACACAAATAGGAATGATTAATCTTCTACAATGCTTCAATTCCACTTCAATACTCCAAAATCACAGCTGAAATCTTCAATTACAATCAATCAAAATACTAATCTAGTGGACTAAATGTAGAATCTGATCTAATTCTAACAATCTATGGCAATTACAATGAAATCAAGCTACAAAATGCAAAATTCGCCTAAGGAACCTCCTAGAAACTGCTCTAAACTGTTAGAATCAAGTTATGCTCTGTTTTGGCTTCAAATGGCTTTAAAACTAAATTTTTCGGTTTTGGGCACTCCTCGACTCGAGCTTCAGGCCCTCGAGTCGAGGCCTGAGAGTCGCTAACACGTTTCTTCAAAATATCGCCTGCCTCGAGTCGAGGCTCAGCCCTCGAGTCGAGGATCTTGTCAATTTCCCATCCCTCGACTCGAGGCTCCTCCCTCGAGTCGAGCTTCCTGCAATTTTGAAAATATTTCCCTCCAGCCTGAACCTCGAGTCGAGGCTTGAGCTCCCTCGACCTGTGCTCGAGACCAGAGAATTTTTATCGAGAAGGGCTTTGGGCTCGACCCCCGTTTTCGTCCCTTATGTTCGTCTTTTCATTCTAAGAATACCGGTACTCTCGGTTTGGCAAAATTCCACCGATTTACCTGCAAAACGAACGAAAAATATCAAAATCTCACAAAGTAATAATTTTTAGGCAAAAGAGTGATACTTTTCACATTTATGCACAAAAATCACACTTTAGCTCACTTTTTGCACTAAAATAGGCCTTAAAAACATGTATCAATTCACTCCAATCATTTTTGGAGGACTCTTTGGCGTCTGGCTAATACTGAATTGAATTTCAGCAGTGCTTCTCATCCCCAGACTGATGGGCAGACAGAGGTTGTTAATCGCTCTTTGGGTAACCTACTTCGTTGTTTGGTTGGGTATCATTTGAAGTCTTGGGATTGTTGGTCCCGGACGAGATGTGCAAGGAGGTGGAAAGTCTAGAAGGGGGGGGGGTTGAATAGACTTTACCACACTCAAAATTTTTTCAACTTTTCGTGAGCTGAGTGTGAGGTTAGAAGACTTTGAGGTCTTCTGCAGCAAGGTACTCAGAGTGTGCAATGTGAGATCAGCAAACTTAGAAAACTCGAAGTCTTCTGATAGTGCGGAAGCTAATCTCGTGTGTATTTGAAAAACCCTTTTCAATGAAAACCTCGATGATGAATACTAAGCAAGTTTCAGTGCAGGTTTATTGAAATAATGATGAATGAGCAGTTATATGTATGAATGCAGAAAGCTCGTAAAGACACATAGATTTTTATAGTGGTTCGGATATAACGATCCTACGTCCACTCTCCCTGATCCCACAGGGGCCTTACTATCCACTGAGCTTAGATAATCTATTAACTCCAAAAACAGTTCTAACAGCGGAAACAGTTGTTGATTCAACTCAATTTAGATAGGATCTAAAGCTTTATCAGATATTGAATTTTGTGATCAAGAAATAATTAATGAAAGCAAGTAAAGAACAAAAAGTAAACAACACCAGATTTATAGTGGTTCGGATCAAACGATCCTATATCCACTCTCCTTCTTCAACTTGAAGAAGGGACTCTTCTTACTTCCTTCCTTCTTGCTTACTTTCTTGCTTTCTTCCTTTACAGTATTCTTCTTCAGCCTTACAATTGATAACACTATCTCTAATTGGCCTTTTTGAAGATGTACAGAGAAAATGGTGTTCTATAAACACCAGAAAATGAATGAACACTAAGTGTTCGTGTGTATACAGATATTAGAGAAACGAGTTTCTAAATCATTGATTGCTAGAGTGAACTTGCTTGATAATGAAATTGCTTATTATCTAGATCCCCTTTGATTGCTGGAATGATGAATGTATTTATAGACCTCCCTTTGATGTCAGTTGTAACTTCCTTGATTTCTGTTTGGTTGGTTTTAACCGTCTAATCCTTTCTTGAAAACTGCTTCTTGATTAGTTGAAACTAACTCTTGATTTTAACTAATTCTTGCTTGTCTGATCTTTACCCTGTCTGATCTTTCACCCTGTCTGATTCTTCATTGTTTTGAACTTCTATTCTGATCTTTACCCTGTCTGATCTTTCACCCTGTCTGATTCTGTCATCGTCTGTTTTTCTGTTCTTGTCTCCATCTGACTTTCTTTGAATCATCCCTATCTTATTTTTCTATACTTAGTCTATTTGTCTATTTAGAGTTTTTATTACATCAGCTGACTATACATTGTCTCCAGCTGGTCATCCTAATTTTACACTTTTTAACTCATCAAAACTAAGTACATTTTTATCCCAACAATCTTTGTCCGAAATCTGTCCTCAATCGTCTCTCTTTCAGCAAACACCTTCCTGAGAGTAGCTTCAACTTTCTCACCTTCAGCCTTCACACTTTCAACGTGCTTTCTAACCTCATTTATGTTGTTCAACATCATGCCAGAAAGAGTTTCGATGATAGTCTCCTGTTGCTCAGAAAACATATCGGCAGTAGTTTGACGGATCAAAGAGGGGGCCGTCTGAATGGCAGCCTCGATGTAGGACTTTGACGACTCAATAGACTCAACAAGAGGAGTGTATTTAGCAGCCAATACAGAAAACATTGAAGCATACTGTTGTGTTAACTCAGCAAACTTTGAAGAGTAAGAGTTATACAAGTCTTCATGAACAACAACAGGCATAAAGTTGGGCAAACGTACAGATGTAAAATCAGGAAGAGGAGGAGGGATAGAAGATACACCTTTCCTGATTTCTTTAGTCAGCGTAAAGGGAGGAACAGAACCATCCTCTACAGGCTCCGGTTCATCTAACAGTCGAGCAACTAGGCAAGCAATCTGATGATCTGTGGTTAGGTCAAATGCTCTGGCTACTCCAGCCTTGGTCTGTAGCTCAAACTCCCACAGAGAAAACTCATTATGTCCAATCTCATTTGCCAGAAGAATGAGATCATCTATTGCTCCAAGCCTTGCATTTTTCCATACCAGGATATCTACTAGCAAGCTACGCTCCTCCGAGAAAGTCTGCAATCTGGGAAACTTGCTGTCCACCCAAGTAGCAGCCTCAACCATCAAACATTTCTCAAACGATCCACGTGACCTACCAGCAAGGTCTATCATTTGGACTGAATCTATCGGATTTGTTCCGATCAAATTTTCTCTGTGATCACCCTCAGCAACCTGGGTGCTAGGCTCTGAAGCGGCACCCATACCCGCAACCTCATCGCCAACTTCCATCGGTGCAGCGAGCTTCGAAGAAGAAGGAATCTCAGAAAGAGAAGGAAACGGAATTGGTACCTGTTCCTCCTCACTAGCAGATTCATGAGAGACCATCTCTTCAGCATCCGAAATCGGAGAATCATCAACCTCCATTGCATCCACCACCGACGATCCTTTCTTACCAGGAGATACCTTAGGAGGCATCTGTGCTCCTCTGGTACGACTGCTCACAGAATCTTTCCGAGTTGCCACAGTGAACTTCTTCGCCTTTCTCTGTGGTAATTGAGATATCGGAATCGATCTTCGCTACCAAGACTTCAAAGTCTTTTCCCCGAACTAGCAGACCTTGGAACTTGGCAGGTTATCCGAATCCTTCACCATCTCATCTTTCCCAATATCAATAGCCGCAGGGCAAATCGCCAAAATCGGTAACACAGCAGCAGGCTCTTCCTCAACTTCAGCCTGATCCTCATCATCATCAGAATCAGGAGGACCACTGAGCTCCTCATCCTTATTCAAATAAACTTTGCCTTAGTGTATGGTTTCATCCACTTAGGATCCCCGCCGTGTTAGGCATCATCCTCTCCAAAGAAAGACTGTAATCTTATTCGACATAGAAATATACTTGTTCCACAGCCCATACCTTAACCTCTGGATGTCCGTCCACCTCTCGGTCCGAAAGAACCTATTCTTTTCCTTCTTCGAGAATCTCAAAGAATTTATCGACCCAATCACACTCTACTCCATCCACAATCGCCTTTAAAGCACAAAGACGCCTCGACTAATCGAGTACATACTGCGCGTTCACCAAACATCACCTTCACCATGATGTCAAATAACAATCTATATTTCCGCTTGAGATAAGCTTTCTTCAAATCCGACACATGATGACGACATGAAGTTTTCGCTAGAGAACGAAAAGCTTCGAGATGATTTTCCGCCATATATGATTCTGGATCAATGCCTTGAAGAGACAAACCCAAGTGTTCATGAATATCCTGCCGTCTGATGGTCAAACTTTGACCAAACACTGTCGTTTTTATGATGTTCCGTCCAAAATCACCACGAACCAGAAACTGAACAACATAGGCATCAAGAGTCCGTCATTCTGAAGAATGAGCCGAACAGTACTGAAACAAACCCCTACCAGATAAGAGATTTAGAATCTCCACTGCTTCCCGCTGTCCAGTAGTTCGAAAATCCACCGATAATTCACTTCGCACTTTCTCCGAAAGGGCCAAAGGGTCTAGAGTCTTGTGTTTCCCTGCAACCTTTTTCGAAGATGAAGATTGTTTTGGAGAATTGAAAATAAAGCAGAGAGAGATCGAGTTTCAGAAGAAGGAAAAACAGAGAATGAAGATCGAGGAATAATGAGAGAGAGAGAGAGACGAGAAAAACAATTTATAAGAGAGAAGAAGGAAACCGCTAAATTTTAAATTACACAATAAAATTTGAACGTTGATTTGCATATTGCACGATCAGATTGAACGGTTACGGATTCAACGGTTTGAATTCCGAAAAGTGCGTGTCCTCAGCTTTGGATTTGAAAAAGGTATTTTCCAAAATTAAAAGATTTTCGGGTCCGCAGAAATAGGATGTAAAATAATATTTTTAAGGAAAAATTACCCCATAATTTGTGGTTGAAAAGATTTGATTTGACAATTCACAGAATTACTTCCCAATGCTGAGGATAAACTCAGGAATAAAATATTCCGAAAATTAATTTAACCATATAGACTAAGGAATATTTTAGACCAAAATATTTGACAAACAAATAAACAAGGGCAAAACGAAAGAGAGAGAAACATATCTCGTCGGTTGATATTGTAATCAATCGATACCACCGAGTATCTTGTAGTAGCAAGCTTTAGAACTTTCTGCAAAGAAGTTTTAAAGTTTTCTTGACAAAGCTTTATCTTCTCTTGAAAGAAGTTTAATGCTTTCTTGAAGAAGCTTAATATTCTCTTCAAGGGTTTCATACTTGACAATATGTTAACACGATTTTCCTGGATCCAAGAGACCTAATTCTACGAGATAGATCTCTAAACCGTGCTTACGCAATGGTTTCGTCGAATATCGCTTTTACAATCGTCGATCTGTATGAATCTTTTCCATTCGAATGTTCTTCTTTCGACGTGATCTCTAATAAAATGATGACGTATATCCACATGCTTGCATCTTGTGTGAAATCTTGGATTCTCGAGTAATAGCAATGGCACTTGTTGCTATCACGAGAATATAGGAATTTCTTTAGCGACAATGTGATAGTCTTGTAATTGTTGACTTATCCAAAGTAATTGTGAGCAACAACTCCCGTGACCATATATTCTTCTTATGTAGTTGACGTAGCCACTTTGAAGTTTGCTTCTTAGAAAACCAAGAAACCAGCTTACTTCCAAGAAATTGACATGTGCCCGTGGTTGATTTTCTATCAATTCTACAACCACCATAATCAAATCGAATATCCACCGAGTTCCGTATTGTCATCGTGAGGTACCAAAGACCTACATTTGCTGTACCCTTGAGATACTTCAGAATTTTCTTTCTTTGCATCCAAATGACTTTTCTTTGGATTGGCTTGAAATCTAGCGCATACTCAAATCTGCGAAAGAAATGTCGGTCTCTTCTGCTTTGTTAGATACAACAAGGAACCTATTAAACCTCTGTACATGGTCTCGATCAATGCTTTCACCATCCTCATCCGGATCCATCTTGTAGTTTGTTACCATTGGAATCTTTGCATCCTTGCTTGTTAACATTCCAAACTTTTCTAGCATATTTTTGGTATACTTTGCTTGGTTTATGAATATTCCTTTAGAAGTTTGCTTGACTTGAAGACCTAAGAAATAATTCATTTCTCCCATCATAGACATTTCGAACTTACTTTGCATCAATTTACTGAATTTTTCACAAAGCTTCTTGTTTGGAGATCCAAAAATGATGTCATCCACATATATCTGTACTAATAGAATATCTTGTTCTTCTTCAATTCTCGAACAAGGTTCTATCTATCTTTCCTTTACTGAATCCATGATCAAGCAAAAATTGCGATAGTGTGTCATACCAAGCTCGAGGAGCTTGCTTTAGTCCATATAGAGCTTTCTTTAGACGATAGACTTGATTTCCTTGAACAAAACCCGGGGGTTGTTCAACGTATACTTCTTCAGCAAGAACTCCATTTAAAAACGCAGACTTTACATCCATTTGATATACTCTGAATTTCATGTATCTTTGCGTACGCAAGGAATAATCTTATAGCTTCCAATCGCTCACAGTGCGAATGTCTCGTCATAGTCAATTCCTTCTGACTGTGAGTAACCTTGTGCGACAAGCCTTGCTTTATTTCTGGTGACTTCATCTTTCTCATTTTTCTTGTTCTTGAAAACCCACTTCGTGCCAATCACTTTTTGATGTTTTGGTCTATCAACGAGTACCCACACACCTTGTCGTGTGAATTGATTCAGTTCATCTTGCATAGCTTCTATCCAGTTTGTGTCCAACAATGCTTCTTCAATATTCTTAGGTTCTTGTAGAGAGACATAGTAGCTAAATAAACCGTCTAGGTTTATTTTCCTTCTTGTCTTTACTCCATCTTGAGGATTCCCTAAGATTAAGTCACTAGGATGATCAGTCATCCAATTCCTTCTGTTAGATACGTGTAATTCTTGAAGATATTGTTGTTGGAACATCATCTTGCGTCATTCCCCCTTGAGTTGACACATTCACATCCGTGTTCTCGGGTGAATCATCGGCAGCCCTTAGAGGTTTCTTCAAAGACTTTGTCTTGTTTGAGTCTCTTTGCCGTAGAAGTTTGCTAATCATCTTGAGAATCGAGTCTAAAGTAGGCACTTGAACCTTGACATATCTTGTCTTATCCTTGAGTTCTAGTTTCCCAAATCCTTCACTCTGAGACTCTTCTTGTCCTTTGTCCTTAAACTCAACAATAGATTCATTAAAAACCACATGGGGTGTTTCTTCCACAACAAGGGTTTTCTGTTAAAAACCCGATAGGCTTTGCTTGTGCTGGAATATCCTAAAAATATTCCATCAGCAACCTTGGCATCAAAGGTTTTTAACTTGGATTTGCCATTGTCATGAATGAAACACCTACAACCAAAAACACGAAAGAAAGAAACACGAGGAATTCTACCTTTCCATAACTCATATGGTGTCTTTCCATGTTCTTTGGTCAAAGAAGCTTCGATTCTCGAGTGTAGCATCTTTGTATTCACAGCTTACGCCCAAAACCTCGAGGAACATCATACTCTGCTAGCATTGTTCTGGCAGCTTCCTTGAGTGTTCTATTTCTCCTCTCAAAGAACACCATTTTGCTTTGTGGAGTGCGAGCCGAGACGTTTCATGTTGAATTCCAGCTTCTTTGCAATACGTCGCTATGTGAGAGTTTAAGAATTATGTTCCTTTGTCACTTCTAATCCTTACAACACTTTCTCCTTTCTCGTTTTGTAATCTCTTCAGTAATTCCGGTAACCTTGTGATGGTTTCATTCTTCTTGAACATAAATATCACCCATGTGAATCTTGAATAGTCATCCACCACCACCAGAGTATATTTTCTACCACTGAAGCTTAAAGGAGATACAGGACCAAAAAGATCCATATGGAGTAATTGTAATACCCTACTTGACGTTGGTACAGAAACTTCCTTGAAAGTGGCTCTAGTTTGCTTTCCTTTTTTACATGAGTCACACATCTGATCTTTTGAGAAAACTTCATTTGGCAAGCCTTCTACAAGAGACTTCCTGGCTATCTTGTTTAGCGTTTTGAAATTTATATGACTGAGTCTCTTGTGCCATAACCAGCTGGCCTCTGAAGTACTCTTTGCTACAAGGCATGTATTACTAGAACATTTCTGAAATTCTGCAACATAAACATTGCCCTTTCTCAGGCCAGTTAAGAGCACCTGATCGTTTAAACCACTTAGAACAACACACAGAGAACTAGAAAACTTAACAGAGTATCCCTTATCACGAGTGCGAAACTGAGAGCAAGTTATGTTTTAATCCTTCCACGTAGAAAACTTCCTCAACACGTACATCTCCAATGTATAGAGTCCCAACACCTTTGGTAATCCCAAAGTTATTGTCTCCAAATACCACCCGTGGGCCATTTTGTGACTTTATTGAGCTCAAGAGTTGCTTGTTTCCAGTCATATGCTTCGAACACCCACTGTCGATGTACCAGCCAGTATTTCCAGCAACCTCTCTTTCATGTCCCACGGCGTCCTGCACGTTTAGTTAAGTTTCAGGTACCCTTTAGATTTGGGTCCTTGAGAGTTAGCACAGTCTTTAGGAATCCATAGGAATAGACTCTTCTTATCATATTCAGAAGATCTTATCCTTCTTCCATACATATCAACATAGACAATCTCATCCTTTGGCGCCTTCTTGAATGTATGCCTATGGGTGTCGAATGTGTTCCTTCTAGAAAACTTCTGACCCTTCTGAGGTCTTCTGTATGGAGTGATCAGCCGCTGTGCAATGGTCCGAGGGTTTTGATGATAAGGGTACGTTCTACTTGAGCCATCAAAAGATTCATATCTCACAGGCACAGAAGACTTAGTAGACTGTTTAGCAAGCTTTGAAGTTTGCTTAGATTGTGTAGTCTTCAACTGAGACTGTCTCCAAAGAGATGGTTTCGGCTGATGTCTAATTTTCTGACCTTGCTGAGGTTTCTTAAGTTGGGATTCCCCCTTCTTTTGATACCCCATCGGTTGTTTAGGTTGTTGAGTATATCTACTCTTCTTCCCATTCAACCGATTTCTTTGGGTCAGAACCTTTTACCCTTATCGGTAGGTTTAGGTTTGGAACCCTCTCCTACCAAATCATTACCCTTAACATGTGTACTCTTCTTAAGTACACTTGTTTGAACCTGTGAGGATTGGGCAATGGTAAAACCAATTCCCTTCTTTACGTTAGGTGTTTGAGACGATTCAACTATTGTTTGAACTGCATGAGAAGCTTTGTTCAGTTGATCCAACCTTAAACTTAAACGTTCCTCACTCGATTTTATATGCTCATGCTGATGGAAAAGTTCAGCGAATTTTGCTTGTAGAATTTTCAACTGATCAGTTTTCTCAAGATTCTCAACAAGCAACCTTTCTACCAAAGAGACCTGTTCGAAGATACTTCACTTTAAGAGTGTTTAACTCTTCAAGTTATCGATTAAAATCATAGTGTCTCGAGATGTCTTGCTAATAGATTCTTGTGTAAATAGATCAATTTTTTCTTTCAAGCTCACATTCTCCTTTTCCACACAGTTGTAAGCATTTATAGCAGTTTTGAGATCTTCCATTAACTTATCAACAAAGTTATGGTCAAACTCTTCGCAAAAAGAAACACGAGAAGCGAGGCGAAGAGCAGAATCGAGAAAGTACCTCATCTCCTTTTGCCATAAGACACAAATCATTATCTGATGAGAAGTCTGAGGATGATGTTGAATCACTTGAAAGAGTATCCTCCTCTTCAGCCACTAAAGCACGCTTGTCAGCAAACTTTCTGTTCCTCATCAATCTCTTTTCTTCTCTTTCTCTTGGAGTTAAATCTGGACAATCATAACTGAAATGTCCCGATTTATGACAATTATAGCAAGCATCACTTCTTGAAGATTTTCTTGGACTAGGATCCCTTTTAGGAGAAAAATCTCTTCTTTTTGGACTATCTTCTCTTCTTCTTTTCTTTCGAGTCTTGAACCTTCTCTTCTTTGGAGTCTTCGATCTCTTGTCACAAGATTTGTTTCCTGGATCCAAACCAGCTTTCTTTGTATTCTTCCAATGTCTTCTATATTTCCCAAATTTTGAGTTCATTCTATCAAACTTTCTGGTCAGCAAAGCCATCTGTTCTTTCAGGCTTAAATCCTCTCCAATAGGCTCTTTAGATGACTGATTTGAAGTGACCTTGAAAGCAACTTCCTTTCCCGTGGAATTTGAATTTCCTTCATCCTCGTCTTCTTCTTGTTTCAGATCATATTCATGAGCTTTCAAATGCGAAAATAGCTCATGATGACTTATCTTACTCAGTTCTTTTGTATCCTTAATCACTGTAATCTTGATTCTCCATTTGCTAGTTAGAGATCTCAATATTTTGTTGTTGATCTCCTTCTCAGTGTATGATTTTCCTAAGGAGCTTGCTTTATTGATGATATTTGTCAGTCTTAAGTCCAATTGATCTATCGTCTCATCAGGCTTCATCTTGAAGGTGTCAAATGAATGTAGAATGGACTGCAACTTGTTCTCTTTAATCTACTCCGATCCTTCACACATGAGTGCTAAAGTTTCCCACATTTCTTTAGCAGTCTTACACGTCTTGACTTTCTCTGTAAGTTCTCTAGTTAATGTCTCTATGATCTCTGTCCAAGCAACTTGGTCAAGATTAAATAATTTCCTTTCATCATTTGACATTTCACTCCTTTTCTTTTCAATCTTCTGTCGAGTAGATGCTTCGGCTCCACCGCTCCCAGAACTTACTGGTTCAAAGTAAAACTTTATCGGTCTATCTTCTAGTGTCTCGAGCATCCTATCATGGATTGCACCAAGATGATTTTCCATGCGGAATTTCCAGTAGTCATAGTCTTCAATAGAGAACTCTGATAACTTTCTTTTACTGCTCTTAAGGGAACTCATTGTTAGTAATAAAAACAATTATGCAATGAATGCAATGATTTTTATGAAACCGGTTTTTCAAAAAGATCTGTTCAGGTGACCACAACAGTCTTTCCTCAAAGACTATTGGTAACCAAAGCCAGTGGTCGGTTGAACCACTGCTCTGATACCACTTGTTGGTCCCGGACGAGATGTGCAAGGAGGTGGAAAGTCTAGAGGGGGGGGGGGTTGAATAGACTTTACCACACTCAAAATTTTTTCAACTTTTCGTGAGCTGAGTGTGAGGTTAGAAGACTTTGAGGTCTTCTGCAGCAAGGTACTCAGAGTGTGCAATGTGAGATCAGCAAACTTCGAAAACTCGAAGTCTTCTGATAGTGCGGAAGCTAATCTCGTGTGTATTTGAAAAACCCTTTTCAATGAAAACCTCGATGATGAATACTAAGCAAGTTTCAGTGCAGGTTTATTGAAATAATGATGAATGAGCAGTTATATGTATGAATGCAGAAAGCTCGTAAAGACACAGAGATTTTTATAGTGGTTCGGATATAACGATCCTACGTCCACTCTCCCTGATCACACAGGGGCCTTACTATCCACCGAAACTGGTCTTGTCTCCTCTAATCTCCTTGAGGATTCGACCACAGGAAGTTTAACAAGTTCCTGCCCTTGGTACAATCAAGATGATCCTCGAGTGTTAACTCTTAGATAAAAAATAATCAACCTTTTCTCGTACAGAGATAATGAAAGGTGATTTACACTTCCTTGACCAAAAATAAATCTCTTAGGAAATTCAACGTTTTAGATTGATTTCTGGTATGAAGAATTAAACGTGTTTTTCAATGAGTGAAGGAATTGTTCTTGATGTTTCTCGCGCGTGTGTGTTTCAAAAAATCCTTCACTTCAGTTTTTATGATTCTGAATTTGACTAGCCGTTAGGCTAATTTGTCAATCAGGTCTTCAAAGAAATGGTAAGTGATAGTTGGAAGATTTGTTTGACTTTGGATAATTGATTGTCTGATACCAATCAATTATGCCGTGATTGATCTTGATTGATAATCAAATCTTCACTTGATTGACTTCGGATATCTTTGAAATATCTTTCTGTCTTTTGTTAACCCTGATGAATTTCTTGAAGTCAACTCTAGCAACCTTACACCTTGCTCCAGCACATCTTAAAACTTGTTGTAGCATGGATTCCAACCTTGCTATCTTCACTTGAACCTTTCTTGACAATACTTCTTTTTTCATAACTCTTATCATCTCTTCTTGATCTTCACGACGCCCTTCTAAATGACTTCGAATGAGATCTCTCTTAGATCTTTACGTCTTCTTATCAGCAGCCTTCAGTTCTCAATCAATATGAAGCTTCAGGTTAAGCCTAGCAAGTTTAACTATACTAAGACATAAACCCTATCTAGATCATCAGCTGACTAACAGATTCAGCTGGTCCTATTACACTTAGGTTTTAGGAACATCATCAAAACCTACAAATTCAAATCCTAACAGGGGTACTAAGTTGTGCATGGCTGAGTTCGCTCATAATCAGGCTTTGAACCGCAGCACCGGTTTTAGCCCCTTCTTTGTGGTATATGGGACGGTTCCTCGTTCCCCGGTGGACCTCCGTACTTTATCCTTTGTTCCATCCGCTAATGCACGAGCTGTTGATCTTATCAAGGAGCTTCGTGATATTCATGAGACTACCTTTTCTAGTTTGGAGGTTTCTACATCTAAGTATAAGGCCGCTGTTGATACGAAGCGTAGAGATGTTCAGTTTGAGGTTAGGGACTTTGTTTGGGCCGTTCTCACTAAAGATGTTTCCTAGCTCATGAGTATAACGAATTGACATCTCGTAAGATTAGCCCTGTTGAGATCATCGAGAAGATCAACCCCAATGCCTACCGACTCCGCCTTCCCGGTCATCTCCGTATAGCCGACGTGTTCAATGTCAAGCACTTGGTTCTATTTCAGGGGGACAATTCAACAGGAGACGAAGCTGTGGTCGATTCGAGAGAAAATCATTCCGAAGGGGGAGGGAATGATGGAGACGAAGTTGCGCTCGTCTACTTGGAAAAATAAGAGCCTTCTTTGCCTTAATTTATTGTTTCTTCTTCTCCTTAGCCCTTTTATTATTTGTATTTCCCTAAGACTCAATGGGCCTTTAAGCCCATTAGTCACTTTTAGCTTGTATTTAAGACTAGTGTTCCTCTCTTGTGGGAGTTAGATGAATTATGAATGAAATTAAAGGGATGCTCCCCATTTTGAGACAAAAGACCGACTAGTATACGTAGTATCAAGTCGAGTATTTCATTATTCAATTTTTTTGTGTTCGTTCTCTTTTATTATTTTTATTGTTGGTGCCCATTGATATTAAACTTCGCTGCATCACCAATCCTACTTATACAAGTGCTTGGAGTTAATTAGTTAGTTAAAACTAACTTTGACTTCATAATTATTTCTTGGAATAACTGCTCCTTCATCAGCTGATCTTCTTTCGTTGTCATCTGACTGACTTGGCTTTGATCTACTTTTCTTATTCTACTCAGCTGATCTTCACCTTGTTTTGAGATCTCCATTTCTATCTTCTATCAGATGACTTAATCCAGTTGATCTTCTTCACATGACTTGAGCCTTGTGGATCCTCAACTGACCTAGTCTGAACTACTAAAATATAAAGCTTTAAAATACTTTATTACATCAGTTGTTCTATACAACTCACCTGGTCATCCTAGATTATAAATCACTCCTAATTTATGTTAGGATGTATACTATAAGCTTAGCTTTTGTATGAACATCTTTCTGATATGAGATTCTTTATGATCAAAATACTTATTTTTTATGATTGTTACATCTATCATTGTTTTTGTCCAGATTAGTCTATACTGTAGATAATATGGTGTGTGGTGTCACACAGAAGATCATGCTATCAGTTCCTTATAGATTATAAATAATTGCTCACAACCAAGATGGATTTGGACAAACCATTGGAACGGTTGTGGTGTAATTTGGTATTAGTCTATCTTGACTATAAAGTTACACTAGTATATTTTATATGTATTGAGAAGGACCATATGAGGTTGTTCAATTTGTACTGACTATATAAAAGAACAAGACCTCTGTTATTATGGATGTACGTCTTCTTAATCCCTATATAATAACGGGCACGTGTACTCAGTGTATGTTTTTGTAATTTGCCAATGGGTGAGATTTATTAAATCAATAGACTCGGTGAATTGGGAGATAGCACTGTTTATATGGTGTGTTGTTGATTATAGAAGAAATCCGTGTCCTAATTATTTAGGATGATGATGTCTCCTTGAGGAGCTCATAAAGATTATCATGTAAACCCTGCAGGTGGATTTAATCCGACATGATAATAAAGATGAGTGGTACTACTCTTGGAATTAGATGTAAATTAATTAAGTTGTCAGTAACTTATTTAATTTATGGACATTTGATATCTTAAACACGGGAAAATAAACGTACACATAATAAAGGAGCCCATATTGTAATATGGGATTAGAACGGTAATTCAATTATAACTCTTTAGTGGACCGAGTTATAATTGATGGGCTTAAGTGGAGTGTTCGGATTGAACATAGGACGTTTAGGCCCATCAGGAGGCCCAACCCTAATTCCTCCTTAGGGTCCCTATTGTAGCCTATAAATAAACCCTACATCAGAGCCTCCCAGACATGTGAAAAAAAACGTAAGATTAGAAAGAGGCGGATTCTGATTCCTTGGAAGATCGTCGACCACACGACGTTCAAGGGAAAGGGATAGGAATACGACCGAAGATCGTGAGGTTCGTGGCTCATCCTTGATCCGCAGTTCTGATCTTAGAACTGGTTCGACTTCACTTATTACGGTGAATAGGTATGATTTTCTTTCCGCTGTGTTTACATGCATTTGATCCCGAATCAGATAATCACATAGAGTCGGTGATCCGGTGGTTCCAACAATTGGTATCAGAGCCGCGTTTTCTGACTCTATGCGATGGATTCGGTTAATAATTTTGTAATGTGTTCCTATGATCTGTTATAATAGGGTTTGCATATTTTTATAATTTGTTATAATAGGGTTTGCAAATTTTATGATCTGATATAATAGGGTTTGCAAGTTTTATGATGTTTCTACAGGAACCCTAAATTCAACTATTGTGGTCTGTATGTGTGTTTATGTATGGATTAAACCCTCGGACCTGTCGAGGTTATTTTTTTGGATTGGTTCATGATTGTAATAGTAATTAACACGACGGTCTATCGTGTAGGTTTTTATTTTTCCGATATAGATGATGTATATGATCGATGGATAAAACTGTAATAGCATAGATTAGGGTTATTCGATTGGTGAACAAGATCGATGGATGAACCAGATTCCAGACCGTATGGCGTGGCGCTGCCCCCCACCCCGCAACCTGACCAGGCAGGTCGATCCCCGTATGACGGCGAACATTCAAGAACACGGGTGTATCAAAGAGGCCATAATAGTTGGAATTTTTTGTTTTCCATATTTATGCTTTTATGTGTCTCATATGTTATGCATGCTTTTATGTGTCTCACATGTTATGCATGCTTTTATATGTCTCATATGTTATGCATACTTTTATGTGTCTCACATATTATGCATACTTTTATGTGTCTCATATGTTATGCATGTTAAAATCCCTCATGATAAATAACTAAGTGGGAGAGGGATTAACTTCAATAAATCCCATGGCCTCCATTTCTGATTTGTAAGTGATGCATTCAAACATAAACGTTGATTTTAAGTGCCTTATTCCATATTGGATGTGTTTGTTTGCGGATCACTAGATCAAACTTCCTTATGGATGATTATAAGAAAAGTTATTTAGGAGTGTGTTATCTTCTCCATGTGTTATCTTCTCCATCTGAAGAGGCACAAACCTAGATAATTGACTTGATATTAAGAAATGGTATACACTTAGGTGCATGTGATAGTATCCTCCCCATCGGAGTAAGTGCTGTTATTTGTATGGCTAAAGATAAACCAACTATTAATTTTATTTTGTTTGACAAAATAATGAAATTAATGGATAAAACCTCCTCTTACAAATGTTTGAATTAGTATACGCCCACACTATCGTGGCATGCAAAATTCACGGTGTTTTGAGGTGTTGGTGAATTTAATTGTATTGTTTGAGGGAACAATATTGATTTAAATTCTTATATTTTGATCTGTGTATTTACGTGTTTCTTAGGATATTATCTATGGCTTTCAATCCTCTTGCTGTTATACTTAAAGAAAACAAACTCACTGATCCAAATTATATTGATTTGGAAAAGGAACCTGGATATTGTCTTGACTGCTGAAGAGTACAAGTTTGTACTCACTGAGGTCTGTCCTGAAAAACCCAATGAAAACTCTAGTGAAGAGGAGAAAGAGACTTATAAGAAGTGGATCAAGGCAGATGAGATGACACAGTGTTACATTTTGGCTTCTATATCAAACGTTCTGCAACATCAGCATCAGGCCATGAGCTCTGCTTATGAGATGATGCTCAATCTCAAAGAACTCTTCGGACACCAGAGTCGGGCTGCTAGGCAAGAGGCCATGAGAAACTTAATGACGACCACCATGACTGAGGGGACACCCGTAAAGGATCATATCCTTAAGATGATGGCTCATTTGAATGAGATGGAAGTCCTAGGAGCTGAAATCGATGGGAAAACCCAGTTCGATATCGTTCTTCAGTCGCTGCCTAAGAGTTTTGAGCAGTTCCGCCTGAACTACAACATGAACAAAAGGTTGTATTCGTTGGCAGAACTTCTGACAGAACTCCAATCGGCAGAAGGGATACTTCGTCAAACTTCCCAAGCTTATATTACTGAAAATGTTTCTACATCTAAGCCAAAAGGCAAAGCGATGAAGAAAAAGAAACAAGCTGGTTTGGCAAAGAAAGTGGGTGAACCAAAGAAAATTGGTCCACAAAATGGCGTGAAGAAGCCAAAGGGCAAATGCTTTCTATGCAAGCTGCCAGAACATTAGAAGGTAGATTGTCCCCGTAAAAGGGAAAACAAAGAAGGTATATCTTATTCACTATCTGTTGAAATATGTTTAGCGGTGTTATCTATCGGCACCTGATGTGTAGATACGGGAGCCACTTATCATGTCTGCAATTCTTTGCAGGGTTCCGGGAAACCAGGCGACTTAGTGAGGGGGAGATTACCATCTACATGGGCGACGCTACGAAAGTGGCAGCTGTTGCAGTGGGAGATGTTTATTTATCTTTTGATAGGAATAAGACTTTGATTTTGATGTCTTTACGTACCTTGTTTTAGAAAGAACTTGATTTCAGTTTCTAAGTTATTTTTGGATGGATATTCTGTTTCTTTTGATAGCAAAGTGGTTGTCAAGAAAAATAGTGCTATTATCTGTTCTAGTACGTTAATTGGCAATTTTTATACTCTCAATCCAATAACTTCTACGAAGCAACAAATAGAAATTAATAGTACATCTTCTAACTCAAATAAGAGAAAAGAACCTTAAAAAATAAACCAAACATAAGTCACATTAATTTGAGTAGGATTCAAAGGTTGATAGCCGATGGACCTTTGAGTTCATTGGAAGTGGAAAACTATCCGACCTGCGAGTCCTACTTGGAAGGAAAAATGACCAAAAGGCCTTTTAAAGCCAAGGGGTATAGAGCCAAAGAAGTGTTGGAATTAGTTCATTCTGATTTATGTGGTCCTATATCTACTCAAGCAAGAGGTGGTTTCAAATATTTTATCTCTTTTATAGATGATTATTCGCGATATGGATATATTTATCTGATGCGCCGCAAGTCTGAGTGCTTTGATAAATTCAAAGAGTACAAGGCTGATGTGGAGAAGCGTCATGGTAAATATATCAAAACACTACGGTCTGATCGTTGTGGCGAGTACCTCTTAGGAGAGTTTAGGAATTACTTATCAGAAGCTGGGATTCAATCCCAATTGTCTGCACCTGGTACACCCCAACAGAATGGTGTGGCGGAACGAAGGAATAGAACTCTCTTGGAAATGGTTAGATTGATGATGAGCTATTCGGAATTACCGAGTTCGTTTTTGGGGTATGCCCTGGAAACGATAGCGTACATTCTGAACTTGATACCTTCTAAGACAGTATCTTCTACTCCCACAGAATTATGGAACGGGCATAAGCCTAGTTTGAAACACATTGGGATTTGGGGTAGTCCAGCACATGTGCTAAAAGGAGATGCTGATAAGTTGGAATCTCGTACGGAAGTTCGGCTGTTTGTGGGCAAGGTGGTTTGTTTTATAGTCCTAAAGATCAGAGGGTAATTGTTAGCACAAATTCTCGATTCTTAGAAGAGGACTATGTAATGGACCACAAGCCCATGAGTAAAATTGTTTTAGAAGAAATGAGAGGGGAAACTTCTACCTTAGTACCAGCAGTACAAGATGAGATACCACAGGGGTCAGCACCATCTGTTACTAATGATACACTATTACCACAAGTGCATCGTCATAGTGGGAGGGTTGTTAGACAACCTGATAGATTCATATTTTTGGGAGAGTCTTCGGACTTAGTACCTGGTGAACACGAATCTGATCTTTGGAGCTATGACGAAGCACTCCAAGATAAAGATGCAGAATCTTGGCAAAAAGCCATGAAATCTGAATTAGAATCTATGGGTTCTAATCAAGTCTGGGAGCTAGTAGAACCACCAAATGATGTAAAAGCCATTGGTTATAAGTGGGTCTACAAAAGAAAAAGAGGATCAGACGGGAAAGTAGAAACTTTCAAAGCAAGGCTTGTTGCGAAGGGATACACTCAAAAGGAAGGAATCGATTATGAGGAAACCTTTTCGTCGGTAGCCATGCTTAAGTCTATCCGGATTCTTTTGTCTATTGCTGCTCATATGAATTATGAGGTTTGACAAATGGATGTAAAGACAGCTTTCCTTAACGGTAGTCTTGAAGAAAACATCTATATGAAGCAACCAGAAGGATTCATTGCAAAGGGCAAAGAGCATCTTGTGTGTAAGCTTAATCGGTCCCTTTATGGATTGAAACAAGCTTCGAGATCTTGGAACATCCGTTTTGATGAGGTAATCCAGTCTTATAGATTCATTCAATGTCCGGATGAGTCATGTGTATACAAGAAGAGTGACGGAAACGTGGTGGTATTTCTTGTACTATACATAGATGACATCTTGCTCATTGGCAACAATGTCAAGGTGTTGTCAGACGTAAAGGTATGGCTGTCCAAGCAGTTTGATATGAAGGACTTGGGAGAAGTTGGACATATTCTTGGGATCAAAGTTATAAGGGATCACAAGAAAAGATTGTTATGCTTATCTCAGGCTTCGTACATTGATATTATCTTAGCTCGTTTTAGCATGCAAAACTCCAAGAAAGGTTTTCTACCTTTTCGACATGGAGTACCTTTATCTAAGGAGATGTGTCATAAGACACCAAAAGGAGATAGAGGACATGAAGGCAGTTCCTTACGCTTCGGCCGTAGGAAGCCTAATGTATGCAATGCTATGTACGAGGCCAGATATTTGTTTTACCGTGGGCATGGTTAGAAATATATCAAAGTAACCCAGGACAAGGACATTAGACTGTGGTAAAGCATATTTTAAAGTACTTGAAAAGGACTAGAAATTATATGCTGGTGTGACACCTCTTCATTGCCAGTGTGGGTTGGAGAGGGGGAGGGGGAGAAATGTACCTGACCACGGCTGGGGTAGGGGGTCCCTTCTGAGCTAATTTCTTGGACCTCCTCCAGTTGGACCACCTGAGCTGCAATTTGCAGCGTGGACACTTCCTCAGAAAGAAGAGTCGGCTCATCCGCAGATGATCCACCCAACTCTGAGGTTTTCACCAACCTCCGCCTCCTTGGTGTCTTCTCCTTCAGCTTCATCGGCTGATCAGCCTCAGCTGAGATCACAGCAGGCAGCTCTGCCTCCACATCTTCTTCCTCTTCCTCCTCAGCCTCTTCTTCAGCTGGAGCCTGAGCTCCTACCTCAGCTCCACCCTCATCAGAATCAGCTGGAGCCCCGAGTGGCTCATCCTTGGTCAGAATCCCCTTTTGCTTTGTGTAAGCTCGGACCCCGTCTGACCAATTGATCTCGGCTGACAGCAAGTCCTCCATGATCACAGTCACTTTGTTAAAAAGACTGGTGATCGACTTCGCATGCCATTTCCCATTAACGACCTCCAGACGCTTCCTTTCCGTCTCCAGCTTATCCAGTAACAGACCAGCCCAGTTGGCCTGTACTCCATCCAGAATTGTTCTAATAACGCAGAGTCTGGGTCTGGTCAGCCCATCGTGAGAGCTTTGTTCTCCAAGTATCACCTTTGTGACAACGGTCATCAGAAGGCGATATCGTCGTCGGAGCATCTTCTTCTTTAACTCCGATCGGCGATCCCTCATAGAATTCCGGGCAATCATCTCAAATGATTCTACCCATTCATCAGATTTGTAGGTGAGAGGGTTCACTCCTTCACTGCTTGTATCAAAAATTCTGGCCACCTCCGCCGGAGAAACAGTCAATACCTCTCCGTATACCCTGGTTCGAAAAACACCATGTTCATATGTCCCATTGACATAGAACTCTAAACCTCTCATATCCAGTGTCTTATTGGAAGGGAATTTCTTGGAACAAAAGGTCCTCAATCCAGCCCTCTCCAATAAGGACAATATTTCCCTGGATTCTCCATCGGTGGTGGTGTCGAAGTCGACATACATCTCAGACTTCACCTTTTTATTGTAGGTTTCATTATGCACATCCACCATTGTTGATGTTATTCCTCTTAAAGAAGTGCTCATATACTGATTTAGAAAGGATTTGAGAAAATTTGCAGAGAGTTTGAGATTTACTGAAAGTGAAAAGAATGTTTTTTGAGAAGAAGATGTATTTATAGGGGAATAGATTGGAAAGAGAAATCGCCATTTTTGAAAACTTGAATTAATCTGAGCCATTTATTCAAAAAGTTTTTACTGAGTATTAATCAACGGTTAAAAACTAAGATAAGCGATTAGGATTCAGCGCGTGGATGTTAATCGCCTTTGGAATGCGTAAATAGTTACTTTATAGACTATTGATTTGACAGATGTAGGTTACTTTATGCAGAGAAGTAAGTATACCTGACGTCAGCCAAGTGATATCTTACTTCAACTGAAGGTTTACTAAACAGATGAGTTTGAGAAACAGACTAGTTTAAAAACAGATGGGTTTGGAAAGTCATCTGATAAAGTAAACTGTCTGATTTTTAAAAACCAACAGCTTAGGTGTAACTTTTTAGCAAATTTAAAAATGAGTTTAAACTAAAACAAACTCAGACTTAATTTTCTAAAACTAGGTTGTTCATATTTTTTTTTTTTAAAAAAAAATAGGAGTTTATTTAGGAACAAAAGTAATAGAATAAAGAAGTTTGATTAAGATGAGGTGAAACATTATGATCTGTGACCTGTTCCTGCAAAGACATATACTCAAAAGAAACCATCAGAAGCTTAAGGTAAATCAGATAGGATGCAAATAGTCATCTGTTTTCTTCAGGAGATCAGCTGACTATTGTGTCATTGTCTGATTTACTCAATGTCAGACAAGTAATTATCAATTCAGATAAGGTCAATATGACTAATCCTTGATTCTTGATTCCTAAAAGGAGATCAATGATATCAGCTACCTGATTGTCCTTTGACACATATCTAGTCTGATAATTGTTTCTAGACATTAATTTAAAGAAAAGAAAAGACCAGAAATAAGGAAACAGATGCACACAAATTAGAAACCAGCTAAAGATGCATCAAGTAATCCTAATTCTAAGCACAGTTCTTTAAATCTAGATTCAGCTAATGGTTTTGTAAGAATATCAGCTCTTTGTGATTCAGTGGCAATTTTCTCAATCCTAATGTCATTCTTCTCAATATGATCCGTAATGAAGTGATGCCTAATATCTATATGTTTACATCTAGAATATAGAACAGGATTGTAAGTCATTGCTATTGCACTATTATTATCACAGTAAATAGGAACAGCTGATGTTAGAATATTATAATCTCTAAGCTGTTGATTAATCCAGAGGAGTTGAGAACAACAACTTCCAGTGCCATGTATTCAACTTTTCGGTTGTAGAGGTGGCAACAGATGTCCTTTCTTAGATAACCAAGAAATTAATTTGTTGCCTAAGAATTGACAAGTTCCGTAAGTGGATTTTCTATCAATCTTACACCCTCCAAAGTCTGAATCAATAACCTTGTTAGCTCAAAGTTGTCATCACCGGGTACCATAACCCTACTTGCAAGGTTCCTTTGAGATATCTAAGAATTTTCTTAGCCGTCTCCGGATGAGTCTTCTTGGGATTAGACTGAAATCTTGCACATACCCCAACCGCAAAAGCTATGTCTGGTCTACTTGTAGTGAGATAGAGAAGAGATCCAATCACCCACGATACTCCGTTGCATCGGTGGGTATCCCCGCTCATCTCGAATCCATTGAGAAGTTAGTTGCCATAGGTATTTTAACTTCTCTGCTAGTTGTCATTCCAAATTTCTCAATCAGATGCTTAGCATATTTAGACTGATGTATAAATATACCCTTACTCATCTGTTTAATCTGTAAGCCTAGAAAGTATGTTAATTCACCCATCATTGACATTTCAAACCTGTTTTTCATGAGAATGCTAAACTCTTCACACAATTTCAGATTAGGTGAACCAAAGATTATGTCATCTACATAAATTTGAACTAGTAAGATGTTACCACTCTACTTCCTTTCTAAACAAAGTTCTATCAATCTTGCCTTTAGAAAAACCATTTGATGTCAAGAAATCAGATAATGTATCATACCAGGCTCTGGGTGCTTGTTTTAGTCCATATAGAGCCTTATTTAGTTTATAGACTTTGTTTCTTGTCTTAAAACCTGGAGGCTGTTCTACATAGACTTCTTCAAGTAACACACAATTTAGAAAGGCAGACTTGACATCCATCTAAAAGACTTTGAAAGATTTATATGCAGCAAATGCCAAGAACAACCTTATTGCCTCTAATCTGGCAACTGGAGCATAAGTTTCATCATAGTCTATTCCCTCATCATGAGTAACCCCCGCAACCAATCTTGCCTTATTTCGAACAATATTGTTGTTCTCATCTGTTTTATTTTTAAACACCCATTTGGTGCCTATAATCTTTCTGTGTAAAGGTCTTTCCACTAGATACCATACATTTTGTCTTTCAAACTCGATGCGCTTCTTCTGCGCATAGTCATTATCCGATTCGGATCTCGATAGAGCTTCCTCAATAGACTTAGGTTCGAGAAGCGACACATAACAACCGAAAAGACTTTCGTCTAGTCTAGCATCATTCGTGTCTCGCACACTACTAGATGGGTCTCCTATAATCTGATCGATGGATGATAGCTTCTCATCCTTTTGCCTATGTGAGGAGAAAGATCCTCATCTTGAGTCTCGGTAGGCAACTCCTCCGACTCAACCTCACCGACGTTCCCCTTCATCACCGACCCCGTTGATCACCGATGTCAAGGGTGTCCGATCTAAAGGAGTCTGATCGAAGTTGTCTTTTGATTATCGATGGGGATTCTTCTTCATCTGATTCTCAATCAAGAATAGGTAGATAGACAGTTCTATGTTTAGTCTTGGACAGCTTCAATTTTATCTAGACTTTCAAAATTTGATTCACTTTATCTCGAGCAGAATACAGTTCATCAAAAACAACATGAGGGGTTTCTCTCCACACAAAGGGTTGTCTTGTTAAAAACTCTAAATGCCTTGGAAGTATTAGAATATCCCAAGAATATTCCATCAGCTGCTTTAGCATCAAAAGTTCTTAACTTAGATTTCCCATTGTTATGGATGAAACACTTACAACCAAAAGCTTTGAAGTATGAGATCCTTGGAATCTTACCCTTCCAAATCTCATATGGAGTCTTACCCTTATCTTTGACAACTAAACACCTGTTCTGGGTATAGCAAGCTGTATTGATGGCTTCAGCCCAGAACCTATGAGGGGTATCATACTCAGCCAACATGCTCCTGGCTGCTTCCTTCAAAGTTCTATTCTTTCTTTCAACTACTCCATTTTGTTAAGGAGTTCTTGCTGAAGATGTCTCATGAATAATTCCACACTCATTGAAAAAATTAGATAAACAAGAATTCAAAAATTCTGTGCCCTTATCACTCCTTATTTTAATAATATTAACACCCTTTTCATTTTGAATCTGTCTGAACAGATCAGGAATCTTGTTCATAGTCTCATTTTTCTTGAAAAGAAATATAACACAAGTGTATCTAGAAAAATCATCTACTACAACAAGAATATATTTCCTTCCACTGAAACTGAGAGGTGAAACAGGTCCAAACAGATCCAGATGAAGTAGTTGCAACACTCTTTCAGATGAAAAGGAGTTAATACTCTTAAATGAGTGTCTAGGCTGTTTACCTTTTTGACAAGCATCACATTTAAGATCAGTGGATAAAAGTTTTTCAGGTAATCCCTTGACAAGGTTCTTTTTAGCTAGCTTACTAAGAGTTTTGAAATTCAGATGACTAAGCCTTTTATGCCATAGCCAGCTGATATCTTCTCCACCCTTAGCTATCAGACAGGTATCTTTGGGACAACTATTAAAGTTAGCCACATAGACATTACCATGTCTGAAGCCAGTTAACAGTACCTTATCTGAGGAATTATCTAAAATATCACATTTATCCTTTGAGAATTTGACAAGAAAACCTTTATCACAAAGCTGGGAAATAGACAACAGATTATGTTTCAAACCTTCAACAAAATATACCTCAGATACCTGAATATCCTTGATAATCAGAGTACCTACACCTTTAGTCTGACCACAATTATTATCACCAAATAAAACTCTTGGACCATCAATGCTTTGAAAATTTGATAACAGCTTCTTGTTATGGGTCATATGTTGTGAACAACCACTATTAATGTACCATATTGAAGCTAAGATCTCTTCCTTGAGTGATGATCCCTGTGAATCCTGTAAAACAGATTAGTTTTGAGGTACCCTAGTGATCTTAGGTCCTTTTGGGTCAAGAATCACTTTAGATATCCAAATAAACAACTCATCTTCAGACAATAAATCAGACTCAAGTTTTCTACCAAATCTGTCTACAATTATATCATTTTTGAATGATAACTTGTTGTATTCAGATTGAGTAATTTTCCTAAACTTAGGAAATGTAGGATAGCATTTGCTCCTTCCATCAAAAGGATTATAACAAGAATATCTTCTTATTTTGGTTCTTGGATTCCTTCTAGTCTGATAGGGAGTTTTCAGCTGAATTCTTGGTTTCAGACTGGGAGATGTAGTCCTTATCTGACTAGTTGGTTTCCATGGACCAATTTTAACATCCTTTGATTGAACAGATGCTTTCACAAATTTTCTAGGTTTTTGGACATCTGATTTATTGTTCCTATCATAACCAAGACCTGTCTTGTCATGAGATTTTTGAGAAGTATTAAAAATATGATCTATTGTTGATTGTGAATTATTAAGTTGACTGATTTTGAAGACAAGCTTCTCATTGTCTTTCTTAATTGATTCATTTTCAGCACAGACTACTTCAAATTTGTCTTTTAAAGTTTTCAATTCTTTTTCTAACCTTTCAGGTAAGCTGGCTGATGTACTAGCTTCAGTCTGAAGAAAACATTCCCCCTTGAATGTTTCCTCAGTTTCTGAGCAGTTCATCACCTGCTTGCCTTTAATTAGAATTTGAATCTGATCCTTTAAAATCAAATTCTCTGTCTCTAGCTGTTTATAAGCAGCCAAAGATGTCTTTAAATCTCTCAATAATTCATGGATAACAGTTTGGTCATGATCAGATGCAGACTGACAAGAATCATTATCTGATGATGAATAGTAGATTACCTCATTAGCCATAAGACAGATTTCATCATCTGATCCGAAATCAGATGAGGATGATGATTTCTTTGGCTCTTTTTCTTCAGCCAATAAAGCTCTTTTGATCTGCAAATCTCCTGTCTCTTTTCTTCCTCTTTTCTTCCCTTTCTTTAGGAGTCAGTTGAGGACAATCATAGCTGAAATGTCCTGGCTTGTTGCATGTATAGCAAATGTCACTCCTGTCTGATTTGGGACTGGAAGGATTTCTTCTGACAGGTGATCTGTATCTTCTTGTCTGGCTCTTGTTTTTGTCATCATCTGAAGATTTATCCATCTTCCTATCTGATCTGGATCTTTGTCTATCCTTACCTGCAAATCTCAATTTATTTCTCTTATACTTCATTCTCAATTTATCATACCTCTTTGTAAGTAAAGCCATCTGCTCTTTCAGAGATAGATCAGCTCCTACAGACTCTGTTGACACCTTGTCTTCTTTACTGACAAAGGCAACAGACTTAGATGAGGTACTTGACTCCATCTCATCTTCCTCATCTTCTATCTGAATATCGTACTCTAAAGCTTTAAGATGAGAAAATAAGGTATGGTGAGTAATAGAGGATAAATCTTGAGTTGCTTTAAGGATATTAGATTTTTCCCTCCATCTCTTGGTTAATGATCTCAGAATCTTGTTATTAATCTCTTTCTCTGAATAATTCTTTCCAAGGTCAGCTGCTTTGTTGAGAAGATTGGTCAACCTTACATCTAACTGATCCACAGACTCATTTTCTTTCATTTTGAATGTTTCAAATGCATGCAGGACTGACTGCAGCTTGTTTTCTTTGACTTGATCAGATCCTTCACAAACATTGGCTAGAGTTTGCCACATCTCTTTGGCAGTTTTGCATCTCTTAACCTTTTCTATCCAATCCTTACTTAGAGTCTCAATGATTTCAGTTCGAGCTACTTGGTCAAGATTGTGGACCTTTCTTTCATCATTTGTCAATTCAGAACTCTTCTTTTCTTGTCTGGTTCTGGATTCAGCTGACTCAGCTCCCGTGCTGGTGCCTCCATGATAAAACTTTATAGGTCCTTCTTCAAGAACCTCTTCCATCCTATCATGAATGGCCTTTAGATGATTTTTCCTCCTAAATTTCCAGTAATCATAATCTTCAATAGAGAATTCAGGAAGATTCCTAGACTTTTTATTTTTCCCTGATGACATGATGAAACAAAGAACAAAATACTCCACAAGAGCTTATTAGTAGCACTGTTAGTAATGGAAGAAAATGAAGAAAATCAAGATAATTTCAGAATCTTGTTCAAGACCTAAAATCAATATCAGAACAGCTTAACACTGCTCTGATACCACTTGTTGGTCCCTGAATGTTGAGTTGATTAAAACCTTGAGTTAGCTTTCTAGAACAAAATCTAGAAAGGGGGGTTTGAATAGATTTTGTAGATTTTTAAAATCTTTCTAAAATCAATTCAAAGTATCAGATTATCACAGCGGAATATAATTGAGAACTCAACTTTTAACAAGATCAAAAGCACAGGCTGATATTCAGATTTTAGTTAAGATTCTGAACTTTAATCTTGAATTAACAATATTATAAATTGAACAGAAATTAAAGAAAGCAAGAAATAACACCAGGATTTATAGTGGTTTGGATTATAACAATCCTACATCCACTCTCCTTCTCCAAACTCTGAAGAAGGGTCTTCACTAGCTGCTTACTTACTTACTGTACAATCTTTACAAATTACAAATCGATCTTCAACTCTTCAACAATCTAATCAACTATCTGAAATCTAACTCTAAGAACAAGATGTGTTTTTGAAGATATGAAGTAAAGTGTTCTATAAACACTTAGAAAATATTTGAAATCTCTTTTGAAAAATACTCTGTGAAATCAATAGTGAATCGTGTGAAAAATCAAACTTGCATAAGTGTGTTGAAGAATAAAATCTAGTCCTATTTATAAGTCTGAAAAGACAGTTAGTTTGTTAGTTAGTTCTAACAAACTTGAAACTACTTAACAAACTTAATCTTGAAATCTGCTTTTGACCTCAGCTGATTCTTCCTACTCGTCTGCAGCTGACTTGGTGAAAACTCGCCTTTCTTATTCTACTCGGCTTATCTTGACCTCGTCTGAGCTCTTCATGTTTGTCTCCTGCAGATGACTAGGTTCGAGCTTGTCTTCAGATGACTAGCATGCTATCAGACCTCAGCTGACTAGGTCGGTGACTGACCTCGTCTGATCAGCTTATCTTATAAACTTATTCTCTGCTGTTCTTTAGGTTGGCTGATCAGTCTGAGCTGCTTCTCTTTTTAATTCATCAAAACTTCTTGATTCAACAAGCTCCATCAAGGACTCTACCATGGTAATACTTGATTCACCCTTCTTCAAGAATTTCTTCCATGCGATCATGAATTGCCTTCAGATGATTCTCCATTTTAAACTTTCAATAACCATAGTCCTCTATGGAAAATTCTGGCAGATTACGACTCTTCTTGCTTTTAAGAGTAGACATGATTTTGATAAGAAAAACCTTTAAGAGAACGAATTAGCAAGATTTATAGAAATTTTGCAGAAAATAGATCAAGAAATTAAATAATCATTGGATCACGAAGACCTAAAGTATATCAGGAACAATTTATATACTACTTTGATACCACTTGTTGGTCCCTCGACTGAGTTTCACAAGATAATCTAGAAGAGGTGTTGAATAGATTATCTAAAAATTTTTGAATTTCAGATTAACTATTCAAGTTAGTCTTCTAAATTATTCAAAGTTTGCAGCAGAAAGGTTTATACTCAACCTTTCAAATTATTTGATTCAAGTTCAAGAAAAGATTAAGAACACAAGAAACTTGATATAAGGAAAAGTAAGAACAAATGCAGAAAGTAAAGAACAAAAGATTTATAGTGGTTCAAATATGAATATCGTACATCCACTCTCCTTTTTCAACTTGTGAAAAGGTCTTCTCTTTCTTACTTTCTTACTTACCAAGTTACTTACAACTTTACAAATCACAATCTTCAGATCTTCTACAACGTCTAACATTTTCTCCTTAAAGATATGAAGATGAAGTTGAAGATGTTCTACAAACACCTTCTAATGAAAATTCTAGCTTTTGCTAAACAGTGCTTTTACAAGTAAAAATGTTGCACCAAGTTAATCTTGATAAGTGTCCAGTCCTACTTATAACAAGTGCTTGGAGTTAGTTAGTTAAAGCTAACTTTAACTTCATAATCGTTTCTTGGAATAGTTGCTCCTTCATCAGCTGATCTTCTTTCGTTGTCATCTGACTGACTTGGCTTTGAGTTGCTTTTCTTATTCTACTGAGCTGATCTTCCCCTTGTCTTGAGCTCTTCATTACTGTCTTCTATCAGATGACTTCTTCTAGCTAATCTTCTTCAGATGACTTGAGCCTTGTAGATCCTTAGCCGACTTACCTTATCCGACCTAGTCTAAACTATTAAAACATAATGCTTTAACATACTTCATTACTTCAGTTGTTCTATACAACTCAGCGGGTCATCCTTGAGTAAAAATCACTCTTAATATATTATAACTCCAAAATTCATTCCCAAAGGGAATCGAACCTGGGTCTCCCACTAAAGTGAGGAACCCAATGGCTAGGAGGGCTAAGCCCCCTAGTTAAAAGTCATACTATTTTTATAATATGTGTTGATCTTTTGTGAGGTGAGTTTATGCATTCATTCAAATTTTTTTTATAACACTTTTCAGTTAAATTTGTTGACACATTTAAATAATGCTAACACCTTTTAGTTATTATTATTGACACTTTTTATTTATAGCAACTAGTACTTTTTAATTATAATATCTAACAATCTTTTAATTCGTATCTAAAAGCAATCTGATCAAAATTTAAAAACAGATTATAATCGACAGAAATTTAAAGACAGAAAGTAAAGAACACCGGATTTATAGTGGTTTAGATTTGAAGATCCTACATCCACTCTCCTTCTTCAACCTTGAAGAAGGGTCTCTTCTTACTCACTGACTTACTGACTTTCTGCGAGTACAAATTACAATGGTGAAGATCTTCGTCTTCAAATCTTCTTCTAACTATCAATCTATCTTCTAATTCTATGAATTACAGTGCAATTGTGTTGAAGAAGATTTACAGTGAAAGTGTTCTATAAACACTTAGAAAGTATTTTAGGATGATTTTTAAAACTAGTGAGTGCTTTGGATAAAGTGTGTTTCATATAAGAATGCAAAAGTCCTTCTAAGGACTGTGCTTAGGCCTATTTATAGACTCTTTCTTGAAAACTACCTTGACTTCAGCTGATGTTCTTGAGTACGTCGTTTGATTTGACTTAGTAAAAGTCTTCCTTTCTTATTCTACTCAGCTGACTTTGACCTCGTCTTGAGCTCTTCATTATTCTCTCTTCAGATGACTTCTTCAAGATTGTCTTCAGATGACCTCCAAACTATCGACCTCAGCTGACTAGCCTATCTCACCTAGTTTGATAAACTAACTAGCAACATAGACTACTTCAGCTGATCTATACAATTTCAGCTGGTCATCCTACTTTATATGAGCTCATCTAATCTATACATTTTAACTTTGTCAAAACTAACCTGATTTAACAATATATTACTTGTTTTAATAAATGTTACTCCCTCCTATTCATATTAGAGATGTTAAACGGGCTGGCCCTAACCCATTAGGGCCAGCCTTACAGGGCCACAGGCCTAAACGGTTCCGAGCCTTACCGGTTCACTCTTAGCGGGTCGGCAATTGTTGGAACCTAACTCTAACCCTAGCGGGCTACGGGTAAACGGGCCACTAACGGGTTCCGAAGAAAAAAATCAATTTTTAATATAAAATCTTAAATTATAATTATAATATAACACAATACAAACTTAAAACATAAATATTTTTCATAAACTCATTAGAAATACATCAAAATATTTAAACAATAAGGAATTACAACAAAATAAATTGTCAAATGCATTTTACATTTCCAGAAAAAAATCGTCAGAAATAAACTCAATTTATTTGCGAACATTCTATTCTTTTTTTTTTTCTTGAAATATTTCAAACCCTTTTAGTAACATTTTGTTCTTTATTAAGTTTTACCTTTAAAAATTTTCAACTCTAATTTTTCTCTTATTAAATAACTAATAGGCATGAGCTTAGTAAATAAAAAATAATAATAAACGGGCTGACGGGCCAGCCCGGAAAACCGGCGGGCTAGCCCTTTTAGCCCGGGGGCTAACCGGTCCGGGCCAAAAAGGCCCAGTTTTAAACGGGCCATTAAACTCCTGGCCCTAACCCTTCATTTTTTAGGGCTAAACGGGCTGGTCCGCCAGCCCGCGGCCCTTTTAACATCTCTAATTCATATTGTATGTTGTTTAAGGTTTTAGCACACATATTAATAAAAAAAAATTATACCCAAATTAACCTTAATTAATTAGGCTTCATTTTGCTAATGATATTAATGAACGACAGAATAATTTATTCTCAATTGACTGGTATGTGGCGATATAAATGAGAATCTCTTCAACTTCTTCACCAAGCACATATTTTTTCAGGAGTTTACAATCAATCTTCATAAAAAAATTTGGATTTGGAGCCAAAAAAATCTAATGAGGAGGGAATTCACAAGTTTGGAAGATAAATCTTCTAAAATTTAAAAAATCTCTCACCAAATTTTTTAAAATTGTCCGCCTCTTTCTGTAAATATGGCAACTACAGAGATAAATATTCACATCATCTTACATGGACTCAAAGTTTATGATCGATTTGAATCAACCTCCTTCATACATGGACTCAATGTTTACGATCGATTTGAATTATCCTCCTCCAATCATTGACAATGAATCACATAACGAAGGGGAAATTCCGATGTAACACCGAGAAAATTACGATCACCACATGTTGCTAAGAGTGCATAAAATATTTAATTTAAGACTTGACAAATATTTAATTATGAGAATAGTTTTTAATTTAATAATACTCAATAATTGTTTGACCACTTATTTTAGAGATTAGTAGAAATTCTATAATTTGAATACTCTAATTATAAAGGTCTAAATATAATATGTTATTTATTTTATTTCATTCTAATATTATAAGTCTAATTATATTAGTGATAAGAATATTAATTTTTTAATAAAAGATTTAATGTATTATTTTTTTAAAAAAAATAATAGATCTGGTTTTTATTTATAAAGATTTAAAAATATATTATTATTATTTTTATTTAAAAGGTCTTTCTGGAAAGCCTAAGCCCAATAAATCTAAACCTTAAGAAGAGAGAAAAAAAACAGCAGCGCTGCCTTTCGGTGGAAAAGGTTTTTCGATATAAGATTGGTACGAATTCATTTCTCGAATGTTTTTAATTTGAATTATATATGTATTTTTATAATAATAACTTAGACTTTCCTAGACTTATAATCTAGTTCAAAATTATTTTTTTAACACCTTTTATGCTCATGTTTATGTATTTAGATTGGTGTCACTACAAGAAAAATGCTGAAAGACATCGGCTTTTAACCGTTGTCTTTCTAGAAAAAAAGACGTTGTAGTAGCCAACATTGTAAAAAGTGGGCGCTGAAAGACAATGGTTTTAAACCGTTGTCTTTCCACTTCTTTTACAATGGTTACAGACGTTGTCTTTACTTCAAAAAACCGTTGTAGTAGGCAACAAAATTATCTAATTCCGCTGATAGACAATGGTTTTTAACCGTTGTCTTTCCATATAATATACAACGTTTTATAACCGTTGTCTTTACCTAAAAAACCGTTGTGTATTCCAACATAACACTGATAGACAACGGTTGAAAATCGTTGTCTTTACACAGAATATACAACGATTTATAACTATTGTATTTACCCAAAAAACCATTGTTTATCCCTAACAAAACGCTGATAGACAATGGTTGAGAACCGTTGTTATAATCGTATTACAACATTTTGAAACTGTTGTCTTTCTATACATAAATCGTTGTTTGTCACATGTATATACAACGGTTTAGAACCGTTGTTGTTTCTATTTTATTACAATATTTTTTACCCGTTGTCTTTTTATTAAATAAGCGTTGCGTTAACTTCATTATAGACAACAGTTTTGGAACGTTGTCTTTTTAAATTTTTTATTTATTTCCTAATAAAACTTATTATTAATTATATCAATAGCAAAATAAATAATTCAAAATAAATCCATAAACATTCAACTATCAATTCGTCAACAAAATGAAGTTTACAAAAATATTTTTCCCATTCAACTACAACCAACAATAATTTCATAAAGTTCTGAATACCACCAACAAATCATTTACAATAATTTTTTAATATCATTGACAAAAGGTTTGTCTACTATTTACCAACATCCATGCAAAAAATAGACATGCTAGCCAGATTCTTCCACCAACATTTGTGCACCATCTCTCTCAACATTATATTACAAAGAAAAAGCATAAGTAACAAGTAAAATCACACACGTATAGTCCAAGAATGGAAAAATAATTAGAAAAATAAGTAAACAAACCTCGATCTATTCATACATATGTTCCAGAATGCATTTAGCCCATTCAGTCCTCATTTGATTGATTTCATCTACGGAGTAAGTGTTTTTATTAAACTATGAAATATAAATGAATTATGAATCAATATAAATAAAAAATGATTTTAAAGAAGTTATTATCACTACGAATGAATTATGCAATATGAAAAAATATTACCAATGACTGCAACGAAGCTATTGTCACTTGTCCATTAAATTCCAAAATTTCTTTCATGTAGCAAAGAACAAAAAATCCGCATTGGTAACCATCAGGTTGCTTAGGGACCTGGATATGGAAAACACAAAATGAACAAAATATTATCATTCGTTAGAATATGTACTTACTACTTTATTTTATGTACCTTAAGTATTCTCCAGATGGTGGGTTTCTTGCAGGTCTTTTCCATCCCTACATCAGTCAATCTTATAGCCCTTCACATATTTAAAAAAATAGTTTGGTGACTGTGGTCCAACTAAATTGCATAACAAAGGTTTGAAAACACTCACCTTTTCCATCCCTACATCAGTCAATCTTATAGCCCTTCACATATTTAAAAAAATAGTTTGGTGACTGTGGTCCAACTAAATTGCATAACAAAGGTTTGAAAACACTCACCTTCAATGCACTGGCTGAGCATTTCCCAAATTTGAGCTTTGAGACAATAGCAGCTTCAACCTGCCAATGATCAATGTGCTTTAGTGCTTGTATGACTCCCATTTGTAAATATCCAAACCATGTAGTTAAAGAAATGAGGATGTTAAGGGTAACTACTTACACTATCATAATGTCGGTGGACTGATAATGGAAAGAAATTTATCATGGTGCATAAAAGACATACAACTTCTTCCTGCACGTCAAGCATCCCGGGAGAAAAAAAAAAGAAATAAATAAATGTGCACACATTAAACTATTTTTGCAGAGTTAATGGAAGCCAATATATTCTTAAGAATGACTTACTGAAATAAAAAAAATTAATCAAAAATATAAATGAAATGCAAATTTGGAGTAGGATAACTGGAAAAGATTAAATGCTTAGTTTAACTACACATAGTAATATTTTTCATTTTAAATGCATTTCTGTAAGCATGTCTGAATATAGGCCATGAGCAAGAATGAAAGGGTTTAGTCACTAACTAATTGAATACTGAAGCAATTGATACAGAGATAGCCCACAAGGGTCCTTTCCTTACATAGCATACCTCTGATATAAACATATGCTAACATTTTGAACACGAATATTTTTTGCTCATAATTCTAGCAGACTGCTTAAAACATTGCTAATCCACGTATGCTAAAATAGGCATATTACTTTGGGTTGTAGCCGGTAGGATATATGCAAAAGATACATGCATATTTGTGCACCTCAAATTGCTGTACAAAAAAACAGAATTCTCTTTTAATTCATTAAATGTGTAACAATTTCAATCACAGAGCTTCAAGTGTAATTAAACCATGTGAAGATAAAACACTTTCGGTTCATCCAATTTCAAAAAAAAAACTAACAAATTGAGTCTGATTGCAAGATTTGAATATTAGCAATTAAATGTAAATAAAAAGTCATAAACAACAATATGAGCTTGAAATCCCGAACAAAAAAAAAAAAAAAAAAACAGTTTCACAACACAATGATATATTTCCATCATAAAGAGGGGCTGGGTTTGGGAGTACCTAATTTCATTCATTTTCTATAGGAGGTTGGGGAAGGCGGAATTTATATTAGAAACTATACCTGAATATGTATGAGAAGCTTATTCAACCAAACAGCATAGGAAGCTAAAAAGCGCTCTGAACAACATTCTTGACAGGTCAATCCAAGCAAACATATTCCAGCCCAACACTTATCTGGCTAAAGAGCATTCATGAACAATCAAGCATATTAGCACCCATTTTCATTTTCTATTTGCTTCACATGAAAATATAATAGTAAAATTTTCCATATTTAAAAAAACACTGAATCCATTAGCACCAGACAGCAAACACATTCAAAGATACCAAAGGCAAGAAGGAAAACAAATTTCATCCTTTACACTCATAATGGATTTAAGGAATTTTCTTTCACTCAAAGGAATTTTTTTTCTCACTTGCAGTAAATTTGAGACATTTATAATGTATTATTTATGACTCAATAAAATTTTAGGACTTACTAAAATTTATAAGTTATTAGGTTCTAATGGTTAATTAAATTAATATTCTAAGATATGTATTTAATATTTTAGGTGACAGATTCTTCCTCGCTAAGCCTATTATTACTCTCGGACTTCCAATCCAAGAACTTTGAGAACTTTGAGGTAGGGTTCTTATTTTATACTTGCATTTATCACCTTTAAATACTATGCATGATTGATTATGTTATTTACTACTATGTTACTATGACACTATGGTTAGCTTGCTAACAAATTCCTATAATTATGGTTGGCTTTGCCAACAAACATTATGAATTATGTCTCGGCGAAATGACCAAATTACTATGATTATGTATGCGTTATGTTTCTGCGGAAGGGCTTTATTAACGTATCCTATGACTATGGTTGGCTTGCCAACAAATACTATGATTATGTGGTATGTGAATACGTTTTTAATTATGCTTGTTATTTAACTGTGACAAATGGGACCCTACTGAGCTAGTTGGTTGCTCACCCCAATCATTTAATTATTATTTACAGATTAAGCGTGGTGTTCGGTGGAAGGCGGGTGGACAAGGTTTTCATTGCATGAGGACTATTTATTTATTTCACTTTTTTTTTCAATTGTCGTAAAGATTTGTATTCTAATTTATTTTGAAGAGTCTCATGTAGGCATGTTTTGACTTTTAAAGTATTTGACACATGAACACGATTTCTATTTCATGCCTTCGTTTTAATATTTAGGCATTTTCTACTTTATTAATTCAGTCACTACTTTTTTCTTCCTTTCATGATCTCGTTGTGAGTATGAATTTATAAACTTATGATTTTTCTCATTCCTTTAAGTTTTGTTGGAAATATTCTATGAGTTTGATGCGTCTATTTATCCGCCTTAAGTTCTAAATGTTTTTATTTTTCTAAATCTTTCTAAAAGAGAGAAAATTTTTACAAAGTTTAATGTTTGTTTTATCTTGTAAACCTTTCTAAATTATTTAAGAAAATGGGGATGTGATCCAATTTCTGTGATGTCATCTTCATCAGGAAACTTCATAATTGAACTAATTGAAGACAATCATGAAGTTGAATATCCTATTATCGAACTTGACTTGAATGAATTTGGAAAAGAAAATGATGGGGAATCTTCAGATTCATCAGAAGAGGAGATTCTTGCTCAGCAAACAGAGGACACTACAATACGATCTTTTTTTCTTTTTACTTTATTTTACTCTATGCTGCAAACTGAATTTTTTTTTTTTAATAATGATCTATTGGGTCTTTAGATTAATGTTAGGAATGAATTCATAAAAGCGATATGATTATACTAATTCATAGCTAATTTGTTCCATGTAAATAGCCGGATATGATTATACTCTAATTCATAGCTAATTTGTTTTCATGTAAATAGCTAATTTTGTTGTACTATGGAAAGATTTGTTTCCACGTAAATTTCGAGTTTGTTATATTATGAATGTGCTCCACGATTTGATTAGTCTATTTCTATGATGGACTGGTGTTTAGAAATGAATCAATAAAAGGAATATAATTTGATATTGATAGCTAATTTTTTTCCATATAAATAGCAAAATTGTGTATTTTGGAAGACTACATTTAATGTGAAGTTACATATACTCCATGATTTTTTTTCCTTTTTTTAGGTAATGCAATTTTTATTTTATTTTTCTTAATTGAAGATGGCAGGTTTAAAAAAATTGAATATTGCAGGTTAAATAAAAATAGGCAATTATTTTAATCACAAGTTTTTTTGTGTTTTTTTACATAAAGTATTATACGAAGGAGTACATTAGTTGCACATATAGGTAAAAAAACAATTTGATGTTTTTTGGAGTATTGTATTTTTATCACCGATGGTAAAATGTTTTCACTAAAAATATCAAGTCGGATTTTAATTAAACAATGTAGACGTGATAATGAATCTCAATTATTCATCTCATCGTCTTTAATTAATAGGCAACGTTCGAGAAAAAAAAAAAGAGTCCTAACTAATGTCGAACGATGGACGATTTATTGCGCTTTATTGGAGAGGAGTATCGACGGTAAATTAAAGAAAAATACAACAAAAGAAGTGCAAAATATGTTTAATATCGAGAATATGCGAACAATTCAAAGAATATGAAAAATTCACAAGAGAACTCTACAGGGATAGACTAGATTGCCATCAAGCCACATTTGAAAGAGGAAAATAAAATGGCTAGACTAGAGTTTTGCTTATCGATGCTTGACGAAAGCACAATGTCGGGCGAATATAAGTTTAAGAGAATGTGTAACTGTGTGCACATCGATGAAAAATGGTTTTATATGACAAAAAAAGATCAAACATATTACTTACTTGATGATGAAGGCGATCCTGATCGGTCATGTCAAAGTAAAAATTTCATTGCAAAAGTCATGTTCTTAGTAGCCACAGCTCGTCCCAGATTTGATGATGAAGGAAGAAGGGTATTTCACGGTAAAATTTGATGCTTGCCATTTGTCACCGGACAACCGGCCCAAAGAAGTAGTAGAAATAGAGATGTTTGCACTATGGAGATTAAGGCAATAACATCTGTTAAGAGGGATACTATAAAAAAAAATTAATTGAAAAGGTTATTCCAGCCATTCATGAGAAGTGGCCAAGATCAGTGATTGGAGTGTATAGGGTAAGAGTTATTAAGACCAATCAACAAAATATCGAACCCAAGGGAAAAAGTATGCACATGAGGTCCTAGGAATACAAGTTATTAGTGACTCAAGTTGCAACAATGGTTTGGAACAAAAACAACAAAACACAAGCAAGAATACGAAACAACAAGGAGCAAGCAATAGATCGAACACTTAGAATGCGATAACAAAAACAACACTAAATGGTGGGATAAAGGTGCTAGGATTAACATCCATCAATGAATCATCAATCAACAAGCTATAATTGAATCAAATTGCAAATCAACTAAGATAGAAAGCATAAACCATCATGAAATTAATCATTCCATTAAAATCACAATGCCTAATGTGAGTATCCTTAGTCTTTCCCATCTCTCAATGTAGAAATCCCCAATTCATACAATCATGCAAAATTGAAACCCGATCAACACCTAATCACGTTAGCTCAACTCTCGCCTATTGCTAGGGTGATTAACCATTAATCTAAAGAGACAATCTTACACAAAGCACAATGAAGAATCACAATTAGGAAGCAAACTAACGTGAGTATCCTTAGTGCAACTAATCTCTCGATTCCGAAGCACCCAATCCACGCATTCATACACAATTATCACCCGATTAATCTCGGATCACGTTAGCGCAACTCGTCTATAGCTAGGGTGATCAAACACTAATCTAAAGAGATAATTATGCATGAAGCACAAATGAGAATCACAATTAGTAAGCAATCTACTCAATTAATCTCCAATCATCAACAATTATAGCATCATCAATCAATTCATCATCAATTTCAATTAACCCAAGCACAAGAGAGTTAGCCCATGGTACCACAAACAATACCAATGGGAAGAAGATAGAATTGATCAAACACAAAGCAAGTCACGACAAATGAGAAATTAAAGAGACAAGAGAGGAAAAACATCACCAAATGATCTTCAATCAACAAAAATAGGAATGCTTGAGTCTTCAACAACAATCTCCAAAGGAATTACAAGCTTGAATTGAAAGGATTACAAGATTAAATGTTAATCTATGGCTAATCTACCAACAATGAATGGAAATCTAATCCTAATTCTAACTTCTAATCTAATCTAAGAAGGAAATTGGCTTGGGGCTTGAGAAATCGCCCCAAAACCGCTACTAACTGCTACTATGAACTCCTCTCTTCAGTCTCCCTGCTTCTCCTCATTAAATAACGAAATTCTGGAAAACTACCCCCTCGAGTCGAGGGTCAGGCCTCGAGTCGAGGTCCCTGCAAAATTCCCATCCCTCGACTCGAGGGTCATGCCTCGAGTCGAGGCTGCTGCCTTTTTCCAATTTTTGCCTTTCTCTACACAGCCCTCGACTCGAGGCTCTTGGTCCTCGACCAGAGCTCGAGTCCAGGGTATTTTTCTCGCACGGGGCTTCGGCCCCGACCCTTGTTTTCGTCCCGGATGTCCGTCTCTTCATTCTAAGCCTAATGGTACTCTCGGTTTGGCAAAATTCCACCGAATTACCTGCAAAATGGACGGAAAACATCAAAATCTCACAAATAATACTTTTTAGGCAAAAGAGTGATACTTTTCACATTTAGGCACAAAAACTAACACTTTAGCTCACTTTTTGCACTAAAAATAGCCCTAAAAACATGTATCAATTCACTCCAATCATACCCCCAAACTTGAATTGTTGCTCGTCCTCGAGCAACGTAGAAACTAAGAACAAAGGAGTGAATTGATTGCAATTATGTCACATGGCACCATAGACGAAAAATAAGACAATCGAACTCATCAATGAACATAAGTATCAATGCAACTATCCACTAGCAATCAAGATGAATCATGCTCAAACAAATGCTCAATCAAACACTTAATACATTGTTCCTTCCATGGAGTATTTCACTCTTCACTCAAGTGTATCAAGGTTTAAAGCACTCAATCATCAATTGCATGAACAAGTACACCATATGCTTGCCACAAGACTTAATCTCAATCAAAATCATTTGTGATCAATCAAGAATCAAAGAGGTCTTTCTTCTAGGTTGTAATGTAAGCTCTTTGGAATAGGTGGATGTTTTTGGATAAGAGTGACTAAGTAGTAGTGACTTGAATGTAAGCTAATCAATACAAACCACTTCTCTTCTCTTTTTCATCAAGTACACTCTTCCTTTTTAACTTCAATGATCATTCCACCATTCACTTGAGCTTTCTCTTTTTAAGCTCACAAATTGAATCTTTCTTTTCATGCATTTTCTTCACAATTCAATCTTTTACAACCTTTATTTTCTTTTATGCTTCATTCATCACTTAACTCATCATCTTCCCACCCTTAGCAATCAAATCACCATCTTTAACCAACATTCAAGCTCTACTAAGCATAGGACAAGAAAGGCTCATACAAATAGGCTAAATTGTTTCAATTTCACTTGGCTTGCCAAAGAATAAGGATCATAAGGCTCAACATGGCTCACTAAGGAAATCAAATGTATTTGGTAGGAAAGTATTTGGCAAAGTGACTCATCATTCCAAACATGGCCTCTTATCATTTTCAAAACATTACACAAAGATCAATATCAACAAGTCTAGTGGCAAGTTCTAGCATACAAATCATGAATGATGCACTCACAAAGGATTAATATCAACCGTATAAGATGTACGATTATTAAGGCACAAAACTCACGGGCTTAAATTGAGCAATGAATCAAGAATTTTTAATCACATTCATCTTCACATAATTAATCTAGCAACTAGCATCAAGCTACATATCTACTCATGATCATAACAAATTCAAACTAGTCTTACAACTCAAGCACAAATGCTCATGTATATAACCTCAAGCATACTCACTACTACATGAATGATACTCAAAAATATGTCAATGAATCCACTATTAAGCTCAAAATCAATAAATCTCAAAAGCCTAGGAATAAGGAATCCAAAGAAATCATCAAGGAATAATCATCAATAGACCATTAAACTCAATAAGATCAAGATAATAACCACCATCAATAAAATCATCCAAAAATCCAAACCCAATCATCACAATCATCAAGTTAAGAGTACAAGCACCATCCAAAGTACAAAGGATAACAAGAATATCAGAATCTAAAGATCAACAAGAGGGAATAAGGAATAGGGGATAGCCCTAATAGTCGGACGGCGGCGGTGGAGGAGGGTAGTGTCCTGGCCCGAAGTTCCACGAGCTCATCTGCTGGAGGAGTGCATACATGTCATGCTGAGTCTTCAGAGACTCCTCCTGCATCCTCCGAGTCTCTTCATTAAATCTGCGGGACTCCTCAAGCATCCGGTACATCTCATCCTGCCGAGTCAGACTCTCTATATGCATCCTCTGACTGTCTGCCCACATCTCCTCTGTCAGAACCCACGACCTCTGAGATGAACTCCCCGCCTCGTACTCTCTACTCCTCATCTCGTCCTGCCAGTACATGTTAATCTCTGGCTGGTAATCCTCGTCCATCTGTACTGGCGGCTCCTCTTGCTCCGGCTCCTCATCATCCTCATCCTCAGAATCATAATCTCCGATCTCTACCTCTGCTCCCTCTGCAGCTCCATCACCCTGATCATCATCAGAACCCGACTGCTGACCCCCATCGTCATCATCAACCTCTCTAAGCACATCCCCATGCTCTCTAGTGTAAGCGTCTATCGCCTCAGTATGACGCTGTGACCACATACGCAGATTGATAGTCACAAATGCCTGAGATCCGAAAACTGTCGTCAACCTCTTATTAGGTAGAGGAAATCGGCCACCATGATGCTGCTGTAGGCACCACGTCCTACCGATGCGATCTAGCGTCCTCATGCGTCGCATGGTATCAAGAGTAAGGTCAGGGCCCTCCACTGCTCTGAGGTTATGCGTCGGAATCCCAAAATGCTCAGCGATCAATGTAATCATGCCACCGAAGTTAATCTTCTTGAACTTCGTGCTAGTGGCTCTCTCAAATAAATAGCAAAGATAAGCAGCCGCATTGAATCGAACTCCATGTAAGAAGCACCAAATAACGTATAGCTCCTCGGATACCACGGCTCCTCCCTCTGATCTCGCGAATATGGTGCTCGCGAGAATCTTCTCAAGATATCGGATGACCGGGTTCCGGATATGTGTGCTCTTAGACTTCCCCGGAACAAAATCGGGCTGATTAGGAGCCCCAGAATCTGAAATCCTCCTCCAAAACTGCTTAGCATTATACTCCTTCCTGATGTTCAACAGTGATCGGTCGGGGTCTGTAGGTGCTCCAATAATCTCGTTGACCTCGTCCAGAGTCAACGAGTACTCATACCCCATGAGCTCAAATGTAATACTCCTTGGGAATTTGGCCCTCCTGGCCTTATCAACTCTCACCGTGCAAAGAAACTCGAGAGTGAGTCCGATATATGTCCTAGGCCTCTTAGTCAAGAAGCCCCCCATCCCGACTTGCTCAAATAGGCGAGGAATATCCTCCTCGATCCCCATCGATATCATGCAATCTTGGTCCACTAGTCTAGTCTTGACCACCCGGTTATAGAGCTCAGAATATAACTCAATATGAGTCCTCCACTGGTGATCATCCCACTGAATTCCGAGCTCAGCGGGTGTCCTGTGTGCACGTCGGATAACAGCTTCTTTCTCGCGAATCTCCGCCTCAGAGAGGTTATGTCTGTCGGCCCCTCTAGACATTGTTCCTGCAAAACATTCCCAAGAGCAAAAATCAATACCAATAAATACAATACGAGCTCAGAAAAATATCAATCATACCATGAACGAGTCAACGATCAATAATCATCTCAAATGAACAAAATCCCTAGTAACTAGCAACCAAGCCTCAACAATGGTCAATGAGTCAACTAAACAAATATATCCAATAGAAGTGCTCAAAATAATCCTCAAACATGTATACTTACTAAAATGGCCCCAACAATTAATTCACAAGTGGCTTAACAAGTAATCATGCAAATAAGCTCAATAAAATTCCAAAAATCATAAGCCAATTAGCAAGTAATTCAACAAATATGCATCAACAAATCATACACTTCTATCAACACCATAATTCAACTTGACCAAATGATCCCAACAATTATACTAGGAATTCCTACAAATGCCATAATTCACAATTACAATCCCAATTCACAAATAAACGAGCACAATATCATTTCCAATCCTAAACATGCTCCTATTCTCATCAACGATCCAAATATACTCATACAAGGCTCCAAATCATCCACAATAATCATGCATCTCAAGTGCCTATCAAAATGCCCAAATGAAATATTCCAAATTCAAGAATTTTATCACAAATCATAACACCCATGCAATAATCATAATATATCAACGAAATTAAAGCCAAGAAGAGTAGAAATTACGTACCTTATTTGTGAATTTGGCCCAAAAACGGACTTGGAAAACACCCACTTTATTTCAACCAAAAATCCCCAAATTTGCTTCCAAAAACCCTCAAGAATCAATCTTTATGCAATGTAAATGATAAAATGATGAAATGATGATGATTTTACGGTGAAATCGACGCAAAAACGACGGAAATAGTTGGGGAACGGGGCTGGAACGGCGCTGCTAAACCCTCGAGTCGGGGTTCTGCTGCAACTGGTCTGCGTATTTAAAAAAAACACGCGCCTCGAGTCGAGGGTCAGGCCTCGACTCGAGGGATCCAAAAATTCGACTGCCTCGACTCGAGGTCTCACGCACGACTCGAGGGACTTAACAAACTGACCCCCTCGACTCGAGGTGGCACCCTCGACTCGAGGAATGTGTAAAACTCTGAATTTTTGACTAAGTTTAAATCCCTCGACCCTGGGTCGAGTCCAGGGAATTTTTTATGATTCCCGAGCCCGACCCGACCCCCAAAACTCCTAAAAATGACCTTTATACCCAAATATGCAAGAAATTACCGTTTTGGTCCCTCGATTTAAGCCCGGTCGCTCATTCGATCGAGGAGACCGGGTTCTCTTCCTTTTTGCTCATTTTCACCAACTTTTAAGCTCTCCTTTCCTTGTCGATTCCTCGATTCCTTTGCAAATTCGATCCTTTCCAATCCTCGTAGTGAGTATACCTACACACGGGCAAAACAATTCATCAAAATAATCATCACTAAGAGATGCATTTCTACCCTAAATGACACACACCCCCAAACTTGAATGAAGTCATGCATTCAAGTTTGGCTCAAAATATATGCAACTCCTAATGATATCAACAATTAAGCACAACAATATATGAATTTCAAAGCATAGAGCCTCATGTACTAAGCATAAGCAATTAAGTAGCAAGCCAAATCTCCTAAAAAAAAAACAAAAACACTAATCTACCAAAAACACAAGAAAGAAAACAAAAAGGATGGGTTGCCTCCCATCGAGCGCTATTTTTCGTGTCCTATGCCGGACTTATTCTTCACATCCAACATCCTTCATCGGAATGGCCAAGGGTAGCGATCCTCCTTCCCATTGTATCTAGATCGTTGAGCTTCATAATCTAGGAGGTTCACCGAAAAGATAGGACAACCACCGATTGGTTGTTCCCCTTTTTCTCTTGCCATCCTTCTCGATTCTTCTTTCCTTTCAAGGATGCCCAAGCGTTTTTTCAATTCTTCCCTATAGTCAAGATTCACAAGAGGCAAAATTAAATCATGAGAAGCATCATTATCAATTAAATCAAAATTTGAAGAGTTAGAGGGTATAGAAATGCTCATTTCGATCTTCAAAGCTTCATTTGATGCTCTTTGATTTTCTTCATCATTATAGCTCATGTCCATCAATGGACACTCCTCTTCCTCACTTTTGACAAGAGATTTCTTCCTTTCATCCTCATTGCTTGGACCCTCTACTACATTTCTTCTTTCATTTTCTTCCTCCCCTTCTTCTTCTTGACTTTCCATGATATTCAAGTTCTTTACTTGGCGTAGGAAATTTTTGACTTGACACTTTATAAACGTGAAGTGGACTTCGGTGATCTCCATAGTCCCCTCGATCCATGAATTGACCATTGCTTTGGTCTCATACTTTTCCTCATACAAGGGAAGCATTTCATCACACCTAGTGTCATTTTCCTCAATTCTTTCCAACAATACTCCAAGCATCTCTTGCAATATAGCTCTCATATCATGGAGTCCCCATTCTTCAATTTTAGGAGAAGCTTGTGGCATTGGATAGTCATTCTCATAGCTCCTCCTATCATCATAATAATCTTCCTCTTCCGATTCCCCTTGAAATTCGAATCCACAATATTGATTGCATGCTTGATCATAAGGCTCATAGTATGGGAACATCTCTTAAGGTGGGGGAGAAATTTCTTCACTTATCCAATCTTCATAATTGGATGGAACTTGTTGCCATTGAGAATTATCTTCATAGTTCCTCCAATCATTGTAGCTCAATTCTTCAAAATGTGGAGAATACACCCTACTATCTTGATAATATTCTTGATTCCACAAGTATGAGTTGTATCCTTCCATCTAGACAAGATTTCAAAGTATCAAATTCCAACAAAAATAACAAAATAAACACAAACACAAAGGCAACAAATAGTCACTTCAAACAATCCCTAGGTCCCACTTAAGGCGCAAAAACTAATTCCCCGGCAACGGCGCCATTTGATTGGAGTGTATAGGGTAAGAGTTATTAAGACCAATCAAAAAAATATCGAACCCAAGGGAAAAAGTATGCACATGAGGTCCTAGGAATACAAGTTATTAGTGACTCAAGTTGCAACAATGGTTTGGAACAAAAACAACAAAACACAAGCAAGAATACGAAACAACAAGGAGCAAGCAATAGATCGAACACTTAGAATGCGATAACAAAAACAACACTAAATGGTGGGATAAAGGTGCTAGGATTAACATCCATCAATGAATCATCAATCAACAAGTTATAATTGAATCAAATTGCAAATCAACTAAGATAGAAAGCATAAACCATCATGAAATTAATCACTCCATTAAAATCACAATGCCTAATGTGAGTATCCTTAGTCTTTCCCATCTCTCAATGTAGAAATCCCCAATTCATACAATCATGCAAAATTGAATCCCGATTAACACCTAATCACGTTAGCTCAACTCTCGCCTATTGCTAGGGTGATCAACCATTAATCAAAAGAGACAATCTTACACAAAGCACAATGAAGAATGACAATTAGGAAGCAAACTAACGTGAGTATCCTTAGTGCAACTAATCTCTCGATTCCGAAGCACCCAATCCACGCATTCATACACAATTATCACCCGATTAATCTCGGATCACGTTAGCGCAACTCTCGTCTATAGCTAGGGTGATCAAACACTAATCTAAAGAGATAATTATGCATGAAGCACAAATGAGAATTACAATTAGTAAGCAATCTACTCAATTAATCTCCAATCATCAACAATTATAGCATCATCAATCAATTCATCATCAATTTCAATTAACCCAAGCACAAGAGAGTTAGCCCATGGTACCACAAACAATACCAATGGGAAGAAGATAGAATTGATCAAACACAAAGCAAGTCACAACAAATGAGAAATTAAAGAGACAAGAGAGGAAAAACATCACCAAATGATCTTCAATCAACAAAAATAGGAATGCTTGAGTCTTCAACAACAATCTCCAAAAGAATTACAAGCTTGAATTGAAAGGATTACAAGATTAAATGCTAATCTATGGCTAATCTACCAACAATGAATGGAAATCTAATCCTAATTCTAACTTCTAATCTAATCTAAGAAGGAAATTGGCTTGGGGCTTGAGAAATCGCCCCAAAACCGCTACTAACTGCTACTATGAACTCCTCTCTTCAGTCTCCCTGCTTCTCCTCATTAAATAACGAAATTCTGGAAAACTACCCCCTCGAGTCGAGGGTCAGGCCTCGAGTCGAGGTCCCTACAAAATTCCCATGCCTCGACTCGAGGGTCATGCCTCGAGTCGAGGCTGCTGCCTTTTTCCAATTTTTGCCTTTCTCTACACAGCCCTCGACTCGAGGCTCTTGGTCCTCGACCAGAGCTCGAGTCCAGGGTATTTTTCTCGCACGGGGCTTTGGCCCCGACCCCTGTTTTCGTCCCGGATGTCCGTCTCTTCATTCTAAGCCTAATGGTACTCTCGGTTTGGCAAAATTCCACCGAATTACCTGCAAAATGGATGGAAAACATCAAAATCTCACAAATAATACTTTTTAGGCAAAAGAGTGATACTTTTCACATTTAGGCACAAAAACTAACACTTTAGCTCACTTTTTGCACTAAAAATAGCCCTAAAAACATGTATCAATTCACTCCAATCAATCAGAACTTGGAGAAACTATTTTCATCCAACAAGACAATGTTAGGACACATGTTCCTCCCATTGACCTTGATTTTCTCATCGCGGCTTCACAAAATGGATTTGACATTCGATTAACTTGTCAACCTCCAAACTCTCTTGATTTCAATATCCTTGACCTTGGGTTTTTTAGGGCCATACAATCGTTGCAACAAAAAAAGCGTGCGAGAACTATACCCGAGCTTGTTCGTGCAGTTGAGAAAGCACTCTATGATTATTCGCCCACCAGTTTTTTTTATTGGTAAATATTCGTTCCCAAAGGGAATCGAACCCAAGTCTCACACTAAAGTGAGGAACCCGGTGGCCAGATGGGCTAAGCCATCTGATTTTTAATTCGCCCACCAAATTAAACTATGTGTGGTTGACATTGCAACTATGTATGAAAGAAACCATGAAATTAGGAGGAGAAAATCGATATAAAATTCCTCACATAAACAAAGAACGACTTCGAAGGTTAGGGTGTCTTCCTACACAAATTCCATGTGAGACTACATTAGTGCAAGCTACTAAAGACTTAGTAGAGACACAACTTGGTAAGTTAATTTAGGAAATTTATCTTTTTTACTGTAGATTTTTATTGAAATACTTACTTATTCTTTTTTTTTTTTTTTTTGGAAGGAGGACATGGAATGAATGATTGAAGCTTCATGTTGGAATTCTACTTGGAAAAAAAACGAGGACAATTTGTAAAAAGTGTGAAATAAGCTTTTGTAATGTTACTGAATAGAAAATTTGCATCTCTGACTGTGGTTGTAAAAGAACAATTTAATTTTGTAGTTGTTCTATTAAAAGAACAATTTAATTTTTTTCAATTTAATTTAATTTAATTATTTTAATTTCAAAGATGTTGTTACACTAGACTTTAAAAATATTCAAATTGCATTAAAAAAAAACATAAAATAACTTATTTTACAATAACAAACCCCTCATCAAGAGTATATAATCAATAACAATACCAAAAATTACATGTAAATCATAATTTAATAAGCAAACATTATCTTCATCTATTTTTTCTCAAATAATTGTGGTAGCATGTTGGTCCCGGACGAGATGTGCAAGAAGGTGTAAAGTCTAGAGGGGGGTGGTTGAATAGACTTTACCATACTTAAAAACTTTTTCAGACTTTTTGTGATCTGAGTGTGAGGTTGGAAGACTTTATAAGTCTTCTACAGATAGGTACTCAGAGTGTGCTAAGTGATCAGCAGACTTTAGAAAGCTTGAAGTCTTCTGATGGTGTAGAAAATATCTCGTGAGTGTATTTTGAAAAACCTTTTATAAATATTTAAAATCTTTTTATCAGACTATTAGATAACTTGATGTTAAACCTAATATTGAGAGTTTACTATGCATAAGCAGTTATAAATGTAAATAATGTAAAAAACAATAGAAAGACACAGAGATTTTTATAGTAGTTCGGATACAACGATCTTACGTCCACTCTCCCTGATTCCACAGAGGGCTTCACTATCCACCGAAACCCGGTGTTATCTCTTCTAACTCCTTGAGGATTTGACCACGGGAAGTTTTACAAGTTCCTGTCCTTGGTACAAAGTGGTGATCTTCGAGTGTTAACTCTTGGATCGAAAGATAATCAACCTTTTCTCGTACTGCGATAATGAAAGTTGATTTTACAATTTCTTATCATCAACTTCTTCTGAATAAGTATGGATGATTGATTCTTGAGATAAATAAATGAACATGTAAAATGCAGTGAGTGATAGGATTTTTGGTTTCTTGTAATATAAGTTTCTCGCGCGTAGATTCATAGTCGATTCTGAAATCCATCTCTCCAATTTATAGAACCTGGAATTGACTAGTCATTGGCTAATTGTCAATCAGGTCTTCTATGTAAGGTGAGTAGCCGTTAGTTGATTGGTTGACTTGGATAATTAGTTGATTGACTCAAATCAATTATCTCTTGATTGATTGTCTTTAATAGATTTGATCTTCTCATCAAGGAATTTGATTGATACTTGATTTCATGATTGACAATCTGACTTACTTCGAACTGGATAAGTCTTCTAAGTCAACTCTAGCAGGGTTTTCAACCTTGTTATCTCCTCCTCAAAGCCCTCTTGACTACCTTCCTTTCATAGATAACTTATATCTCTTCTTCTGGACATTCTTCAAGTCTTCTAAACTTCTTTAGACAACTTCCTTAAGTACAAGAAGACTTCCAAGTCTTATTGTTAGAAACCTTTCAACCTTCTAGTTGTCTGATCTTTGGGTCTTCTGACTTCATGTCTTCAGTCTTCATGTCTTCAGTTCTCAATAACTTCAAGTCTTCTGGACAAGACTTAGCAAGGTTTCCTTAGCTAAGATACTAACTTATCTAGATCATTAGCTGACTAACAGGTCCAGCTGGTCATATTACAATTAGGTTTTAGAAACATCATCAAAACATACAAAACCAAATCCTAACATAGCAAAATCTTAAGCATCCCGTTTTCCACTTTTTGCACATCTTGGTCATTCACGATGGACATCTCTTCAACCTTGGTTACAACACGTTGAATGGACGGTGTAGAAGACTGGTGAACTCTGTCTTCAATGTTTGAATCAAACACATACAAATTCAATGACTCTACCGCATCACTAATTTACATTACAATATTTTCAGCTTTTTTCAATGCTGTTTTTGCCTCCTTAAGAGCCTTTTCTATGGATGATTTTGCCTCCTTAAGGCGATCATCGAGAACCAGTTGCATATCCGATTCCACTTCATTCTCATTTGCATCCATGATTCGAAATGCAAAATTGTCACACCTACACACAAGAAAAAAATTATCTTTAAAAAAAGCAAACAATTTAATAAAACTGAACAAAAAATTATTGGTGTGTACTGCAATTATTGGTGTTGTTGTGCATATGTGTGTGTGTGTGTATATATATATATATATATTAAGTAAACAAATTGCAGGTACAGGGTACAAAGCATTAAACAGAGGCAATAGCACAACAGACACATAAAAAATCAAACAAAAAAACAGAGCACCAAAACCATTTCATATAAAAAATCTTGACCATTAAAAATCAGCCCAAAAAAAAATCTCGACCATTTCATATATTCTTTTAAACCCTAAAATCCAAAAATCAGCCAAAAAAAAATCTAACAAAAATTTAATAGAGAAGATAACTCACCGATTCCAATCTTTGATCTCCAGGATTTTGGAGAACCTTGATGGATGTATATAAAGGAGGGGGAGAAGAAGATGTATCATCAAGCATTGAAAATGACAAATTATTTGAGTGTACGAGTAACCATTATTAATAGGGGGAGATTAAATAAGGACAGATTTGGTATTTATTGCTAGAATGACAATTAAAATGTGAATGGAGAATAAATCTTAAATGACATAAAATATGAATAGGAGGGAGTATTACTTGTTAGGACAAAAATATAGTTTTGATGAAGTTAAGATGATTAGTAAAATAAGATGACCAGCTGAGAAATATTGTATAGACAGTTGAAGTTATAAGTGAATATCCTGTAATAGTTAGACAAAATATAGAAGATCAGACGATGACTCAAGACAGACGAAGTCAAGCATAAGACGACTACATCCTTAAGAAGATCAAGACATGTTGAGTAGAATAAGAAAGACATGACAAATATCAGACAAAGACAAGTCATCTGAAGAATCAAGATGCAGATGAAGAAAGAAATAGTTAAAGATTTCAAGAAGCGGTTACAATTTAATAACAGAAACGGTTGCAACTACTCAAGAAACAGTTTCAAAACCAAGAAAAAGTTAATTAGTTATAACAAATCCCAGAAGTCTAGTAAATCGGTTAAAACTTCCAGGAGCTCATATATATAAGATTAAACTTGTAATTTAGAATCACTTTTTGATTTTTATCTTTTCATTCAAGAGAGCAATCAAGCAAAAAGTGTGTTCACAGCTCTTAGAATTTCTGCATTAGTTCAAAGTGTTTGTAGAACACTTCTTTTAAATCTTCAAAAGCCAAATTCCAGAAAGTGTGAAAAGTGTAGAAGGCTTGAAGATTCCTATTGTATTTGTAAAAAACTATAAGTAAGTGAGTAAGTAAGTGGAGTCCCTTTCACGAGTTGTGAAAGGAGAGTGGATGTAGGATTGTTCAAATACGAACCACTATAAATCCGTGTGTTCTTTACTGTTTTCATTCATCTTTCAGTTTTACTAATCATTCATTGAATTTCTGTTTAATCATTGTTCTTAATAAGGATTACTAAAGAATCAAGTAAAAAAAACTATATCGTTGTGTTTCTGATAAAGTTGTGTGTAAATCATCTCGTTGAAAGGAAAATTTTTAATAGGTTGTGAAATCTATTCAAACCCCCTCCCCCGTTTCTAGATTTCTCTATTCTGAAACTTGATTCTCTGGGACTAACATTACTCTAATTCTTTTGTTTTCTTCTCTTCTTTCACTTTCGTCGTCAACTCCGCTTCCTTTAGCCACTGAAATTCTAAACAAACTAGCGTCAAAATTTGTCAGATCAGAAAAAATGAAAAAGCTTTGATTGGCGGACATTGACAGCAGATGAATGTAAAAGTGCACGACGGAAGTGAAAGAAGATTAAAAAAAAGCAAGAAGAGAAATAAAATGATACTTTTATTTATTTTATAAATAATATTCCTATCAATACTAGTCTACCTTGGATATGTGATAATGAATAATAAAAATCATATGAAATTGTAAGTCATTTGGGCTACGTTTACTTTAGAAATAAGAATTAAATTGGATATGATAAGGTGTGATAAAATAGGGAACGGAGATTAAATTTTCTTATTTTATCCCACATTTACTTTCTCAAATACATTCTTCAATATCTTGACAGAAAATAATATTTTTACTAAAATGCCCTTTAAATTTACGTGTAAAATATTTTCTTCTCTAAATCATTTCCCCTCAGAATTATTTTCTCACCGTCTTCTTCTCATTTTCGATAAATTCAACTAAATTCAATGAAAAGTAGAATTTCTGAGATTGATATGGAATGGATTCCTCTAATCTGATTTTGGTTCCAACTTCCTCCAATTATGCACCCAAATGGAGATTTTGAATGCAGACCCAATAAATGCAATTCTCATTCAATAATTTAATATTAGTAATTTAATTTTGGATACAAATTCAATACCAGTTTAGTGCAAGTCATAAATCTCAATCTGATAATAATGTTCTGAGTTCAATACTCTTTTTTTTTTTTTTTTGCTCATACAATCAAATCCTCTGCTCATACAATCAAATCCTCATTAATATAGATTCTGATCTACTAGTATTCCAATATATTCCATTACGAAGCATAATTGCACACTCACACGATCTTTGCCGAGAGATAGAAGCATCCCATGTAATCGATAACTACATATATGTGGCGAAGACATTCAGTTGGAGACGCCTTCTCTGACCACAACTTTTGGGAGAGGCCCGAAGACATGTGATTATTAAGTTGCAATTATGTAATTGTATTGTACTGTATTTTTGCGCCGAAAAGAGAAATATTTACAAACATATATTTTGAATAGGAAAGGTGGAGATGTCGATCAGGAAATTGATTTTTAAAATTGTGGAGACTGATTCTTTGAGTTTGGTTATTGTAGTGAGTAAAATTAATAGTAGCTGGTCTTAATTTGGAAAGTTTCTTCATGCGTTTAATATGGGCTGAACGATTATCAAATTTGACTTATTCCTATATTTCTGGCTATTCCTCCATCTACTAATAATCTGTGATTTGATCCTATAATATTGATCGATATAAAATATGACATAGAAATTATATATATATATATATATATATATATATATATATATATATATATTTAGCCAGAATCTGTTGCCTTTAAAATTACTTTACTTTCACACTTGCTTATTACATTATTTTCTAAAGCTTATTCTATTTTTTAGTGATTGTATTTCATTGCACAATGAAAAATGAACAGTATCGCTTTCTTTATACGTATTTCTGGTCAGAGTTTATCACTTTAAAATTAGTTCATATTTTGTCAATATATGTTAATAGAGGAGAGTGATTGTATGGTGACATGTACGATCCTGTCACAATTGAACTGTTAGATCAAGTAATGTTTTGATGAGTTAAAAGATCAATCTGGATAAGCAGACGAAGTATGTAGAAAAAGATCAGGTGCTCATCCTAAGCTGATCAGACTAAGTCAAAGACTAGTTAGGTCAAATGGAGATCAGAAGTTGCAAGTCGTCTAGAGACAAGCTCAAGTCTAGTCATCTGCAAGAGACGATCATGAAGAGCTCAGACAAGGTCAAGACAAGCTGAGTAGAATAAAAAAGGCGAGTCTTCATCAAGTCAGCTGCAGACGAGTAGGAAAAATCAGCTGAGGTCAAGAGCAGTTTTCAAGATTAAGTTTGTTGAGCAGTTTTTAGTTTGTTAGAACTGACTAACAAACTAACTGTCTTTTCAGACTTATAAATAGGTCTAGATTTTATTTTTCAACACACTTATGCAAATCTGATTTTTCACACTATTCACTATTCAGTTCACAAAGTATTTTCAAAAGAGTTTTCAAAAAATTTCAAGTGTTTATAGAACACTTATCTTGTAATCTTCAAAATCCTTTATTCACTGTAAATCTTAGATTCATTAGAAGGTGTTAGGAGTACTTTGAAGAGTTGAAGATCAAGTTGTAAGTTGTAAGATTGTAAAGTAAGTAAGTAAGCAGCTAGTGGAGACCCTTCTTCAAAGTTTGGAGAAGGAGAGTGGATGTAGGATTGTTATAATCCGAACCACTATAAAACCTGGTGTTCTTTACTGCTTTCATTTATCTTTCTGTTCAAGTTACAATTTATTGTTCAAAGTTTAATTTCAGAATTAAAGTTAAGATCTAAATATCAGTGTTGCTTTTGATCTTATTAAAAGTTGAGGTTAATATTGAATTCCGCTGTGTCACTTTGGTACTTTGAATAAATTTTGAAAGATTTGAAAAATCTGAAAAATCTATTCAACCCCCCATTCTAGATTTTTCCTAGAAGGCTGATACTCGTTTTATATAATCTACTAAACTAATCGGGACCAACAAGTGGTATCAGAGCAGTGTTAAGATGTTCTGATATTGATTTTAGGTCTTAACTGAGATTCTGAAATTATCTTGATTTTCTTCATTTTCTTTACTGTTACTAACAGTGCTACTAATTAGTTTGTGGTGTATTTTGTTTCTTTATCTCATCATGTCATCAGGAAAAAGCAAGAAGTCTAGGAATCTTCCTGAATTCTCTATTGAAGATTATGATTATTGGAAATTTAGGATGGAGAATCACCTTAAGGCCATTCATGATAGGATGGAAGAGGTTCTTGAAGAGGGACCTATAAAATTTTATCATGGAGGCACTAGCACTGGAGCTGAGTCAGCTGAATCCAGAACCAGACAAGAGAAAAAGAGTTCTGAATTGACAAATGATGAAAGGAAGATCCACAATCTTGATCAAGTAGCTCGAACTGAAATCATTGAGACTCTAAGTAAAGATTGGATATAAAAGGTTAAGAGATGTAAAACTGCCAAAGAAATGTGGCAGACTCTAGCAAATGTATGTGAAGGATCTGAACAAGTTAAAGAGAACAAGCTGCAGTCAGTCTTGCATGCATTTGAGACATTCAAAATGAAGGAAAATGAGTATGTGGATCAGTTAGATGTAAGGTTGACTAATCTCCTCAACAAAGCAGCTGACCTTGGAAAGAATTATACAGAAAAGGAGATTAATAACAAGATTCTGAGATCATTAACCAAGAGATGGAGGGAGAAATCCAATATTCTTAAAGCTACTCAAGATTTATCTTCTATTACTCACCATACTTTGTTTTCTCATCTTAAAGCTCTAGAATATGATATTCAAATAGAAGACGAGGAGGATGAGATGGAGTCGAGCACCTCATCCAAGTGTGTTGCCTTTGTCAGCAAAGAAGACAAGTTGTCAACAGAGTCTGTAGGAGCTGATCTATCTTTGAAGGAGCAGATGGCTCTGCTCACCAAAAGGTATGATAAATTGAGAATGAAGTATAAAAGAAATAAATTGAGATTTGCAGGAAAGGATAAATCAAGATCCAGATCAGGAAGAAAGGAAGATGAGTCTACAGATGATGATAAAAGCAGGAGCCAGACAAGAAGATACAGATCACCTGTCAGAAGAAATCCTTCCAGCCCTAGACCAGACAGGAGTGATACTTGCTACACATGCAACAAGCAAGGACACTTCAGCTATGATTATCCTCAACTGACTCCTAAAGAAAGGGAAGAGAAAAGGAAAAAGAGAGACAGGAGGTTTGCAGATCAAAGGGCTTTGTTGGCTGAAGAAAAGGAGCCAAAGAAATCATCATCATCATCATCATCCTCATCTGATTTCGGATCAGATGATGAAATCTGTCTCATGGCTAAAGAGGTAATCTACTATTCATCTTCTGATAATGATTCATGTCAGTCTGCATCTGATCATGATCAAACTGTTATTCATGAATTATTGAGAGATTTAAAGACATCTCTGGCTGCTTATAAACAGCTAGAGATAGAGAATTTGGCTTTAAAGGATCAAATTCAAATTCTAATTAAAGGAAAGCAGGTGATGAACTATTCAGAAACTGAGGAAACATTCAAGGGGGAATGTTTTCCCCAGGCTGAGGCTAGTACATCAGCCAACTTACCTGAAAGATTAGAAAATGAATTGAAAACTTTAAAAGACAAATTTGAAGTAGTCTGTGCTGAAAATGAATCAATTAAGAAAGACGATGAGAAGCTTGTCTTCAAAATTAGTCAACTTAATAATTCACAGTCAGCAATAGACCATATCTTTAATACATCTCAAAAATCCCATGACAAAACAGGTGTTGGTTATGATAAAAATAATAAATCAGATGTACAGAAACCTAGGAAATTTGTGAAAGCATCTGATCAATCAAAAGAGGTTAAAATTGGTCCTTGGAAACCAATTAGTCAAGTAAGGACTGCATCTCCCAGCTTGAAAACAAAAATTCAGCTGAGGACTTCTTATCAGACTAGGAGAAACCCAAGAACCAAAATAAGAAGAAATTCTTATTATAATCCTTTTGATGGAAAAAGCAGATGTTATCCCACATTTCCTAAGTTTAGGAAAATTACTCAATCTGAATACAACAAGTTATCCTTCAAAAGTGATACAATTGTAGACAGATTTGGTAGAAAAACCAAGTCTGATTTATTGTTTGGAGATGAGATGTTTATTTGGTTACCTAAAGTGATACTTCACCTTCAAGGACCCAAGATCACTAGGGTACCTTATAATGATCTGTTTTTCAGGATTCACAGGGATCATCACTCAAGGAAGAGATCTTAGCTTCAATATGGTACATTGATAGTGGTTGTTCACAACACATGACCCATAACAAGAGGTTGTTATCAAATTTCCAAAGCATTGATGGTCCAAGAGTATTATTTGGAGATAATAATTGTGGTCAGACTAAAGGTGTAGGTACTGTCGATTATCAAGGATATTCGCCTCTCGAGGTATATTTTGTTGAAGGTTTGAAACATAATAGATTATTTGTTTCCCGATTTAGTGATAAAGATTTTCTTGTCAAATTTTCAAGGGATAAATGTGATATTTTAGATAGTTCTTCAGATAAGGTACTTTTAACTGGCTTCAGACATGGTAATGTCTATGTGGCCAACTTTAATAGTTGTCCTAAGGATACTTGTCTGATAGCTAAGGGTGGAGAAGATCTCAGCTGGCTATGGCACAAGAGGCTTAGTCATCTGAATTTCAAGACCCTTAGTAAGTCTCCTAAAAAGAACCTTGTCAAAGGATTACCTGAAAAACTTTTATCCACTGATCTTAAATGTGATGCCTTTGATCTTCAAAGTAAAAATGCCTAGACACTCATTTAAGAGTATTAACTCCTCTTCATCCGAAAGGGTGTTGCAACTACTTCATCACTTAGATCTGTTTGGACTGTTTCTCCTCTCAGTTTCAGTGGAAGGAAATATACTCTTGTTGTAGTAGATGACTTTTCTAGATACACTTGGGTTATATTTCTTTTCAAGAAAAATGAGACTATGAACAAGATCCCTGATCTGTTCTCAAACATGATTCGAATGAAAAGGGTGTTAATATTATTAAAATAAGGAGTGATAAGGGCACATAATTTTTGAATTCTTATTTATCTAACTTTTTCAATGAGTGTGGAATTATTCATGAGACATCTTCAGCAAGAACTCCTCAACAAAATGGAGTGGTTGAAAGAAGGAATAGAACTTTGAAGGAAGCAGCCAGGAGCATGTTAGCTGAGTATGATACCCCCACGTGTTAGGGCTGAAGCCATCAACACACTTATGTTACACCTGAACGCAGTGCTTAGTTGTCAAAGACAAGGGTAAGACTCCATATGAGATTTGGAAGGGTAAGATTCCAAGGATCTCATATTTCAGAGCTTTTGGTTGTAAGTGTTTTATCCATAACAATGGGAAATCTAAGTTAAGAACCTTTGATGCTAAGGCAGCTGATGGAATATTCTTGGGATATTCTAACACTTCCAAGACATTTAGAGTTTTTAACAAGACAACCCTTTGTGTGGAGGAAATCCCTCATGTTGTTTTTGAGGAGTTGTATTCTTTCTCAGATAAAGTGAATCAAATTTCTGAAAGTCTAGATAAAATTGAACTGTCCATGACTAAACATAGAACTGTCTATCTACCGGTCTTGATTCAAAATCGATGAAGAAGAATCCCCATCGATAATCAAGACAACAACTTCGATCGGACTCCATCGAATCGAGACACCCTTGACGTCGGTGATCGGCGGGGGTCAAGTGATGAAGGGGGAACGTCACCGAGGTTGAGTCGGAGGAGTTGCCTCACCGAGACTCAAGATGAGGATCCTTCTCCTCATATAGGCAAAAGGATGAGAAGCTACCATCCATCTGATCGATTATAGGAGAGCCATCTAGTAGTGTGCGCGGAAACGAATGATGCTGGACTCAAAAGTCTTTTTCAAGATTGTTATGTGTCGCTTCTTGAACCCAAGTCTATTGAGGAAGCTCTATCTGATCCAAACTGGGTAACTGCCATGCAGGAGGAACTACATCAGTTTGAAAGGCAAAATGTATGGGAACTAGTGGAAAGACCCTTACAGGAAGATTATAGGCACCAAATGGGTGTTTAAAAACAAAACAGATGAGAACAATATTATTGTTCGAAATAAGGCAAGACTGGTTGCACAAGGTTACTCACAGTCTGAAGGGATAGACTATGATGAAACCTATGCTTCAGTTGCCAGATTAGAGGCAATAAGGTTGTTCTTGGCATTTGCTGCATATAAATCTTTCAAAGTCTTTCAAATGGATGTTAAGTCTGTCTTCCTTAATGGTGTGTTGCTTAAGGAGGTCTATGTGGAGCAGCCTCCTGGGTTTAAGATCAATAACAAGGTCTATAAACTCAACAAAGCTCTATATGGATCTTTTTGACAAGCTCCCGAGAGCTTGGTATGATACCTTGTCTGATTTCTTGACATCAAATGGTTTTTCAAAAGGCAAGATTGATAGAACTTTGTTTAGAAAGGAAGTAGATGGGAACATCTTATTAGTTCAAATTTATGTAGATGACATAATCTTTGGTTCACCTAATCTGAAATTATGTGAAGAGTTTAGCATTCTCATGAAAAACAGGTTTGAAATGTCAATGATGGGCGAATTAACATACTTTCTAGGCTTACAGATTAAACAGATGAGTAAGGATATATTTATACATCAGTCTAAATATGCTAAGGATCTGATTGAGAAGTTTGGAATGACTACTAGCAGAGAAGTTAAAATACCCATGGCAACTAACTTCTCTATGGATTCAGATGAGCAGGGGATACCCACTGATGCAACGGAGTATCGTGGACTGATTGGATCTCTTCTCTATCTCACTGCAAGTAGGCCAGACATAGCCTTTGCAGTTGGAGTATGTGCAAGATTCCAGTCTAATCCCAAGAAAACTCATCTGGAGACGGCTAAAAAAATTCTTAAATATCTCAAAGGAACCTTGCAAGTAGGGTTATGGTACCCAACTGATGACAACCTTGAGCTGACAGGTTATTCAGATTCAGATTTTGGAGGATGTAAGATTGATAGGAAATCCACTTCAGGAACTTGTCAATTTTTAGGCAACAAATTAATTTCTTGGTTATCTAAGAAACAGACATCTGTTGCCACCTCCACAACTGAAGCTGGATACATGGCAGCTGGAAGTTGTTGCTCTCAACTCCTCTGGATTAGTCAACAGCTTAGAGACTATAATATTCAAACATCAGCTGTTCCTATTTACTGTGATAGTAATAGTGCAATAGCTATGACTTACAATCCTGTTCTGCATTCTAGATGTAAGCATATAGATATTTGGCATCATTTCATTAGAGATCATGTTGAAAAGAATGACATTAGGATTGAGAAAATAGCCACTGAGTCACAAAGAGCAGACATTCTTACAAAACCATTAGCTGAGTTACCACTCGCTCACTTGCCTAAGTTCGCTACGTTCTCTTATCAGAGAGAGACTTCGGAACTAGCTGCGGCAGGGCAGCAATACACGCCGCTTACAGTGAGGAATTAACCAGCAATGCCGAGCTTAGACAGAGCACGTAGCGAAAGCGGGTGCTTGAGCGAGTGATTGTGTAGTACGGGGAAAGAAAGTGGCATCGTTTTTACGCGGTTTTGGCCACTTGTTCCGGTCGGGATGGTTTGTGGGTTCCGAACAGCTATAGTAGCTGAACCTAATAAGATGGCAATTACAACCCAAGAAGTAATAAGTACTTGGCCGTGTACTTGGAAACCCCCTATTTGCCAATAGAAATGTTGGCCTACTTCCACACCGGATATATCATATAATCCTTTTAGTGTGTTGATGGAACATGATAGCACATTCATATTTCCCTCTGAAAAAAATCGCCAAGATCTAGAATTCATTCAATTATATAACCTTCACCTGGAATGTATGCAATAGAGCATATGAAAAAAAGGAATCAGAGAGTTCCGTCCTATGACGCAATGTTACCAGAGTAGTCTCTGCACCCCTACCTCCTTTATCACTGAGCGATCATTTAGGGGCCTTAGCTGGTGATCCGGGCTGTTTCCCTCTCGACGATGAAGCTTATCCCCCATCGTCTCACTGGTCGACTGGCTCTAAGCGCTCACGAGCGAAGACGTGTCGAAGTGAAAGCCCCTGGAATTATTGAACGTAAATCTGTGCACGAGCCTATGCAAACAGGGTTAAAAGCGGAGTGGCGGGATAAATAGATAAGCAAGAATCAAAGCCGGGGCTCTACTCGAAGGTGGAAGCGGAGAGTTAGTTCGTCAGTTCCTGAGCTATTCATTACGAGGTTTAAAGAATTATGCTTAGAATTAGGATTACTTGATGCATCCTTAGCTGGTTTCTAAAATGCTTGCATTTGATTATTGTATTCCTTATTCTTGGTTATTTCTTTTCTTTAAATCAATGTCTAGAAATAATTATCAGACTAGATATGAGTCAAAGGACAATCAGGTAGCTGATATCATTGATCTCCTTTTTAGGAATCAAGAATCAAGGATTAGTTATATTGACCTTATCTGACTTGATGATTACTTATATGACATTCGGTAAATCAGACTAGGGCACAATAGTCACCTGATTTCTAGAAAACAGATGACTACCTGCACCCTATCTGATCTACCCCAGCTACTAATAGTTTTGATGAGTTTGTTTACAGGAACAGGTATACCAGATTAGTTTCTTAAATCTCTTCAATCAGAAAACCTTCATCTTTGTTTCACCTCAAAATCTTTGTCTTCAAATAAAGTTCTTAAGTCTGTGTATTTCAAGAAATCTGTACTTTGTAACTAAACTATAAATCCTTTATTAAGTTTTTCTTAAAATCAGACTAGGAGGAAATTTTTGAAAAATATAAGACAAGGTCATTTTGACCAAGTCTGACATTTCACCAAGTCTGAAATAGAATACCTGAGTACTAATTAAGACATCTCATTGCTTACGTCAGGTATACCAATTACTTCTGATAAAGCAAGTCTATTAGCCGTCTAATCCGTAGGTTAAATGATTACTTTTTACGCAATTCAAGACGCGTAAATACCACGCGCCTGAATTCGAAGCGATTTTCTCGCTAAACCGTCGATGTTTTACACGCGCTTTTTCAATCAACGGTTCAAAATTAAAACTCTGAGATCGTGCCACTTTCCGATTTCCCAACTTTCCCTCTCTCTCCCCTCGTTTAAAAACTTACCTTCATCAATTTTTAAAATTTTACTTTCACATTCCCTTGTTTAGAGATTTACTGAAATTTTTCTTACTCTCAAAATTTTTATCAATGGCATCCTCTTCTTCTCAAACACCAAAACCTCCTACTTATATAACCTCCGCCAAATCGGATTTCAAGATGAATACAGAATCAGTGAAAAATAAGCTCAAAGCGGAAATGTTTGTCGATTTTGATACCACGAATGACAGAGAATCCAAGGAGATTATCGAGTTGTTGGAAGCTTCGAGACTCAGAGGATTCTGTTCATTCAAATCTCCAGAAAACAAAACGGCAGATTTTCTGGGAGCTGAGTTCCTTGCCAGAAGTGAGTTTGCAGAGAACAACTTCACAACGACTGTAGAAGGTACTCAACTGGAGTACACAAAGGAGAATGTTGCGAGGACTTTTAATACATCAATGGAAGGGGTAAACCCTCTGACGTATAAGGAGGAGGATTGGGAGGAGTCGTTCGATATTTTTGCGAGGATCACTTACAGAGGGGTATGAAGGGATTTGAAAAGGCATATGTTAAGGAGGAAATACAGATTGCTGAGGACAATCATGATGAAATCAATCCTAGGAGATCAAAGCTCCCATGATCGAGTGACAAAATCACGATTATGCTTTATGAGAGCAATTCTGGATGGTGTGCAAGTTGATTAGGTTGGATTGTTATTCAGAAGACTGAAGGAGGAGAAGCTGAGGTTGTTGTTTAACCCAACTGAAGGAGACTGGACAGTCACTTCAACTGTGAGCTTGTTCAACAAAATCACAGTGTTGATGGAAGGGCTAAACAAGAGGTTTGAGACAAGGGAAGGACTGAAAAAATATTCAAAGCAAAAAGGCTTGCTGACGAAGGATGAAAGAATTGGAGGGCTGCCTGACTCAGATGATGAGTCTGATGATGCACAGAGGCAGAGAGAGCAGCTAGAAGCCGCGGTGGGTCAGAGGCAAGCAGCTGAACCTCAACCAGTAGCTGAAGTTGCCGTGCCAGCAGCAGAAGCTCAACCTGCCGCGGATCCAGCTGTTGTGGAAGTAACAGCTGAGGAGGCAGCAACTTCAGTAAGGTCCCCGACTAGGAGGAGGTTGAGGAGGAGGTTGGTCAGAGCCTCAGATAAGACACCAGTTGCTGAGCCATCTGAACCTGCCACCAGCCAACAGACAGAGGAGGACTCTGATTGGTGTGTATAGGGTAAGAGTTATTAAGACCAATCAACAAAATATCGAACCCAAGGGAGAAAGTATGCAAACGAAATTCAAGAATAAGAGTTCTAAATGGCTAAAGTTGCAACAAGTTTTAGGACTAAAATCTCTACAAAATGCAAGAAATTAAATGGCAAGCTTAACAATCTATCAAACACCTAGAATGCAAGATCAAATATACTAAAATCAATGGGGGATTGGGTGCAAGGGATAATCTCCATCAAGGAATCCATGATTAACAAGCTATGATTGTATCCAAATGCAAATCAATCAAATTAGAAAGCATAAACCATCATGAAATTAATCACTCCATTAATATCACAATGCCTAATGTGAGTATCCTTAGTTCTTCCCATCTCTCAATGTAGAAGTCCCCAATTCATACAATCATCCAAAATTGAAACCCGATTAACACCTAATCACGTTAGCTCAACTCTCGCCTATTGCTAGGGTGATCAACCATTAATCAAAAGAGACAATTTTTCATGAAGCACAATTAAGAATCACAATTAGGGAGCAAGCTAATTCAATTGATCACAATTATCAACAATCATAGCATGAGGCAATCACTTCATCCCTAATTTCAATTATCCCAAGCACAAAGCTATTAGCCCATGGTGCTACAAGCAAAAGCCATGGGTAGAAAATCTAAGAAAGCAATTAACAATCTAATCAATACAATCAATGAATTAAAGAGAACAAAGGGTAAGAACATCACCAATTGAACTTCAATAGACAAAAATAGGAATGATTAATCTTCTACAATGATTCAATTCCACTTCAATACTCCCAAATCACAGCTGAAATCTTCAATTACAATCAATCAAAATACTAATCTAGTGGACTAAATGTAGAATCTAATCTAATTCTAACAATCTATGGCAATTACAATGGAAATCAAGCTACAAAATGCAAAATTCGCCTAAGGAACCTCCTAGAAACTGCTCTAAACTGCTAGAATCAAGTTATGCTCTGTTTTGGCTTCAAATGGCTTTAAAACTGAATTTTTCAATTTTGGGCACTCCTCGATTCGAGCTTCAGGCCCTCGAGTCGAGGCCTGAGAGTCGCTAACACGTTTCTTCAAAATATCGCCTGCCTCGAGTCGAGGCTCAGCCCTCGAGTCGAGGATCTTGTCAATTTCCCATCCCTCGACTCGAGGCTCCTCCCTCGAGTCGAGCTTCCTGCAATTTTGAAAATATTTCCCTCCAGCCTGAACCTCGAGTCGAGGCTTAAGCTCCCTCAACCTGTGCTCGAGACCAGGGAATTTTTATCGAGAAGGGCTTCGGGCCCGACCCCCGTTTTCATCCCGTATGTTCGTCTCTTCATTCTAAGAATAACGGTACTCTCGGTTTGGCAAAATTCCACCGATTTACCTGCAAAACGAATGAAAAACATCAAAATCTCACAAAGTAATACTTTTTAGGCAAAAGAGTGATACTTTTCACATTTATGCACAAAAATCACACTTTAGCTCACTTTTTGCACTAAAATAGGCCTTAAAAACATGTATCAATTCACTCCAATCATACCCCCAAACTTGAATTGTTGCTCATCCTCGAGCAACGTAGAAACTAAGAACAAAGGAGTGAATTGATTGCAATTATGTCACATGGCACCATAGACGAAATAAAAGACAATCGAACTCATCAATGATCATAAGTATCAATGCAACTATCCACTAGCCATCAAGATAGATCATGCTCAAATAAATGCTCAATCAAATACTCAACACATTGCTCCTTCCATGGAGTGTTTCACTCTTCACTCAAGTGTATCAAGGTATGATGCACTCAATCATCAATTTCACAACTTGCACACCATATGCTTGCCAAAAGACTTAATCTCAATCAAAATCATTTATGATCAATCAAGAATCAAAGAGGTCTTTATTCTAGGTTGTAATGTAGGCTCTTTGGAAAGGTGGGATGTTTTTGGATAAGAGTGACTAAGTAGTAGAGACTTGAATGTAAGCTAATCAATACAAAACACTTCTCTTCTCTTTTCATCAAGCACACTCTTCCTTTTTAACTTCAATGATCAATCCATCATTCACTTAAGCTTTCTTTCTTTTTAAGCTCACAAATTGAATCTTTCTTTTATTTTCTTCACACATTTTTTCCTTCACAATTCAATTTTTCACAACCTTTCTTTTTTTTTTTTTATGCTTTCTTCCATCACTTAGCTCATCATCTTCCCACACTTAGCAATCAAATCACCATCATTAGCCAACATTCAAGCTCAACTAAATATAGGACAAAAAAAAAAGCTCATAAAAATAGGCTAGTGGTTTCAATTTCACTTGGCTTGCCAATGAATAAGTATCATAAGGCTCAACATGGCTCACTAAGGAAATCAAATGTATTTGGTAGGAAAAATTTGGCAAAGTGACTAATCATATCAAACATGGCCTCTTATCACTTTCAAGACATCACACAAAGATCAATATCAACAAGTCTAGTGGCAAGTTCCAGCATACAATTCATGAATGATGCACTCACAAAGGATTAATATCAACCGCATAAGATGTACGATTATTAAGGCACAAAAGCACGGGCTTAACTTGAGCAATGAATTAAGCATCATCAATCACATTCATCTTTACACAATCAATCAAGAATACTAGCATCAAGCTACAAATCTACTCATGATCAAATCAAAATCCAATTATTCTTACAAATCAAACACCAGTGCTCATGTACATAATCTCAAGCACACTCACTCTATCAAGAATGATACTAAAAGATATGCAACTAAATCCACAATTAAGCTCAAAATCAAAATTAGCTCAAAATATACAAGGAAACCAAGACACAATTAGAGCATCATCATCAATAAGAAATAAGCTCATCCATCCTCAAAATCATAGAAGAGCACAAAAGATAGGTAAAGAAAGAAAAACACCTCCCCCAAACTTAGACAAGTCTAAGTTTGAAAGGAAGTGTTGTACCAATAAGCCTTTAAACTCCATCTTCCTTCAAACATGTAGGTCTCATCATGCTTTTATGCACTTTCCACTTGATCTTGCATTTCCTTGCAATTTCAATCTCCTTCCCAATTCATCTAGCAAGTGTACCTACAATTGAGCACAAGAATAATCAAATCATCACCACTAAGAGATGCACGTAAACAATAACAATCAACACCCCCAAACTTGAATGATAGCATGAAATTCAAAGTTTGGAATGAGAGTGATAAAAATACATGCAACTCCTAATGGTATCAACATTAAGCTCAATAATCCAAATAAGCTCCATAGCAAAATATGCAATTCAACCTCCTAGAGCATGAGCAAATAAATTCCCAAGCCAATTCTCCCAAAAACGAAACTAAAATACAAAGCTACCAAAAAGCACACAAAAGAAATAAAAAGGATGGGTTGCCTCCCATCAAGCGCTATTTTTATTGTCCAATGCCGGACTTATTCTTTCACTTCCCACTTTCTTTATCGGAATGGCCAAGGATATCAGTCCTCCTTGCCATTGTATCTCAACCTTTGAACTTCAAAATCATGGAGGTTCACATGATAGATAGGACAACCACATATAGATATGCTTAGTGTCCATGGTTGTTCCCCTTTTTTTCTTGCCATCCTTCTCGATTCTTCCTTCCTTTCAAGGATGCCCAAGCGTTTCATCAACTCTTCCCTATAATCAAAATTCACAAGAGGCAAAATTAAATCATTAGAAGCATCATTTTCAATTAAAACACAAATTGAAGAGTTAGAGGGTATAGAAATGCTCATTTCAATCTTCAAAGCTTCATTGGTTGCTTCTAGATTTCCCTTCTCATTATAGCTCATGTCCATCAATGAACATTCTTCTTCCTCACTTTTGATAAGAAAATTTTGTACTTCATCCTCATTGCTTGGACCCTTTTCTACATCATCTCTTTCACTTTCTTCCTCCCCTTCTTCTTCTTGATTCTCCATGATAGTCAAGTTCTTTACTTGGAGTAGGAAATATTTGAGTTGACTTTTAATAAACGTGAAATGAACTTCGGCGATCTCCATGTTCCCCTCTATCCATGAATTAACCTTTGACTTGGTCTCATACATTTATTCATACAAGGGAAGCATTTGATCACATCTAACATCATCTTCCTCAAATTTTTCCAACAAAAACCCAAGCATCTCTAACAATATGGCTCTCATATCATGGAGTCCCCATTCTTCAAATTGAGGAGAAGCTTGTAGCATTTGAAAATCGAACTCATGGCTTCTCCTATCATCATAGCAATCACCTCCTTCCAATGCTCCTTGACACTCAAATCCAAGACATGAATCAAATGTTTGAGCATAAGGCTCATAGTATGGGAACATCTCTTGAGGTGGAGGAGAAATTTCATCACATATCCAATCTTCATAATTGGAAGAAACTTGTTGCCATTGAGAATTATCTTCATAGTTCCTCCAATCATTGTAGCCAAATCCATCAAAATGTGGAGAATACACCCTACTATCTTGATAATACTCTTGATTCCACATGTATGAGTTGTATCCTTCCATCTAGACAAGATAAGCAAGTATCAAATTCCAACAAAAATAACAAAACAAACAAAAATACAAAGGCAACAAGTAGCCACTTCAAACAATTCCTAGGTCTCACTTAAGGCGCAAAAACTAATTCCCCGGCAACGGCGCCATTTGGTTGGAGTGTATAGGGTAAGAGTTATTAAGACCAATCAACAAAATATCGAACCCAAGGGAGAAAGTATGCAAACGAAATTCAAGGATAAGAGTTCTAAATGGCTAAAGTTGCAACAAGTTTTAGGACTAAAATCTCTACAAAATGCAAGAAATTAAATGGCAAGCTTATGCAAACAATCTATCAAACACCTAGAATGCAAGATCAAATATACTAAAATCAATGGGGGATTGGGTGCAAGGGATAATCTCCATCAAGGAATCCATGATTAACAAGCTATGATTGTATCCAAATGCAAATCAATCAAATTAGAAAGCATATACCATCATGAAATTAATCACTCCATTAATATCACAATGCCTAATGTGAGTATCCTTAGTTCTTCCCATCTCTCAATGTAGAAGTCCCCAATTCATACAATCATGCAAAATTGAAACCCGATTAACACCTAATCACGTTAGCTCAACTCTCGCCTATTGCTAGGGTGATCAACCATTAATCAAAAGAGACAATTTTTCATGAAGCACAATTAAGAATCACAATTAGGGAGCAAGCTAATTTAATTGATCACAATTATCAACAATCATAGCATGAGGTAATCACTTCATCCCTAATTTCAATTATCCCAAGCATAAAGCTATTAGCCCATGGTGCTACAAGCAAAAGCCATGGGTAGAAAATCTAAGAAAGCAATTAACAATCTAATCAATACAATCAATGAATTAAAGAGAACAAAGGGTAAGAACATCACCAATTGAACTTCAATAGACAAAAATAGGAATTATTAATCTTCTACAATGCTTCAATTCCACTTCAATACTCCCAAATCACAGCTGAAATCTTCAATTACAATCAATCAAAATACTAATCTAGTGGACTAAATGTAGAATCTAATCTAATTCTAACAATCTATGACAATTACAATGGAAATCAAGCTACAAAATGCAAAATTCGCCTAAGGAACCTCCTAGAAACTGCTCTAAACTGCTAGAATCAAGTTATGCTCTGTTTTGGCTTCAAATGGCTTTAAAACTGAATTTTTCGGTTTTGGGCACTCCTCGACTCGAGCTTCAGGCCCTCGAGTCGAGGCCTGAGAGTCGCTAACACATTTCTTCAAAATATCGCCTGCCTCAAGTCGAGGCTCAACCCTCGAGTCGAGGATCTAGTCAATTTCCCATCCCTCGACTCGAGGCTTCTCCCTCGAGTCGAGCTTCCTGCAATTTTGAAAATATTTCCCTCCAGCCTGAACCTCGAGTCGAGGCTTGAGGTCCCTCGACCTGTGCTCGAGACCAGAGAATTTTTATCGAGAAGGGCTTCGGGCCCGACCCCCATTTTCGTCCCGTATGTTCGTCTCTTCATTCTAAGAATAACGGTACTCTCGATTTAGCAAAATTCCACCGATTTACCTGCAAAATGAATGAAAAACATCAAAATCTCACAAAGTAATACTTTTTAGGCAAAAGAGTGATACTTTTCACATTTATGCACAAAAATCACACTTTAGCTCACTTTTTGCACTAAAATAGGCCTTAAAAACATGTATCAATTCACTCCAATCAGACTCTGATGAAGATAGCCAGTTTATTCTTCTGAGGAGGTCCTCCAGGACGTCTGAATCTTCCGGCAGCTCTGGTCGTCAGACGGAAGCTTCTACCCTCCTGACTGAAGAAGTTCCTGTTCTGGAGATTGCAGCCGAGGTTGCAAAGCTGGATGTCCCATCTTCTCCAGCCAAGGAAGCTGCACTCTCCCCCATTTAGGAGGAAGGTATTACTTCATCTCTCTCTCTCTCTCTCAATCTCCACCTGGCAATGAAGAGGTGTGCCCGGCTGGCGCCTCTGAGCCTCTGAAACAGCCACAGTTGTCCTAAACAGTCCAAATCCAAGCTGAAACCACATCTGAAACTATCCCCATCCCTACCCAACCTGAAACCACCTCAACTCCCACCATCTCTCCACAAATTGAGCTACCCACTACATCCACCCCAATCCCACCTGAAACTCAACACTTCACTTCTCCAACTCTAACCACACCTCCACCTGAGATAGATATCACCTTTTATTCCTTCTTAGAGGACATCCAGATGAGCTCACCCATTCCTCCCCCCACCCCCGCCCAAATTTCTGAACTCCACACCCCCACTTCTTCCTCTTCCGAATCCTCATCTGAGAATGAGGAAAGTGACTTAAGCCCCACCTCAGCCATCACTTCTATAATCGCCCAAATGGAGAGAAAGATGAAGCAGGCCTTTGAGAAGAAGCTGCAGAAGCGAACAAAAAGGATGGTGAAGGCAGTCACTGAGGCAATGATCACGAACATGCGGGAAGTAGAGGTAAATCTAACCGAAAAGATTACTTCTATTACTAAATCTGTTCTTGCTGAGAAAGTGACAGCCATGGAGGAGGAAGTGCATGGGCTGAAATCTCAAGTATCTGAATACAATGCAATAGTGGTGGACTCATTAGCTTTGGACAAGTCAGACTTCAGGGTAAAATGCAATGATCTGGAGACGAAGCTGACTGCCTTAGTTGATGAAGTCAAAAAGGGGGAAAAGGAGGTGAAAGAAAGAGAGTTGGCACTCACAGCTGTGGTGGATGAGACGAGGAGCAAGGTCGACACAAAAGCCAGCACAGCTGAGTTGGAGGCAGCCAGGGAGGAAGCTCGCATTAAATCTGATGAGCTGGCTGCACTTCAGCTGAGGGTCAGTCAACTCGAGGAAGCTCTGAAGGAAGATGAGGAGAGAAGGAAGAAGGAGGAAGAAGATAAGTCTGCTCAGCTGCTGGCGAAAATAAAAGAATCTGAAAAAGCAGCAGCTGAGGTAAAAGGAAAGGGAAAGGGGAAGCTGGTAGAGGAGTCTGCTCAAGCGAAAGTTCTTTATTAAAAGCTCACATGATCTGAGAAAAGAAAGAGGGAGCCTGACTACTCTAACTTACCTGAGGAACAGATCACCAGGATCATGAGAGAGCAGGCTTTCTATGGAGAAAGAGAAAGAAAGAAGCTGAAGAAGAAGAAGAGCAAGGGATTAGAAATGAGATGGAGCAGGGATGTAAGGAAGTGGGAAATGAAGGAGGCAGATGAAGCAGATTTCAGGCCCTATCACAGGACACTTAATCCGCCGAAGGTCGTCGCTGGCAAACTCTTTAAAGAATACAAGGAAAAGAATTTAGACGCCAGATGGATGTACCACTGGTACATCTTGAAGGGGTCTGATTCAGCAGCGCAAGACGAGGACCTAAGGTGGCATGAGTGGATAGAGAAGGAGGACAAAGATCTATATCAGAGGCTGCTGGTGGAAGCAGACAAGTTCTTCAATGCTGATCTTTGTGCTCCGGCTTATGAGAAGGGCAGGCCCAAGACCAATCCAGATGGCTCAATCGACATGAACTGGATCAAAGGCATCATTGCCAAAGCCGAAGTGGAGTCTGGGTTGAAAGATGAAGATGAGCTCAAAAAGCTAAAGAAGAGGGTCTTCACCTGGTTGGCCATTCCTGAAGCCAATCAATGGGGAATCTGATAATAGGACCATTCTCTTTTCCTTATCTTTTTATCTTTTGATTTTTGTATCTTGTAAATCTGATGTGAATAAATATATGTTTGATCTATGAGTGTTACTTGTATTATTTTTCTGCTTTAAGAAATCTTTAATTTTTTTTTAAGTATAAGTCATCTGAGAAATTTATCATCTCAGAATTAAAATTTTCAAAATTTTTCTAAGTCTAAAATGTTTTAAAAACCTAAGACTTAAAAGTTTTCTAAGCTTAACAGATTCTTTTTAAAGTGCTTTTGAATGCAGACCCAATAAATGCAATTCTTATTCAATAATTTAATATTAGTAATTTAATTTTGGATACAAATTCAATACCAGTTTAGTGCAAGTCATAAATCTCAATATGATAATAATGTACTGAGTTCAATACTCTTTTTTTTTTTGCTCATACAATCAAATCCTCTGCTCATACAATCAAATCCTCATTAATATAGATTCCGATATACTAGTATTCCAATATATTCCATTACGAAGCATAATTGCACACTCACACGATCTTTGCCGAGAGATAGAAGCATCCCATGTAATCGGTAACTACATATATGTGGCGAAGACATTCAGTTGGAGACGCCTTCTCTGACCATAACTTTTGGGAGAGGCCCGAAGACATGTGATTATTAAGTTGCAATTATGTAATTGTATTGTACTGTATTTTTGCGCCGAAAAGAGAAATATTTACAAACATATATTTTGAATAGGAAAGGTGGAGATGTCGATCAGGAAATTGAATTTTAAAATTGTGGAGACTGATTCTTTGAGTTTGGTTATTGTAGTGAGTAAATTTAATAGTAGCTGGTCTTAATTTGGAAAGTTTCTTCATGCGTTTAATATGGGCTGAAGGATTATCAAATTTGACTTATTCCTATATTTCTGGCTATTCCTCCATCTACTAATAATCCGTGATTTGATCCTATAATATTGATCGATATAAAATATGACATAGAAATTATATATATATATATATATATATATATTTAGCCAGAATCTGTTGCCTTTAAAATTACTTTACTTTCACACTTGCTTATTACATTATTTTCTAAAGCTTATTCTATTTTTTAGTGATTGCATTTCATTGCACAATGAAAAATGAACAGTATCGCTTTCTTTATACGTATTTCTGGTCAGAGTTTATCACTTTAAAATTAGTTCATATTTTGTCAATATATGTTAATAGAGGAGAGTTCACAAAGTATTTTCAAAAGAGTTTTCAAAAAATTTCAAGTGTTTATAGAACACTTATCTTGTAATCTTCAAAATCCTTTATTCACTGTAAATCTTAGATTCATTAGAAGGTGTTAGGAGTACTTTGAAGAGTTGAAGATCAAGTTGTAAGTTGTAAGATTGTAAAGTAAGTAAGTAAGCAGCTAGTGGAGACCCTTCTTCAAAGTTTGGAGAAGGAGAGTGGATGTAGGATTGTTATAATCCGAACCACTATAAAACTTGGTGTTCTTTACTGCTTTCATTTATCTTTCTGTTCAAGTTACAATTTATTGTTCAAAGTTTAATTTCAGAATTAAAGTTAAGATCTAAATATCAGTGTTGCTTTTGATCTTATTAAAAGTTGAGGTTAATATTGAATTCCGCTGTGTCACTTTGGTACTTTGAATAAATTTTGAAAGATTTGAAAAATCTGAAAAATCTATTCAACCCCCCCTTCTAAATTTTTCCTAGAAGGTTGATACTCATTTTATATAATCTACTCAACTAATCGGGACCAACATGAACTAATTACAACACGCCTCAACAACGAAATTAGTTTTGAATTTAACGTTAACGCTGTCAAAAAACCAATAAAATTTCTAGAGAAAAGGTTTCATACATTTTGGAAAAATTAATACACAAATGAATAATAAATAATAATGATATTATGGGAGAAGATGATACCAAAATACGAAGAACGTCGGTGAACTCGAGCAGCAAGGAAATTTACAGAACGTCTGAAAAATTCAATTTTTATCCTGCGTATTTAACGTGTGTTTGAATAATAATATGTATATGATAATAATATAGACAAAAATAAAAAATTTAAATTTCAAATTCAAAAATATCTTTGATTTGAAAATGTAGACGAAGATATAAAATTTAAAATTTAAATATACATGTATTTGTGATTTGTTATTATATAGAGGGTAATTTAGTAATTACAAATCATATCCCCAATTCAAATAACTTATCTCATCTATTTTAATGGGATTTTATATCCCTGAAATTTAAAAAAATTAAGGTTATCCCCGGGTCATGGGATAAAATAAAATAAAATTTAATTTAAAGTAAATAAATGATAACGTTAAATAAATAATTATTATCAAACCTACGAAGCCTTATATTTTTATTTTTTACATGGTGTACATGTGAGCTATATATGACTTTGAAATAGATTATTCATACACATGATTTTTTCTGAGTATAACGATTTTTTATTTTTATAAAAATAATGCACTTGTGTAATGACTCAATTACCCCCTTCACAAAATTTCAAAATAATATGTATTTGTAATTAGGTACACCCAACCTGAAAAACACAAAGTACATGACCGGTTTAATGAACACATTCGAAAAATGAAGAAATAGAGAAGAAGAAGATACATAATACATATTTAGATTGTTACTGTTACATAATAAGTAGACCCTTCATTTTCACGAACACAACCGTGTCAAGGGTTTTATGCTAGAGTTTGCCACGTCATATTTTATCGAAGAGGATGACGTTTAAATCAAATATGAAGAGTTTTATAGGTACTCTATAGGATGATTTTGTTGTTATTTGCTTTCATAATATATATTTATATTATTACTTTTAGGGTTGGAATATGTTGACATATTTTTTTATTGAAGGTGACAAGTTTGAACTATGCATCACTTGTTATCTGCACAATAGACACTTGTGCGGAAATTATTTTCACAACAAACACTTGTGCGGAAGAGTTTTTGCACAACACACTCAGTCGGAAATTATTTTTTTGTGCGAAAATTTTAGTCGCACAATCGTATTTTGTGCGAAAAACTAGAGTTTAATAATGGTACGAGCAATTTTCATCACAATTACAATCAGTTTTCATTTTGATTTCAACAAATAAATCATACTCATCCATTTTCAACAACAAAATTCATGAAATTAGTGTTTAAGTCAACATTTAAAAAATCCTAAATATGATTTTGTTGGTCCCGAGATTGAGTCTTCTACAGATAATCTAGAAGGGGGTTGAATAGATTATCTAAAATTCTTCAAATTTCAGATTAACTATTCAAAGTAGTCTTCTAAATTATTTAGAGTACACAGCGGAAGCCTTTTATACTCAACCTTTCTGAAATAGATCTTAAATTCTTGATATGATTATGAAATTCTAAGAACAAATTAATCGACTGAAATGAAAAGTGCAGAAAGTAAATAACACCAAATTTATAATGGTTCGGATTATAAAATCCTACATCCACTCTCCTTTCACAAACTTTTTGAAAAGGACTCTACTAGCTTACTCACTTACTGACTTCCTTTCGATTACAAGTACAGGGTTTGTAGACTTCGATCTTCAATGTTTCTTCCTTCTTCTATACTATCTTCTGAACTAAGAATACAGTGCAGTTGTAGACGAAGAAGATACAATAAGTGTTTTATAAATACTTAGAAAGTATACTAACTTTTCTTTTTTGAATGCTAAGTGTGCTTCTAAAATTATGAATCTTATGTGTGCTCAAAAGTTCTTTCAGAACTGTGCCTAGGCTTATTTATAAGAAAACAAGAGATGGATAGTTAGTTAGAACTAACTCTAACCGTCTAACAAACTCTTGAAAACTGCCCGACCCCAGCTGATCTTCTTTAAGTTGTCGTCTGATAGACTTGGTTGCAATCCGCCTTTCTTATTCTCCTTAGCTGATCTTCACCTCGTCTAGAGTTCTTCATTATTGTCTCTTGATCAGATGACTTCTTCAAGATGACCTTGAGTCTCAAGAACCTAAGTTGATTATCTAGTCTAACCTAGTCTGAAAATTTTACAACTTACAGACTATTTTACTTCAGCTGTTATATACAACTCAGCTGGTCATCCTACTTTACATAGACTATCTAACTCATACATTTTAACTCATAAAAAATAATTCCTAATCTAACAGATTTTAACAAGTTAAACCTACAAACTCTAAAAAAAAAAACTAACCTTTTCTCATCCTGATAGTGACGACCGACGTTGGAGACGACATCTGTGACGGCTGGCGATGACAACGACGACCAAAGCGAGTTCTACTTCGTTTTAATTCTTTCCATTTCAAAGAAAAACCTCGTATTCATATCCAAGGAATCTCTTCTAGAGTTCCCTCTAGAGCTTCCTTCTCTGAAGGATCTAGACCAGATTTTTCTAACGTCAAAGTTGATTTCAAATCTCCTATTCCTAGCAGCAGCTATCACTCTGATTTCATTGACGAACCTTCTCATATCGGTTCTCCAACTTTTTCTCAAATGGATCAAATCAGTATGATCCAAAAAGAGTTTCGTGTCGATTTCAAATATCTTGAAGAAGAATTCAATGATCCTGAAGAGGAAGAAAAAAGAAATTCATTTTTGAAACTTGACAAAAAATTTCGTAATAAGAGGAATGGATTATTGGTCTCCATAAATTCAGAGACAATATTCCTATCCTAAACTGGTTTTCTGCGTATTGCAAACTCAATGACATCGAAGAAGATGTCTATACTCTTGATCAAATAAATGTTCAAACCAATCTCTATAAAAAGTGGAATCTTACTTCAGGTTCTACTATCACCTCTATTCATCTGCCTCTTACTAATATCAAAATTCCTATTACTAATGGAGAAGTTATTGCAACTCCATTCAGAGTGGGAAGAGAAGGTGAAGATGCACCCAAAATGAGTGACATCAGAAAACTTCATGAACAAAACAATTTTTCTAATAAGATTCTTCATACTATCGCTGAACAAGTTGATAGTATTTCTGTTAAAATTGATTCAAAAAATACTACTTCAAGTTTTCCCAACACTACTTCCACTCCTCATTTTGCTCCTAGAAGTCTTCCTGATAAAACAGAAGACAAACTCCCTTCTTCTTTCAATCTTATTGAAAAAATCACCCGTCAAATCAATAATGAAGCTTCTGCTTCTGGAACCAAAAATATTAATTGTCTTGATGACAACAAAAATATAGAAGTTAATAAAATTATCTTCAAACCTGGAACAAAACCTTTCTATAACAATCGATACACTTCCCCTGATATCGGATTCGAAGAAAGGGCTAATTTCAAAGATGGTACTCGGTATGATGGTACTTCCATAAATACTTGGAACATCGACGGCAAATCTGAGTTTGAAATACTCAATACACTCCAAGAAATGGGCATGGCTCGTGTAGCCTATAAAGTTCAAAATCAAACTGAAGAAAATGTTGTGGCATTAATCGTTTCTGGATTCACTGGCCAACTCAAAAATTGGTGGGATCATTCTCTTGATCTTGAAAGCAAAAAAGTTATTCTCGATCATGTTTCTACCTTTGAAGATGAAAATGGGGTCATTTCAGTAAAAAGTGATGCTTGTGATTTTCTAATAATCACTATTGGCATGTATTTTATTGGATACCCAAAAGAAGAACTTGATTCTACTCAAATTGTTCTTTCTAACCTTCGTTGTCCAACTCTTTCGGACTATCGTTGGTATAAAGATGTTTTTCTTACTCATGTTCTAAAAAGAACTGATTACAATGCCTCTTTTTGGAAAGAAAGATTTATTGCAAGTCTTCCTAAACTTTTTAGTGAAAGAATTCATCAAAAACACAAAGAAGCTACTGGTCTTGCTGAAATCAATTTTGAAGCTATTACTTACGGTCAACTTTTCGCTTTCATTAAAAAAGAAGGGCTTTCTTTATGTTCTGAACTCAAAATCCAGTCTAAATATGGTTCTGAGAAAAGCACCTTTACAAAAGAAGTTGGAACCTTCTGTGAAGCCTTTGGCCTTCAAAAGGTTCAAGCTCCTTCTTCTAAGCTTAAAAAGAAAGCTAAACGTTTTTCAAAGGGAAAATTTTCTAAGAAATCTACTCCTAATGATTCTCAAAAATTTTATAAGAAAAAACCGTTTAAAAAATTTAATAAGTTTCAGCCAAGGTGCTTTAAATGTCAAAAACTCGGACATAAAGCTGATTCATGTACTCTCAAAAAGAAAATCGATGAAATTTTTCACGATGACGAAGATCTTCGTAACAAAATATCTTCACTTCTCATTTCCAATAAAGAAAGTTCTGATGAAGAACCAGAAGAACCATCTGATTCCGAAGATAATAATATTAATGAAATCCTCGGAAGCGGTTCTGAAGAGGATGATGAGGATGACGTTTGCTAGGATGGATTTTGTCTTCTCTCCATTAATGTTATTACTAATAAAAGTGAACAAGAACTCCTCTTTGATTTAATTGAAAAGGTTTCTGATCATGAGGATCGTCAAAAATATTTGATAAAACTAAGGGATTTAATTCTTAAGGATGAAAGTCCTAAAAAGAATAAAAATATTCTTGAGTTAGAACCCTTTAGTATTTCAAAACTTTTTGACAGAACTCCTAACCCCTCTATTTACAAAAATTCTGTTGATGCTTCTGACATTCAAAGAGAAGTTAACTTTCTCAAAAAAGAGGTTAACCATCTCAAAAGGGAAATTGGAACCTTTCATACTAAAGATTTTGAGCTTGAAGCTCGAATCTCCCTTCTCAAAAATCGTCCTGAGGATATTCCCGAATCCTCTAAAACCAATGAAGATTCTATTTCTGCTATTGATAGAATTTCTTTTCAAAAATGGTATACTATAATTACTTTGGTTGTTGATGATTTCAAAATAAATGTTTCGTGTCTTTTAGACAGTGGAGCAGATCAAAATTGTATTAGAGAAGGACGTATTCCTTCCAAATATTATGAAAAGACCAATGACAAACTTGTAGCTGCTAATGCTACCCCTCTTCATATAAAATATAAACTTTCAAATGCCTATATTTGTAACCAAGGCTACTGTTTCAAAACTCCTTTCATTCTTGTCAAAAATCTTAGTCAAGATGTTATTCTTAGAACTCCTTTTTTAACTACTTTATGCCCTTTTGTCGTTGACAGGATTGGTATTACTACTAATATTATGGGAAATTCAATCTCTTTCAAATTTTTAAATCCTATTAAACAAAGAGGAATCTCTTTATTACAAGAGCATTTGATTTCTCAAATAAATTCTATTTCAAGAAAACAATTTCATATTCAATCCCTTCAGGAGGAAATTCCTTATTTAAAAATTGAAGAAGCCCTTAATGATAGAGATCTTCAAAAAAGAATTTCTGCCTTTAAAAGTTTACTTGAACGAGAAATATGTTCTGATCTTCCCAATGCTTTTTGGGAAAGAAAGAAACATATTGTTTCTCTTCCTTATATTCCTAATTTTGTTGAGAAAAACATTCCTACTAAGGCTCGTCCTATTCAAATGAATCATGACCTTCTTAATACCTGCAAAGAAGAGATCAATTCTCTTTTATAAAAGAAGTTGATAAGGCCCTCTAAGTCACCTTGGAGTTGTGCTGCCTTTTATGTCAACAATCAAGCCGAAAAGGAACATGGTGTTCCTAGACTTGTTATTAATTACAAGCCTTCAAATGAAGTCCTGGAATGGATTAGATACCCTATTCCTAATAAAAGGGATCTTATCAATAGACTTCATAAAGCAAAAGTCTTTTCTAAGTTCGATCTAAAATCTGGTTTTTGGCAAATTCAAATCGATGAGAAAGACAAATACAAAACTGCATTCACTGTTCCTTTTGGTCATTACGAATGGAACGTTATGCCTTTCGGCCTTAAGAATGCACCTTCTGAATTCCAAAATATAATGAATGATATATTTAATAATTACTCTGACTTCTCTATTGTTTATATTGATGATGTTCTTATATTTTCTAAGGACATCAATCAACATTTCAAACATCTCAACATCTTTCTACAAGTTGTTAAGAAAAATGGTTTAGCCATTTCGGCTCCCAAAATCAAATTATTTCAAACAAAAATTAGATTTCTTGGCCACGATATTCACAGAGGTACCATCAAGCCAATTGCCAGAGCAATTGAATTTGCTAATAAATTTCCTGATGAAATCAAAGATAAGAATCAATTGCAAAGATTTCTTGGATGTCTTAATTACATCTCTGATTTCTTTCCTAAACTTAGGGTTATTTGTAAACCCTTATTCCAAAGACTTCAGAAGAATCCTCCCGTTTGGGATACCACTCATACTAATATTGTCATAAATATTAAAAAACAGGTCAAATCTCTTCCTTGTTTAGGTATTCCCAAACCTGATGCCTTCATGATTATTGAAACTGATGCGTTAGATATAGGATATGGCGGAATCCTAAAACAAAGAATTACTTCTCATACTACATCTCATGCATCTCATGCATCATCTTTACAAAATTCAAAAGAACAACTTGTCAGATTTCATTCTGGCATTTGGACAGGACCTCAAATGAACTACTCTACAATAAAAAAAGAAATATTTTCTATTGTTCTTTGTATTTCTAAATTTCAAGATGACATCTTCAATAAAAAATTCCTTTTAAGAATAGATTGCAAGTCTGCTAAAGAAGTTTTACAAAATGATGTTAAAAATATTGTTTCAAAACAAATTTTTGCACGATGGCAAGCCATCCTTTCAAGTTTTGATTTTGATATAGAATATATTAAAGGAGAAAATAATTCATTACCTGATTTCCTAACCAGAGAATTTCTTCAGAAACATGAGTCGACCAAGGATGCAGACTCCTGATCATTACTCAAAAGCTATCATCAACTCAAGCCAATTTCAAGCTATTACTGATTCTCCTTTACCTTATTCAAATATACTTAGAGCTCCTGCTCCTCCTACTCCTTCAAAAACAGAACTATCAGGTTCTAACTTCTACAAACTCATTCCTTCAAAACATTCATATCTGGTAAAACCGAACCCAGAGCATATTACTTTAACCAAATTTACCAGTTCCCCAGATTTCAAAACCCTCAAAGATATCATTGCAAGATACTTTCCGGCAGGATACCAATGGTATTCTGACAATTCCATTAAAACTCAGAATTTTTATGAATTTTATTTTGGTTGATACCAATTCTGTTGAAATTGTCCATACAATGGACCCAAAAAACCCCGACAGAATCTCTTTTTCAAAATGCATTATCAAAAAGATCCTTAGGTCTGATGATTGGGTCTTTCCTCATTCTGAGAAGGGCTTCTCAAAACCTTTTACACCCAAAGGATTTTCTTACCCCAATTACAAAATGGCCTGGTTCAAAATGTTCTTCTACAGGCCATTTGATCATTCATGGTTCTTTACATTTCATATGGACTTTGTAAAAACCGTCTTCCTAGTATGGTTCTTGGAATGGTGGATGCAGTTCGGCCCCTTATCCACTATTTTGCCCAAAGACATTCAAGATGCATTGGTCTACTACACTCAAAAGGCCCCAGGTGATCAATTCCGAAAGGAAATTCAATTTTATTCAGAATTCAAAGTTCCTTGGATACTTTGTTGGAGCTTTGCGTTCCAGTAGTATTTCCCAGACCCATATCCTATTTCAATCGTTAGAGAATTCAAAATTAAATGGTGGCAAGGTTACTCAACAAGATTTTGTAACCTCTCAGTTGTTCAAAAAATACTCAACTATCTCCTGGATCAACAAGCACCAAAAAGAAAAAATCAAAGGAGGTAAAGACATTTGAAGATGAAGCTCCTCAGCTTTCTCAAAAGCAAATGAAGATGTTTCAATTACTTGAAGAAAATCTAGAAATGGCAAAAGAATATCTTCAGTTCATCAAAGCAAAGAAGGCTTCGTCCTCATCAGAAGACATTCATTCAGATGATTCAAGTTCAGATATTTTCGGAGGTCCTTGTGCTCAGGACCCTTTCGATTTCTGACTACCTTGCTTTTCAAAAGAAAAAAGAAATAAAAAGCAATTGCAAAAGAATAATAAACAATTGCAAAAAGAAAATAAAGAGCAATTGCAAAAGAATAATAAACAGTTGCAAAAGAAAAAAGAAAAATTCAAAAAAACCGAAAAAATGAAAAAGACATTTAAAAGAAAAAATGAAAAATGTTTCTCTCTTAAATTGTCTTATTCCAGGTACTCCAAATGTGATATTATTGAATCAGAAGCTTCCCGGTGAAGTGAGTATTCAATTATCAGACAAGACAGCTGGATCCAACATTTTCCGACAAAACAAATTGGTAGACCCTCTTTCTTTATTTTTCGGTGACCGACAAAATAAAGAAAAGATGCCCGACAAATTCAAAAGTTCGATGTGATGAAATGAAGATTCACGTGAAATTCAAATTAAAGCTGAATGAAATGAAGATTCAAATTCAGAGTCCTCTATAAATGAGCTGAAGACTCCAAGTTTCATTCATTCGAAAATTGAGCCAACATTTCTCATGTTTATTAGTCATCTCGACTATCCATCTTATCTTTCATTTACCATTCCATCTTTTCTTCCAAGTCTGTACTCAAAGTCTGTATCACTCAAAGTTTGTATTTAGAATTCAAGTAAGGTTTTACTTGTATTTCAAATTTAAGTTTGTAATTTTCCATTCATATATCAAAAGTTTTATTTGCATTTTTCTAAGCACTTGCAAAATTGCTTTCCAGATTTTGTCCAATATCTTTTGATGGATGGGTGTTTACATGGTACTTCATACTAATCCTATTCTTAATTTCCTCCAATTCGCGGAATGCTTGGGGCGAAGGAAGCTGAGAAAACTGCGATAACAATTTGGTTAGGAGTAATTTGGTCTCTTTGGAGCTTGAGGAATGATGTAATCATTAACAATTGTAATTTTCTTATTGATAGGGTGAGCAATATCCTTAAAATTAGAATTTGACATTGGATTACTTCTAAAGAGCCTCCTCTATTCAACCCCCTTCTACATTATCTTCTCTAAACTCAGTCTAGGGACCAACAAATGCTGCTTAAGAAATTCAATTTTTTTTTACTCCTACATAAATCCTGGTATTGAGATGTGACACAGTGGAGCAGACTCCATTATCCAATAAAGTAAAGTCCATCAATGGTCTACGTATCAATATATTAACTATTTTCAAAGACTTTTTAGTCAATTTCAATTTGAGTTGATTGTTCTTACATCCTACGTGTCTTGTCGGGGCATTTAAAAGTTTATGACTTGTTACTTATTCTCAAAAAGAAAAATAAAAATGTCTTATTGGGGATGTTAAAAATTTTTTTACTTGTTACTTATCCTCAAAAAGAAAAAAAGAAAAAAAAGGTCCAAGAGCCTAGTAATGATCTTACAATTGGTTTTTGAAAAAAAAATATTTATTATATTTTGAATTTGATTATTTGAATCTAATGGGCCCGTTTCACATTTTATGTTCTTAACTTTGGGTCAAAGTTCATTAACTTTTGTTCATAAATTCAAATGCCAGGTTATGCACATACAAAAAAATTTATTTAGTACACATATAAGATGAGTATGTACACGAAATTTCTGAGTACACATATAAGATGAGTATGCACACAAAATTTTTGATTACACATACCTGAAAGCTTAATTGTATCCTTGATCCCTCCTTCCTCTTCATCCACTTTATAAACACAATATAAAATTGATACACCCATCAAAGATAACCAAAATCGATCACGTTCATCTCCATTGCCATCGCTTTTGTCATCGTTGTTGTCGCCAACCGTCACAGATGTCGTCTCCAACATCGGTCGTCACTATCAGGATGAGAAAAGGTTAGTTTTTTTTTTGAGTTTGTAGGTTTAACTTGTTAAAATCTGTTGGTCCCGGAAAGTTGAGTTGATTAAAACCTTGAGTAAGCTTTCTAGAACAAAATCTAGAAAGGGGGGGTTTGAATAGATTTTGTAGATTTTTCAAATCTTTCAAAACCAATTCAAAAATATCAGATTAAGCACAGCGGATTATGAATGAATTCTCAACTTTTTATAAGATCAAAAGCAAGGTTGATATTCTGATTTTAGTTAAGATTCTGAATTTAACTCTTGATGTAACACAATTGTAAATCAAACAGAAACTAAAGAAAGCAAGAAATAACACCAGAATTTATAGTGGTTCGGATTTTAATAATCCTACATCCACTCTCCTTCTTCAATTTGAAGAAGGGACTCTGCTTGCTGCTTACTTTCTCACTTCCAGCTTACAACTTACAACTTGTACAATTCTTCAAATCTTCAACCTCCTAAACTCTTCTTCTAGAGATCTAACTATTACAGTGTGTATTGGATTTTGAAGATTACAGAAAAGTGTTCTAAAAACACTTAGAACTTTTTGAAAACTCACTAGAAATACTTGTGAAAAGATTGTGATTGAAATCTGAGTAGTGAATCGTGTCAATCGAATATGCATAAGTGTTCTCTATGAAAAATGAAAAACCTAGACCTATATATAAGTCTGGAAAGTCAGTTAGTTTGTTAGTTAGTTCTAACAAACTTGAAACTGCTCAACAAACTTAATCTTGAAAACTGCTTAAGACCTCGGCTGATTCTTCCTACTTGTCTGCAGCTGACTTGGTGAAGATTAGCCTTTCTTATTCTACTCAGCTTATCCTGACCTCGTCTGAGCTCTTTATACTTGTCTCCTGCAGATGATTAGGATCGAGGTTATCTCCGGATGACTTGTCATTCCTCGTCTCCACCGACTTGAACTAATCTTGACCTAGTCTCGATCGACCTTCGTACTAGAACTTAGTCTTGATTCTTTATCATAGTCTCGCTTATTCTGAATGCAGTCTTTTAACTCATCAAAACAATCTTGGTCTAACAATTTCCCCCTTTTTGATGAAGTTAAAACCTACAAGAATAGACACACTCACAAAAATGAAGTTAGTTCGAGTTTATCAAGATCAATAGATAGGTATATCAAAGCACATTCTTCATATTACAACAATTTTATTTACATAAAAAACTTTAGATTTTTAGACTCCCTTTTAAGAAAACTTAGAAAACCAAATGAGTCTCAAGACTTAGAAAAAAATATTTAAAAACATTTTTAAGTCTGAGAGATAAAATTCTCAGATGACTTATACTTAAGAAAATTTTAAGTTTTTTCTTAAAGCAGTAAAAAAAACTTTAAGAAATTAAGACAAATAAAATGAATCAAACACAGTATATTCACATTGAATTTACAAAGATTACAGATGAGAAGATAATAGAAAAGTAGGAATAAGGAAAAGAAAAATCCTGTTTCTATCAGTCTTCCCACTGGTCTTCATCTGGAATCATCAGCCAATTGAATACCCGCCTCCTAAGCTGCTTAAGATCTTCATCTTGAGTAAGTCCAGATTCAGCCTCTGCCTTCTTCAAAATACCCTTGACCCAGTCTAGGTCCAGGGATCCATCTGATTTCCTGGCAGGGATGGCATACTCAAAAGCTGGAGAGATCAGGTTGACGTTGAACTCTACATCGGCTTCTTCCAGCAGACGATGATAGAACTCCGCATCTACCTTCTCCATCCACTCATGCCAAGCTAAATCTGGATCTTGCTGAGATGCTCCGGGGCCCTTGAGAATATACCAGTAGTATATCCACATTCCCTCCAGATTTTTATCTTTGTATTCAGCAGCATATTTTCTGCAGGCCAGCTTAGGAGGAGCAGACGTGTTGTGGAATGGCCTGAATTTCCCGCTGCCTTGATCCTTGACTAACCATTTCCGCTCAGCAGTGCTCCAGAAGACGTTGGAGTCTTTCTTCTTTCTCTGCTTCTTCTTTTCTTTCTTGCCAAAATATTCCATCTCTCTCTTAATTCTCTTGATCTGCTCTTCTGAGAGATTGGAATAATCAGCTTCTCTCTTTCCTTTTCCTTTAGCAGCAGCCCTGGTAATAAGTTCAGCTGATCTGGGCTCAGTGACTGCTACTTCCTTTCCTTTCCCCTTGGCTCCTTCAGATTCGGATTCTTTTAGCTGAGCCAAGAGCTTCTCTGTTCTTTCCTCCTCATCTTTCCTTCTCTTCTCCTCATCCTCCTTTATAGCTTCCTCCAGTTGACTCACCCTCAGCTGGAGAGCAGCCAGCTCATCAGATTTGATCCGAGCTTCCTCCTTGGCTGCCTCCAGATCAGCTGTGTTGGCCTTCATGCCCACATCTTTCCTGGTCTCCTTGACCACAGCTGTGAGGGCTAGTCTCTTCTCCGTCTCAGCTTTTTCCCCCTTTTTAACTTCAGCAGCTAAGTCTGAAAGTTTTGCATCTAAAGCGTTGCACTTGACCCTGAAGTCTGAGTGGTCTACAGCCAACTCATTCACAACCAGCTGATTATAACCCATAACTTCCTCCTTCAATGCCCTCAGCTCCTCCTCCATCGATTTCACCTTACCAGCCAACACAGAGTTAGTGACATCTATAATTTTATCAGACAATGTTACCTCAACTTCTCTCATGCTGGCTAGCATTGTGTCTGTTACAGCTTTGACCATCCTCCTTGTCTTTCTTTCCATTTTTCTTCTAAATGTAGCATTGATCTTTTTCTCGACAAGGGACAATATAGAAGAGAGAGCAGTGGTTGGGCTTAAATCAGTGTCTTCATCCTCAGTTGAGGAATCAGACGAGGAAAGGATTGGTTCTGGTTGAGTAGATGGGAGAGGAATAGCTTGAGTTTGGATAGTTGGAAGAGAAGAGTAAGATATTATTGGTATTGGAGAGGTTTGGACTGTGGGGAGAGGTATTTGTTCAGATGAGGGTGGAGAAGATGGTTTTGTGGGTGTTATTGTTGGAGGTGAAGATTCTATGGGTGTGATTTGGATTTGAACTGTGGGGGAGGTAGGCTGTTGGAGAGGCTCTGGAGTACCAGCCTGGGATACTCCTTCATTGCCAATTTGGATTTGTGGGGCTTCAGGCTGAGGCACAAGCTCAGAAATGCCAGCCTGAGGCATTTCTTCATTGCCAGGTATGGGAGATAAGGTAGGAGATGGAGAAAGACTTGTACCTACCTCTGGAATCGGGGAAAGAGCAGCTTCCTTGGTTGGGGAGAGAGGAACCTCCAGCTGACCAACCTCGGCTGCAATCTGAAGGACTGGGACCTCCTCTGGTAGCAGAGTTGATAGTTCCATCTGTTGATCGGAGCTACCAGATTTGGTGGATCCTTCAGAGCTCTGGGCTGCTCGTCTTGGCCTCCTCACCAAGGGGATTTCTGCTTCCTCTTCTTCCTCTTCATCTGAGGCAACCTTGGCAGGAGCAGCAGATGAGCTTTCCCCCTTCTTCTTCTCCGAGGCTTTCACCAACCTCCTCTTCCTCCTCTGAAACATCCTTGGGACCGCAGCAGCTGTTTCAGCAGATTGTACTTGAGGTGCGACCTCAGCTGCTGCTGCTTCATGTCCCTCTGTTTCGACCTCCACTGGGGCCACCTCAACTGGTTCAGCTATTGGTCCCTGAACCTCTGCAGCTGCAGCCGCCAGCCTCTGAGCCCTGGCCGCATCAGACTCATCATCCGAGTCTGGATTTCCTCCAAGCCTGTCATCCTTTGTGAGGATTCCCTTCTGCTTGGAGTACTTTTTGGTACCTATTCTCCAGTCAGCCTCCCTATTCAGCCCTTCAATCAAAACAGTGATTTTATTGAAGAGACTGACTGTAGAAGTGGGAACCCAGCCCTCTGCAGATGACTTGAAAGTCAATCGCTTCTCCTCCTCCTTGAGCTTGAATATCAGCAAATCCACCCAATTCACTTCCACTCCATCCAAGATGGCTCGCATTACACACAATCTGGGTTTGGTTAACCCATCATGTGAGCTCTGCTCACCCAACACCGCCTTAGTAACCACCGTCATCAACAACCGAAACCTCCTTCTCAGCAGATTCTTCTTTAAATCCCTGCGAGTCCCCCTGTAAGTGACCCTCGCCATCATATCAAAGGATTCTTCCCACTCATCTTCTTTGTACGTCAATGGATTAACTCCCTCCATTGACGTATCAAAAATCCTGGCAATATTCTCCCTAGAATAGCTCAGTGTCGTTCCGTCGACAGAAGTGTCAAATCCTTCCTGAGTGTCCTCCATTCTCGCCAAAAATTTTGCACCCAGTAAATCTGCTGTTCTGTTTTGCGGAGACTTCAGTGATAGAAAACCTCTGAGTCGTGAAGCTTCGAGGAGACGAAGGATTACTGCAGATTCTGGGTCATTTGTGGTTTCGAAATCAACATACATTTCCGCTTTCAAACGGTTTTTGAAATATTCCTCATTCATTTTGAAATGAGAAATATTTGTGGAAATGTATTTGGGTTTATAAGTTTTGGTAGTTTTTGAAGAGGATGCCATTGGAAGGTTTTGTAAATTTGAAAAGGGTTTGACAATATATGTAGATTATCGGAGAATGGAAAGAAAAAGATTTTGGGAAGAAGAAGATGTATTTATAGGGGGGAAGATTTGGAAAGAGAAACCGCCATTTTTGAAAATATGAATTAATCTCAGCCATTTATTCAAAAAGTTTTTACTGAGAATTAATCAACGGTTAAAAACTAAGATAAACGATTAGGATTCAGTGCGTGAATTGTAATCGCCTTCTGAATGCGTAAATAGTTACTTTATAGACTGTTGATTTGACCGATATAGGTTACTTTATTCAGAGAAGTAAGTATACCTGACGTCAGCCATGTGGTATCTTACTTCAACTGAAGGTTTCCTAAACAGATGAGTTTGAAAAACAGATTAGCTTAAAAACAGATGGGTTTTAGAAAGTCATCTGATAGAGTAACCTGTCTGATCCTGAAAACCAACAGTTTAGATGTAACTTTTTAGTAATTTTCAAACCAAGTTTAAACAAAACAGACTCAGATTAAGAGTAAAGGAGTTTGAATAAAATAATGAAACAGTGTTATTTTTCACATGTTCCTGCAAAGACATAAACTCAAAAGAAACCATCAGAAGCTTAAGGTAAATCAGATAGAATGTTAATAGTCATCTGTTTTCTTCAGGAGTTCAGCTGACTATTATGTCCTTGTCTGATTTACTCAATGTCAGACAAGTAATTATCAATTCAGATAAGGTCAATATGACTAATCCTTGATTCTTGATTCCTAAAAGGAGATCAATGATATCAGCTACCTGATTGCCCTTTGACACATATCTAGTCTGATAATTCTTTCTAGACATTAATTTAAAGAAAGGACAAGAAATAAGGAAACAAATGCACACAAATTAGAAACCAGCTAAAGATGCATCAAGTAATCCTAATTCTAAGCACATTTCTTTGAATCTAGACTCAGCTAATGGTTTTGTAAGAATGTCAGCTTTTTGTGATTCAGTGGCAATTTTCTCAATTCTAATGTCATTCTTCTCAACATGATCCCTAATGAAATGATGCCTAATATCTATATGCTTTCATCTAGAATGTAAAACAGGATTGTAAGTCATTGCTATTGCACTATTACTATCACAGTAAATAGGAATAGCTGATGTTTGAATATTATAGTCTCTAAGTCATTGACTAATCCAGAGAGGAGTTGAGAGCAACAACTTCCACCTGCCATGTATTCACTTTTCAAGCATGGAGGTGGCAATGATGTCTGTTTCTTAGATAACCAAGAAATTAATTTGTTGCCTAAGAATTGACATGTTCCGTAAGTGGATTTTCTATCAATCTTACATCCTCCAAAGTCTGAATCAATAACTGTCACCAAAGTTGTCATCAGTTGGGTACCATAACCCTACTTGCAATGTTCCTTTGAGATATCTAAGAATTTTCTTAGCGAGTCTCCGATGAGTTTTCTTGGGATTAGACTGAATCTTGCACATACCCTAACTGCAAAGGCTATGTCTGGTCTACTTGCAAAGGAGATAGAGAAGAGATCCAATCACCCACGATACTCCGTTGCATCGGTGGGTATCCCCGCTCATCCGAATCCATTGAGAAGTTAGTTGCCATAGGTATTTTGACTTCTCTGCTAGTAGTCATTCCAAATTTCTCAATCAGATCCTTAGCATACTTAGACTGATGTATAAATATACCCTTACTCATCTGTTTAATTTGTAAGCCCAGAAAGTATGTCAATTCTCCCATCATTGACATTTCAAACCTGTTTTTCATGAGAATGCTAAACTCTTCACATAATTTTAGATTAGGTGAACCAAAAATTATGTCATCTACATAAATTTGAACTAGTAAGATGTTGCCATCTACTTCCTTTCTAAACAAAGTTCTATCAATCTTACCTTTAGAGAAACCATTTGATGTTAAGAAATCAGATAGAGTATCATACCAAGCTCTGGGAGCTTGTTTCAGTCCATATAAAGCTTTGTTGAGTTTATAGACCTTGTTATTGATCTTAAACCCAGGAGGCTGCTCTACATAGACCTCTTCAAGTAACACACCATTAAGAAAAGCAGACTTAACATCCATTTGAAAGACTTTGAAAGACTTAAATGCAAAGAAATGCCAAGAACAATCTTATTGCCTCTAATCTGCAATCGAGCATAGGTTTCATCATAGTCTATTCCCTCGGTATGAATAACCTTGTGCAACCAGTCTTGCCTTATTTCGAACAATAATATTGTTCTCATCTGTTTTATTTTTAAACACCCATTTGGTGCCTATAATCTTTCGATGTAATGGTCTTTCCACTAGATCCCATACATTTTGCCTTTCAAACCGATGCGATTCTTCCCGCATGGTCATATCCGATTTTGGGTCTCGATAATGCTTCCTCAATAGACTTAGGTTCAAGAAGCGACACATAACAACCGAAAAGACTTTCGAGTCTAGCATCATTCGTGTAATACGCACACTACTAGATGGGTCTCCTATAATCTGATCGGATGGATGATAGCTTCTCATCCTTTTGCTGTATGAGGAGAAGGATCCTCATCTTGAGCCTCGATCGGCAACTCATCCGACTCAACCTCGGTGACGTTCCCCTTCATCACCGACTCGTCTTTGATCACCATGTCAAAGGTGTCTGATCTCAAGGAGTCTGATCGGAAGTTGTCTTCGATTATCGGATGGGGATTCTTCTTCATCGATTCTGAATCAAGAGTAGGTAGATAAACAGTTCTATGTTTAGTCTTGGATAATTCAATTTTATCTAGATTTTCAGAAATTTGATTCACTTTATCTGAGAAGGAATACAACTCATCAAAAATAACATGAGGAGTTTCCTCCACACAAAGGGTTGTCTTGTTAAAAACTCTGAATGCCTTTGAAGTATTAGAATATCCCAAGAATATTCCATCAGCTGCTTTAGCATCAAAGGTTCTTAACTTAGATTTCCCATTGTTATGAATGAAACACTTACAACCAAAAAGCTTTGAAGTATGAGATCCTTGGAATCTTACCCTTCCAAATCTCATAAGGAGTCTTACCCTTGTCTTTGACAACTAAGCACCTGCTTCGGGTATAGCAAGTCGTGTTGATGGCTTCACCCCGAGAACCCTATGAGGGGTATTATACTCACCAACATGCTCTGGCCGCTTCCTTCAAAGTTCTATTCCTTCTTTCAACCACTCCATTTTGTTGAGGAGTTCTTGCTGAAGATGTCTCATGAATAATTCCATACTCATTTAAGAAATTAGATAAACAAGAATTCAAAAATTCTGTACCCTTATCACTCCTAATTTTAATAATATTAACTCCCTTCTCATTCTGAATTTGTCTGAACAGATCAGGAATCTTGTTCATAGTCTCATTTTTCTTGAAAAGAAATATGACCCAAGTGTATCTAGAAAAGTCATCTACTACAACAAGAGTATATTTCCTTCCACTTTGAAACCGAGAGGTGTAACAGTCCAAACAAATCCGGATGAAGGAGTTGCAACACTCTTTCGGATGAGGAGGAGTTAATACTCTTAAATGAGTGTCTAGGCTGTTTACCTTTTTGACAGGCATCACATTTAAGATCAGTTGATAAAAGTTTTTCGTAATCCCTTGACAAGGTTCTTTTTAGCTTGACTTACTAAGGGTCTTGAAATTCGATGACTAAGCCTTTTATGCCATAGCCACCGATATCTTCTCCACCCTTAGCCATCGAGACAAGTATCTTGGGAACAACTATTAAAGTTGGCCACATAGACATTACCATGTCTCAAGCCGCTTAATAGTACCTTATCTCGAGGAATTATCCAAAATATCACATTTATCTCTTGAAAACTTTACAAGAAAACCTTTATCACAAAGCTGAGAAATGATAACAAATTATGTTTCAAACCTTCAACAAAATATACCTCAAGATACCTGAATATCCTTGATAATCAAAGTACCTACACCTTTAGTCTGACCACAATTATTATCACCAAATACAACTCTTGGACCATCAATGCTTTGAAAATTTGATAACACTTCTTGTTATGGGTCATATGTTGTGAATGACCACATTGTCAATGTACCATATTGAAGCTAAGATCTCTTCCTTAAGAGATGATCCTGTGAATCTGTAAAATGCAGTTAGTTTTGAGGTACCCTAGTGATCTTGGGTCCTTTTGGGTCAAGAATCACTTTAGGAATCCAAATAAACATCTCATCTGCAGACAATAAGTCAGACTCAGATTTTCTACTCAGATTGCAGTCCTTATCTGACTAGTTAGTTTCCACGGACCAATTTTAATATCCTTTGATTGAACAGATGCTTTCACAAATTTCCTAGGTTTTTGAACATCTGATTTATTGTTCCTATCATAACCAAGTCCTGTCTTATCATGAGATTTTTGAGAAGTATTAAAAATATGATCTATTACTGATTGTGAATTATTAAGTCGACTAATTTTGAAGACAAGCTTCTCATTGTCTTTCTTAATTAGTTCATTTTCAAAGACAGAACTACTTCAAATTTATCTTTTAAAGTTTTCAGTTCATTTTCTAACCTTTCGGGTAAGCCGGCTGATGTACTAGCTTGATCGATGAAAACATTCCCCTTGAATGTTTCCTCGGTCTCAAAACTGTTCATCACTGCTTGCCTTTATTTAGAATCTGAATCGATCCTTTAAAACTAAATTCTCTGTCTCCAATCAAGTTATAAGCAGCTAAAGATGTCTTTAAATCTCTCAATAACTCATGAATAATAGTTTGGTCATGATCGATGCAGATCGACAAGAATCATTATCTAAAGATGAATAGTAGATTACCTCATTAGCCATGAGACAGATCTCATCATCTCGATCCAAAATCGAGATGAGGATGATGAAGATGATGATGATTTCTTTGGCTCTTTTTCTTGACCAACAAAGCTCTTTGATCTCGCAAATCTCCTCTCTCTTTTCTTCCTCTTTTCTTCTCTTTCTTTAGGAGTCGATTGAGGACAGTCATAATCGAAATGTCTCGGCTTGTTGCATGTATAGCAAATGTCACTCCTATCTCGATCTGGGACTGAAGTATTTCTTGACGAGGTGATCTCGTATCTTCTTGTCTCGGCTCTTGTTTTTGTCATCATCTCAAGATTTATCCACCTTCCTATCTCGGTCTGGATCTTTGTCTATCTCTACCTGCAAATCTCAATTTATTTCTCTTATACTTCATTCTCAATTTATCATACCTTTTTGTAAGTAAAGCCATCTGCTCTTTTTCAAAGATAGATCGGCTCCTCTGACTTCTGTTGACACCTTGTCTTCTTTACTGACAAAGGCAACAGACTTGGATGAGGTGCTTGACTCCATCTCATCTTCCTCATCTTCTATCTGGATATCATACTCTAGAGCTTTAAGATGAGAAAATAAAGTATGGTGAGTAATAGAGGATAAATCTTGAGTTGCTTTAAGGATATTGGATTTTTCCCTCCATCTCTTGGTTAATGATCTCAGAATCTTGTTATTAATCTCCTTTTCTGAATAATTCTTTCCAAGATCAGCTGCTTTGTTGAGAAGATTGGTCAACCTCACATCAAACTGATCTACAGACTCATTTTCTTTCATCTTGAATGTTTCAAATGTATGCAATACTGACTGTAGCTTATTTTCCTTAACTTGATCAGATCCTTCACAAACATTAGCTAAGGTTTGCCACATTTCTTTGGCTGTTTTACATCTCTTAACCTTCTCTATCCAATCTTTACTCAGAGTCTCTATGATTTCTGTTCTAGCTACTTGGTCAAGATTGTGGACCTTCCTTTCATCATTAGTCAATTCAGAACTCTTCTTCTCTTGCCTAGTTCTTTATTCAGCTGTCTCTGCTCCAGTGCTGGTGCCTCCATGGAAAAACTTTATAGGGCCTTCCTCAAGAACCTCTTCCATTCTATCATGAATGGCTTTTAGATGATTTTCCATCCTAAATTTCCAATAATCATACTCTTCAATGGAAAATTCAGGAAGATTCCTAGACTTATTACTTTTACCTGATGACATGATGAAACAAAGACAAAATACTCCACAAAAGCTTATTAGTAGCACTGTTAGAAATGAAAGAAAATGAAGAAAAAAAACAAGATAATTCAGAATCCTGTTCAAGACCTAAAATCAATATCAGAACAGCTTAACACTGCTCTGATACCACTTGTTGGTCCCGGAAAGTTGAGTTGATTAAAACCTTGAGTAAGCTTTCTAGAACAAAATCTAGAAAGGGGGGGTTTGAATAGATTTTGTAGATTTTTCAAATCTTTCAAAACCAATTCAAAAATATTAGATTAAGCACAGCGGATTATGAATGAATTCTCAACTTTTTATAAGATCAAAAGCAAGGTTGATATTCTGATTTTAGTTAAGATTCTGAATTTAACTCTTGATGTAACACAATTGTAAATCAAACAGAAACTAAAGAAAGCAAGAAATAACACCAGGATTTATAGTGGTTCGGATTTTAATAATCCTACATCCACTCTCCTTCTTCAATTTGAAGAAGGGACTCTGCTTACTGCTTACTTTCTCACTTCCAGCTTACAACTTACAACTTGTACAATTCTTCAAATCTTCAACCTCCTAAACTCTTCTTCTAGAGATCTAACTATTACAATGTGTATTGGATTTTGAAGATTACAGAAAAGTGTTCTAAAAACACTTAGAACTTTTTGAAAACTCACTAGAAATACTTGTGAAAAGATTGTGATTGAAATCTGAGTAGTGAATCGTGTCAATCGAATATGCATAAGTGTTCTCTATGAAAAATGAAAAACCTAGACCTATATATAAGTCTGGAAAGTCAGTTAGTTTGTTAGTTAGTTCTAACAAACTTGAAACTGCTCAACAAACTTAATCTTGAAAACTGCTTAAGACCTCGGCTGATTCTTCCTACTTGTCTGCAGCTGACTTGGTGAAGATTAGCCTTTCTTATTCTACTCAGCTTATCCTGACCTCGTCTGAGCTCTTTATACTTGTCTCCTGCAGATGATTAGGATCGAGGTTGTCTCCAGATGACTTGTCATTCCTCGTCTCCAGCTGACTTGAACTAATCTTGACCTAGTCTGATTAGCTTCGTACTAGAACTTAGTCTTCAGTTCTTTATCATAGTCTGCTTATCTGGAACAATCTTTTAACTCATCAAAACAATCTTGGTCTAACAAAATCTGTTAGATCAGGAATTATTTTTGATGAGTTAAAATGTATGAGTTAGATAGTCTATGTAAAGTAGGATGACCTGCTGAGTTGTATATAACAGCTGAAGTAAAATAGTCTGTAAGTTGTAAAATTTTCAGACTAGGTTAGACTAGATAATCAACTTAGGTTCTCGAGACTCAAGGTCATCTTGAAGAAGTCATCTGATCAAGAGACAATAATGAAGAACTCTAGACGAGGTGAAGATCAGCTAAGAAGAATAAGAAAGGCGGATCGCAACCAAGTCTATTAGACGATAACTTAAAGAAGATCAGCTGGGGTCGGGCAGTTTTCAAGAGTTTGTTAGACGGTTAGAGTTAGTTCTAACTAACTAACCATCTCTTGTTTTCTTATAAATAAGCCTGGGCACAGTTCTGAAAGAACTTTTGAGCACACATAAGATTCATAATTTTAGAAGCACATGTAGCATTCAAAAAAGAAAAGTTAGTATACTTTCTAAGTAATCTAGAAGGGGGTTGAATAGAGGAGGCTCTTTAGAAGTAATCCAATGTCAAATTCTAATTTTAAGGATATTGCTCACCCTATCAATAAGAAAATTACAATTGTTAAAGATTACATCATTCCTCAAGCTCCAAAGAGACCAAATTACGCCTAACCAAATTGTTATCGCAGTTTTCCTCAGCTTCCTTCGCCCCAATCATTCCGAGAATTGGAGGAAATTAAGAATAGGATTAGTATGAAGTACCATGTAAACACCCATCCATCAAAAGATATTGGACAAAATCTGGAAAGCAATTTTGCAAGTGCTTAGAAAAATGCAACATCCAATGCTCAAATCATTGCTCCTTGTCCTCACTTAAAATGCATCATGCTCAGACAAATGCAACATTCAATGTTCAAATCATTGCTCCTTCCGTGGATTATTTCTCTCATCACTTAAGTGTATAAAGGCAAAGTAGCACTCATTCATCAATTCACAAACATGCACACTATAAGTTTTTCAAAGGACTCAATCTCCATTATTTTCTTTTGTATTTCAATCATGAATCAAAGAGGGCTTTCAATAAAGTTGTAATGTAAGCTCTTTGGAATGGGTAGGTGAATTTTAGAAGAAGCGACTCAACAATTAGTAGAACAATTGAAAGTTAACTATGCACTTTAATACACTTTCTTACAATCCTTTAACAATCAACACTCTTTTTCCTTCATACTTTTCAAAGCTCGTTCACCACCATTCTTTTGAGCTTTCATTCATATAAGCTCTCAATTGAATTTTTCTTCACTTTCAATTTTCACAACTTCTCCTCACTTCAATTTTTTTCATCTTCCAACTTTTTTTCCTTCCTTTTCTCAACAATCAACTTAGCACATAATCATTCCACCCACTTCTCATTGAATGCACCATTCTCTAGCCAACAATCAAGCTCTACTAATCAATTGGACAATAAGGCTCACAAAGATAGGCAAAATGACATCAATTTCACTTGGCTTGCCAAAGAATAAGGATATTAGGCTCAAAATGTCTTGCTACGCAAATTAAATATTTTTTGTGGGAAAAAATTTAGCTAAGTGACTTCTCATATCAAACATGGTCTCTATCATATTCATGAAATCACACAAAAAATTCAACCGTATAAGATGTACGATTCATAAGGCACAAAAGCTCAGTAGCTTAAATTGAGCAACAATCAAGCATTTTCAATCACATTCATCATCACACAACAATCAATCATGCTAGCATCAAGCCACATATCGACTCATGATAACTTCAAAAGTTCAATTCATCCTCCAATCAAATACAAATGCTCATGTACATAATCTCAAGCACATACTCCCTTCACCATGACAATACTCCAAAATATAACTCAAATATATGCAAGAAATCCACAACTAAAGTTCAACACCGTTACACTTAGGGGTGTGCAAAATTCAGGTTGGACCGAAAAAATTGACCAAACCAGACCGAAATAAAAAATTTTGTTCTGTTTTTGGTTTTTGGTTCAGTTTTCGGTCTGAAGAAATTTAAAATTTTGGTTTTCGGTTTGGTGTTCGGTTTATACTGTAAAAACCGAACAGACCGAAATATATATATATATATTATATAATAATATTAAGTATAATACTTAATCTTATTATTTTATATTAATATTTTTTATTTAATATATTAATCCTATTATTATCCTAATTCCTAGTTCAGTAATCAGTAGAAAGTAATCTATAATACTTACTCTATATTAATCCTATTATCCTATTAATCTATAATACTTACTCATCAGTAATCAGAGTCATCGTTATTTTTTTAAAGTTTGCTATGTTTATATCTATTTTTGTTTGGAGCGTATCATCGTCAAACGATGAGCAGATTATTTTAATTTTTATATTTAAAGTGTGGACTTATGAACACTATGTAATTGTTGTCTTTTGATGTGTTTTAGAATTTTAATATTAATTATTGGTCCCACGAATTGAGTATATTATTAAGAACCTTGAAACAACCTTCTAGGGAAAATCTAGAAGCGGGGGTTGAATAGATTTTCCAACTTTTGCAAACTAGAAAATCAATTCAAGGAAACAAAGATTACACAGCGGAAAGGAAGTTTAGACTTAATTTTAAAACGGATCAAAAGCAATCTGATTACACGTCTAATTTCGAGTCTGAAATTGAATTTGATTTAAAGCTGGAATTGATTAAGAACAGATAAGTAGGAAAGCAGTAAAGAACACAACAATTTATAGTGGTTCGGATCTAATTGATCCTACGTCCACTCTCCTCCTTCAACTTGAAGAAGGGTCTTGTCCACTTACTTACTTACTGACTTACAGTCTTACAAATTACAACTTTTCTGATGATGATCTTCTAATCTTCAAGTCTATCTTCGACTCCTACACTTTCTGGAATCCCTAAATCTACAGTGCAAAAGTGTGTTGAAGATATACAGAGTAGTGTTCTATAAACACTTAAAACTTGTGAAAATTTCTTTTAAAAAACTCGTGTGAACTCTTAGAAAGCTTGTGAATTATGAATGTGAGAATGCAAAATTAATTCGTCGAAATCTAAAGTTGTGCCTAGACCTATTTATAACCCTGGGAGATAGTTAGTTTGTTGTAACAAACTTAGTCTTGATAACTGCCTTTTCTTCAGCTGATCTTGCTCCTAGTCGTCTGCAGCTGACTTGGTGAAGACTTTTCTTTCTTATTCTACTCAGCTTGTCTTGACCTCGTCTGAGCTCTTCATAGTTGTTTCCTGCAGATGACTTGTCTCAAGCTCGTCTTCAGATGACCTTTGCTTCTTCATCCCTCAGCTGACTTATCCAGTTCTTCCTAGTCCGATCAGCCTAGTACCAGATCTTTACTTCAGCTGTTCTTCGTAGTTAACTGGTCATCATACTCAGTCTGAGTTGACTCTCGTCTGACTTCTTTTAACTCATCAAAATTTCTACTGATCTAACAGTTTCCCCCTTTTTGATGAAGTTAAAACTGCAAGAAAGAGACACACTCACAGCTGATGTTAGTTGTTGGTCCCGATTAGTTGAGTAGATTAGGGAAAACGAGTATCAGCCTTCTAGGAAAAATCTAGAAGGGGGGGGGGGTTGAATAGAATTTTCAGATTTTTCAAATCTTTCAAAATATATTCAAAGTACCAGATGTACACAGCGGAATTTAATATTAATCTCAACTATTAATAAGATCAAAAGCAACACTGATATTCAGATCTTAACTTTAATTCTGAAATTAAAACAATAAATTGTAAATTGAACAGAAAGATAAATGAAAGCAGTAAAGAACACCAGATTTTATAGTGGTTCGGATTATAACAATCCTACATCCACTCTCCTTCTCCAAACTTTGAAGAAGGGTCTCCACTAGCTACTTACTTACTCACTTTACAATCTTTACAAATTACAACTTGATCTTCAACTCTTCAAAGTACTCCTAACATTTTTTAATGAATCTAAGAACTACAGTGAATAAAGGATTTTGAAGATTACAAGATAAGTGTTCTATAAACACTTGAAATTTTTTAAAACTCTTTTGAAAATACTTTGTGAACTGAATAGTGAATAGTGTGAAAAATCAGATTTTCATAAGTGTATTGAAAAAATAAAATCTAGACCTATTTATAAGCCTGAAAAGACAGTTAATATGTTAGTCAGTTCTTACAAACTGAAAACTGCTTAACGAACTTAATCTTGAAAACTGCTCTTGACCTCAGCTGATTTTATTCTACTCGTCTGCAGCTGACTTGGTGAGGACTCGCCTTTCTTATTCTACTCAGCTTGTCTTGACCTCGTCTGAGTTCTTCATGATCGTCTCCTGCAGATGACTAGACTTGAGCTTGTCTCCAGATGACTTGCAACCTCTGATCTCCAGCTGACTTAATCAGCCCTTGACCTAGTCTGATCAGCTTAGTACTGAACTCTGATCTGAGCTGTTCATCAACGTTGTCTGCTCATCTGGATTGTTCTTTTAACTCATCAAAACTCTACTTAACCTAACAATTTCCCCCTTTTTGATGATGTTAAAACTATAAAAGAAACATACTCACAGTTGATGTTAGTCAAAGTTATTCAAGATAATCAGATAGGCATATCATAACACATTCACACTATCAACTCATATTTATTTCAAATTGAAGCACTTTAATTCACACTTAGAAAATTTTGAAGTAAAAATTCTTAAGTCTTAAGATTTTTTTTTTTAAATTTAAAAAAAATATTAAGTCTTAGGACTTAGAAAAATTTTGAAAATTTTAATTCTGAGATGATAAATTTCTCAGATGATTTATACTTAGAAAAATTTTAAAGTTTCTTAAAGCAATAAAGAAAACTTTTAAAACAAACAAGTACATCAGATAAGAACCAGTCATCTCATTCATATATCACACATTTACATTTTTAAATATGGAATAGATAAGAACATAAAAGATAAGAAGATTTTGGCTTATCTAATCTGTCCATCTATCTTTCTCCGGAAGCTGCATCCAATCGAATATCCTCGTCCTCAGCTCAGCAATCTCCTTTGGATCAGTCAACTTCATTTGATTAATCCCATAGTTGATAGTTGACCTGATCCACTCCTTGTCAATCGAGCCATCATCATTCAGCTTTATCGGAATGGATGAGTAGTTTGGAGCAACCAAATCCACGTTGTACCACTCATCTCCTTCATCAAGAAGTTTCTGGTACAAGCTTGGATTTTCTTTCTCCATCCAGTCATGCCAAGCTATAGTCTCATTATCTGATGATGCTCCAACTCCTTTACAGATGTACCAGAAGAAGGTCCACTTAGCCTCGTACTTCATGTACTCAGCTGCCCATGATGGATGTCCAATCATTTTTGGTGGAGCGTCGGTTCTTTCTGCAGGCCTTATCCATGTTGTATCTGCTCCTCCTCCAACAGATGGGACTAACCACTTCTTCTGGAACCTGTCAAAAATTCTGCCAGCTTCCTTTGCAGATTCCTTTGCAGATTTAATCTTCCTTCTAGCTTCCCTTCGGCCATAATAGACCTTCTCTGCCTTAATTCGTCGGTCCCTTTCTGCCTCTATCCTAAGCTGCTCGGCTGATTTCTCAAGTGGTCTCTTTCCAGCAGCTTTGGACATCAGGCTCTGTCTGATAGGCGACACGACCTTCTCCATCTCCTTCTCTTTCTCTTTCTCTTTCTCTTTCTCTACTATCATCAGTTCTTTCCCTTCCCCCTTTTTAACATCATCAAGTAGCATAGCAAGCTGCTCCTTGATAACGGTAAAATAGGTGAAAGCTGAGGATTGATTGAGTAGGATTTCATCGGCCAGGAGCTGATTGTCAGCTTGGGTTTGGCTCTTCTGTTCTCCAACCCCCTTCTTCACTTCAGCCAACTCTTCTTTGACAGTCAATTTAACAGAATTGGAAATAGAAGATAAAAGATTTACCTCAGATGCTTTTAGCATGTCTTCTATTGTTACACTGACAGAATCTACAATGTCTGCAGTTTTCATCATTAGCATCTGGGTGAATTTATCTTCTACCCTCTTCTCCAGCTGATTTAGTATCGAAGAGAAGGTGGATCCTGAAAAACAGATCAGTTGTAAGGTACCCTAGTGATCTTGGGTCCTTGAAGGTCAAATATCACTTTAGGTAACCAAATAAACATCTCATCTCCAAACAATAAATCAGACTTGGTTTTTCTACCAAATCTGTCTACAATTGTATCACTTTTGAAGGATAACTTGTTGTATTCAGATTGAGTAATTTTCCTAAACTTAGGAAATGTGGGATAACATCTGCTTTTTCCATCAAAAGGATTATAATAAGAATTTCTTCTTATTTTGGTTCTTGGGTTTCACCTAGTCTGATAAGGAGTCCTCAACTGAATTTTTGTTTTCAGGCTGGGAGATGCAATCCTTACTTGACTAGTTGGTTTCCAAGGACCAATTTTAACCTCTTTTGATTGATCAGATGCTTTCACAAATTTCCTAGGTTTTTGTACATCTGATTTATTATTTCTATCATAACCAAGACCTGTTTTGTCATGGGATTTTTGAGATGTATTAAAGATATAGTCAATTGCTGACTGTGAATTATTAAGTTGACTAATTTTGAAGACAAGCTTCTCATTGTCTTTCTTAATTGATTCATTTTCAACACAGACTACTTCAAATTTGTCTTTTAAAGTTTTTATTTCATTTTCTAATCTGGCTGATGTACTAGCCTCAGCCTGGGGAAAACATTCCCCCTTGAATGTTTCCTCAGTTTTTGAATAGTTCATCACTTGCTTTCCTTTAATTAGAATTTGAATTTGATCCTTTAAAGCCAAATTCCCTGTCTCTAGCTGTTTATAAACAGCCAGAGATGTCTTCAAATCTCTCAATAATTCATGAATAACAGTTTGGTCATGATCAGATGCAGACTGACATGAATCATTATTAGAAGATGAATAGTAGATTACTTTTTTAGCCATGAGACAGATTTCATCATCTGATCCGAAATCAGATGAGGATGATGATGATGATGATGATTTCTTTGGCTCCTTTTCTTCAACCAACAAAGCCCTTTGGTCTGCAAACCTCCTGTCTCTCTTTTTCCTCTTTTCTTCCCTTTCTTTAAGAGTTAATTGAGGACAATCATAGCTGAAGTGTCCTGGCTTGTTGCAGGTGTAGCAAGTATCACTCCTGTCTGATCTAGGGCTGGAAGGATTTCTTCTGACAGGTGATCTGTATCTTCTTGTCTGGCTCCTGCTTTTATCATCATTTGTAGACTCATTTTCCTTTCTTCCTGATCTGGATCTTGATTTATCCTTACCTGTAAATCTCAGTTTATTTCTTTTATACTTCATTCTCAATTTATCATACCTTTTGGTGAGCAGAGCCATCTGCTCCTTCAAAGATAAATCAGCTCCTACAGACTCTGTTGACAACTTGTCTTCTTTGCTGACAAAGGCAACAGACTTGGATGAGGTGATTGACTCCATCTCATCCTCCCCGTCTTCTATTTGAATATCATATTCTAGAGCTTTAAGATGAGAAAACAAAGTATGGTGAGTAATAGAAGATAAATCTTGAGTAGTTTTAAGGATATTGTATTTCTCCCTCCATCTCTTGGTTAATGATCTCAGAATCTTGTTATTAATCTCCTTTTCTGTATAATTCTTTCCGAGGTCAGCTGCTTTGTTGAGGAGATTAGTCAACCTTACATCTAACTGATTCATAGACTCATTTTCCTTCATTTTGAATGTCTCAAATGCATGCAAGACTGACTGCAGCTTGTTCTCTTTTACTTGTTCAGATCCTTCACATACATTTGCAAGAGTCTGCCACATCTCTTTGGCAGTTTTGCATCTCTTAACCTTCTCTATCCAATCTTTACTTAGAGTCTCAATGATTTCAGTTCGAGCTATTTGATCAAGATTGTGGACCTTTCTTTCATCATTTGTCAATTCAAAACTCTTTTTCTCTTGTCTGGTCCTGGATTCAGCTGACTCGGCTCCAGTGCTAGTGCCTCCATGATAAAATTTTATAGGTCCCTCTTCAAGAACCTCTTCCATCCTATCATGAATGGCCTTTAGGTGATTCTCCATCCTAAATTTTCAATAATCATAATCTTCAATAGAGAATTCAGGAAGATTCCTAAACTTCTTGTTTATTCCTCATGACATGATGAGATAAAGAAACAAGATACTCCACAAACTAATTAGTAGCACTTATGCAAATCTGATTTTTCACACTATTCACTATTCACTTTACAATCTTTACAAATTACAACTTGATCTTCAACTCTTCAAAGTACTCCTAACACCTTTTAATGAATCTAAGAATTATAGTGAATAAAGGATTTTGAAGATTACAAGATAAGTGTTCTATAAACACTTGAAATTTTTTAAAACTCTTTTGAAAATACTTTGTGAACTGAATAGTGAATAGTGTGAAAAATCAGATTTTCATAAGTGTATTGAAAAATAAATTCTAGACCTATTTATAAGACTGAAAAGACAGTTAATTTGTTAGTCAGTTCTAACAAACTGAAAACTGCTTAACGAACTTAATCTTGAAAACTGCTCTTGACCTCAGCTGATTTTATTCTACTCGTCTGCAGCTGACTTGGTGAGGACTCGCCTTTCTTATTCTACTCAGCTTGTCTTGACCTCGTCTGAGTTCTTCATGATCGTCTCCTGCAGATGACTAGACTTGAGCTTGTCTCCAGATGACTTGCAACCTCTGATCTCCAGCTGACTTAATCAGCCCTTGACCTAGTCTGATCAGCTTAGTACTGAACTTTGATCTGAGCTGTTCATCAATGGTGTCTGCTCATCTGGATTGTTCTTTTAACTCATCAAAACTCTACTTGACCTAACATTAGTCAAAGTTATTCAAGATACTCAGATAGGCACATTAAAGCACGTTATCACTCAATTCAGACTTTTTCAAGTAAGAGCAATTAATTCACACTTAGAAAAATTTTGGAAAAGTTTTACAAGTAATTTTAAAAAAATTTTAAGTCAAAAGACTTTTTCAGATGAATAGTACTTAGAAAAATTTTATGTCTTAGGACTTAGAGAAATTTTTAAGACTTAGAAAAAAAATTTTAAGAAAATTTTAATCTGAGATGGAAATTTTCTCAGATGATTAACATTTAGAAAAATTTTTATGTTTTCTTAGAAAGCAGTAAAGAAAGCTTAAAAATAAGACAAGGTAGATCAGATAAGGTCTAGTATGTTCATTCACATATTTACACATTTACATGGATGAAAACTGATAGAAAATAAGATAAGGAAAAGAAAAGTCCTGTTCTATCAGATTCCCCATCGGCTTGATTCGGGGACATCTAGCCAAGTGAAGACCTTCGCTCTTAGCTGTTTAAGCTCTTCTTCGTCTGTGAGCTTGGACTCCACTTCAGCTTTAGCATTAACAGTCCTGACCCAAGCTAGATCAGGTGTCCCATCTTCATTTGTCTTCGGCTTGGCATGCTCATAGGCTGGGGCGACGAGGTCGCAGTTGAAGACTTCACTTGCCTCTTGGAGCAGCCTGCCATACAAATCAGCATCCTCTTTCTCCATCCATGCATGCCACTGCATGTCTTCGTCAGCTGCACCGGTTGGAGATGCCTTCAAGATGCACCAAAAGTACATCCATCTGGCATCCATGGCTTTTTTTCTGTATTCCTCGGTGTATTTGCCAGCGACCATCTTGGGAGGAGCAGACATGCGGTGGTAAGGGCGGAAGTCTACTTTGTCTGCAGCTTTTGAGACCCATTTCCGAGTATCCTTATCCCACTTCAGCTCTGCTCCCTTTTCCAGCTTTCTCAGCCTTTTCTTCTCCCTCCTCTCATACATTTCCTTCTCAGTCTGAATTCACCTTATCTGCTCATCTGAGAGGTTGGAGAAGTCAGGCTCTTTCCTTTTTCTATCAGTCTTCTCTGATCTGGAGATTGTAAGCTCGGCGGCTGCTGCTTCCTTCTCTGCTGCCTTTCCCTTGCCCTTGCCCTTGCCCTTGGCTTCAGGTTTTTCAGACTCTTTCAATTGGGCCAGCAGCTTCTCCGTCTTCTCTTCATCTTCCTTCTTCCTCTTCTCCTCATCCTCGCGGATGGCATCCTCGATCTGAATTCTCCTTTAGCTCCGCCTTCGCCGCCTCCAGCTCAGCTGTGTCGGCTTTTGAGTGAAGCCTATCTAATATCGCCTGGACATCAGCTGAGAGGGTGTCCACCTTTCCTTGCCCAGCTCCACTTGTTGGTCCCACGAATTGAGTATATTATTAAGAACCTTGAAACAACCTTCTAGGGAAAATCTAGAAGGGGGGGTTGAATAGATTTTCTAACTTTTTCAAAAACTAGAAAATCAATTCAAGGAAACAAAGTTTACACAGCGGAAAGCAAGTTTAGACTCAATTTTAAAACGGATCAAAAGCAATCTGATTACACGTCTGATTTCGAGTCTGAAATTGAATTTGATTTAAAGCTGGAATTGATTAAGAACAGATAAGTAGGAAAGCAGTAAAGAACACAACAATTTATAGTGGTTCGGATCTAATTGATCCTAGATCCACTCTCCTCCTTCAACTTGAAGAAGGGTCTTGTCCACTTACTTACTTACTGACTTACAGTGTTACAAATTACAACTTTTCTGATGATGATCTTCTAATCTTCAAGTCTATCTTCGACTCCTAACCTTTCTGGAATCCCTAAATTTACAGCGCAAAAGTGTGTTGAAGATATATAGAGTAGTGTTCTATAAACACTTAAAACTTGTGAAAATTTCTTTTAAAAAACTCGTGTGAACTCTTAGAAAGCTTGTGAATTATGAATGTGAGAATGCAAAATTAATTTGTCGAAATCTAAAGTTGTGCCTAGACCTATTTATAAGCCTGGGAGACAGTTAGTTTGTTGTAACAAAATAAAACTGTCTAACAAACTTAATCTTGATAACTGCCTCTTCTTCAGCTGATCTTGCTCCTAGTCGTCTGCAGCTGACTTGGTGAAGACTTGCCTTTCTTATTCTACTCAGCTTGTCTTGACCTCGTCTGAGCTCTTCATAGTTGTCTCCTGCAGATGACTTGTCTCAAGCTCGTCTTCAGATGACCTTTGCTTCTTCATCCCTCAGCTGACTTATCCAGTTCTTCCTAGTCTGATCAGCCTAGTACCAGATCTTTACCTTAGCTGTTCTTCGTAGTTAACTGGTCATCTTACTCAGTCTGAGTTGACTCTCGTCTGACTTCTTTTAACTCATCAAAACTTCTACTGATCTAACATTAATTTTTGCACATAATTTTAATTTTTTAAAAAAATGTAAAAAAAATTCGGTTTGTTCGGTCCGAGATCGAAACCAAACCAAAATATTTCAGTTTCCGACCATTCGATTTTGAAAATTTCGGTTTGGTGTTCGGGTTGAGAAAAAAAATTCGGTCTACAATTCGGTTTGGAGGTTTTGGTCGGTTCGGTGGACCGAACCAACCGATGCACACCCCTAGTTACACCAAAATTGTATATATGCACAAGTAAGCTCAAAACTAAAATCATGTACAAGCATAGCATACCATGTAAGCTCAAAATTGACATGCGCCAGTGCAAACAAGAAAAGAGAAACACCTCCCCCAAACTTAGACTTGTCTATGTTTGGGAGAAAGTGTTGTACCATAGGGTCTTCAAGTCTCCTTTCCACTCTTTAAGCTTGTAGAACTCATCGGGCCTCATTTGCACTTCTCAACTTCTTACAACGATCACAAGCAAAACAAAATTATTCCAAACAATAAAAAAATCAAACAAAAGAAAGCAAGTAAAGGATGAGTTGCCTCCCATCTAGCGCTCGGTTTAACATTCTATGTCGGACGGAACTCAATTGAGTTCATACTTTTCTTTTGACTTGGATGTTTGGCACCTCCTTTAGGATAGGAGGATTCATGTGCTTCACAAATGACTCTTTGATAAAGAGACGGTAACCCCATTTGTCTTCAAGTTCAAGTTTTCCTCCAACTTGCACATCTCTCACGGTTAACACTTCTTGATTTTTTTGCTTATCCCCATAAAGCAATTCACTCCACTTAGACTCACACCACATGAATTCATCTCATATTGCAAAGCTTTTGTCTTTATTTTCCTCTTTGGAAGACTTTCTCCTATCCGGCTCCCCCAAACATGCAACTTGCCCAATTTTGAACAATATCTTCACTCCTCCTTTCTTCTTGCTCTCTTTATCTCCGGGATCTTTCTAAGGTGATTGTGGAACCTTTTCTTTACTTTCCCCCTTATCTTACTTCCTCGAAGTATTGGATGCTTGGATCAAATCACATTCCTTGTTGCTTGGAGCATCTTCCAATTAATCATACCTTGAGAATGTAAGCTCTTCTCCATTGAAACTCAATTTAATCTCACCTTTCTCCATATTGATCATCACCTTCCTGGTTGCAAGGAAGGTCTCCCAAGGATTAAAGGCACCTCCCCATCTTCCTTTATGTCGAGAACAACAAAATCCACTGGAAAGATGAACTTGTCAACCTTCACTAACACATCTTCAATGATCCCCTTAGGATGAGTAATCAATTGATCCGCCAATTGAAGGTTGATAGAAGTGGGACTCACCTCTCCTAGTCCCAAATAATTGAATACGGAGAGTGACATCACATTAATGCTTGCTCCCAATTCAAAAAGGTCTTTCATCTTCTCACTCTCACCTATGTCATAAGGGATGGTAAAACTTTCGGATCCTTAAACTTTTGAGGAAGATTTCTTTTAAGAATTGCATTGCATTCCTCAGTGGAAATTGACTGTGCCCTTATCAACCCACTTCCTCTTCTTTGACATGATATTTTTCAAGAACTTCATATAATGTGGCACTTGTTTTAAGCGCATTTAAGAGTGGAATATCAACATGCAACTTCTTAAAGACTTCCATGAATTTGCCAAACTTCCCATTTAAGGCTTTCTTCATGTATCTTTGAGGATACGGTAGTGGCACTACCGTTTTTGGTACCCCCAAGGCATCGCATTCAACCTCTTTCTTCTTTTCTCTTTCCTTCTTTGCTCTCACCCATTTTGGCTTTCTCTTCTCTTCAACTTTCTCCTCACTTGTCTCTTCTTCTTCCACCTTTCCCTTTTCATTTTCATCCTCTTCAATCACGTCTAACTCCTCTTCTTTGTCACCTTCTTCGACATCCTTTAGCATTTTCATACCTTCATATTGGGTGTCACTCCTCAATTGGATAGCATTGCAAAATTCCCTAGGATTGGCTTCGATTGTGGATGGAAATTTCCCTTTATTTTGCGTATGATCCACCATCGATGTCAATTTCCCAACCGTTGTAGCCAATTGCCCAACTTGGTGCTCAATCGTCTTAAATCTAGAATCTATTTGCTTTGACATGTCATCCAATCTAGAGTCATTAGACTCTAACCTCTTCACAATCATCCCAAGCAACTCCTCGGTGGTAGCCTTTCCTTCAATGTTATGCGATTTGGCTTGGGGATCAAATCCCAGAGGAAAAGGAACGACGGCTCGTGCATTAGCATAGGAGAAATTTTCATGCCTCCTCCAATTGTTGGCATTGTATTGAGTTTGACCTCCTTGTTAAGGAATAAATGGTGCTTGAGGTTGAGTAGGCAAAATACCTTGAGCACGGTTTTGATCGGGTGTTTGATATGACATTGCACCTTGATAATTGCCTTGATATCCTCTTGAGCAAGTGGTGGAGGATTTCCATCTTGTTGTGATACTTTAAGAGCTCCAATTTTATCCATTATGGCCAACATCATAGCCTTCATACAATTTCCTCCACTTGAGAAGCCCGATGATGGTTCCCCCGAATCAAATTTGCTTGGATGAGCCTTGAGCAATATTCTCCATAATTTGATTTATTTCTATCTCCGACTTGGATCAAATTGACCCATTGGCACAAGCATTCAAGAAGGCTCTATCAGAATCATGCCGGTGTAGAAATACATGATAGTTTGCTCACCGGGGAAGCCGTGTTGTGGACAAGCAATCAACAAATTCCCAAATCTCTCCCAAGCGGTGGTAACGGACACACCATTCTTTTGGCAAAATTGTGAAATGGCCTCCTTGGCCTGGACGGTTTTGGATGAAGGATAGAACTTCATTAGAAACCTCTTGCTTAACTCTTCCCAAGGACGAACGGTCCTCGGTGGAATAGAGTGAAGCCAAGCTTTGGCTATCCCCTTAAGAGTAAAGGAGAAAAGCCTAAGCTTCTTTGCATCTTCGGAGACTCTGTTGTACTTGGTAGTGTTGGAAATCTCTAGAAATTGAGCCATATATTGATGAGGATCTCCCTCTTCATCCTTCCCTTCAAATTTTTTCTCACGAAGCATCCTTAGCAAAGTAGGGCTTATCTCAAAATTATTCGTCTTAGAGGTCTTTCTATCCCATCATAAAACTCACAGAGTTGTGTTTCAAAGTACTCACGTAGAGGTCGACCTTGAGGTTGAGGGTCTTGAATGGGTGGAGTTTGAGCTTGAGGTAGGTGTGATAGTTCTTATGGTTGAGGCATTTAAGGAAAGTATGGGTAATATGGAAGATATTATTATAGATGGGGTGGATAGTATGAATATTGTGGATGTGGTTGAGGATAAGAGAATTGATGATTAGGTTTGTATCCTTGAGGAAAGTATACTCCTTGGCCATTTTGCGGTTGACGATTTTCATTTTCCCCTTGGTCTTGATTTTTTTTTTATCGTTTCCCCCTTGCTCTTGATTCCCTCCAATACCGCCATTTTCATTCCCATTTTGAGGTGAAGGTCCTTCTTGCATTAGAGGTTCTTTATCTCTCTCTTCATAATCCACATCATTTCATGCTTCCATCTCTTCTCTAGCTATTACTCTCCTCCGATTTCTACCACAATTCCTTCCAATGGTGGCCTTAATCTCGGGATTGATTGGCTCGGGTGGAATTCCTCAAGACCTTGTTCTCATACACCTACACAATCAATCCAAGTATCAAATTCAAATAACAAATGAAACTAAACAATAAAAGGTGCAACATGTAGCCACACACAACAAATCCTAAGTCTCAAATAAATGTCAAATCACATCCCCAACAACGACGCTATTTTTTGTTTGTGCAAAATCGTGGTAAGCAATTTAGACAACCAAGTTTATCGAACCCAAGGGATGCAAGTACAATGAGTCCCTAGAATATAAGGTGTTCGTGACTATTGAAGCAATTTTGGGGTTGGTTCTTATCAATCAACAAAAGACTACAAATTGAAATTCAAAATGCAAACAATGAACAATGCTATATGGAGGAAACTGACTATCTAACTTCGTAGAAGTTCTAGTGTCACGTCCCGATTTTCAAAGACTTTTGAAAAGAAACTTAATTAACAATTTATTCAAAAACTAATTTTTGTTGTAAATAAACTAGAAAGTTTTAAGGATAAGCACAGTTGAAACTTTATACAAAATTTTGAAGAATAAAATTGTTGGTCCCGATTAGTTGAGTAGATTTGGTAAAACGAGTATCAGCCTTCTAGCAAAAATCTAGAAGGGGGGGTTGAATAGATTTTTCAGATTTTTCAAATCTATCAAAATATATTCAAAGTACCAAATTACACAGCGGAATTCAATATTAATCTCAACTTTTAATAAGATCAAAAGCAACACTGATATTCAGATCTTAGCTTCGATTCTGAAATTAACTCTTGAATAATAAATTATAAATCAAACAGAAAGATAAATGAAAGCAGTAAAGAACACCAAATTTTATAGTGGTTCGGATTATAACAATCCTACATCCACTCTCCTTCTCCAAACTTGAAGAAGGGTCTCCACTAGCTGCTTACTTACTTACAATCTTTACAACTTACAACTTGATCTTCAATTCTTCAACAATGTTAATCAAACTTCTAAAATCTAACTCTAAGAATAAGAAGTGTTTTTGAAGATGTGAAGTGAAGTGTTCTACAAACACTTAGAAAATATTTGAAAACTCATTTGAAAATACTTTGTGAAATGAATAGTGAATAGTGTGAAAAATCAGATTTGCATAAGTGTATTGAAAAATAAAATCTAGACCTATTTATAAGTCTGAAAAGACAGTTAGTTTGTTAGTCAGTTCTAACAAACTGGAAACTGCTCAACAAACTTAATCTTGAAAACTGCTCTTGACCTCAGTTGATTTTTCCTACTCGTCTGCAGTTGACTTGGTGAAGACTCGCCTTTCTTATTCTACTCAGCTTGTCTTGACCTCGTCTGAGCTCTTCATGATTGTCTCCTGCAGATGACTAGACTTGTGCTTGTCTCCAGACGACTTGTAACTTCTGATCTTCAGATGACTTAATCAACCCTTGACATAGTCTGATCAGCTTAGCATAATGACTTAATCTCAGCTGTTTTTCAGGTCGTCTGATCATCTGAACTGCAGCTTCTTTTAACTCATCAAAACTTTACTTGATCTAACAATTTCCCCTTTTTTGATGAAGTTAAAACCTACAAGAAAGAGACACACTCACAGCTGAAGTTAGTTTTAGTGTTAATCAAGATTATTAGATAGGTATATTAGAGCACATTTACACTTTTAATCGGATTCAACTATCACAAAGCACTTTAAAAAGAATATTTTAAGCTTGGAAAACTTTTAAGTCTTAGTACTGAGAAAATTTTTAGACTTAAAAAAAATTTTGAGAACTTTAGGTCTGAGAAGACAAATTTCTCAGATGACTTATACTTAGAAAAATTTTAAGTTTTTCTTAAAGCAGTAAAAAAAACTTTAAGAAAATAAAACAAGTATTCCACAAAAGTTCAGATATATTCATTCACAGATTTACAAATTTACATAAATCAAAAGATAAAAAGATAAGGAAAAGAGAATGATCCTATTTTTAGATTCCCCACTGATTGGCTTCAGGAATGGCCAACCAGGTAAAGACTCTCTTCCTCAGCTTTTTCAGCTCATCTTCATCCTTCAATCCAGACTCCACTTCGGCTTTGGCAATGATGCCTTTGATCCAGTTCATATCGATTGAGCCGTCTGGATTGGTCTTGGGCCTCCCCGTCTCATAGGCCGGAGCACAAAGATCTGCATTGAAGAACTTGTCTGCTTCCACCAGCAGCCTCTGATAAAGATCTTTGTCCTCCTTCTCTATCCATTCATGCCACTTTAGGTCCTCGTCCGGCGCTGCTGATTCAGACCCCTTCAAGATGTACCAGTGGTACATCCATCTGGCGTCCAAATTCTTATCTTTGTATTCCTTGAAGAGTTTGCCAGCTACGACCTTCGGCGGATTGAGTATCCTGTGATAGGGCCTAAAGTCAGCTTCATCTGTCTCCTTCATTTCCCATTTCCTCACATCCCTGCTCCACCTCATCTCCAGTCCCTTGCTCTTCTTCTTCAGCTTCTTTCTTTCCCTTTCTCCATAGAAAGCCTGCTCTCTCATGATCCTGCTGATCTGTTCTTCAGGCAAGTTAGAGTAGTCAGGATCCCTCTTTCTTTTCTCAGAAGTTGTGAGCTTAGGACTGAGAACTTTAGACTCCTCCACCAGCTTCCCTTTCCCCTTTCCTTTGACCTCAGCTGTTGCTTTTTCAGATTCTTTGATTTTCGCCAGCAGCTGAGCAGACTTATTTTCTTCCTCCTTCTTCCTTCTTTCCTCATCTTCCTTCAGTGCTTCCTCGAGTTGGCTGACCCTCAGCTGAAGTGCAGCCAGCTCATCAGATTTAATGCGAGCTTCCTCCCTGGCTGCCTCCAACTCAGCTGTGCTGGCTTTTGTGTCTACCTTGCTCCTCGTCTCATCCATCACAGCTGTGAGTGCCAACTCTCTTTCCTTCACCTCATTTTCCCCCTTTTTGACTTCATCAGCTAAGGCAGTCAGCTTCGTCTCCAGATCGTTGCATTTAATCCTGAAGTCTGACTTATCCAAAGCCAATGAGTCCACCACTATTGCATTGTACTCCGATACTTGAGTTTTCAGCCCTTTCACTTCCTCCTCCATAGCTGTCACCTTCTCGGCAAGAACAGATTTAGTAATACAAGTAATCTTTTCAGTTAGATTTACCTCTACTTCCCGCATGTTCGTGATCATTGCCTCTGTGACTGCCTTCACCATCTTCTTTGTTCGCCTCTGGAGCTTCTTCTCGAAGGCCTGCTTCATCTTCCTCTCCATTTGGGCAATTATAGAAGTGATAGCTGAGGTGGGGCTTAAGTCACTTTCCTCATCCTCAGATGAGGATTCGGATGAGGAAGAAGTGGGAGTGTGGAGTTCAGAAATTTGGGGGGGAGGAACAGGTGAGCTCATTTGAATGTCTTCTAGGAAGGAATATGAGGTGATGTCTATCTCGGGTGGAGGTGTGGTTTGAGTTGGAGAAGAGAAGTGTTGAGTGTCAGGTGGGGTTGGGGTGGATGTAGTGGGTAGTTCAATTTGTGGGGTGGGGGTGGTTTCAGGTTGAGTGGAAGTGGGGATGGTTTCAGCTGGAGTTGAGGTTGATTCGGGTTGGATTTGGATTATGGGAGTTGGACTAATTGTTTGGGGCAACTGTGGCTATTTCAGAGGGTCGGAGGTGCCAGCCGGGCACACCTCTTCATTGCCAGTTGGAGATTGAGAGAGAGAGAGAGATGAAGTAGTACCTTCCTCCTGAATGGGGGAGAGTGCAACTTCCTTGGCTGGAGAGGATGGGACATCCAGCTGTGCAACCTCGGCTGCAATTTCCAAAACAGGAACTTCTGCTGGCAGAAGGGTAGAGGCTTCAGTCTGACGACCAGAGCTGCCAGAGGATTCAGATGTTCTGGAGGACCTCCTCTGAAGAATAAACTGATTATCTTCATCGGAGTCCTCATCTGTCTATTGGCTGGTGATAGGTTCCGATGGCTCAGCAACTGGTGCCTTATCTGAGGCTCTGACCAGCCTCCTCCTCGACCTCCTCCTTGTCGGGGACCTCACAGATGTTGCTGCCTCCTCAGCTGTTACTTCCACAACAGCTGGATCCTCGGCTGGTTGGGCTTCTGCAGCTGGCACGGCAGCTTCAGCTGCTGGCCTTTGTACCACTGCAGCTGCTAGCTGTTCCCTCTGCCTCTGTGCATCATCAGACTCATCATCCGAGTCAGGCAGCCCTCCTATCCTTTCATCCTTCGTCAGCAAACCTTTTTGCTTTGAATACTTCTTCAGTCCCTCCCTCGTCTCAAACCTTTTATTCAGCCCTTCCATCAAAACTGTGATTTTGTTGAACAAACTTACAGTTGAAGTGACTGTCCAGTCTCCTTCAGTTGGGTTAAACAACAACCTCAGCTTCTCCTTCTTTAGCCTCCTAAACAACAAGTCTACCCAATCAACCTGTACCCCATCAAAAATGGCTCTCATACAGCACAATCGCGACTTTGTCACTCCATCATGGGAGCTTTGATCTCCTAGGATTGACTTGGTTACGATTGTCATGAGCAGCCTATATTTTCTCCTTAACATATGCTTCTTCAAATCCCTCCTAACTCCTCTGTAGGTAATCCTAGCAAACAGGTCAAATGATTCTTCCCAATCATTTTCCTTATACAACAGAGGATTTACCCCATCCATAGAGGTATCCAGAATCCTTGCAACATTCTCCTTTGAGTACTCCAGTTGAGTACCTTCAACAGTTGTTTTAAAGCCGTTTTCTGTAAACTCACTTCTGGCGAGGAACTCTGCTCCAATGAAATCAGCGGTTTTGTTCTGTGGAGATTTGAACGAGCAAAATCCTCGTAATCTTGAAGCTTCTAACAATCCAATAATCTCTTTGGATTCTCTGTCATTTGTAGTCTCAAAATCTACAAACATTTTAACTTTAAGTTTATTTTTGACTGATTCTGTAAGCATTTTGAAATCAGAATTTGAAGAGGATATATAAGAGGGGGGTTTGGGAGTTTGAGAAGAAGAGGATGCCATTGATGAAATTTTGAGAGTAAGAAAAATTTCAGTAAATTTTGAGAACAGGGTATTGTGAAAGTAAAATTTTAAAACCTGAAGAAGGTAAGTTTTTAAACGAGGGGGAGAGAGAGGGAAAGTTGGGAAATCGAAACGTGGCACGATCTCAGAGTTTTAATTTTTAAACCGTTGATTGAAAAAGCGCGTGTAAAACATCGACGGTTTAGCAAGAAAATCGCTTCGAATTCAGGCGCGTGGCGTTTACGCGTCTTGAATTGCGTAAAAAGTAACCGTTTAACCTACGGATTAGACGGCTAATAGACTTACTTTATCAGGAGTAATTAGTATACCTGACGTAAACAATGAGATGTCTTACTTAGTACTCAGGTATTCTATTTCAGACTTGGTAAGATGTCAGACTTGGTCAAAATGACCTTGTCTTATATTTTTTTTAAAAAAATTTCCTCCTAGTCTGATTTTGAAACAAACTTAACAAAGGATTTACAGTTAGTTACAAAGTACAGATTTCTTGAAATACACAAACTTAAGAACTTTATTTGAAAACAAAGATTTTGTGGAAAAACAAAGATGAAAGTTTTCTGAATGGAGAGATTTATGAGACTAATCTGGTATACCTGTTCCTGCAAACAAACTCATCAAAACTATTAGTAGCTGGGGTAGATCAGATAGGGTGCAGGTAGTCATCTGTTTTCTAGAAATCAGGTGACTATTGTGCCCTAGTCTGATTTACCAAATGTCAGATAAGTAATCATCAAATCAGATAAGGTCAATATGACTAATCCTTGATTCTTGATTCCTAAAAGGAGATCAATGATATCAGCTACCTGATTGTCCTTTGACACATATCTAGTCTGATAATTCTTTCTAGACATTAATTTAAAGAAAAGCTATTTACCAGAAATAAGGAATACATTAAACAGATGCAAACAAATTAGAAACCGGCTAAAGATGCATCAAGTAATCCTAATTCTAAGCACAATTCTTTAAACCTCGACTCAGCTAAAGGCTTTGTAAGAATGTCTGCTCTTTGTGACTCAGTGACTATTTTCTCAATTCTAATGTCATTCTTCTCAACATGATCTCTGATGAAATGATGCCTAATATCTATATGCTTACATCTAGAATGCAGAACAGGATTGTAAGTCATTGCTATTGCACTATTACTATCACAGTAAATAGGAACAACTGATGTTTGAATATTATAGTCTCTAAGTTGTTGACTAATCCAGAGGAGTTGAGAGCAACAACTTCCAGCTGCCATGTATTCAGCTTCAGTCGTGGAGGTGGCAACAGATGTCTGTTTCTTAGATAACCAAGAAATTAGTTTATTGCCTAAAAATTGACAAGTTCCTGATGTGGACTTTCTATCAATTTTACATCCTCCAAAATCTGAATCTGAATAACCTGTTAGCTCAAGGTTGTCATCAGCTGGGTACCATAACCCTACTTGCAAGGTTCCTTTGAGATATTTAAGAATTTTCTTAGCCGTCTCCAGATGAGTTTTCTTGGGATTAGACTGGAATCTTGCACATACCCCAACTGCAAAGGCTATGTCTGGCCTACTTGCAGTGAGATAGAGAAGAGATCCAATCAGTCCACGATACTTTGTTGCATCAGTGGGTATCCCTTGCTCATCTGAATCCATAGAGAAGTTAGTTGCCATAGGTATTTTAACTTCTCTGCTAGTAGTCATTCCAAATTTCTCAATCAGATCCTTAGCATATTTAGACTGATGTATAAATATACCCTTACTCATCTGTTTAATCTGTAAGCCTAGAAAGTACGTTAATTCACCCATCATTGACATTTCAAACCTATTTTTCATGAGAATGCTAAACTCTTCACATAATTTCAGATTAGGTGAACCAAAAATTATGTCATCTACATAAATTTGAACTAATAAGATGTTTCCATCTACTTCCTTTCTAAACAAAGTTCTATCAATCTTACCTTTTGAAAATCCATTTGATGTCAAGAAATCAGACAAGGTATCATACCAAGCTCTGGGAGCTTGTTTTAGTCCATATAGAGCTTTGTTGAGTTTATAGACCTTATTATTGATCTTAAACCCAGGAGGCTGCTCCACATAGACTTCCTCAAGCAACACACCATTAAGGAAGGCTGACTTAACATCCATTTGAAAGACTTTGAAAGATTTATATGCAGCAAATGCCAAGAACAACCTTATTGCTTCTAATCTGGCAACTGGAGCATAGGTTTCATCATAGTCTATCCCCTCAGACTGTGAGTAACCTTGTGCAACCAATCTTGCCTTATTTCGAACAATAACATTGTTCTTATCTGTTTTATTTTTAAACACCCATTTGGTGCCTATAATCTTTCTATGTAAAGGTCCTTCCACTAATTCCTATACATTTTGTCTTTCAAATTGATGCAGTTCTTCCTGCATGGCAGTTATCTAGTTTGGATCTGATAGAGCTTCCTCAATAGAATTGGGCTCAAGAAGTGATACATAACAGCTGAAAAGACTTTCAGAGTCCAACATCATTCGTGTCTGCACACTACTAGATGGGTCTCCTATAATCTGATCAGATGGATGATAGCTTCTCATCCTTTTGCCTATATGAGGAGAAGGATCCTCATCTTGAGTCTCAGTAGGCAACTCCTCTGACTCAACCTCAGCTGACGTTCCCCCTTCATCAGCTGACCTCCGCTGATCAGCTGATGTCAAAGGTGTCTGATCTGATGGAGTCTGATCAGAAGTTGTTTTCTGATTATCAGATGGGGATTCTTATTCGTCTGATTCTGAATCAAGACTAGGTAGATAGAAAGTTCTATGTTTGGTCTTGGACAGTTCAATGTTATCTAGATTTTCAGAAATTTGATTCACTTTATCTGAGAAAGAATACAACTCATCAAAAACAACATGAGGGGTTTCCTCCACACAAAGGGTTGTCTTGTTAAAAACTCTAAATGCCTTGGAAGTGTTAGAATATCCTAAGAATATTCCATCAGCTGCCTTAGCATCAAAGGTTCTTAGCTTAGATTTCCCATTGTTATGGATAAAACACTTGCAACCAAAAGCTTTGAAATATGAGATTCTTGGAATCTTACCCTTCCAAATCTCATATGGAGTTTTACCCTTGTCTTTGACAACTAAGCACCTGTTCTGGGTATAGCAAGCTGTGTTGATGGCTTCAGCCCAGAACCTGTGAGGGGTATCATACTCAGCCAACATGCTCCTGGCTGTTTCCTTCAAAGTTCTATTCCTTCTTTCAACCACTTCATTTTGTTGAGGAGTTCTTGCTAAAGATGTCTCATGAATAATTCCACACTCATTGAAAAAGTTAGATAAACAAGAATTCAAAAATTTTGTGCCCTTATCACTCCTTATTTTAATAATATTAACACCCTTTTCATTCTGGATCTGTCTGAACAGATCAGGGATCTTGTTCAAGTCTCATTTTTCTTGAAAAGAAATATAACCCAAGTGTATCTAGAAAAGTCATCTACTACAACAAGAGTATATTTCCTTCCACTGAAACTGAGAGGAGAAACAGGTCCAAACAGATCCAGATGAAGTAGTTGCAATACTCTTTCAGATGAAGAGGAGTTAATACACTTAAATGAATGTCTAGGTTGTTTACCTTTCTGACAAGCATCACATTTAAGATCAGTGGATAAAAGTTTTTCAGGTAATCCTTTGACAAGGTTCTTCTTAGCCAGCTTACTAAGGGTCTTGAAATTCAGATGACTAAGCCTCTTGTGCCATAGCCAGCTGAGATCTTCTCCACCCTTAACTATCAGACAAGTATCTTTGGGACAACTATTAAAGTTGGCCACATAGACATTACCATGTCTGAAGCCAGTTAATAGTACCTTATCTGAGGAATTATCTAAAATATCACATTTATCCCTTGAAAATTTGACAAGAAAACATTTATCACAAAGCTGGGAAACAGATAGTAGATTATGTTTTAAACCCTCAACAAAATATACCTCAGATACCTGAATATCCTTGATAATCAAAGTACCTACACCTTTAGTCTGACCGTAATTATTATCTCCAAACAATACTCTTGGACCATCAATGCTTTGGAAATTTGATAACAGCTTCTTGTTATAGGTCATGTGTTGTGAACAGCCACTATCAATATACCATATTGAAGCTAAGATCTCTTCCTTGAGTGATGATCCCTGTGTATCCTGAAAAACAGATCAGTTGTAAGGTACCCTAGTGATCTTGGGTCCTTTAAGGTCAATTATCACTTTAGGTAACCAAATAAACAACTCATCTCCAAACAATAAATCAGACTCGGTATTTCTACCAAATCTGTCTACAATTGTATCACTTTTGAATGATAATTTGTTGTATTCAGATTGAGTAATTTTCCTAAACTTAGGAAATGTAGGATAGCATCTGCTCCTTCCATCAAAAGGATTATAATAAGAATTTCTTCTTATTTTGGTTCTTGGATTTTTCCTAGTCTGATAAGGAGTTCTCAGCTGAATTTTTGGTTTCAGGCTGAGATATGCAGTCCTTATCTGATTATTTGGTTTCCATGGACCAATTTTAACCTCCTTTGATTGATCAGATGCTTTCACAAATTTCCTAGGTTTTTGTATATCTGATTTATTGTTCCTATCATAACCAAGACATGTCTTGTCATGAGATTTTTGAGAGGTATTAAAGATATGGTCTATTGCTGACTGTGAATTATTAAGTTAACTGATTTTGAAGACAAGCTTCTCATTGTCTTTCTTAATTGATTCATTTTCAACACAGACTACTTCAAACTTGTCTTTTAAAGTTTTTAATTCATTTTCTAACCTTTCAGGTAAGCTGGCTGATGTACTAGCTTTAGCCTGAGGAAAACATTCCCCCTTGAATGTTTCCTCAGTTTCTGAACAGTTCATCACCTGCTTGCCTTTAATTAGAATTTGAATTTGATCCTTTAAAGCCAAATTCTCTGTCTCTAGCTGAATAATTCATAGATAACAGTTTGGTCATGATCAGATGCAGACTGACAAGAATCATTATCTGAAGATGAATAGTAGATTACCTCATTAGCCATGAGACAGATTTCATCATCTGATCCGAAATCAGATGAGGATGATGATGATGATGATGATGATGATGACTTTGGCTCCTTTTCTTCAGCCAATAAAGCCCTTTGATCTGCAAATCTCCTGTCTCTCTTCTTCCTTTTTTCTTCCCTTTCTTTAGGAGTTAGTTGAGGACAATCATAGCTGAAGTGTCCTGGCTTGTTGCATGTATAGCAAATATCACTCCTATCTAATCTGGGACTGGAAGGATTTCTTCTGACAGGTGATCTATGTCTTCTTGTCTGGCTCTTGTTTTTATCATCATCTGAAGACTCATCTACCTTTCTACATGATCTGGATCTTGATCTATCCTTACCTGCAAATCTCAATTTATTTCTTTTATACTTCATTCTCAATTTATCATACCTTTTGGTGAGCAAAGTTATCTGCTCCTTCAAAGATAGATCAGCTCCTACAGACTCTGTTGACACCTTGTCTTCTTTACTGACAAAGGCAACAGACTTGGATGAGGTACTTGACTCCATCTCATCCTCCTCGTCTTCTATTTGAATATCATATTCTAGAGCTTTACGATGTGAAAACAAAGTATGGTGAGTAATAGAAGATAAATCTTGAGTAGCCTTAAGGATATTGGATTTCTCCCTCCATCTCTTGGTTAATGATCTCAAAATCTTGTTATTAATCTCCTTCTCTGTATAATTCTTTCCAAGGTCAGCTGCTTTGTTAAGGAGATTAGTCAACCTTAAATCTAACTGATCCACAGACTCATTTTCCTTCATTTTGAATGTCTCAAATGCATGCAAGACTGACTGCAGTTTGTTCTCTTTAACCTGTTCAGATCCTTCACAGACATTGGCTAGAGTCTGCCACATTTCTTTGGCAGTTTTGCATCTCTTAACCTTCTCTATCCAATCTTTACTTAGAGTCTCAATGATTTCAGTTCTAGCCACTTGATCAAGATTGTGGACCTTTCTTTCATCATTTGTCAATTCAGAACTCTTCTTTTCTTGTCTGGTTCTGGACTCAGCTGACTCAGCTCCAGTGCTAGTGCCTCCATGATAAAATTTTATAGGTCCCTCTACTAGAACCTCTTCCATCCTATCATGAATAGCTTTTAGGTGATTCTCCATCCTAAATTTCCAGTAATCATAATCTTCAATAGAGAATTCAGGAAGATTCCTAGACTTCTTGCTTTTTCCTGATGACATGATGAGATAAAGAGACAAAATACTCCACAAGCTAATTAGTAGCACTGTTAGTAGTAATGAAGAGAATGAAGAAAATCAAGAAAATTTCAGAGTCTCAGTTAAGACCTAAAATTAATATTAGAACAGCTTTACACTGCTCTGATACCACTTGTTGGTCCCGATTAGTTGAGTAGATTTGGTAAAACGAGTATCAGCCTTCTAGCAAAAATCTAGAAGGGGGGGTTGAATAGGTTTTTCAGATTTTTCAAATCTATCAAAATATATTCAAAGTACCAAAGTACACAGCGGAATTCAATATTAATCTCAACTTTTAATAAGATCAAAAGCAACAATGATATTCAGATCTTAGCTTCGATTCTGAAATTAACTCTTGAATAATAAATTGTAAATCAAACAGAAAGATAAATGAAAGCAGTAAAGAACACCAAATTTTATAGTGGTTCGGATTATAACAATCCTACATCCACTCTCCTTCTCCAAACTTGAAGAAGGGTCTCCACTAGCTGCTTACTTACTTACAATCTTTACAACTTACAACTTGATCTTCAATTCTTCAACAATGTTAATCAAACTTCTAAAATCTAACTCTAAGAATAAGAAGTGTTTTTGAAGATGTGAAGTGAATTGTTCTACAAACACTTAGAAAATATTTGAAAACTCTTTTGAAAATACTTTGTGAATTGAATAGTGAATAGTGTGAAAAATCAGATTTGCATAAGTGTATTGAAAAATAAAATCTAGACCTATTTATAAGTCTGAAAAGACAGTTAGTTTGTTAGTCAGTTCTAACAAACTGGAAACTGCTCAACAAACTTAATCTTGAAAACTGCTCTTGACCTCAGCTGATTTTTCCTAGTCGTCTGCAGCTGACTTGGTGAAGACTCGCCTTTCTTATTCTACTCAGCTTGTCTTGACCTCGTCTGAGCTCTTCATGATTGTCTCCTGCAGATGACTAGACTTGTGCTTGTCTCCAGACGACTTGTAACTTCTGATCTTCAGATGACTTAATCAACCCTTGACATAGTCTGATCAGCTTAGCATAAGGACTTAATCTCAGCTGTTTTTCAGGTCGTCTGATCATTTGAACTGCAGCTTCTTTTAACTCATCAAAACTTTACTTGATCTAACAAACATAGATAAAAAGATTTAACACAAAGATTTAACACAAAAAGATTTATAAAGGAATTAAGAACCAAACAATTTTTGATAAAATTTGCAGCAGAAGTAAAATAGTGAAAATATTAGTATGTTCGAAAGTGGAACATGATCAATAGAAATTAATGTAATTTATTTTCACATATAAACAAGATTTAATAAAACAAATGAAATGCGACTCTTTTTAAAATAAATATTTAAAATCCTAAATTTTGAACTTTAAATAAAAAGAATTAATTCTAAATATGTAATATTACTTGAATGCTTGTGACACATCCACTGGCCCTCCACCGCACTCCTTTTTAATCTGAAAAATGTTAATGAGATTGGGGTAAGCAAAACAACTAGCTCAGTGGGTCCCAATTGTCGCAGTTAAATATCAAGCATAATCAAGAATGTATTCACATACCACGTAATCATAGTGTTTGTTGGCAAGTCAACCATAGTCATAGGATACATCTGTACGGCCCTTTCGTCGAAACATAGCGTATACATAATCATAGTAATTCGGTCATTTCACCGAAACATAGTTCATAGTGATTGTTTTTAAAGCCAACCATAGTCATAGAGTTTTGTTAGCACAACTAACCATAGGTCGTAGTAGCATAGTAGCAAATAACATAATCAATCATGCATAACATCTAAATGTGACAAATACAAGCATAACATAAGAACCCCACCTAAAATTAATGTCGTGGATGCAATGAATGCAATTGTCTCAAATCCTACTCCTCGCAGTTACCGTCAACTACCATAAATAATAATAGAAATAAATTCTCAAATTAAATATGTAAACTTAAAATTTCAAAAATAATCTTTCTGGTCTCCTATTAATCAAAATTCTAAATTTTACCAAACACAATTTTTTATCTCAATTAACACCTTTAATCATAATTCACAAAATCATGTGCCACTTAATTTCTAATCTCATCAATTAGCCGACTCAATTTCTATTATCAAAACCCATGACCTTTTCATTATCACCTCCAAATCAATTTCCAAAACCCATATGCTTATCCTATGCATGAAATTTATATAAGAACTAATCTTACATATACTGAATAAAATTTGTAATCATAATTAATACAATTTAGTGGAAACAAAGTTCCACTAATTATATATCCTCAACCCACATACATAAATATATATTAACACCACCAATTAGCCATGTGAACCCGTTTAAATAATAAGAGGTATTATAAATTTTAAAGAGGATAAATAAATTGGTGGGTGAAGGAAGAAAATGTATCGTACAATAGTTGTGAAGAGAAATGTCGTAACGGAAAATATGATATTTGTTGAGTATGAAATTTTCTAGGGTAAGATTTTATAAATAGACGTATAAAACATGGGCTTGGGCTTAGTGATATAAGAACTAATATTTAAATATTAAAAGATTTCAAAATCCTTATTAAAAGATTTAGGAATTTAAAAATAATAGGGAATAAAATATTTTTTTTTTAGTGAGTATCTCATGAAAAACTTTAGATTTGATTTTTAAATAAAAGATTATTTAGAAAATAATGAAAATGAAAGATATTATTTATTAAAACTTGCAAGATATGAAAAATATTTAATTTTAATAAAACTCAATATTTTGAAATTAATAAAGATAATAAATAATACTGGAAAAATTAGGGGTATTACAGCTAGGTGAGGGGAATTTTTTGGATAATTTCAATTAAGGACCAATGGAAGTTTAACCAAAATAGAGAGTAAAGACCATCATATATCGATATCTCTATCCAATATACAATGCCTAATTATGAATGATTTAAATGTCAAGCATCTCTGATTAGTGTGAAAATAGCATGATTATTGTGTGTTTAATTGTCTCAATTTGATATCATTTTCATGTTAATTCACATTTAATTGGCTAATTGCATTTGATTATTTAATTTGGTATTTCGAGTTTGATTTTGTAGGTTTGAGGCGATTTTAGAGGACAATTTTAGGGAAATAAACTTCTTCAAATTAATCGAGCAATTAGATGGTTGGAAAGAGGGCCGAGTGACGAGCGCAACAGAAAAAGAATCGGGTCAAACGGAGCTTGTATGAAGGAGATACGGTCAAACGAAGTTGATATGGCGAAAAAAGCAAACTGATGCACACAAATCTGATACACCCACCAGATTAAGAAGTACACCCACCCTATGCGTCCACAAATTGGATTAGTACACCCACCCTGCAGCCACCGTTTTCTTCCCCAACCTGCAGAACACCAACAATCAACCATCTTCACCACATCACTCCCTCCATCGTCTTCACCATTCAACCACCACCGCATCAACCACCATACACCTCCATCGTCAACACCAGTCACCGCCGAACCCATCACCGCCGCCGTCTCACACTATCACCATCGCCAGAAACCAGATCGACGCAGCCCAGCGTGCCGTTGTCGTCAATCTCACCATCACACGCCGCCGCCGCTGCGATTTGTTTCAGATTCATCCCTCGAACCGAGACGTTTACCTCAATCGAGTCAAGACAAAACCAAATTTATGTAGCTTGCCCAAACCGTCTCGATCTCATCTCGAACCAGCCGTCCCCTGACTCGACTCGAGACGCCTAGCTCGAGTCGAGGCGGAACTTTCAGTAGCAGAGTCGCAACACATTTTTCTTCCCAGTGATTTTCTTTTTCTTTCTTCGGCCAATAGAATGTTGACACGTGGATAACAAGAATAGAATGTGCAGATTTACATTCAGCGAAAGAATTGGGTGGAAATTATGAGAAAAAAATAGAGAAAAATAGATAGAAAAACAGGTTTAACCCCTACACACACTATTACACCTTTTCATACATACACATAGGTAGATTTTACATTTTTATATCATTTTGGAAGATCAAGACATGGAATCTTAATCCGAGTTATCAAAAAAAAAGACATGGAATCTTAATATTTAGTGGCTAACTAGGTGATATCTTTCATTTATTTTCTGTTTTATTGGTTTAATTTCTTGTAATGATGAATGCTTATTTCTTTAATGTAATGGGTTTATTTCAATTTTCTATGAGTGGCTAGTTTCTCAAGTGTTTGGGTGTTTGGAGGCTATGGATGATTGGATTATGTTGATTAATTGAGTGGGTAATTTCAATTGAAGGTTAATTGATTGAATTGATGAGTTTTGCATGATTTATTGTTTGATTGAGCTTGAATTCCACGTTTAGTGTTTAATTATTGCAAGGATACTTGGATGATTAGGTTTCTAGTTTAGTTGAAGAGTTTAATTGGATAATTAGAGTGGATATTGTGTAACGCAAGGAGACTTGGTTAACTACATTTGAATTACATCAATTCACACTAATTGCTTAGATTAATAGTCGGGTGATTAGTGAGGGGACAAAAGGGACGTGCCTTAGTAGTGAAGATTAATCACGCTAGGGAAACCTATTGACTCGTGAGAGAATCGGGAAGAACGGGGACGTTGGCCTAATCAATTCTACATGCTTTAACGAAACAAAACTCCTAGGCTTACCAAGTACGGTGTTGTGTTTTCATACATGAATAGCCCTTATCAATTTGCCGACGAGTGAGTTACTATTTAGTTTTGATTCGTGCTTCATAGTCCATAGCCGAAGAACACCCGAACACATCTTTTATCTTGCTTGAATTTAATTGTCTTGTTAGAACATAGTTGCTTATTAATTGTTGCTTGAATTATTGAACTCTTTGAATGGCTTGTGCTACAATTGCAATTAAATTAGTAAATTTAGGGCTATCTCCCACTTGATTCCCACGGATTCGATAATTTAACCCGGTACTTGCTCGCTTTGGGAGGTGAGTGTTAGTTTTCTCTTATCAAGTTTATGGCATCGTTGCCGGGGAATCGGTGTTTGAGATAACTTAGATTGAATGTTGAAAGTAATTGATAGTGCTTTTTATTTTTATTGTTTTGTTATCTTATTTTTGCCTTGTCTTGTGAGAATTGGATACTTGAGTGTTTTCTAGGTGTGCATGAACACAAGATCAAGTGGAATTGAACCAATTTCCTTGAACTTGGAGATCGAAGCCACCGCACGAAGACGTAACCGAGAGAGAAATCGAAGAAGAGCTCAAGCAAGAGCAAGGGCAAGAGAGATGGACAACAATCGTCCCGTAGTTAAAAGACAAGAAGGAGAAATGCAAGGGGGGAAAGTACGGAGAATTCGTGAGTATTTCAAGCCTCCAGTGCAACTCCATTATGGTGGCATAGCTTGTCCTCCCTTGGCGGTTAACAATTTCGAAATCAAACCGGCCCTTCTTCATATCCTTCAAAGTAAGCAATTCGGAGGTGATTCCAAGGAAGACCCCAACCAACACATTGCTCAATTCTTAGAATATGTCGATACCGTCAAGATTAATGGTGTGAGTGAAGATGCTTGGAGGGCTCGAGCAAAGGATTGGATAGCTTCCCTACCTAGGGATAGCTTGGACTCATGGGAGACCTTGAGCAAAATGTTTCTTCTAAAATTCTTTCCACCTTCCATAACTCTTCAATACAAGACCACCATTGCTCAATTCACTCAACTTGAAGAGGAGAACATACATGAAGCATGGGAGAGGTTCAATGGATTGCTAAGGAAATGTCCACAACATGACTTCATGGATGAGCAAATTGTGAGCTTCTTCTACTATGGATGTCTTCCATTATCAAGATAAACTCTAGATTCTTCCATTATCCTAGGGAACATTGCATGACAATTAAACTCCGGAGTGGTACTCATTATGAAGGTCCAAGCATGCCAGTAGAGGAAGATGAGAAAAAAGTTGAGAAGAAAATGGGTGTTGAAGACGAAAAAGAAATGGAGAAAGAAATGAGTGGTAAAGAGGAAGATGAAGGAAGAAAAAGTGTGAAAGAGAAGGAAGAATTGAAAGAAGAGAAGAAAGAAGAGAAAATTCCCAAGTGGAAAATAGCAAGAGAGTTGAGGAAAGAGAAAGAGAGAAAAGAGCTTGAAGGGGCCAACGTTGAATGTGATGCATGGGGAGTACCCAAGACTTATGTCCCTCCACCATTTCCTCAAAGGTTCATGAAGCAAAAGCTTGATGAGAAATCTCAAAGTTCTTAGAAATCTTCAAGAACGTGAACGTCAATGTACCCTTGATGGATGCTCTTGAGGAAATGCCCACCTATGCAAAATTCTTGAAGGAGTTGATCACCAAGAGAAGAAAAATTGATGAATGTGAGATGATAAGTCTATCTATGGAATGTAGTGCTCTTATTCAAAGAGTCTACCTCAAAAATTGAAGGACCCGGGAAGCTTCACATTGATGTGTGAGTTGGTTAATGGTGAGAAGAAGAAGGCTCTTTGTGACCTTGGAGCAAGTATAAATTTGATGCCATTATCTATCTATGACCGATTGAAGCTCGGTGATCTCAAACAAACCCACATGGCCCTACAACTAGCCGATAGATCATTCGTTCATCCAAAAGGAGTTGTTGAAGATGTGGTGGTGAAGGTGGACAAAGTTAGCTTCTATGCAGACTTTGTAGTGATGGAGATGGAGGAGGACCCTAATATCCCCTTAATCCTTGGGAGACCGTTCTTGGAACTGGTGGAGCTACTATTGTTGTGAAGGAGGGGAAAATCAAGCTCAAAGTGGATGATGAAGAAATCTCATTTTTCATGAACATGAAGGATTCTCCAAAAACAAGCTCAATTCATTCTATACTCTCTATCTCTCATTTTATTGATGATTCTCATGATTCAAGCAAGTTTAATGTTGTTAATGATATCTCTCTTTGTGTGCTAGGTAAGGAAGTGAAGAAGGAGAAGGAGAAGGTTTGGTTTGACAAGAAGAAGAGAAGAAACAAAGGAAGGAAACATCACTATGCCTCATCCTCCAAGAAAGTGGGAGGAGTGAAAATGAAGTGGATTGCAAAGAGTTGAGCGACTCAAGCTCCGTCCAGTAAAGGACGTTAAAACTAGCGCTAGATGGGAGGCAACCCATCATTTTCCTTGCTTTCATTTCTTTTTACTTTCAATAAGTGTGTGTGATCTTTTTGTGACCCTTGTAGGAGGTCGAGGTGTGCAAGTGTGGCTTGGTGAGTTACAAGCTTGAAGTTGAGAGGAAGTTGAAGACCTTACGGTACCACACCTTCTCTAGACTTAGACTCGTCTAAGTTTGGGGGAGGTGTGCCTCTTTTCACCCTTTTCCATTTGCACCGGCGCACCTCGTTTTGGGCTTACATGCTATACTTTACTTTTAAATGAATTTTGTGTTGAGCTTACTTGTGAATATGCTTTCTTGTTGATATGTTTTGGATTTCATAGTGGGTAGTTGTGTGCAATTTTTGTTGCACCAACTTGCCTCTCATTAGCATGAGGAAATTTTGTGAAAATTTTTGTGAATTTTGCGCTTACTTGTGGATTTATTGCATACCATTAAGTTGATCATTTTGAATATGTATTTTGTGATGGGATATTGAGTATGGCAATCTTGATTGTGGATTTGTCATGTGCTTAATTGGTGATCTTGTGATTGGAATTGGATGATGAGTTGAGTTAGAGTGTGATTTAGTCATTGTAATGTGAGTTTGTGTGGAAACTTTGTTTAGGAGAGCATTTTGTCTACCTTGATAACCTTGTGAGATTTGAGCTTTGACTTGCATAATTTTAAGTCTTGTTTCCTTGATGTGTGTATCAACCATGTTTGTGTGCTCTAGAACTTGCCATTTTTCTTAATTAGAAGCTACTTAGGTGTGAAGTCTTGGAATGTGATACAAGGCCATCTTTGAATTGATTTAGTCACTTGACAAAATTTATCCTACCACATGATATTATTCCGTAGTTAGCCACTTTGAGCTTATTGAGACTTATTTCTTTGGCAAACCTACGAATTTAGCCTTTTATCTTTTATGAGTCTAATTGTCCCTAATAACTAGTGGAGCGTAATGCTTTTAAAAGAGGTTAATTTGTGCTTTGAAAGAAGAGTGGTGGGAAAATTTGAGTTGTGAAAAAATTGTGCACTTGAAAACGATGAGAAAAAATTGTGCACTTGAAAAAAGAGATGTGATTAGAAAAAAAAAATCTCTTGTGCATATTGTGGTTGGTTGAATAAAAGAAAAAAAAATGGGGGGGGGGGGGTTCTATGACTATTGAGTGAGAAGAATGAATTGTAAGAAAACGAGTAAATTATGTGAGTTGAGTATTGTGGGTGCAACCCGTACAATTGCACTTTCTCTTGAGAGTAAGAGATGTTCCTAGGCGTCTTGACCTCTCGCTCCACTAGTTTATGAGTCACTTATCCAAATCTTCCACCTCTACCAAAGAGCCTACATTACAACCAAATATAAAAACCTTGTTGATTCTTTGATTGATCACTTTTGTGTGGTAGAAAATGTAGACATGTGGCAAGCCTATGGTAGTGCACTTGTTTGATTTGATTGATTGAGAGTATACATGCCTTATATACTTTTGAGTGATGAGTGTGAAACACATATCTTGTGAGAATTGGTAGACAATTTGTTCGAATTTGCTATTATTGAAGCACAACTCATGTGAAAATGATTAGTTGCTCTTTGTCTTGATGATTCATTTGAGGAAGATTGCTTGATTGCATGATTGTGTTGATAAGTCCATGTATTGAATGAGCCTATGCAATTTTCCCCTTTGTTCTTTTATTTCTTTGCTTGAGGACAAGCAAATCTTTAAGTTTGGGGGAGTTGATTAGTGTGAAAATTGCATGATTATTGTGTGTTTAATTGTCTCAATTTGATATCATTTTCATGTTAATTAACATTTAATTGGTTAATTGCATTTGATTATTTAATTTGGTGTTTCGAGTTTGATTTGTAGGTTTGAGGCGATTTTAGAGGACAATTTAGGGAAATTAACGTCTTCAAATTAACCGAGCAATTACATGGTTGGAAAGAGGGCCGAGAGACGAGCGCAATAGAAAAAGAATCGGGTCAAACAGAGCTCGTATGAAGGAGATACAGTTGAACGAAGTTGAGACGGCAAAAAAAGCAAACTGATGCACACAAATCCGATACACCCACCAGATTAAGAAGTACATCCACCCTATGCACCCACAAATTGGATTAGTTCAACCCCATCGGGTTTCACAGATCTACAGCCACCGTTTCTTCCCCAACCTGCAGAACACCAACAATCAACCATCTTCACCATATCACTCCCTTCATAGTCTCCACCATTCAACCACCACCGCATCAACCACCATACACCTCCATCGTCAACACCACTCACCGCCGAACCCATCACCGCCGCTGTCTCACGCTGTCACCATCGCCAGAAACCAGATCGATGCAGCCGAGCATGCCGTTGTCGTCAATCTCACCATCACACGCTGTCGCCGCTTCGATTTGTTTCAGATTCATCCCTCGAACTGAGACGTTCACCTCAATCGAGTCGAGACAAAACTAAATTTACGTAGCTTGCCCAAACCGTCTCGATCTCATCTCGAACCAGCTGTCCCCTGACTCGACCCGAGACACCCCCCCTGACTCGACTCGAGACGCCTAGCTCGAGTCGAAGCGGAACTTTCAGCAGCAGAGTCGCGACACGTTTTTCTTCCCAGCGATTTTCTTTTTCTTTCTTCGGCCAATAGAATGTTGACACGTGGATAACAAGAATAGAATGAGCAGATTTACATTCAGCGAAAGAATTGGGTGGAAATTATGAGAAAAAAATAGAGAAAAATAGATAGAAAAAAGGGATTAACCCCTACACACACTATTACATCTTTTCATACACACACATAGGTAGATTTTACATTTCTATATCATTTTGGAAGATCAAGACATGGAATCTTAATATTTGGTGGCTAACTAGGTGATATCTTTCATTTATTTTCTGTTTTATTGGTTTAATTTCTTGTAATGATGAATGCTTATTTCTTTAATGTATTGGGTTTATATCAATTTGCTATGAGTGGCAAGTTTCTCAAGTGTTTGGGTGTTTGGAGGCTATGGATGATTGGATTATGTTGATTAATTGAGTGGGTAATTTCAACTGAAGGTTGATTGATTGAATTTATGAGTTTTGCATGATCTATTGTTTGATTGAGCTTGAATTCCATGTATAGTGTTTAATTATTGCAAGGATACTTGGATGATTAGGTTTCTAGCTTGGTTGAAGAGTTTAATTGGATAATTAGAGTGGATATTGTGTAACGCAAGGAGACTTGGTTAACTACATTAGAATTACATCAATTCACACTAATTGCTTAGATTAATAGTCGGGTGATTAGTGAGGGGACAAAAGGGATGTGCCTTAGTAAAGAAGATTAATCACGCTAGGGAAACCTATTGACTCGTGAGAGAATCGAGAAGAACGGGGACGTTGGCCTAATCAATTCTACATGCTTTAACGAAACATAACTCATAGGCTTACCAAGTACGGTGTTGTGTTTTTTTACTTGAATTGCCCTTATCAATTTGCCGACGAGAGAGTTACTATTTGGTTTTGATTCGTGTTTCATATTCCATAGCCGAAGAATACCCGAACACATCTTTTAACCCGGTACTTGCTCGCTACACGATCCTCCTACATTTGGGAGGTGAGTGTTAGTTTGCTCTTATCAATCTCTCGATTTACTAAGCATTCAACACATACAATTGTACACGTGTACCCTTCGATTAATCCCGAACAATGTTATCGCAACTCTCATTTATAGTTAGGATTGTTCAACAAGAATCAATAAGATACAATTGCACAAAGCACAATAGAAATCATCAATTAGGATACTCTCAATTTCAATTGAACATCAATTAGTAATAATTATAGCTCAAGCAATCAATCCATCCCTAATTTCCATTACCCAAAGCACAAAGAGATTAGTCCATGGTGCTACAAGCAAAATCCATGGAGAATTCAACAATCAACAACATAGAAATTGCAAAGAAGTAATGGAATTGAAGATATGAAAGAATATCACCACTTGATAATGGAACAATGAATAGTTGCTTGAATCTTCAATAATTGTCAATCCATTTCAACGGAAATTACAATCATAAATCACTAAGCTATGGAGTAATCACTATTCTATGTAACAATTAAAAGGAAACTCTCTAAAATCTTGTGAAATTGAAGTTGAAAGTGAGAATTGGCTTGGAAATCCAGAAAATCGCCTACTCTATGCTTTGTAACTGAAATATAACTGCCTCTCCTCTGTTTTCACATCCAATGGTGTTAAATGGAGAAGAAGGGTAAAAGATCGAGCCTCGAGTCGAGCTCGGGAGCCTCGACTCAAGGTCCCTAAGTCGTAAACATGATTTTGCCAAATCAAGCACCAGCCTCAACTCGAGCTTCCTTTAATTCTTGCACTTCTTTGAGCTATCTCCAGGCTTGACTCGAGCCAGCTCTAGCTCGACCTATGGTCGAGTTCAGGAATTTTTGAACCCCTGACGAGCACTTCTGACCCCGAAACTCGTCCGTAACTCATCTGTCTCGTTCCCATATGAATGCCTATATGCTTCGTTTGCTCAAATTCCACCGAAAACCATGAAAACAAAGTAAAACACCTTTGCAAAACCATTAAGCTCATATTCTAACACTTTTAGTGCAAATGTCTAATACTTTGAATGAAAATAAGCAATTATTCCACATTAAAAGCATGCACAATTCACCTTAACCAACCTTGCACTACCAATCTGGCCTTATTGCGTACCACAACATTGTTCTCAACTCTTTTAGTCTTAAAAATACATTTTGTATCAATTACTTTTTATGATGGGATCTATCTACTAGTTCCCATACATCTTATCTTTGAAATTGGTTTAATTCTTCTTGCATTGCATTTATCCAATTGGAATCACTAAGAGCATCAGTAATCAACTTTGGTTCAAGTAATGAAACGTAACAACTAAACATACAATCAGGATTTAGTTGTGTCCTTATCAGGACTCCAGATCCTAAATCTCCAATTATTTGTTCAGTTGGATTATAATTAAGTACATTTTTACCTCTTTTTCTTACTTGAGACAGGGTTTTATCTGATGGGACATTGTCTGATGGTTTTGGATTACCTTCTAGTAGTGATGCTCCCCCTTGAGTAGTGAACTCTTAAAAATCTTGAAGTGTATTAATCTGGTCAGATGACTTTGAAGGGGTTTTTGATTCATCATGTGTGATAGGCACCTCTTCATCATCTGAGTCTGATAGATAGAACTTAACAATTGGTGGAGATTTCTTCAAGGTTAGTTCTTGTAGGTTGTCTGTTTCTTTTGAGACATCATCTGATTTCTTAGACTCAATAGCAAACTCATCAAATACAACATATAGTGTTTCTTCCACACATAATGTTGTCGTACTTAAAACTGTGTATGCTTTAGATGTGGTGGAATATCCTAAGAATATTTCATCTGCTACTTTAGCATCAAAGGTTTTTAATTGAGACTGTTAGTCTCGGACGAGATGTGACAAGAGGTGTAAATTCTAGAAATGGGGGGTTGAATAGACTTTACCACACTAAAAACCTTTATACAACTTTTTGTGAGCTGAGTGTGAGGTCAGAAGACTTTGGAAGTATTCTTCAGATAAGTACTCGAAGTGTGCTAAGTGTAATCAGCAGACTTCAGAAAGTTCGAAGTCTTCTAATGGTGCGGAAGCTTATCTCATGAGTGTATTTTGAAAAACCTTTTATAAAAACATAAAATCCTTTTTATCAACCTATCAAATAACTTGATGTTAAACCTGATATTGAGAGTTTACTATGCGTGAGCAGTTATGAATGTAAATATGCAGAAAGCAATAAAAAGACACAAAGATTTTTATAGTGGTTCGGATATAACGATCCTACGTCCACTCTCCATGACTCCACAAGGGACTTCACTATCCACCGAAACTGGTCTTATCTCCTCAATCTCCTTGAGGATTTGATCACAGGAAGTTTTACAAGTTTCTGCCCTTGTTACAGTGTATTGATCCTCGAGTTCTTCAAAGAACTAACTCTAAGATCTAGGAATAATCGTCATTCTCTCGTACTGAGATAATGGAAGGCGATTTTACAATCTCTATAAAAAATCAGCTTGTAATCAATAAAAGTGTACGATTGATTCTTGAGATTAATATATGAGCGTGTAATCGCAGTCAGTGATAAGGCTTTGGTTTCTTATTGTATGAGTTTTGCATGAGTAGATCCATAGTCATTTCTGAACCTATCACTCTAATTTATAGACCCTGAAATTTACTAGCTGTTGGTTAGTTATCAATCAGGTCTTCTATGTAAGGTAAGTAGTCGTTAGTTAATTGGTTGACTTGATAATTGATTGATTCCAATCAATTATATCTTGATTGATTGTCTTGAAAGATTGAATCTTCTCATCAAGAATCTGATTGATTCTTGATTTCCTGATTGACAATCTGATTTACTTTGATCTGGATAAGTCTTCTAGGTCAACTCTAGCAAGGTTTCCAACCTTGTTGTCTTCTCATCAAAGTCTTCTTGACTAACTTCCTTCCATAGATAGCTTCTGTCTTTTCCTCTGACCATTCTCCAAATCTATTAAGTTTCTTGGATCAACTTTTTTATGATCAAGCAGACTTCCAAGTCTTCTTGTTAGAATGCTTCAGCTTCAGGTCTTCTTTCGTTAGTTCTCAGTACATCTTCAAGTCTTTTGGTTTTGGCCTAGCAAGGTTCCTCCTTAACTAAACACTAACCTATCTAGATCATCAGCTGACTAATAGGTTCAGCTAGTCCTATTACTCTTAGGTTTTAGAAACATAATCAAAACTTTACAAATTCAAATCCTAACAGAGGTTTTTCCATTATTGCGAATGAAACACTTACAACCAAAGATATGAAAGAAAGAAATACGAGGGGAACTACCTTTCCATAATTCATATGGAGTTTTACCTTTACCTTTAGTAATCAGACACCTATTCTGTGTATAGCAAGCAGTATTAATAGCTTCAGCCCAAAATATATGTGGAGTACCATATTTAGACAACATGGTTCTTACAACTTCTTTAAGAGTTCTATTTCTTCTTACTGCAACTCTATTTTGTTGAGGTGTGTTCTTGCAGCTGATGTTTCATGGACTATATCATTCTCAAGGTAATAGTTAGAAATATGAGTATTTAAGAATTCAATACCTTTGTCACTTCTTATCTTGACTATACTAACACCCTTCTCATTTTGAATTATTTTGAAAAACTGAGAGGTAACACAGGACCAAATAAGTCCATATGCAAGAGTTGAAGAATCCTTTTAGATGAGGAGTTGTTAGTTGTCTTGAAAGAAGCTTTTGTTTGTTTACCCTGTTGACAAACATCACAAGCATGATTTTTAGAGAACACTTTATCTGGAAGACCTTTTACAAGAGATTTTCTTGTTAGTTTGTTAAGAGTTTTGAAGTTCAGATGACCTAGACGTTTATGTCAAAGCCATCCTAAATCCTCAGTACTCTTAGCTACTAGACAAGCATTTTTAAGACAACTTTGAAAATTAGCAATTAAAGTGTTACTTATGTAAAAGTGTTACCTAAGTAGTGTTATCTATATAAAAATGTTACCTAAAAAGTTTTACTTATTTAAAAGTGTTACATGTAATTGTTACATAAAAAATAAAGTGTTATTTAAAATATTACATAATATATAAATTAGAAAAATATTACCATAGTGTGTTACATAAATTAAAAGTCTAAATAGTCATTATAATAAAAAGTAAACAAAAAAAGTCATAAGATCACACACTAATCCAGAGGCAGAAACCCCATTAAATACCTTGAAAGGATCAAGGAGAGTGAAGCTACATAGTCTTTAAGAGCCTTGATTTAAGAGCCTCTGTATTAACATTTAAGGTAATCACGTAACTTTTATCAAAAAGGGGTGAGGGCCGCATCCCACTCAGTTGAGGTGCTACTGGCTTATTTCGTAAATTATATTCCTTTACCATTGTCATTTTTCCTCGAGTGTTACCCTTTTTTTACAACAGCGGACGACGAATGAACCAACCTTGAGCTGCATATTTCAGAAGATGTCTTGCTCGAGCTAGCTGGAGCTCGATTACACCCCGCCTTTTTTTTATTCCTTCAGCCGAGACTTTGTTCACTCGGTTGGAGATGGTTTTCGTGCCTTCATATTGTGAATATGAGTTGCCTGCATCCGAGCTCATCTTGTCCGTTTCAGGGGCTAAAGTATAGATCCCCTCCGGCACGTAATCTCCATCATCAACTATCTGCTGCTCATTAAGGTTGTCCCCCATCTGGTCATTGTTGTCTTGAGGCTCTGAATCCATTATAAGGCATCCATTTACTTGTTCCACTTCATCCAAATCTGCTAGCGTAGCAAAATCGTTCCGGAAAACAAAACCCGGATCAACCTCAACCTGTTCCATTTCCAAAGGTCGAGAGCCTGCTTTATACACCACAACACTGTTATTGACGTTCTGCTTGTCCTTGTCCTGAAGTCGAATGTCCTCCTTTCGTACCCAAATGTCTTCAGAAACTTGATTTTTCAAATGAACAATAGGTTTAGTTCGTTTCCTTTCCCTTCGGTCTGCTTCATCACTGTACGGCAAACCCCTAGTGTGTGACCTACAATTCCGCAATGATTGCAGAAAGGCGGCAATGGTCGTATTTAAGGGAGGCGAACAAGACTTTACCCTCCAATTCGAACATAATATACTCTTCGCATCCTTTTGACATGACGACTTCAATTAAGACTCTGACATAATGACACATCGTCCCCCGTTTAGTGCGTTCGTCAAGCTTAATAACCGTGCCTAAGGCCGAGGCCAATGCGTATATAATCCTTGGATGAAAGAATTCTAATGGAATTTCGAATATACGTACCCAAACTTAAGCTATTGAGGTGTTGACTTTGTACGGATTAAACCCATGAGTCCATCGTTGCACCCTCATCACCCTGGGTTTCAAGCCCCAAACCCTTTTGTCAAGAATTCTGTCCCTGTCACTTACCCCTGGGATTTGGATATTATAGCATCCCTTACCTAGCGGTATCAAGTTTCATACTGCTAAAATACCCCAAACTCTCACTCCAGTTTCAATTTCAAATTCTCCTGGGTATAAGGCGTTTCTCCCGACAATAGAATGATTCTGCCAATGAGAGTATTCCTTAGTTGATTAATCCCTTGCTGAACAATAGTATCATCAATTTTAACGGACATAAACTTCCCTTTTCGTTGTGGTACCATTTGAATTGATTCCTCGGTCTACATATTGAGAGAAAGAACCAGCCTATATGTCGGCTTGTGCGGCAAGGGATCCTCAAGAACCTGCCTACTGTGATCAAGAATCGAAGGGGTTGGATCGGTAGGATGGGGCATAGCATTACCTGTCTCTTCGGGAGCAAGTATTGCCTCGTTTCTGATTCTGGTATTATCAGGAAGGTTCTAAGTATCAGTATGTCCTTGCATAATATGTAATTGCTGGGAGATAACCGTCGAAATCGTAGACCCAAGTTGCTTCTCAATCAGCACACGAATTTTGTCCGACAATACGGCAAGATCCGCCATGTGAGAAGGTGATTGGAAGCTAAGCGAAAAAGCCGCAGATTTAAAAATCAAAATTTGCGACCTCCGATTAAGCCGGAGCCCATAACCGTCATCTCTAAAACTTATTTATGTAGCCATAAATTAAAAGTGTTACAACATGGTGTTACATAAAGTCAATTATGTTGTAGTGATAACTTTTTGGGACGGAGGGAGTACTATTCAACACATGTATTAAAAATATTAATGTGATTTTTTTAAAGAAAAAACTTTAAATTAATACAATTTGATAGGTGAAATTATTTTAAACGATTAACTGTAAATTAATTTAGTTGGGATGAATAGATATATTTCAAATAAATTTAATTTTTTTAATTTAAAAAATTATATTTGAATTTATTTGTTTATTTAACATATTGAGATTTTTTTTAAGTAAAATCTTAGCCTAGAATTTTTTTTTTTAAATACAATGTTTATATGACATCATTATTAAAGAAATTGTAAAGAATTTAGTTTCTAATATAAAATTATATTATTAAATAAAATAATTGTGATACCATCTCACAAAATTAGCATATTAGTTAACAAATAAAAAAAGATTATTGAGTACTCCCAAAAAAATATGTAACACCCTAGTTCTAATTACCCCGAAATGCAATTACTTATTACCACCCAATAGTAATATTTTATATTATACATTCAATAACCAATATTTTTTCATCTATTAAAATAATTTTTTGAATTTTTACATGTAAATTGATATTTAAATTTAAATTCTAACAACACATTTTAAAAGTGACTGACAATACAAATATAAGAAATTAATAGAGTTCATCCAATAAAATTTCTAAGGACAATGTATTATGAACACTTACATGGTAAAAGGTTACCATGCACCACTTTTTAATTTCATCTAATTCTTTTGATACTCTTTTTTAAATATTTGATACTTTAATTTTTTTAAACTTAAATATTATAATACTATATTTTTTTATACTCCTTGCGTCCCTTTTTAAGTTTAAACTTAAATAAACAGCATGGATTCCGCAGCTGCAATCCGTGGCATAAACCTCCAATGGATGTCTTGAAAATTAATGTGGGCGCAGCAACTTTTGAAGATACGAGGGAAATGGGTCTTGGCATGATTTTGAGAGATGGGGCCGGGCAGTTTGTGGCAGCGAGAACACTTATAATTCTAAGTTTGATGAGCATAGATACTGGCGAAGCCATGGGATCTGTAGAGGTCTTATCTGGATCAAGAGTTTGAAGATAGAAAAGGCGATTATAAAGGGAGATGCGAAGATAGTGGTGGATGTTATTAGTTATAATGATATTGTGAGGTCTTCATTCGGTAATTATATTGAGAAGAGTAAATTGTTATTGCGAGAGTCTCCTAATTATTCTATTGCTTTTGTTAGGTGTAGTGCTAATTATATGGCATATGCTTTTGCTAGGGTTGCTCGTTCTTTTTCGAGTCCTTGTACTTGGGTTGATCTACCAGATTTGTGGTGAGACTTTCCCTTCCTGAACCATGTTCATGCAATTGATTTTATTTTTTCTATTAAAAAAAAGCAATTGAGGGATGACACGAGTTTTAATGAATATAGTATTTTATTTTAAAGTTATTGGTGGGAAGTGTAAAAAAAGTAAAAAGAAAGAGGAGTGTAAGAAAAGCAAAAATTAGAGTATTGTATTTTGGCAAATATTTGTGTGCATATTGTGCAAACTAAAAAATAGTGTGCACAATGTTTTTACCTAATACTACACTGTAACTAAATTAATACTATACAATGTTGGTAATACTACACTGTAACTAAACTAATACTATATAATGCCTGAAATAATACTTTTGTTTTTTTGGATAAGGAAAATATTATTACTGCAAATTGGGCAAGAGAGTTGCCCCAAATTACACATACAAGAACAAATTAGTTTATGGTGCTCATCAAACAAGGATGAAAAAAAATCAAGCAAACACCCAGACCAAGAAGCAACAACTTACCCTCCTAACTGAAAGACTCGACAACTAACATCCAATCACTTTATGAGGCTCTCTGCACCAATCTTCATACTCAGCAGATACAACTTCCTCTTGTTTCCCTTGTATCCAACTCCACAATCTCCATTTAATTTCCTCTACTACCTTTTCTACCATGCACTGCTCCTTTTGCAAAACAATTGCATTCCTTTTTTTCCATATTATCCATTTTTCCATATTATCCATACTATACACTCCCAAATACAAACTGCATAAACCCTTCCTTTCTTCCCTCTTAAAATCCTACTAAATGCAACAAGGTTCACAGAGGGATTCGAATGAAAAACCGTTTGAACTACAAGCCAATTCATACACTCCATCCAAACATTATACGAGAATTTGCAATGAAAACATACATGGCTTACAGTTTCTATTTCTTCAGCACAAAACACGCAGTCCATATTCGATCCTGTTGTCAAAATCCCTCTTCTCTGCAGTTTCGATTTTGTTGGAATACGTTCAAGTATCACTCTCCAGGCGTGTATTCGGACCTTCTCTACAGCCAGCTTATTCCAGATTAACCTATACACTGTCTTCTCCTCGTGCCCGCCTCCAATCTTCAATTTTAGTAGTTCTTCATATACACCTCTCGTTGTGTATGCCTTATTCTTCCCTTGTCTCCACTCCCAGTCATTTTCACTCCCCTCCCTAGGCAAGAACCTGTTAACAAAATCATTCAATTCATTAAAAACATTTATACAGTGTACTACACTATAACTAAATTAATATTATACAGTACCTGAAATAATACTATACTGTAACCAAACTTTATGCACACTGTCTTTTATTGTGCACAATATGCACACAAATACTACTCTTGTATTTTAAATGTGGGGCCACAACTTTTCGAAAGAGAAAATGTTAAACTTTAGGATGCGTGAAATGATAAAATGTTAAATTTAAAGAGGCACAAAGGGAATGTTAAATATGAATAATTTAAATAGTAAAAAATACTTTGTTATTGATACACTTATGATACCAATTACCCTAAATCTTGATATTTCTGATGAGATTCTTAATATTCTTGATCAATTTTAATACTTTAATTTTTTCATAAGTAATATATGGTAACCCCCACCGTGTAAGTGTTTCACACCACACAAATTCATTTCTAAGACTTGACTTATCAAATCATATATGGAGATATCAGAAAGAAAATCTTACCAGTTCCAGCACAAGTTTGTTATATTGATGTTGACTCAACCCTATTTCAAATTCCAAAGTAGATTGATGATCTCTTGTGTTATGATCATTAATAAGAGTTAAGGGAAAATATTTTAAAATAGGGACACTCTTGTGTGAGACCGTCTCATGCATGAGACGGACATGAGACGGAGTCACTTTTTAATAAATTGTTATCACTTTTTCATAATTTGTTATCACTTTTTCATAAATTGTTATCACTTTTCATAAATTATTATCACTTTTTAATTTGTTATCACTTTTATACTAATTTGTATCACTTTTTAAAAAAGTGATAACAATTTATTAAAAAGTGATTCGATCTCATGCATGAGACGGTCTCATACAAGTTTTTGCCTTTAAAAATATCAGACTTCTTTTAAGGGGGCTAGTTTTAATCATGAGTATTAATATATTTTCGTGTCTAGAGTAACCAGAAGAAAATGTTTGAAGATTACGATATGCAACTCAGATGACGAATAAATGATAATCAACATAATTTTATAAGAATGTATTTCAAAATTTGTAAACAAAAATGGTATTTTGAAACTTGACTTACCTAACAATGTAAAATTTTTATTTTTTTTATTTTGAGCGCAAAATATCTTTAATACCTAATTCAAATGACATAAAATATTCACAAATTATGTATCACATTCAAAAAAAAAAAAAAAAAAGAAGTGGTATTAATATATTAAAATAAAATTCGAAACGAGAAAATCAACAATAATTGCGGTGTAAAAATTATAAAAGATAAAATAATCATTTCTACTCCTTTTAAATAAAAACCGAATTGACCATATTAATTTTATATTTACGCACAGGTAATATGGAAATATAATATTACTTTTAATTTTAAAATTATCATTTTCTTAACACATTTCAAATTCTCATAAGGAATGGGACAAACAAGCCCTTAATTTTCTGACAGATTCAATATTCTGTACTTTTCCTGCCTCGTTTTCTCCCTTCTTTCGTTGACTGTTTCTCTCTCAACGTACAACAACTCTGTCTCTATATATCATGCACGCAAGCACACGCACTGAGCGTGTTAGTGTGTGTTAATATTTGTTACAAGGCTTGGAGATTTTCGTTCCTTTTCTTGTTTCCTCTGTTTTGCCAGTTTTTACGGTTCGTGCAGTTCGAGTGGCAATATTTTTTTTCTTGTGAGGCGACGATGGTGGTGGATACGGCGATGGAGTTTCTGGCGCCGTCGTGGTGGGAGGTGCAAGTCACGGTGGCGGCAGCGGCGTTCATAGTGGTAGCGTACTTGTTCTTCACCCTCGGCGGCGTTGGATGCGGCGGCGGCGATGATCGGGCGTTAGTAAATGGCTCCGGCGGCGCCGCGGATATGATTGATGATAAGGATAAGGTCAATTACGTAATTTTACTGCCGAATCAAATTCGTCTTTGAGTTTGATTTGGTTGTTTAGTTGTGATTATAGTCGCGATCAGTTCAATTAGTGCTATTTTTATCGTTTTAGAAGTGTTCTAATTGGACTTAGTAGGGCGTAATTTAGTTATTGGTGACGTACACGAGCCAATTTGGAAAATGCACTATCGATTTCCTGGAAATTCTGCTTCTTCGTTTCCCAGTTTTTGTTTTATGTCGTGGTGTTTTGTTAACTAGTAGTAGTACTCTTGAATCTGTACAGCGCTAGTGTTAATGAAAGATATGAAGTTTGTATATCCTTACAGCAATCTGCTTCCACATTAGTTTATCATTGATGGTAAAGACATGGCTATTATTGTGAATTACTTCTAGATGGACTGAAAGTTGCGCTTTGATGGTGAATTTGTTTCTGTTTATGCACATGTAATTTAGTACTGGATTTATTAGGTGTATCGTTTTATCAAAGAGTTTTCCCAGTTTTCACTATATCATGCTTCTAAATTCGTTACAGTATTGTGTTGGTAACACTTTTACGAGAATGAGTCCAACGCTTTGTCTTTTTATTTTTATGGTCTGAGTTTCCTTTGTTATAGTGCCAAATTGAGGTCCATTTGAGTTCTTCCGAGATGTTTTGTTATTTATTTGCGTAGTTAACTGTGTCCATAGTTTGATATATTTATGTAAACTAGAAATTGTTTCTTGACATATGAAACCATTTGCTTTCAGAGTGTAGGTTTTCTTACCTTAATTTCTTGGTCTGGCGATCGTGATGAATATTGGGACAATTGGGGCCATTTCAGTAAATCCAGATAGTTGTAATAGATCATTCTTACTGCCTACATGATGGCTACTTCTAAGACTCTATCCACTGGTTAAGTTAGTTTACAAAATTGAGGGGGAAACAAAAAATGGTGGATCAGAAATTTTACTGTATTGAACGAACAAGGAAACTAGTTTAATTTTTTTTTTTTTGACAGGGAAAACTAGTTTAATTTTGAATCATGTGCAGGATAGTTATACATGGCTTACAAGTAATCACTGCATTTTTTCTAATTTATTAAACTGCCTATAAGTGAATTTGAGGTGATACATGTAAAAGTCTCAGACTTATATGTCTTTATATTTTGGGATTCTGTGGCAAATCCAAATACAGATTAGTCAGCAGTTTTCTTCCCTGCACCCTTCAACTTCTTATTTCTTAATGAAACCACAATTTGCTGTCAAATGGTATGTAAATCATATTTGGAAAACTGTATATTATCAAGTTTTATATGATTCTTCTTAGGAACCATTATTACCATATTTATGAACTCATTAGTAAGCAATGGTTATACATTTTATTTTCAAAGCAATTGTGCAATGAAGAAAATCAGTGCGTACTGTGATTATCCATGAAAACACCTAATTTGAGATGAAACCAGCCTGTTTGGTTTTCTGGTTACTGATTAGAAATAATTTTTACTAGAACTTGTTTAACTATTACTGCCATAAATACACTTTGGTCTTATAATGAAGATAATAAGTGTATAATTTTACCTTGCTTTTAAGATATGTGTTTATACCTTCTGTTCTAGCAGTGGATTTGTCTACTTTGTGGCTTATGAGGAGTGTGCCTATACTTTTTGTTCTAGTAGTGATTTTTTATTTATTTTTTACTTGGTGGCTTTTCAGAAGTGTGCCAAGAGTTTTTGCTCTAATTGGAAACTTGTCTGTTTATGGCTTTTTATCATTATAACTCGTGATAATTACTTGGTCAGTCTTTATGAAATATTATCTGTAATATATTATGCAGTGGATTTTTCACAATTACTTAATTTGTACCATATCTAATTTTGTAGATAATTATTAGTTAATACTTATTAAAAAGAATGTTTTTATATATTGGACTTCAATACTGGTCCTGGATTTATGAGTTTACCCCAATAAGACTTAATTTTATTGATGCTGGAGTTTGGTATGATGTTTTTACTCTCTTGAGTTTCTATCATTCTGGTTGTATTTTGCATAATTCATGTATTATGTGTTTCTTGGAGTAATTTTCCACTTGCTTGACATGCAGTTCTGCACTTCTTTTGTAGATGGGACAGTTTAAAGGAGATCCTCAAACTAATTCTGCATACTTAATTAAGGTAACTTGAAATGTTTCCTAGCTGGTTTCTGTTTTTAGTTTGTTTGAAATATCAAGGTGTTTATGTCTTAGATACACCACAAGTTTCAAGAACCTCACCTGCACCCTTAAACTTTGGAACCCTATAATAGCAAGTTCCTCTTTCAGGTAGAGCTGTTAGCTGCCAAGAATCTTATTGGGGCAAATTTGAATGGCACATCAGATCCTTATGCAATTATCACTTGCGGGACGGAAAAGCGTTTTAGGTGATTGCATCTCATTTGGCACCTCTATAAATTAGACAATACCAACTGTGGAAAGTTATAAAGTCTGATAAGTTAATTTAATTTACTTGTTGACAATATTATTATCAAATGCTTTGACACATTATTTATTTAATTTCAATAAATGGTCTGCGATGTTTCACTCTCAAAAGTTTCTCAATTTGCTGCCTATTTCGTACCTGTGGCCATGCTCGCATCAACACCTTCTCCAGGTCTATGTGACTCACAACTTCATTATTGGGTACTTTTTAGTTTTCGAGAAGTGTAATCTCATGAAGAGGTCAGGGACTGATATTGATTCTTAGAGTTTCCTAGATACTAACTTTTTTTTTTAGGATGCTTATAGTTTCTGAAAGTGTTTATCTCAATTAGAGGTCATGGAGATTCAAAATATCTTATCATCTTAAAGAAAGTTATAAATACTATTTCTATTTAGGTGATGTTCTTTTGAGCAATGTTAATCTCATTTAGAGGCCAAGGTCCGAGGATACATATTTGACTCATTTTCCTGTCTGGCATTTTGACTCTCTTATTGTTTTTGTTTACTTTACATGGTTCTAATGAAGATAAATATGTATCGAGATTTAAATTTGTGCTCTTGCAGTTCTATGGTTCCTGGTTCAAGAAATCCCATGTGGGGGGAGGAGTTCAATTTTTCTGTTGATGAGCTTCCTGTTGAGGTAGTTGTTTTACACTAGCAACCTGGTTTTATAGAATCATAATCTATGTCAGGAGTTGAAGTGCACTTGATAAACATGATCTTGCTTACATCAACTTTCTCTCTCTTGGGATTTGAATCAATCATGAGCACTTTTAACTTTTTAAAGTACTTTGAAGGCACTGATTCCATCTCAAAATTATCTTCATGAAATAAGCATGATGCATGTGTGGAAGACCCTATATCGCATTATGTCTTCCTATTAATTAAAATCAATTTACTTAAAATTCCTACTTGGTGAGTCTTGCGCGACTTTCATTTTCCTTCGTAGGTGCCTTTTTAAGTTCTTTTATCTTGAATTCCTTCTTGGTAACTTTATCAAGTTAAAATATTTTTTTCCAATTTAATTAAACTTCTTTTAATATTTTTCACCGTGTTTTGGACATCTTGGCATTCCCATTTTTCTCTATGCAGTATTGTGTATTTCTGAGTATTAAGCAATTTTTGTTTAGCCCAACTTTAAGGAATCCAAGCACAGGCCATGTACTTTGACCTTCTTGATCAGTGTAGTCTGAGCAATCCAGTAGTAATATATACATTATTCAGAAATTTGTTTATATGTTATTGTTATGAAACCTCATTCCTGAATATTTTAGCCATAAAATCTTTCCAACACTTTGAGCAACTAAATTAACATTTAACAGAAATCACATTTAAATTCTAATTCTTGTTGCTGTTCCTTTTTTGTTATCTTTTCTGGAGCTAATTATATCTAACTTATGGGCAGATTATAGTGACAATTTATGATTGGGATATAATTTGGAAAAGTGCAGTTCTTGGCTCTGTAACGATCCGTGTTGAACATGAAGGTCAAACTGGTGCTGTATGGCATACATTGGACAGTCCATCTGGACAGGTAAAAAGTTTTTATATACTTATCATCTTGGAGGTTTATAATACCTCTTTTGAATGTTCTTCATTTTTGTATCGGGCAGTTGAAGGCTGTTTTTGTTTGTTTTCAGGTCTGTCTTCATATTAAAACACTCAAACTCCAGATGAATTCTTCCAGGTACTTTTTGTGCTTATTGATTATACACTTCCTTTCTCACCATGGTGATTTCCTTCACTGGATTGTTATCTCTTAGGCTCTTGTTATTTTTGTTTACCTGCCAGTTTTGCTTCATCTAGCCTGAAATATGGAAAACATTTGTTTGGGAGGGCATTGGAGGCCTTTTCTTTTAACAGAGGTTGTTTAGTTGGTAATGCAGGAGTTTCTGTTAATCTTGGAATGCTTCCCCTTTTTGGCTTCTTTTATTGGAATAATTTGAAATTTCACACCTTTAGGGCTTGTTCACTTCACTTTTAGATAGAATGGTTGATTAATTTGGGATTATATGACAGATATGGAGTAATTTAATATCCTGATCCACTGGTTAATCTAGCTGTTATTTTTTTTGGACAAAAGATGTTAATCCATCAAATGTCCCTCATCTTTGTAATTTCAAAAGTCGAAGTTAGGAGTTATTAGTACTTTTCCGACTTCACTTGCTCTTATCTGGACGTAATTCGAGTCCCACTTCATGAGCTGTGATACAGATCTCCAATTTTACCCTAAAAATTCAAAATCTTCCAAAGTAAACAATGGGCACGAGAGGATTATTTCTGTATATCCTGACATTTCCACCAATGTAAACGAGCCCTTATGCCAAATTTAGCTTAATATTTTACCTTGAGAATTTGATCTTAGTGTTTGTTTCTTATTAAGTGTGTGTTTTGAAACTCTATTGAAAAATCAAAAGTGATATTAAGTGATTTTAGTAGTAAAATGAAAAGTGAAGATTGTTTGAAAATAAAGTGATTCTAAGAAGTGAAAGTGTTTGCAAAAAATTACTTCATTAATAATTTTTAAATCTTTTTTCTTGTTGAGAGATACACCATTTGTGCATCCCAAGGTGGGAATTGATCCTTGAGAATCCAAAAGCATGTATTAGTTGCTTCTTCAAAATCAATTATAAGTGCTTAATATAGTTTTTTTTTTTTTATCGGTAAATGTTAGTTGTTAGTAGTTAGAAGTTAGTTCGCCAAGTCTCCTTACAATTTCAAAATCTCCAAGCCTCCTTATACCTCCCACTCCAAATTCGTTCCCAAAGGGAATCGAACCCAGGTCTCCCACTTAAGTGAGGAGCCCGGTGGCCAAGTGGGCTAAGCCCCTTGGTTTAGTAGTTGCAATCACTTGAGATGTGGTTTTTTTTTTTTTTTTTCAAAAAAAAAGTGATTCTACTTTTAGAGTAGAGTTTGCAAACATGCTCTAAGACCCTTTTTTTTTCTTTCTGTTAGGAACTTGAAATCTTATACTCCCCTCTGTCCAATTTTAATATGCTCATTTTCCTTCATGGTCCATTCAATTTTCTTATGCACATACTAAAAATGAAATATAACACTTTATCTTCACCATTCAAACATCACTTTAATCACTCAAATTACCATTGACTTTATTCATAAACAATAAATTTATCCATAAATGGACCCCACATTTTCCCATAATACCCTCCAACATATATACTTTATAAATAAACTACTAATATTTCTTAAACCCGTGTAAAAAGTTTTGGGCATAATAAAATTAGATGGAGGGAGTATTAATTTTTCTCATTACTGAAGAGGTTTGAAATGCAAATTCGCAGTTTTTTCATGATGAACATAAATTGGTTTAGCAAGTAGATTGACGGAGGGTACTATTGTATTTCATATTAGGAACACACTTTAAAGAAAAATTCCAAGTTATTCTTGTTTGGCTCATGAAGGTATATCGAGCTAATGCTTGAACTGAATAATTAAAAGGTGCACACATGTAATCTTGCTCTTGGTTAGGCTCATGGAATTATGACCAGTATTCTTCGTTTCATCTTTTGCTTCACTTTCACTTGTACAAATGCTAGAACCTGAGAAAGATGTTCTGACAATTTTTTTTGTCCTACCTGTCAAAAGTAATGGCGAGTTATGCTTTCATCTTTCCTTAAACCAATGCTAATCTAACAGATGTAGTATGTAAAATCTATTTATCGGCAGTATGGTCTTTTTAGTAAGGTACCTGAGGTTGTTTAAACTTCTACTTGGTAGGGGTTTGAATGGTTTTGCTGGTGCTAACACTCGAAGAAGGACTTTGGATATACAAGGACCTACAGTTGTTCATCAAAAACCTGGGCCACTGCAAACTATCTTTAATCTTCTCCCAGATGAGGCATAGTTCCCTACTGATCTGGACATGCTTAAATCTAAGACTTTGTTAAGAATGCTGTATTTTTTGGATGGTTAAAAGCTTAAGTTATATTTAGACAACCTAGGTATATTTAGATGCTGATGCCAGTGACACTATTCGTCAGGTTGTGGAACATAGCTATTCGTGTGCACTTGAGAGATCTTTCTTGTATCATGGTCGAATGTATGTATCAGCATGGCATATCTGCTTTCACTCTAACGTTTTCTCGAAGCAAATGAAGGTTAGTATCACATCTTTGGGTGTCTGAGGTTGCTTGTTTCGAGAGTTAGGCTTTGCTATGAACTTTGGCTGAAAAAAAGATTAATTCTTCGGACAAAGTTCTTCCATAATTGAGCGCGATCTCTTGCTGTTACATCTAGATACTTGAATCAAATATGCACAGTGTCTATCTCACTGGCCTTTGAAGATTATCCCAAAGAAGTGCATTTTTATCTTTCTCTCTCTAGTGCTAGTGACTGTCCCTTTTTATATTCTTATTAAAGTAAGTTGTAAATTAATGGTTCTAAGTTCTGCTCGTTTATTATGTTTGCATTTGCATTTGCATTTTTCAGGTAATTATTCCTATTGGAGACATAGATGAGGTACAATCCTTTTGTCTTTCTTTCTACACTTTCATTTTACGCCAGTACTGGTAGTGTAATTATTGAATGCATTGATTTTTGACCTCAGATAAAGAGGAGTCAGCATGCATTTATAAATCCAGCTATTACAATAATTCTTCGAATGGGCGCTGGGGGACATGGCGTGCCCCCATTAGGAAATCCTGATGGTTAGTATTGTTCTTTCGTTATTGTGTTCTAAGTGACTATTTGATTATCTGTGATGTGTCTCATATTTGAGGAAGGGTGATGAATAGTTCTTTGATATCTCCTGAACAAAACTCATGATTTTCCTTTTCGTGTCAAAAGGGAAATGCAATTGGCACATATATCTAGTGAACAACCATTAGTGGCTAATATCTCATATTAATCTAGCTTTCGTCGTGCTTTTTTTGGCTACTCGATAACTGTTGGTGATAGATCTCAGTCCAATTAGTTGCACATTTGTAGAATCTTTGCCCTTGTTCAGAAACTAATGGAGCAAATATGCTCTACCTAGGTGAATTTTCTGGTTTAGTTGTAGCTGATACTGATGGAAAAAAATTTGTGAATCCATTTTACATGGAATTCTTTCCATTGTTGGCAGTTGGTAATTAAAATAAATTAACATTGTCTTTGTTAAAGTAGGCCATAAGAAGGAATATGCATACTCTGAAGCCTGTTAAAAGAATTTGATTTTTATTTTGGAGTTGCTTGACAATACAGTTTAAATTTGACTATTCACTTTCCACCTGAGATTGAGCTCTATTTCCGTTTTCGTTTATCCTTTGGTTTGTATTCATCATTCCTGTCTTAAGTCTATAATTTAATAGCAGAAACAGCTGCAGTGTGTGAGTCCTTAGTCACCTGGTTTCGTTTTACACATGGGTTCTTATGATATATGTCATAAATGTAAACTTACAAGAATTAATACTAATTCCGAACTTAATTGTGAGTGAGCCATTAATGTTGTTTCAGCCTGGGAAAGAGAGAATGAGAAGCATCACTATTCTTTCCATACAATTGTTCAAACTTCATATTGTTTGATCATATAGACATTCAAGTTTAAAAGTGTTGTCTGGAGTTATTTTTCCTCATTATATTGAAGCTGATTCTGTATGTAAGCCACATTATCTGCATTTCTCTTTCAGGTAGAGTCAGATATAAATTTGCGTCTTTCTGGAACAGAAATCACGCATTGAGAGGATTACAACGTGCAACAAAGAACTATCATGACATGCTAGAAGCTGAGAAGAAGGTTTGAGCCTCTGCTTTTGTTAAATCTTTGTCATCTGTCATGAAATTTTAGTGAGTGCGGTTTATTATGTTGGATTCTCTGACTTTACTAAATGGCAATGAGCCAACAATTGGATTCTGGTGTTATGTCTTAAGGTGGAATTCAATATTGACGTTAGCCCTTAACTGGAATATCCAAAAATTTTATACATAGACCTGTATTCTTTGATTAGTTATGAAAAACTATTTTACATGTCAGATGTGTTGAGTATTTGGATATCACAGCAAATCAGGTTGATACTAGATGTGGAATTAGTTGGGTTTTAATTGTACAATGTCTGCAGTGTTGTCTTGGAAGTGTATGAGTAGCTCTGTGGATAACCCATCTGTTTAATTATGTACACATAGGAGAAGGAACAGTCAGCATTGCGTGCTCATAGCAGCTCTATCCGAGGCAGTCAAAGGCAATCCAAAATTTCTGAAGAGAGCGTGGCAAAGACTGAAAAGTCACAGCAGTTCATCAAGGAAGATGTGCTTTCTGAAATTTACAATGTATGTATACACTCCTCAACTCTTTTTTTGCTTGTTTTTAGATCTTCTGGTATCTAATTTACTTGACACATTCACACATTATTTGTGTGTGTATATATATATATATATATATATTGTTTAATTTTTTTCTTGTCCATATTACCTTGCAGGATGTCTTTCCATGCACAGCGGAGCAATATTTCAAGCTTTTGTTAGATGATGACTCAACCTTCATAAATGAGTATCGTAGTGTTAGAAAAGATTCTAACCTCATAGTAAGTAATAGTTACACTCAGGATTACTATTCATTACCTCTGATAATTTTTATACGAACAAGTGCTTTGGGCTTGTTGAGGTTAAGTGTGTGATACCAGTCCTGTTGTTGTTGACAATAAATTCTTAATAAAGCATATGTAAATCGTCTAGAATGGTGAATTCCTTTTTTTTTTTTTTTTCTTCTTTTTGTGAATAGGCACACTTGAATGTACACCACTGGAGCCCTCAAATGAATCTTAACCTTTCTTACTAGACAATATTAAAGATCTTTGAGGCATAGCTCTTCAAATTATTGTTTGGCTGTTTTCAAGGCAAAGGGACCCAAAATTAGCACTTGCCACTTTTAGTACTGTGAATTGTCTATATTAATAGTCTTATGTTTCCACTTATGCTAAATTCAGATGGGTCAGTGGCATGCCGCTGATGAATATGATGGTCAAGTTAGAGAAATTACTTTTAGATCTGTGTGCAATAGTCCAATGTGCCCTCCAGATACTGCAATGACAGAGTGGCAACATTCTGTTCTGTCAGAAGATAAGAGAACACTGGTGAGGATTAACCTTACAAGAGGTCTCTGCATGTAATTTGTTCTGTCAGGTGATATTGAAGTGATTGTATTTCAATTATATGTTTAGGTGTTCGAGACTGTACAACAGGCACACGATGTTCCATTCGGTTCATATTTTGAGGTATGTACTACTCAGTTCATCTTTCTTTTTTATTCGCTATTCCCTTACTCTTTTCTAACTTAATTTTACATGTGCATTCATTGTGCATCAGATCCATTGTAGATGGACAGTAGAGTCTAATTCTGAATCTTCATGCACCTTGAATATTAAAGTTGGTAAGTGTGTGCTAGAACTTTCATGCGTTGATGCTTGTTATTCGATTTTTGTGGGTCTGTAGCAGATTGTACTCGTTAATATATGTTTATAATGCTGAATTTGCCAGGGAGAGATAAGGATGCCACTGTTTTCACTTGATGTAATCTGACGAAATTAACCTTTTAGAATTTGCGACAAAAAAGGACTCAAGATTGCACCAAAAGGACTAAAATTGATAAAATAACAATATGCAGGACCTAAACTGGACTCTTATTGGACGATCCTTGATATTAACTCGATGAAAATTTGGTATTTATGTAATCATGAGATGGCCCATTGATAAACTGTGCACAACGTGTAGCTTTTATTCTCTCATTCAGCTTTCATGCAGAAATGAGAACCTTTTAAATTATATTCAAATTTGATCCAAATAAACGAGTGCAATTTCAGGTGCACATTTCAAGAAATGGTGTGTGATGCAATCCAAGATCAAATCAGGTGCCATCAATGAGGTATTATCTTGTTACTATGAGACACTCGTATTGGATTAATTGTATTCAGATCAAATTCTAAATGCCAGTTCATCTGAGTTTGCAGTACAAGAAAGAGGTGGACATAATGCTAGAGGTAGCTCGTTCCTATATCCAGTCGAAGACTTCGCCCAATGAGATTGAAAATACGGCATCACCTCCCGCTGTCATTCAAGAAAGGTGATGAATTTGATACGCGTTCGCAGTTTTGATGTACGTTCGTGTGTGTATAAGCACCCTATCTTGCTGCAAGAGATCAAAGTGGTGCCCTCCTGTATACTATAAATCTTTACTTTTTTGGGCGTAGATACTAATTAGGTCCATGTTTTTGGCACCAACAATTTGTATTCCAATTTGTTTTTCCCTTTGTGAACAAATAATTTAATCCATTAGTATATTACACTGACATACAAGTTCTTAATATTGACTAGTTAACCATCAACCATATATGTAATAATATTTATCATATTAAATTGAATAACAGATTTTACAATTTCAAATTACAAGTGACCATCAACTTGAGTTTTAGATGCCAAAAAAGTATGGAGCAACATAATATCTTTCGACACAACTTTCTTAATTATCTGCATAAGCATATCATTTTAATGTTCTCCTTCGAGATAGTCGGACTTCCTAATTGCTTTTCTGAGGCTTCATTTGAATATGGAGTCATTTAAAATCAATGGATTTGAGAATAATATATCATACATTTATAAGTCAAAATGGAAAAAAACTAAATAAATGGATTTGATTCACATAAATATTATGCACAAGTAGAATGATTTCAAATGATAAGGTTTTGTGAGGTATTTGAAATCCTCCAACTTGTAAGTAATATTTGTGTGAACCAAATCCATTCATTTAGTTTGTATTATTCTCAAATCTTTTGATTTCAAACGATTCCATCTAAATGGAGCCTTAGATTAATTGATGGATTATTGGAGATAAATGAATTTTACATTGTTATTTTTTCAAGTAAAGGACAAAACAACGAGTTATTGCGAAGTTTAGTAGAGATCGATTGCAAACCTCTAAAAACTCCACCTAACGTGTTTCATGGGTAAAAGCTCATTGAGTAACCTCTTTCGCACATTCCTCCAAGAATGGTATCACTTTGGATAGGTCATTTCTCGACAAAGTGAACCAACAATTCGAATATACATTTGAACATCAAGTTGCAGACCTGTAGAAGGTAGACCATTTAAGAGATCTCTTGCAGCTTGAAGTTTCCCATCTTTGCATAATCCATTAATAGCAGTGCCATATGTAATTATATTTGGAATAATGCCTTCTTCGATTGTGTGTAGATATGAATTGCACAAGAGTATGTAAATTGGATGTACTTTTCAAGCTTGTATTTAATTGAGAGTGTGTCCACCAATTTTGCCCTTCTTGCAATAGTCATCCATCAAAGTGTTATAGGTGATAATACAAGGCTTGAGGCACTTCTCAGCAATGGAACTAAATATTTTTGTAGCTCAGTGCCTTTTTATATCAGGACATATATTATGTTGCATCATGTAACCACATTCTTAGATATTTTTTATAGGGAAAATTATTGTTTTGGTTCTCTTTTTTACAAAAATAGTTCCAATATATAGTGTTACCATAATATATGTTACGTATGTAAATGTGTTACCTAAAAAGTGTTACTTATGTTAAAGTGTTACCTAGAAGTGTTACTTATATAAAAGTGTTACCTAGAAGTGTTACTTATATAAAAGTGTTATATATGTAGTGTTACCTATGTAAAAGTGTTACTTATTTAAAAGTGTTACATAAATAAAATGTTACATAATATATAAATTAAAAAAGTGTTACCAAACTTAAATTAGTTTAGGAGAGAGAATAAAGCGGAAGTGTATATTAAGAAAACTTAAATTAGTGTAGGAGAGAGAATAAAATGGGAGGGTATTTTGGGTGCTTGTATGAGATAACGCGTAAGACAGAGAATAAAGTAAGAGTGACATTTTTGAAATAAAATTGATATTGTGATGGTATTGATATTGAGTGTTATTTTCAAATTTTGGGTGTAAAGATAATTGTGAGAAGGACCGAAATAGAAAGTATGAAGATAGTTCCAAGACGGAGGAAATATTATATTATTAATCAATCATATATCACACACGTATATACCTATATTATTTATTATCCTATATATTATTTGTTATTCTATGTGTAATAGTGTAAAGTTCCAGTGCCATGTATTAAATCTGTTTTGTTAATACTTCATAGTTATAATACAGTTTTTAAAGCCTCAATGCAGCTCTACAGTAATATCACCCAAAACTGTTAAACATGGACTTCGATTATTGCTGGTTACTTGGACATAACCATAGGGATATTTTTTATTAATACTTTTTACTAATATTTAAATTTTATGAGATAAAATATATGAGTATCTCATAATTACTAAATTAATTAATTATATATCTATTACCTTATAAAGCTAAACTTAAAAAAGCTTATGTGGCAAAGCCACGTTCTTCTATTTCAAAATCTCTCTCTTCTCATTAATTTAAAATTTTAAAATAAAGCTAAAAACTTAAAAAAAGCTTATGGGGGCAAAGGCACATTCTTCAATTTCAAAATCCCTCTCTTCTCATTCATTTAAGTTTTTAAAATTAAGCTAAAAACTTAAAAAAAACTTATGTGGCAAAGCCACATTCTTCTATTTCAAAATCCCTCTCTTCTCATTCATTTAAGTTTAAAAATTGATCTCAACCATTTATTTATAATTTTTAATTTTAACCATTGATCTCATTTGTTTTTCATTAAAAATCCTAAATTTTTTCTTCTCTCCTTTTATTTTATCATATTTATATTTTAATTCAGTAATTTCATCGTTTTATAATGAGCTGCTAATCTCTTCTTTTTTTTTTTTTTTGATTGCAGAACACATATTGATACTAACATGAGATGATCATCATCGTATTTAGTTTTTTTATTTTTTGCGTTGTTTTATAATGAGTTGTTAGTCTTTTTCTTTGTGTTTTTTTAATTTTATTACAAATACAAGTTGCAGATTATAGAAAATGAAACTATTTCTGGTAAGTTTTCTTGTAAGTTTTACAAATAATATTATGCAATAATATCGATTTTCAGAGGTAAATTATGTTGCGACTTTTTTCTTATAATATTACATCATTGAATTAAATATTTTACATAATATTCCATAACAAAGAATGTGGTAGTCATTTATGATCGTTTTAATTTATTAAGTGATATATATAAATTATATATATAGTCTGCAAAATTTTAAATCAGATTGTTCAATTTGTAGTTAGGTATTTGAAAAATGTATATTTTAATTTATTTGATGATACTATATAAATATATTTAATTTATTTGATGATATATATAAATTATACAATAGTCTGCAGAAAGCAAACATATATTTAATTTACGTTTAAAATTTTGAAATTTTAAATCAGGTTGTTCAATTTGTATTCATATATTTGGAAAGTGTATATTTAATTTATTTAATGATATATACCGTTTATATAGATATATTTAATTAATTTATTTGATGATATATACAAATTATATAATAGTCCGCAGAAAGCAAGCGTATATTTCATTTACGTTTAAAATTTGTCATATATTCATATAATAGTAAAAACATATTTTTACATAATAATTTAAATTTAATATAAAAAATATTGTAAATTATATCTCTCGAATCTGATAGAAAACTATGCAAGTATACTATAATTGTTGTCTTTTTTTTTTTTCAAAATTTGTAACTGCAATTGTAAACTTTTTGTTTGAATAATTAAATGGTGAACTCATTTGTGTTTTAAACTTTTATTAATTAATAAAAAAATAAATTTTTATTTTTGTGCATGTTAAATTTTTATTTCAATTTAAATTTATTTTGTAATGTAAATATGTAAAAACAAAAATTAAAATTTTTAAATATAATTTTATTCAAACCCCGCAAAATTCGTGGGGTCATATACTAATATATATATATATATATATATATATATATATATATATATATATATATATATATAATTATACACTTAACACATTATAAATATTATTTTTTGAAAATAATATTAAAAATTTAATAAAATTATAAAATAAAAAAATTTGATTACTTTGAATTTTTTTAATAATAATAGTTTTATTGAATATTTGATTACTTTTTAGATGATTTACTAATGAAATATTTACTTCTATTTATATAAGTTCAAATCATGAATGAATGGTGGAGACTATTTTAATTTAATAGTTTAAAATTAATTCTAACATTTCAGAATTCTCTACACAAATAAAATATTTAATAATTATTTTAAAATATTGCAATATGTTATATAATATTTCATATTTATGTATATTCAATATTTTAGATAGAAATAACTTTAATTAAGAAAATGGACAGAATTTCATTTTACAATGTAGAAGAAAAATTGAACTAAAAATTTCTTCAAATATTGTCATTAATTACTCTTTTAATTTATTAATTCTTTCAGATCATCAAATCAAGAGATTAGATATAGAGTTTATATATCATGAACAAGAAATATGAACCTAATTATTTTTGCACCTACATGTTTAAGAGAGAAGAGATTAGTTGTCAACCCTTTAAAGGTGAGGAAATTGTGAGACAATTTAAAAATTGGAGAAGGTGAATTTCAGAAGTAAGATTTGGATGATTGAAAAAATTCTTACCAAATTTTCTATTATTTTTATGCATTTTAATATGAAAACAAAATTTAAAAGATATTAATAATTAAGAATAAATAGAGATAATATTGTTGATGTCAGTGACGAGTGTTACTCAGAATGTGCCAATATTCTGGTCACAACATCAGAATTCGTACTTCCACCTCCACTAACCCTTAACCCAAGAAATGTCGTGTTCAATGTCTTGTTTTTACAGTTTGAAGACTTATGGCAGTTTCCAGAAGTCATGCGGTTGAAAAAGCAAGAGTGGGGAGTTGAAAAGAACATGGGGAAATTGCAAGGAAGTTACCTATTTTCAAGGGAGATGTGGAAGTTATTTTCAAGCACTAAGAGTCCAGATTATCTATATATACACGGCTGCTATGAAGATTAAAACTTGAAGTTGAGGGAAACATAATCTAGCATACTCTTTTGGTAAGATTATAGAATTTATTGTATGTTTCATACTCGATACTTCCGTTGGTGAATGTTCCAACATTTCACTCAACATTGGGTCTTTATATGTATTAGTGATAGGTTAGATTGATCATTGTCTAAACACTATATACGTAGATCCATTCACGGTGTGGCTTATGTTTTCACCGATTGTATCACTTAACAATTACTAGTGATATTTCACCGATTGGCAGTATAGACTTTAATCTATACAAAATTTTGATATCCATCTTGCAAAGTGTTTAAGACTTCTGCTGTATATTTCTGATCATTTATTTTTGTCTGTGTTGTTCTTGATTGTGCCAACATTCGTGACAACATTCTACAAAAACACTCACGCACACCTTCAATTGACACCAGAGCCATTGAACTCGTTATCCTGAGTTTTGATCCTGTGTTTGGTGTGATTTATTGCGATGGAATATCATTGCGATGGAATATCCTATGACAGCTCTAATTAGGCCACCAGTTCTTGATGGTACGAATTATGCAATTTGGAAGCCTAAGATGCGCATGTACATCAAATCTATTGATGAACATGCATGGAGGAGTATTTTAACTGGATGGACTCCACCAACAGTTCCAGCCATTGACAAAACTGAAGCTCAAATCAAGAGGGAGTTAGAATGAACAAATGATGAGGTGACCACTTCCAGCTTCAATTCAAAGGCACTCAATGCTTCCATGTTCAAAATAATTTCTAATTGTGTATCTGCAAAAGATGCATGAGAGAGATTACAAGAACATTGTGAAGGATCTGAGAGTGTGAGAAGGACAAAGTTGCGGATGCTTGGAACCAAGTTCGAAAATCTAAGGATGAAGGAAGATGAGACCATATCCTCCTACAATGAAAGGATCACTGAGATTTCCAATGAATCTCAAGCACTTGGTGAAACTATATCCAATACAAGGTTAGTACATAAAATCTTAAAAACTGTTCCTAAACGTTTTGATGCTAAGATATGTGCTATTGAGGAAGCTAAAGACACTGATGCTATTACTCAAAATGAGTTGGTGAGTATTTTGAAAACGTATGAAATGAATTTTTCTCGAAGAGATAATGAGAAATCTGAAAAGAAAATTTTTGTTTTCAAAGGAGAAATATCTTCAAGTACTGATAAACAACCGTTTGTTACTGAAATAGATTCTGATGAAGATGTTATTATTGATTGTGCCGACAATGCTGATAACATTGTTTTCTTGACTAAGCAGTTTAATGCGTTTTTTAAAAAGACAGCAAATAGACTTAGAAATAATTTGCAAATTAAGAATCAAGATAGAGATCAGACTGGTAGTTCACGTCAATTGTCTGATAAAAATAGGAATGTTAATCAACCTAGGCAATTTGATAGAGGTAACAAGATCAAATATGATCCTGAATATAGGAAGAATGTCAAATGTGATGCATGTTCTGGTTTTGGTCATTATGCTAATGAATGTGCCAACACTCTTTTGAGAAAAAGGGTAAATTTCAATGCTATCTTAAGTGATGAGTCTGATTGTGAAGATGATTCTGATAAAAATGAAGAATATGCTTTTTCTGCAAGAATTATATATGATGATACTCTTGATGATTTACTGGATGATTCTGATGTCGAGTCAGATGTGCCAACATTTGAGGAAACATTGGAGGTTCCAAAATTTAATTGTTTCTCAAGTTCTTATGTAGATAAAGCAGGTACTTCTAACAATGTTTGCAAAGATTGTAAGACCAGTTATCTAAAGCTTGAAAAGGAGTTGGAATCCACTCAGAAAGCCTTGAGGGACATGACTATTGAAGAGTCATATCAAAAGGATTTGGTGATAAAGCTTGAGGTTATACTGACAAGGAAAGATTTGGAGATATGCAACCTCAAAGAGCAGCTCAAAGGGACACTGAATTTCAAAAGATATTCAGAAAGTTCAGTTAAACTTGATGAGGCACTAATAATTGAAAGCACTAGTAGACATGGTCTTGGTTATGATGATAATATTACTCAGTTTTTAAACAATAATAAAACTGTTGTGTTTACAAAACCTTCTGTTGAACCTGAAAAATTGAAAAATGATTCTGAAAAGAAGGATGTTTGTCATTATTGTTTTACTGAGGGTCACAAAAGACCAAACTGTTTAAGGATGAGACAGGACAAGAAATTTGCTAAAATGTCTTTGAAAATGTTGCCACATTCTTCTCAACATTCAAAACAGACAGTTCAAAAATCTTTTAAAAAATCGGTTCAAAAATCTACTTGGGTGAGAAAATCAAATTTTGTATGTAATGTTGTTTACACCTCTTTAATAGCATGTGTTCCGGGACTATGGTATTTTGATAGTGGGTGTTCTAGGCACATGACCGGTGAGGAAAGTTATCTCACTGATTATAAGGCTTGTGATGGTGGAAATGTTACATATGGAGGAGGTTCAAAAGGTAAAATCATTGGAATAGGTACTTTGAATGTTCCTGGTTTTCCAAACTTGACAAAAGTCTTACATGTTAAAGGTTTACTTGCAAATTTGATTAGTATTAGTCAATTATGTGATGATGACTTGCATGTAAAGTTTGATAAAAGTTCATGCTATGTGTTAAATAATGATGATAATTGTCTCATGGTTGGTAATAAATTTGTTGATAATTGTTATCTAATTTATTCGAATCAAGCATGCTTTAATGTTCAAATTGATGAGAGTATACTTTGGCATCAAAAACTTGGACATGCTCATTATAGAAATATTGTCAAATTATTGAAATTTGATGTTGTTACAGGCCTACCTAAGTTAAAAATTCGTAGGTCAAATGTGTGTGGATCCTGCCAAAGTGGTAAACAAGTCAAAATGTCACATGAAATATTGACACATTGTACTACAAAATATTGCTTTGAACTTTTACATATACCAATGGAGACTGAAAGCATTGGTGGTAAGAAATATTCTTTTGTCATAGTAGATGATTATTTAAGGTTTACATGGATTGAATTTATTAAGAAAAAATCAGATGCTTTTGGAGTATTCAAAATTCTCTATAAACAGTTTAAAAATGTTTATGACACTAAGGTAAAAGGAATAAGGTCTGATCATGGTAGGGAGTTTGAGAACAGCTTATTCACTAATTTTTGTGAAGACAAAGGTATAATTCAAGAGTTTTCTTCTCCTAAAATACCTCAACAAAATGGTGTAGCCGAAAGGAAAAATAGAACTCTACAAGAGATGGCTAGAGTAATGCTTTTATCCAAGAAACTTTCAAAAAGGTTTTGGGCTGAAGCTTTGAATAATGCTTGTCATATATCCAATAGAGTTTATTTAAGACCTAATTCTACTAAAGCACCTTATGAGTTTTTTAATAACAAAAAACCTAATCTGAAATACTTTCATGTCTTTGGTTGTGTTTGCTACATTCTGAATGATAGAGACCAACTACACAAATTTGATTCAAAAAGTGATAAGGGTTTCTTTCTTGGTTATGCTAGAAATAGTAGAGCCTTTAGAATTTATAATCTTAGGACTGATATTGTTCAAGAGTCTATGAACGTTGTTTTTTATGATAATGCAAGTCTTGCAGATAATACCATTGAAGAAGATGTAACTGATCTTATTGAGCAGATGCAAAGTTCTGATATTTCTGAATCGATTGAGAATGTTGCTACAAATGTGCCCACATCAGAAGCAACATCACCTCAACATCAAGAAATTAACAGAACTATGCCCTATCCTGCTACAGTACCATCTTCTAGAATTCTCAAAAATCATCCACAACAACAGATCATAGGTAAACCACAATCAAGTGTACAAACAAGGAGAAAATTGAGTTTTGATGCAAGACATGTGGTAAGATCTATCTGTATGACATTTATGTGCAACAAGGTGAACTTTGAATGTTTTCATTCTCTCAATGAACCTAAAAATGTTGATGAAGCAATGAAAGATGAAAACTGGATTAATGCAATGCATGAGGAGTTAGATCAATTTGAAAGGAATGATGTTGGATACTTGTACCTAGGCCTGATAATGTGAATGTAATTGGTACCAAATGGATCTTCAAAAACAAAACTGATGAATCTGGTAATGTTGTAAGAAACAAAGCTAGATTAGTTACTCAAGGCTATACACAAGTAGAAGGAATTTATTTTGATGAGACATTTGCTCCTGTTGCTAGAATTGAATCTATAAGATTATTACTTGCTATTGCATGTTACATTGATATAAAACTACATCAAATGGATGTCAAGGCCGCATTTCTAAATGGAATTCTTATGGAAGAAGCATATGTAGAACAACCTAAGGGGTTTGAAAATTATGAATTTCCTGATCATATTTATAAACTTATGAAAACTTTATATGGTTTGAAGCAAGCACCTAGGGCATGGTATGGTAGATTAACTGATTTCCTTGTTGAATTCGATTTCTTTAGAGGTGAAGCTGATAGGACTTTGTTTATAAAACATTCTGGAAATGATATTATGATTGCTCAAATATATGTTGATGACATTGTGTTTGGTTCAACATGTGAGAAAATGCTTGAATTATTTGTACATGAAATGACCACTACCTTTGAAATGTCAATGGTTGGAGACTTGAATTACGTTTTAGGTCTTCAAATTAAACAATGCAAGGATGATATTTTCTTTTGTCAAAGTAAATATGCCAAAAATCTTGTGAAAAAGTTTGGTTTAGACAATGCTAAACACATGAAGACACCTATGGGATCGACACAAAAATTGTGTAAAGACAGTATTGGCACAAATGTTGACCCAATATTGTATAGGTCGATGATTGATAGTCTTTTGTATCTAACTTCTAGTAGGCCAGACATCATGTGTAGTGTTTGTTTATGTGCTCGTTATCAAGCTAATCCTAAATAATCCCACATGAATTTGGTTAAGAGGATAATTAGATATGTGGCAGGCACATGCGATTATGGAATATGGTATAGCAAAGACACTAATAGTTCTTTGATTGGCTATAGTAATGCAAATTGGGCAGGTGACATTGATGATAGAAAGAGTACAAGTGGAGGATGTTTCTACATGGGTAACAATCTTATTTCTTGGCATAGCCGAAAACAAAATTGTGTCTCCCTATCTACGGCTGAATCCGAATACATAGCCATGGGAAATTGTTGTACTCAACTTCTATGGCTTAAGAAGATGTTCGATGATTACGGTTTGGAGAGCAATACTCTTACTGTTTATTGTAACAATACAAGTGCAATTAATATATCTAAGAACCCTGTGCAACATTCATTAACTAAGCATATAAGTATTAGGCATCACTTCATTAGGGACCTTGTAGAAAAAGAAGTTGTAAAGTTGGAATACATTTCTACTGAAAAGCAAATTGTAGACATTTTTACTAAAGCCCTTGATAATGAGAGGTTTTCTTCTCTTAGAAAATCTCTAGGTTTATGCACTATTTAGACATATTATTGTTGTGTTTTGTGACAAATGTGTCAACATTTGTAACAACACTAGAACAATTTATTTAAATTTTTCTAAGTATTGTAATATTTAGTGTTTTTGAACTCTCTTATGTAAATAGTATTAGAACCTGTGATTAATATAAATTGTCCTGGACACACTTCTCTCAAATGCAATTAAATAAACTCACAATTAGATGTTATGTCACTGAGTAACTATGGGACACGGAGTTGACTACTACGATGTACTCTTTTCAAAAGGTGACTTGAATGCATCAATATATTCACAATCCATTGAGTAGTTATGGGACACGAAGCTGACAACTACGATGATCTCTTCTGGAAAAATGGATCAATGTGAATAAGTGAGAACAATAAAATATAGTGCAACACAAATGAATTTATTTCATGTAAAAACTGTGTTGAGAAGTGTGTGTGCCGACATTCAGTAAATAACATTCTAGTTCTCATATGTATATTTACCTATATGAGTTTGAAAATTTTCGAATATTATTTTATGGAGATTTATTTATTTTAAATTGTTCCCAATAATATTATATAGTCTAAATTGATTTATTGTGCAGTTATTTTATCTGGATTAAGCGGTTTTTAGCATGTTTGTGAAATAAATTTCCACACATTCGGTAATGCCTTATTTCTTAGGGATGTGATTAAATCTTATTCGATTAACTCCAATGTGTTCACAACTTCTATGATCTTTCTCTTCCCTATTTAAGGTCCTTAGTGTTCAGTGTGTTCTATACTTTATATCATAGTTTCGAAATTTTAGCACAAGTGTTTAAAGGTATTATTGATTATACTTCTTGGTATTAATTTTCGATCAGCCACTTATTATTCAAATTGATTATTTAATTAATATAATTTGAATAGTGTTTGCAGGTTATTAATTATCATGGCTGATCAAAAGGGTTCTTCACCTTCACAATCGAAACACTCAACCTCTCATGCTACTTCGTCTTCTTCACGAAACCTTCGACTCCTAGCTACAATGGCCGCAGAGAATGTTTCTGACAATGTTGGCGCACCAATCCCGACATCACCCGCATCAATTAGGGTTGAATCAATGGATGTGCCGTTATCGCCAACCCACATTGAAAATCCCATCGAGCAACCAACTGAGATTTCGATTTTGGGCGGAACGCCACAAAATCAAGATGGCGGCGAAGCTAGCGAAGCCCCCGTTCTCGAAACCTACCCTATGACGGTCGAGCTAGATATAGGAGCCATTGCTGATCAAATTGTCTATGCGTTCAAAACCCTCACTAAGCAGACAATATACCCTGTTGTCAAGGTCGGAGACGTGGAGGTGGACTTTCAACAGTACAAACACCTCGTGTTTACACCACCTCAGTCACCACGAGATGCTCCAATGGAAGACCCATCTACTGACTCGACTGACACTGGTGAGCTTACTACTCGCTTCGAAATTGTTCGTCAAAAAGCGTCAAGCTCCAGAGGACGTGGTTAGAAACGTCATTCTTACAGAACAATGGGTAGAAGGGTTGATTACTCGGAGAAAGGAAAGAAACAGAAACATGATGATGGTGTTGCTTTGAAACCGATTCAAGTGTTCGACTCTGACTCTGTTCTGGTGCTCAGCCCGAGGGGGAGCACTGAGAATTCTGAAATGAATCAAACATTGGCGGAAATGACTGCTCGTTTAGAAAGGAGGAGCAAAAAGCACAATGAACCGCAAGATGTGCCAAAACATGTTGGCACACCAATGGAAACATCATCATCTGACACTGAGTCTTCTTCATCAGAAGCTAGTAAGGCAAAATCTGATGAGGTAAATACTGATTCCTCTCTGCATATGTCTTCTTCTGATTCAGATGATATTTATCATGGTGTTGATAGTGATAAATTTAGGACTTTGAGAACTAGGTTGATAGTTGGGGAAAGAATAATTAAGATGGATGATTTTGTCTCTATGAATTTAATTAGGTATTTGACTGATAGATCTTTGATGCATTCACTCCAATTTGCTACACCTTACTTAGTTGGTTGGGTATATGAGTTTTATCCTAATCTGAAAGTAAGAGTTTCTAAAGTTAATTCTAAACACTATGGAAAAGTGAAATTTAAAGGCAAGGTCATAGAGGTGACTCCAGCTATAATTAATTCTTTCTTGAGAACTAGAGATGATGAGGATCCACAGGTGGACAATTTGGATGAAGTGATAAGTGTAGTTACTGGAGGTAGGATTACTGTTTGGAGATATAGGATGAATTCGTCAGTTTTGACAAGCCTATACAGTGTCCTTCACAAACTGATTGTTTATAATTGGTTGCCTTCATCAAACACAACCACCTTAACCTCTGAGCAAGCTGTCCTAATGTAAAAGATTGGCCACCTTAGGATGTTCAACCTTGGAAAAACTATCTTTGACAATATGATGACATATTCGGGGAGAATATCAAGCAAAGGATTGTTACTTTCCTAGCCTAATTCACATGTTGATTTCGGCACAAGGATTTCAGAGAGAAAAGAATGAGATTATCAACTCATTTGCATTAAGTCTGGGGATATCTCATGTTCTGAGAACTGGTCCAAGGGTGATTGATCTTCCAATCAGAGATCCGAATGCACATCCTGAGGCTCATGCTGATCAGACACCTGATGTGCCGCTAAATGTTGGCACACACGCTGACAACATTCCGCAACTCTAACCACAATTCATTCAAGATCAGATTGCAATGACGGATAATTCAATCTCTAACTTGAAATGTTTGTTAAGCAATCTTGAAATGCAGAAATGGATCTGGGAGAAGCTGTTTTCTACTGTCACAGGGGGAGAAGGACCTGATGTTGCTGCTCAAACTGCTGATGGTGTTGCTGCTGAACCGACTGCTACTGCTGGTGAGGGAGATGCTGGTGGTACGAGTGATGGTGCAACTGGAGGAGGACCAGATGCTGATATCTCTGGAGCTGGGACAAGTGCAACTCTTGATGCTGAAATAGGAACAGATACCCAGAATGTGCCGGATAATGTGCCCACAATTCCCACCAACAATGCTGATGGACCCAACAGTTCAAACATGGATATTGATGCTGAGAAGATAGATGCAGTAGATTGGGATGATGAAGATTTCAGTGTGTTGTATGATGATTTGGATGATTAGGGACATTGATGATCCAAGCAAGGGGGAGCTTTCAAAGAATGGAGAAGCTTGAAGAAAGGGGGAGTTCGTGCAGACTACTGAAGATGCAATTGTTAAACTAAACAGCCCAATCCTCTCCTAATCTTCATCTATAAGTTTTGTCTGTTTTTGTAAAGACTCAAGTTATATTCTGTTTTTATGTTTATGTTTTGAACTTATAATATTTTAGGTTTGTTTTTGAACTTATTATTAGTTTGGCATTAAGTTAAGTTTTGTTTTGGTTAAGTCCTTGTTACTATACTCTGTTTTTATTTTGGTTAAGTCTAGTATTAGTTAATGTTGTATTTCGTGTTGCTCCTATTTTATTATTATTTATTTCTTTGTGTTATGTTCCTTGTTTAGGTTTCTTATAGTTTTTTTTGTCTTAAGCTCTGTTTTATTTTGTTTATGTTGGTTTCTATGTTATTATTTTATGTTTGCTCTGATTTTATTTTAGTAATGTTATATGTTTTGTGTTGTTCGTTTTTTGACTAAGTAATGAGATGTCATTTACTTGATGTTAATTTACTTATCTCTATTGTGTATACATTCTGTTCATTGGTACAACATCAGGTGTGTTCCAGTAGAAAGGCCGAATTGGGGGAGATTGTTGATGTTAGTGACGAGTGTTACTCAGAATATGCCAACATTCTGGTCACAACATCAGAATTCGTCCTTCCACTTCCACTAACCCTTAACCTGTAACGCCCCAGAATTCAGAATGCAGGCCCTCGTGGCTTAAACACTCTAAACTCGGGTTGTCACTTAGTAACTGAAAAACTGAGCTTTAAATTTTTTTAAAAAAATTAATAAAAACAACATAATTGTAAGAGTTTGACAGCGGAAGACTTGAAATATTTTCAAACATAATTCTAGAGTTGCATTTATAATAATATTCGAAAGATAAATAGTTGCGTACAAAGTGAAACATCGAGTGATCCATAAAGGGTGTTTACTCGGCATAAGAATTTAAAAATGTAATTCTAAGCAATTGCATTTTATTATGTAATATAAATATATTAGCATCATGTTTAGGGAAACTCCGTGTCACTGCAGCCTCGGCCCCTCTTGAGCATAACCTGAAAATATTGAGTTTGGGGTGTGAGATAAAAATCTCAGTGGATAACTTGTATGCTGTTATACAGATTGACAATATGCCGAAAATAGATATTTCTCCTCTCCCATGATTAAATTTTTTACTTGTCATTGATTTAATTTAAGGTTCGATCTTGTATACATATTAAATCCTGCTCGTTGAACTCACATCAGACGTACACTTGGGGTACGCTCACTGAATTCAGTCTTGCTTTCCATATACGAGATTAATAGAACTCACATCAGACGTACACTTGGGGTACACTCACTGAATGCAGTCTTGCTTTCCATAAACGAGATTAATAGAACTCACATCAGACGTACACTTGGGGTACGCTCACTGAATACAGTCTTGCTTTCTTTAAACATAATTAATAAATAACTAAGTCATTAAAACTTTTAAGGTATTTAATTATTTTGCTTCAGAATACACCAACAGTCCATATAACATTAACGGCTAATATAGATAGTATCACCCACCTTTTAACTTTATAGATAAGTTAGAACTGTAATGAAGAGTTCTGAAATTTAGGAATAATAGGGACGTCCGAGCTCTGACTTATGCCGCACTTCACCTAGCACGAGTTTTCTCAAAATTTTAGTGATCATTCATTCGTATGATTATTAATAAATTCTAAAAGAACGTTATTTCGTTTGATTAACCCGATTAGGATTTTCTCTTAGTTTTGGGTCCGGTTTTCATGTTCGAAATACTTTTATAAATAATTGTATAACTTTCTAAATTCTTTTAAACACGTTACAATATTGAATGATTATTTGAAATATTTATAAAATCATTCATAAGTTCATTGAGGCGTTTAAACTATTAAACAGTATGATTTAGTCACTAAACGAGTCACAAAATAAATATTTCGAAAACATATTAATTCACTACAAATTATTTCATTAATTACTAAGACGTAAAAACAAGATACCTACAATATTTAAATTTCGTAAATTATATCACATAATTTTTCATGCATTGTTAAATTTATTATATAAGTAATTCATATTATTTAGACGCGATAGGATTGTCATCGTTAAATTTTTATTATTTATTTAGTATTATTCTTTGTTCGATAAAACACGAGTTCAATAAGGATTTTCGATAATTTTACTTTGAATAGCAATTAAGTCTTATATTTTATTCACCATAAATCAAATCTTATCCCAATTATTCTTTAAAGTGCTAGGAGTGCTTCTGGCTCAGAGGCTCGTCTGTCTACCTGAAAATCACATCTTTGAAAAACGCATATAGCTCATTAGTAAAGAATTCGTTTAATCATATAATAAACTTGAGTATTTTGGTTCGGGGTATTACATAACCCACGAAATATCATGTTTAATGTCTTGTTTTTACAGTTTGAAGACTTATGGCCCAGAAGTCATTCGGGTGAAAAAGCAAGAGTGAGGAGTTGAAAAGAACATGGGGAAGTTGCAAGGAATTTACCTATTTTCAAGGGAGATGTGGAAGTTATCTTCAAGCACTAAGAGTCCAGATTATCTATATATACATAGCTGCTATGAAGATTAAAACTTGAAGTTGAGGGAAACACAATCTAGCATAGTCTATTGGCATATATTATAAAATTTATTGTATGTTTCATACTCGATACTTCCGTTGGTGAATGTTCCAACATTTCACTCAGCATTGGGTCCTTATATGTATTAGTGATAGGTTAGATTGATCATTATCTAAACACTATATACGTAGATCCATTCACGGTGTGGCTTATGTTTTCACCGATTGTATCACTTAACAATGGCAGTATAGACTTATTCATAGTCTATACAAAATTTTGATATCCATCTTGCAAAGTATTTAAGACTTCTGCTGTATATTTCTGATCATTTATTTTTGTCTGTGTTGTTCTCGATTGTGCCAACATTCGTGACAACATTCTGCAAAAACACTCACGCACACCTTCAAATATGATAGTTGATACGTAAAATTTGTACCTCTTTATTGGGCTGAATTTTTTCACCTGGATCCTTGAGTGTAACAGCCAAGTTAAGTTGTCAGGAACCGATCTCCGTCTACGATAAAAACCTGCAAAATACGCTGGAGGGTTCTCCGGCGTAGGCACTCCGACGTTCAAGTCAGAAACCAAGAAAACCCAAGAAATGTATTTAGCTAGGGGGTAATTCGTAAGTGTCAGAATTAGTTACCTCTTCTATGGTTTCAGGTGATATTATATAGATAATGAAAGACATACCAAACTACGACAGTTTTTTCAGTTGTCCGGCCACGTTCTGAACATGGTAAATCGTATTTTCTGGTCTTTGTGAAAAAACGGTTACCTACTCCTCTGTTGTTGGCTGATCCCAAAATATTCCCTTTCTTGGAGCATAATTTTCTCCATTCAGTTAAGATATCTTCCTAATTATATCGGATGAAAACCATATCTGACGAGGAGGTGGGCCGAGATGGGCCACCTTCTCTTCTTGGTTTTTCTTGCAATGTGGGCTCGCGCCCACTTAATATTATTCATTCTTATGGGCTGACATGGGGGATTGGGCCGACGGCCCAATTCTTATTCCAGATTAGTTCGTAATCAGAGGAATACGGGCCAAAGACTCATTCTTTTTTCAAGTGTAATCCCTAATCAAGGAAACAAAATCTGGGCCGGAGGCCTAATGCTTAATTCAGCCTACACCATTCATCAAATCGGCTACGCTCATGTTAGTGTGCTTGTCACAAAATACCACATTAGTAGTGATGAAAAAATAAAGTAAAAATAAATTTGGGTAGGAAAATATTGGAGAAATTACTATATATATATATATGTAGAATATTAATTTACATTTAAAAACTCAAAGTTTTTACCAACATGAAATGTGTATTTATAAAAGACACAAAATTTTTACTCAATTTTTTTTTTTATAAAAATAATATCATTCTATATGTATTCAACTCGATTAATCATATTCAACTAAAAAACAAACAAATTATAATATAATTTTTTTATTAAAAAAATAAAATATATTTGAACTATATCTATTCACTAATCAAATGATATATATTTTTTTTGCACAATTGTATTTTTAATACACATGTTACAATATTATGCTAAATCTTTTTTAAAAACCTTTACCTATACATTTTTAAATAGTGTTCAATTCTGTAATCCTAGTTTCTTTTCTCAATCTACCCCCAAACACTGTCGCTGATCTCGTCATATCGCCAGTCTTTATCCTCGTCTTCCTCGACCCCTGCGGCCGCCATGCCCTAGCTTTGTGGTGTTCGTTCTCCCATTCGACAGCCTTTCCCCGTCGGTTCTTAGTCTCTAACACCACAACTTGCTCAACACTACAATACTTTCTAAATCCTAATTTTTATTATCTCTAATAACTGTTCCAAAAAAAAAATCATCTCTAATAACTGGGTAAGTGTTTAATTTATTGGATAATCAATTTTAATACATTGGTTTTTCGAAGTATTTGCTCAAGAGCCCTAATTTTATATATTTTGCATTGTATATTTTGTGACTTTTGAGTTCTGAGTGCTTGTATTAGTATATATATTTTCAGAAATTTGAAAAATCATGCTTTTATACAACTTCTGAGTCTTCCGAGATATAGTAAAATTTAAAACAATCATGCTTGTGTATTGTCGAAAATTTAATGGTCAGATATACTAACCTTTAACAAAGCAGAATAGATCGAGCCGGTTGAATTCTACGTACACTGTGATCCTCAGAATCCGAAATATATTTACATACGAAATGTACTCATTGTTCACAATTTAAGTGCCCTTTAATTCAAGTATTCATGTGATCATGATTTTTTTGGTGAAGAATATCTTACGTACGTATATTCTCATCTCATCATTTTATGCATGAGAAAAATATCTTTTTTATTTTCTCAAGTGATGGAAGTTACATAACTTCCTTCTCACTTATCCACTCATGGGTGGATTAGTAAAATAAATAAATTTAATTATTTATTTACTTTCATGTATATATGTTTGTAGACAGTAACCTATACATGTTCTGAGAAATGAAAATTATGCTTGTAGAATCACAATTGAAAAATCCTGCTTGTAACAAAGTAGCTTAATATGTTCTGATAATATGAAAAATCATGCTTATGTGCTTGTATATATCCCAAGTCTTCGAAGTGAAGAGTAAAGACTGCAAATTTAAGGATTAACTCAACAATTGTTGATGTTTGACTGCTGCCAGTCCATTTTCTCATGTTTCTACCGATTACCATTGTAGTATTGTACTTGAATTGGAATATTTTGTTTTTAGTTTATGTATTACTTTTATCTTGGACTCTATTTTGGTTTGTAGTATTAAAATTTAAGACTGTTGTAGTTTAATTGTTATGAATATTATATTATTGACTATGGATTATGAAAATTAGTGTCCGAATTTTTTGAAAAAACTAGTAATTTTCGAATAAAAAATGAGTTTGTTGATTGCATTTGTTTTGAGTATAATTATGTGTCTTGGTAATTTGCTGATCAAAGAAGATTGAGTATAATTTATTTGTTATGGCTATTAATGATTAGATTCTTCATTCAAACATAGATTAAATGTCTTTTAATGTCATGGGTTCGAGTCATTCTTTGTTTGATAAAAAAACCTTCAAATTTTCTATATTATTGGCTGTGTTGAGCGCAGAGTCCAACATCCTTTTAGTCTTGTTGAGCGTGATAACGGTAAGTGGGCCAAGTCCGGTAGACATTCGATAAGTTTTTATGGCGCTGCAGCTAGGTATGATTAAAGGAAATAAAGTAGTACCTCACTACAAGTTCGGATTTTTAGTCTATTGGCAAACAATTCTTCCTACAGGTTGGTGGTTCTGCCGAAAAATTTAGTCGACAAACTGAAAACTTTATTTTATAAATAATATAGTCCTTATTTTTTATTTAAATTTTTTAGTAGATAGTAATTTCTAAAAGGGACAATTACAACCTAGTGCAAGACCCAATTGTTTATTACATCCTAGTGAAAAAACTTTTTAGGAATTACAAGCAGGTACAAATGGGCATGTGATTTTCCACCTATACCCTTACTTTCAACCTTCAGCTATTTTTAGTTTCTCTCTCATCGCAAACACTCAGCTGAGATCATTTCTCTCTCATCGCTGACGTCATTACACTTGGCTTGCCTCGTTTCTCTCCGATTACGGTCACATCAAACCGGCGCTCTCCCGTGGTATGATGTTCAAATTCAAATTCAAATAGCTTCGTATTAGATTTCTTCTCTTTATTCAGTTTTCATCCCCATTTCATCTGTTCCTTCCCCTATTCAGCTGAAAATGGGCATTTTATAGAAGAATTTTTCTGTAAAATTGGAAAATCACATGGATACGGCATAATGTGAATCGTTTTATCCCTCATTGGTTGTACATGATTTTTATCTCTATTTTTGTTATTTTGATGAAATTTTAATTTCCTTGCTGGTTCTGCGGGGGAGCTGTGAGCCTTTGTTGTTACTGTTGATGGAGCACAAAATTATTGCAAGTTTGAAATTTCGCCATCAGCGTAGGCTACTTTCTCTGGGTGTTGATTCTACGCTTAATTGGTTTGTATCACAGGTACGTGGGACGTGGACTGAACTACAGTCTATTCCAGTTTCATTTGTTTTCTCGGTGGGCAACTATATGAACACATGTTTAAAATGTGAAGACGATTTCTTAAATATGATATTTCTGTGCCGTCATTTAAATATGAGTTTAGTTGTTGTCACTGTTTCCTGTTGTGAAGACGATGCTCAGAGTGTAGGTGATGTTATGGGTTCGTCTAAGCATTGTTTAACTGACACTGAGATTACCAATGGGAATGAGATTCAATGTTCTGACAAAAATGATAATGGAAAGTCCAGAGTGAGGGTTATTGAGTCTAAACGAAATGGAAACGTGACTGATGTAAATGATCAATTTGATCCCCGTCCAGTCTATGATTATGTCCAAGGTCTTTGAAGACTCCAAAGCTTTCTGATTCATGGGGTAATATAATGAGTGGGGGTGTTGGGGCTGTTTTCCCGGGCGATGTTGTCCAATTTAGGACTGATCTTATAAAGTATTGTTCTGTTCTGGGATTTAGTTTTATCTACATTAGGAATACGAAAAGATATGTACATGTTGTTTGCAAAGAGAATCAGAAAGCACATTGTCCATGTTTTATAAAAGCAAAGCTCCAGCCTGTTTCCTGTCATTTTATCGTGTATAAGGCTAATCTATTTCACTCGTGCATCGGAAAGTTAGTGAAGGATGAAGCTTCACGTTTGTGTCCTAGGATTATGTCTGAATTCTTTCTCCAAAATGTGCGCAAGAGGCCTGAAATTGGTGGTAAAGAGATAGTAGAACTAATGCAAATTCAATATGGTATTGACATCACTTACTCCAAAGCTTGGAGAACTATCGAAACTGCCAGGAATACCATTTTTGGCAGCTTTGGTGATTCGTATTCTCAATTGCATTGGTATTGCAAAGTCATCAGGCGCACTAACCCCGGTAGCGTTGTTTCTCTACAATATAACACTGAATCGTTTCACTTTGAACGTCTGTTTGTATCATTCAACGCATGTATCGATGGGTTTCAGTTTTGTCGTCCTATGCTTTTCATCGATGGTACATTCATGAAGGGTCGTGCGCATGGTACTCTTCTTATTGCTACTGCTAAGGATGGGGACAATGGTATGCCTTTTCCCACTCAATACTTATTTCTTTTAAGCTGGGAAAAAATGAATTTTTTTTTATTATGTTTTCTGTAAACTATCTTGCCACTATTTTATTTTCTTGTAGGGCTATTTCCAATTGCTTTCAGTGTTGTATCTGCCGAGACCACTGATAATTGGGTATGGTTTCTTCAAAAACTTCGTGATTCTGTAAAGCACAAAAATCAGATATTTTATTTGTCGGATCGGAATTGTGGTTTGATGTTGGCCTTTAACATTGTTTTCAAAGAGCCTGTGCACTTTTTTTGCCTTTATCATTTATTGTCTAATTTGAAAGGCCGGTTTTCATCTGGATGGTCTAATATTAAGTGAGTTAAAATGGGTGACCATTTTAGAGATTGTGCATACGCTCCTAATAGACGTCTATTTGATGAAAAGTTGTCATTATTCAAAGAAGTCGGTGGTAGTATTGCAGAGCAGTGGTTAGAAGACCTTCCATATGAGAAATGGGCAGTGGCATACTCCCCTCACATTATTAGGTACGGCGAAATGACATCTAATGCTGCCAAATCCTTTAATTCATGGATCCTTGATGCTAGATCCAAACCTATTGTTCAAATGATAGATCATATAAGAATGGGAATTTGTCGATGGTTCGTTGAGAGGAGAGAAGATTGTAATTCTTGGACTGGTGCATTGGTTCCACAGAAGGAAGTTTTGTGGAATCATCTTATTGATGTTAGTCGTAGCTGGTTTGTTGCTGAATGCCCAGGTAGCAATTATGAAGTTTCGTCTACACCTTCAGTTTCCGTGAACCTGAGTGCGAGGACTTGCACCTGCCACCAATGGCAGGTTTTAGGCTTTCTGTGTGCTCACACTGTTGCTGTTATTAAACGTCATCGTTCTTCTATTTTCTGTTATGTAGATGAATGTTTTTTCACCACCAGTTACCGTAAGTGCTATGAAAACAATCTCTACCCTATCCCTGAGACTGAAATGTATGAATGCCAACGTGGAGAACATGATATAATTCTTCCACCAATTCTTAAACGGCCTCCTGGACGTCCCAAGAAATCCCGGAATCCATCATATGGTGAGTGGAGAAAAAAGAAACCTTTCTTCTGTACCAGATGTAAAAAGGTATCCAAGCACGATAGCCTCACCTGTGGATTGATATTGGATAAGTCAACTAAAGATTGAAGGTATTTATTTGCAATTCTATTATTAATGTCACCTGATATTCATCTCTTTATGAAGTTGCTTAAATTTATTATTCATGTTTTTTTCCCCGCAGGTTTATTGCTATATTGTTTTGAAAGGTCCAGAACAACACTTAAGGTGTACAATGCATTTGTTTTTTGAGTATGGGTACAAAAGTGTAGCAGTAGCTTTTACCTTTTGGATATCAGTCTGTGAAACTGGCAGAGTTATTGTTGTAGTCTTAGTTGTGTGATTTTGGTGTTGTATTCCATGTTACTCTTGAATGCTCATGGTGTTAGCTGATTTCTCGTCTACTGTATGAAAACTAAAGCATCTTGCTTTATATATATATATATATATATATATATATATATATGCATCTTACATTTTGCTTTTATATGCAACTACGGTTACATTTTTACACCCCTATGCAAACAATGTATTAATTAGAACAGCAAGGATCAGTACAGCAGAAACGGTTATGAAATTTGCAAGCAACAGTGCCGGAAGTGTTACCGCATATGTCGGTGTACCGATCCCACGATTATGTTGCTGGCCTTGATCTGCTTTGTTTGGTACACTTGTAACATCTTCCATTTGTTGCTGCCAAGTTTCCAGATTTATAGGTACACACCATTGACACCACCCATGAGCATCACAATTGTTGTATAGTCTTCCTGGATTTTTACTCGACTCGGAAACCCTAATTGTTGTAATGATACCACACCTTGGGCACTTTGATCTCTCGTATTTCAAGTATTTTTCACTTGAGCTGTATCTACTATTTGATGCCATTGTCAATGTTGGTTTGCTGCCTTGTTTTTTTATTCTTGTTTTAGTTGAATCTATGCATATATATAGTTGTTCAAAGTTCCAGTATGCTCTTGATTTTGTGTCTAACGGTCACCTTGTTTCGAACGGTAAGTTTTAAACGGTAATGTATGGTTCTAAAATGTATACGCATAAAAAGGCAGTGCTACTGAAATTATATCAACAAATGATTAATTGAAATGTTTTGATTGATGTACATGTGGGTTTGTGATTTTCCACCAATTACATAAAATAATCATATCATTCTTTGCACAATAAGTTTGGTTTATATATATTTATATAATTAGTTCTGAATATTATATTTTTAGGGGTTTATTTTTCTAGAGGTTAATCATATCATTTATTTTCTCTTTGTGATTTCATATTCTCTTCTTTTATCTTTTTCCAGAGGTTAATTATATGTACTTTTGTTTTGAAAGCGGGAAAAATTTTGTTAAAAGAGGTTGGCGAAAAAAAAAATTATCTTTTTGCTGAGTAAATGAGTGGTATTTTTAGATTGTAGGGAGAATGTTATTATATTTATCATATAAAGATATTCTATTTCTCAGATGCCTAAAAAATGGATAGTGGGAAAGATCATTCTTTGCACAATAAAAAACTAACTGTTGCAATTTTAAAAATATCAACTTATTTGTTATTATATTCTTTCTCAAATACAAATTTCAAACTAAAAATATCAGATTCAAAAAAAAAAAATACTTATTTGTTTGGTTGCAATTTCATACTAACTGTTGCAGAAAAAATTGTAACTTAACTGTTTTGTCTGGTCTGTTGCAATTATTCCTGCATAAACTTGCAATATAGCAAATAGTTTACCTTAGTTGCAAAAAATTAATTGAAAACAGGATAAACTTTGTGTTCATGCAAATATTAATTGCTCGTTACATAACTATGTATATACACAATTTTTACACCATGCAACACAGAATTAGATTTGCAACTATTGTTGGTTATTTTGCAATATAAATGATATACTTTGCAATACAGAATTAAAAGTGCTACTATTTTTAGATGTTTTTTGCATGAATCCTGTAGTCTATACAATGAACAGAAAATTAAGGGTAAATTACGGAAAATGGAAAATCAGCCGAGCAAACAGATATATTTGATTCAATGTGAGCTGAAATGAAAGGGCAAACATAATTTACTTTCAAAATACGGGGATGTGCAAATGCATAGATTTTTTACAAAAGATAAACACTACAAATTTAAACATTATAAAAGACAAATATTAATTCCTGATCTAATATTCATTTGGGTCTTCTATTGTAGTTAAGAGGCGGAAAACAGTTCCATACCCATTTGGTATTATGTCTGACTCAAATCCGAATAGGTCTTTAGCTCCCTGTGATACATGAACAGTGTGCCGTCCGGTTCCAACCTAATTAGTATCCAATTTTTGTCAACGGACCTGATGCACAGTGGTGTGAAAAACAGGATTCTATGGTTGCTCACGTTCAACGTATCCAGGCTGATAAACAAACTAGACCAAGCATCGTTTTTATAAATCCAAATCCCCAATCCATCTTCGCGTTTGCAGAAAGTTGTGTACAAAATTAACGTCGATTCATCCAAAGACCCTATCGTGTATCCATGACCCAAAGAGACTGTCTCTTCAGGAATGTTAATGAATCCATACTCTTTAGTCACTATATCAAAACTACCTATTCCATAATGCTGTCCAAGATCCTGCAGCTGCCAATGTAGCTTTCCATTCACAAATATACCTGGATACTGACATGGACTGTCAAATGGGAAATCCCCCAAACGTTTCCACGTCTTAGACTTGCTGTAGAAGACACTCATCTCTATTTTTGCGTCAACATTATTAAATAGACTTAGTCTTGCTAGTTTATATTCACATGCAACTGGATCATACCCTAACCCAAATATACAATAACACCACTTACTCTGTCCAGGGCACTGAATCGGACAATTTGGTATTTTTATGCAGCTTGTTGTGGACGGATTTGCAAGGAAGTACTCGTCCTCTACGTTGCAGAAGCAGACCATCCCGGAGCAGCTTGCTAAAGTCTCCCACGTCGCGTCAAACTCCAGGACAACCCGTTCGTACGCAGTATCGCTGCTCTTTTTCTCGTAGACCAGAGCATGATATCTGAATTCCTCCTGTAGAAGGAAGATGTACTTCCCCCGCTCCATCATTTGATCGAAGTGTTTTTCCATTACGAAAAAACGACTCGAAATCATGGCTAACCAGTGTTTACTGACGCATTTGAATCTTGCCAGTGGTTTAGGTGGAAGCATTGAGAGGATCTCCATCATTATTTCTTGTGGGAAGATCTCTTCACATCTGGTCTTTTTGGTCTGGGTATTCATTTTCGAGTGAGCTGAGGTTTTTGTTTTTTTGAAGTTCTGATTGTAGTGAGAGGTAGCGTGCTCTCAATCGAGTGATCATAATTTATAGATGTTTCTGTAAGAATACCAAACATCAAACATTGAGGGGAATGGTTTAGGCGCCTTTTTTTTTCCTGTACGTTGAATGTAACCAAAGTGACTTTTAGAAGCAATAATATAACACATTCGGTTTACATAACATTAATAATTTTTGGTTTTAATTATGAGTTTTTTTTTTTAAATTAAATGCTTATCCATTATACATTTTTCAAAATGAATTTTAAAATTATTTTGGATAAGATAAGTCATAAATAATTCATTAGTAATTTATGGATAAGGAATATATGAATTATAATGTTAGATTAATCAATTTTCATTCTTTTGTGTTATGAGTAATATTGAGATTAATTCCACCATCAAATAAAATCATTTTTTTCTAAAGTTATAAATTTTTTACAGTTTTATAAATTATTATTAATGCCTCATGTGAGATATACATCTATTATTATACAATGAGTATAAAACATATTTTAATGATAACCTATAATACTTGTGTTCTATAGTTGTAATACCTAGATAGAAATGAACTGTAAAGTAGGTAATTGCAAGAAGACATTTAAATAGTTAAGATTACATAATTACCATGTTAGATTAATCATTTATTTTTTATTTTTTTTGCATTACCAAGAGGAATATTAAGATTAATTCTACAATCAAAATATATAATTTTTTTACAGCTCCGTTAATTATTATTGATTCATTATTTGAGCTATACATAATGTGAGTACAATATATATAAAAAGAATTAGCTGGAGTAATTGTGTTCTATAATTGAAATAACAGGATAGAAATGAATTGTAACGGGTGGACACAATATTTATATATCAAATAAGAGTGCATAACTAAAGGAAGACATATTAAATAGGTAGGATTACATAACTAGGATAAAAGTCACAAAAACCATGTTTTTTGATCTACAGTACCATATACTAATATCCAGCAATCAAACTTCAACTGACATTGGATCCATTAACCATTGGACCATCTTTGCCCTGTATTCGCCTGAAGCAGTGTATGATAAAACTCCTCCCTTTTTCGGTTTCTTACTCAATATTGCATTTTCAATGTTAATGCAAACCACAACTCCACAGTCCACAGATTGCTCGGACTGTTGAAGGCTAAGTTCGTGCAAGGCATTCTTCCGACGGCCATGAAGGTGGGTACTTAGGATAACCGTCTTCTTCCACATCACGCAAGACCTGCTCAACGTACTCAATCTGACAATAATAAAAAACCACAGTTACTAATACGTATCATTAGTATATATTTAATAATTACAGATCTGTAATTAGGATTAATCTTGTTTCTCACCACAAAACGTGATCTATCCAGGTGCACGTCCTTGTTTGAATTTCTAGGTTTCATTGAATTTAGTAACCTCCATTCACAGGTCTCTAGATAAAACTTCAGCAGTGTCCAATGGTCTCCAATTCCAGAATTTTTTGTCATAATGGGAAATAACAGTGTGTCATCTTTTCCTAAGTTCTTCAGTCTGTCATCAATCATGCTATTTCTATTCTTCCCGGACAACACTCGCTTGTTGTGAATCAAATCCTAGAAATATATTTGCAACGAACTAATTAATTTTTTTAACTAGGACTTCCAATTGAACAGAAAATTAAAAAGTGACTTTACCCAGCATATAGATGAGAAAATAACGATTTTTCCAGCGCCTTCAGCTTCTTTATATTTATGTAGTAGCATTTCGGACCAAGCATCAATAACCTAATGTAAGAGAAGATAAAACACGTGGTAATCCAGTTATGACTATATGTACTACGTTAAACTTAAAAGTAACTGAATTTTACTCACCGAAGATGATAGCCTCTCATGATGGAGTATAACTATTATATCTTTTAAGAGCACCTCAGTCATTGGCTGTTTTCCTCTCCAACAGATGTAACTAACAATTTAAAAATATCAGGTCAAGTATTATAGAGTAATTGATGATTGTACAATTTAATTAAAATAATATATTACTACTTACTTTTCTCTACCGTCAACCCAGCAATCTCCGATCACGCCTTTAATATAGTCACTAGTCAGGCTTACTGCTGTGTACTTTTTTTCCCACCGGAAATCACAGACTCGTTTTTGGTATTTCTCAAGTTCATCCATTTCACTTGTATTGATTTGTGGAGTTAATTCTACTGGTTTTCTGTCAGCCCTTTGTGTTCTCTCCTTCACCCTTAGTGTTAGAGAGGTTGGCTGGACCACCATTTTCCCCTTTTTTTTCCTCAGTTCCGGTGTCTTTTCGACCACATTTTTCCCCTTATGAGCATCCACTTCATCCATGATGTTAATTGTATCCTTCAGATCTTCATTTTCTGCAACCAATTTCTCATTTTTCTTCTTTTCAATATGTAGATCTGCTATCGTCTCCATCCTTTCAATGTTCTCTGGATTTTGGTAGATCTGTGTCGCCGTGGGGACTGTTAATGATGTCAGCTTAGCTTTCAGTGATTCGTTCTCATCAGTTAAATTCAAAATCTCCCTTTCCAAAGTTGTTACTTCATCCCTATGTACACTGTCCATGAGGTTCTTCTCATATTTCAAAATCTTCTCAATTTCATGTTTTTGGTCATGTTTCAACTGTTCCATGTCTCTCTGCATTCTGTCAATGTCGTTCCCTCTCTCAACAACATGCAGTTTTAACCTTTCAATCATATTGTCCTTTTCAGACAACAAATTCTGCAGCCTTTCTACTTCCTGCTCAAGTTTTTTCTTCTCATCTACTTCCTCAATCATCTCTTCAATACCCAAACTCTTTTCCCCTTTCTTGTCCTGGCAAACATTGTCTTCACGATCAATCCCTTGAATTTTTTCCATATCACCTTTCTCCCTTGCCTTATCCTGACATCCTGCATCCTTTCCATTACATTTTTCAAGCTGTTTTCCATCACTAGTTTCTTCGATATTAACATCTCTTTGTCCTTCCTCTTTCTGACAATCAATTTGTTTTCTATCGTTCTTTATGGTATTTTCTCCATCATTTGTCTCCTCCATTCTCAAATCCATAGCTACTTTATCCAGCTGACAAGCACTGTCATTTGGGAGTTCATGTTCATCATCCGTACACTCAATAGCATCAAGTTTCTTTAACTCTTGCACTACCTTTCCAATTTTTCCACTAACCTCATGATCTGCAACTTGCTTCTGAGATACACCCAAATCAAATGTTGGAATATCACGTGGCATTCCCAAGTAGGATTTTTTCTCCACGCATGCTCCATCTATTGCTGGACTATTCACAATCTTTTCATCCATCCTTCCCATGTTCACTGGAGTTCCAATATTAAACGTTGAAGGGACTTCCTCTTCTCCAGCTGAAGCATCACCATTCTTCTCTGAATCTTCCTTTCTTGAACTTCCAGAATCACTCTCGGGATCATTGAATTTCCTGTGCCAGAATTTCAGCAAAGAACTGAAATGGTCCTTTTCTATAGATCTTGGTCTTAGAACGACTCTATGTATCTGGCAAAATATATTTAAACAAAGGCTAATTAATATTTGTTATATTCAGCGGGATAATATTAGTATATCACCGTTATTCGGTGAATAATTGTATACCTTTGACTCACTGAGATTACAAAGATCATAGCGATGCAGCTTCTTATTTAGTTCACTCAAATCCCATCTCAAAAATCGTGGGAATTCATTTTCATTGACAGGATCGATCAAATTAAGATGCTCGCACAACCAGAACTGAAAGGAAATTTATTGTTAAATATACATAAATTGAAGGATTATGTGTATTTATATATACAATAATAATTATGATACGTACCGGAAGTAACATGGCACATCCACCAACTCTAAAATTTCTTGACCCCTTGATCTGATTTAACAGTAGTTCAGCTATTAGCTTGCACCAGTCATACTTTACCATATCTTCTAATTTATCAACGAAAACAACAAAGTGCCATGAAATCGTTGAATTCTGTGTAGGTGCAAGCAAAATTGCTAATAGATAGCAGTGCGTTAACCTTGCAACATCCCTATAATCTGTTTTTGTTGTCATCCTAAGCTTCTCCCTTAATTTATCCAAGATATTATGCTTATACAGTAGATAATTCCCATTTGAAGAGTCAATCTCATGCCCGAAACATCTTCTAACCCACGCTGGTAATTCATAATCATTTAGCCTTAATGGAATTTTATCACTTCCACAGCTAACTCCAAAAATTAACTGAACATCCCTACTTGTTATCATCAGTTTCTCACCACCTATAACAAAACATTCTTTCGAAACATTGAATGTCATTAGAATGCTTCGAATATCATCCTCATACTTACTGCAGCGTTTTTTCAGAATTTCATATTCCCCTTGTTAGGAAAAGAAATTTGTAGCTAGTTTTGATGTGTTAAAAGTGTAAAATAGGATGACCAGCTGAGCATCTTGTATAGACAGCTGAAGTATTTCTTTGTAAATAAAACTAAGTATAGAAGATCAGACAAGGTCAAGATATCAGACGAGGAAGATTTCCAGATAGAAGAGAATATCAGACAAGGTCAAGATATCAGACAAGGACAGCACGGGATTGTTGAAGAGCAAGACAAACGTCTAGACAAGAAAGACGATGGAGACGAGGTAAAGTAAACTTCAGATGAAGAGGTGTTAGAAAAATATTATGCAAAGATTCAAGAAGCAGTTTCAACAACTCAGGAAGAAGTTACAGAATTCAGTTATATTGTTATAACTGATCAAAACTGAATTCAAAGAAGTTACAACTGCCAAGAGGAGTTCTCTATAAATAGGAATAGAAATCAATTTAGAATTAACTTTGACACTTTGCACTCTTCATTATACTTTGTATACGCAAGAAAACAAAGAATCATACACATTCAAGAACGTGTTATACGTTTTTCAGTTCTTAAGTGTTTATAGAACACTTTTTCATTAGATCTTCAAGCCATAGATATTCAGAAGTTAGGAAGATTCATTGTAAGGCTGAAGATTCATCATTGTAAGTAAGGTAGCAAGAAAGAAGGAAGTAAGTAAGTGAAGGCCCTTCTTCAAGTTTGAAGAAGGAGAGTGGACGTAGGATCGTTTGATCCGAACCACTATAAATCTGGTGTTATTTCTTCTTATTGCTTATTACTTGTTTTCATTAGTTGTTTCTTGATTGCAAATTTGATATCTGACAAAGCTTTAGATCCTATTTGAATTGAGTATAAACAAAAATTTGTTTCCGCTGTAAATCTGTTTTTGGAGTTGATAGATCATCTAAGCTTGTAAAAGTTTTTGATAATCTATTCATCCCCCTTCTAGATTATCACTAGAGGGTATCTTGTTTTTGCGTTTAAACTCGTTCTAAAGGGACCCAACAAGTGGTATCGAGCGATCTTCTGCTAAGTCATTTCGATAGAGATTTGTGGTCTTGAAATATCTGTGTTCTCATTGAAATCTGATTTCTTATCATTGAGCTACTAACATTTCTGATAAGTTGTGTTTTAGCATCTTGAATTACAATGTCTTCTGTTAAAAGTAAGAAATCCGGGAGTTTACCATTTTTCTATCGAAGAATATGATTACCGGAAGTTCGAGAATGGAGAATCATTTAAAGGCCATTCATGACCGTATGGAAGAGGTTCTTGAGGAAGGTCCGATAAAATTCTACCATGGAGTTGTTAGTACTGAGCTGAATCTTCTACTACAAGAAGTCAACAAGAAAAGAAAAGTGCTTGATTTGACAAAAATGACGAAAGGAAGATTCACAATTTGGATCGGTAGCAAGGACAAAATTATAGAGACGTTGAGCAAAGACTGGATAGAAAAGGTAAAGAGATGTAAAATCTGCTAAGGATATGTGGAAGACTCTTGCAAATGTCTTGTGAAGGGTCGAAGCAAAGTTAAAGAAAACAAGTTGCAATCAGTTTTACATGCATTTGATACATTCAAGATGAAAGATGGAGAAACTGTGGATCAATTGGATGTAAGATTGACCAATTTGGTGAACAAAGTCACTGATTTGGGTAAAACCTATTCTCGAGAAAGAAATCAATAATAAGGTACTCGATCATTAAGCAAAAGATGGAGAGAAAAAGCAAATATCCTCAAAGCTACACACGTAACCCGTCATCTATTTCACATCATACTTTATTTTCTCATCCAAAGCCTTGGAATATGATATACAAATTGAAGATGAAGAAGATGAAGCAGAGTCATCTACTGAAAGATTGTGGCATTTCTTCATCAAGAAGATTCTCGACAAGATTTCTAAAGCATCGATTTGTCAATAAAAGAGGAAATGGCTTTATTGATCGACGATATGAGAGACTCAAGATGAAGTATAAAAGGAATAAGAGAGATAGGTTTAATCGTCAAAATCATAAATCGACAAGGAAGAGAAGTATTCACAATGACAAAAAAAGAAGGATCCAAAGAAAAGATTCAAATCACCAATCGACGAGGTGAGAATAGTCCAAAGTCGAAAAGAGGAGATATCTCGTTATACCCGCAATAAACCCGGTCATTTTAGCTATGATTGTCCTCAACTCACTCCTAGAGAAAGAGAAGAAAAGAGGAAGAAACGGGATAGGAGGTATGCAGATCAACGAGCTCTTTTGGCCGAAAAGGAGGAAACACATGAGACGTCATCATCCTCATCCTCATCTAGTTTCGGGTCAGACAATGACATTTGCCTAATGGCTAAGGAGGTAGACTACTACTCATCCTCAGACAATGATAATGATAACTTGTCTGAATCTGATTCATGTCTTATTAACAAACTTCTAAAAGATCTCAAGACAAATAAGTATCTCGCTTATAAACAGATAGAGACTGAAAATTTAAGTTTAAAGGATCAAATTCTTAGTCTAACAAAGGAACATCAGACAGGGACAAGGAAGAGTCTAGATTGTACATTCAAGGGGGAATGTCAATCAAAGACTTCTACTAGTTCCTCGTCTGAGAAAATCAATGAGTTGGAAAAAGAATTGAGTTCTTTAAAAACTAAATTTTCAAATATCAATATGGAGAATGAGAATTTTAAAAGAACTAACAGAGATTTAAATCTCAAGTTAGGACATATTAATAATTCTCAGTCTACAATTAATAACATCTTCAGTACTTCTCAGAAGCCTAGTGATAAGACTGGATTGGGTTTTGATAGGAACACGAAAAATGATCCTATCAAACCAAGAGTTTTTGTCAAAGCCACTAAGACTATGGAAAAGACAGAACTTAGTCCAAAGAAATCTAAGGAGCAAATCACCCCATCTGATATTTCAAAAGAGAAAATACAGATGAGGAGAAATGTTTCCAAAAGAAATCTAAAAACTAAATCAAAGTCATTTCCAAAGTATAATGGTTTTGATGGAAGAAGCAAGTGTTATCCATTCTTTCCAAGATATAAGACAATCACTAGAGATCAATTAAATAAAATTGATCTAGATAGTCTAATATTAGTGGATAGATATGGTTGCAAAATTCGATCATTGGTTCTGAAAAATTTGGATGTTTTTATCTGGATACCTAAGTATCAACTTGACAAGAAAGGACCCAATACACAAAGGGTACCTAAGAATTAATTTGTGAATGCAGAAGGATAAGGAGATAGTTGAACAAGATGTTCTTGAAGTCATTTGGTATATAGACAGTGGATGTTCTAAGCATATGACTTATGAGAAAAGACTTCTTTCTAACTATCAGACAATAGATGGACCTCGAGTAATGTTTGGTGACAACAATTTTGGTCTAACCAAAGGAGTTGGAACTTTGATGATTGGAGATATTCAGGTTAATGAAGTATATTTTGTGGAAGGTTTGAAACATAATTTACTGTCTGTATCTCAATTTTGTGACAAAGGATATTGTGTAAAATTCACTCATGATGCATGTTTTATTTTGGATGGTTTAAATGAAAATATTTTACTTACTGGAGTCAGACAAGGTAATATCTATATTGCAAATTTCAAGAGTTGCTCTAAGGATACTTGTCTTATTGCTAAGAGTTCAGAAGATTTAAGTTGGCTATGGCATAAACGTCTTAGTCATTTAAATTTCAAAACTCTTAACAAAATAGCAAGAAAATCTTTAGTCAAAGGACTTCCAGATAAAATATTTTCGAAAAATCATGTTTGTGATGCTTGTCAAAAAGGAAAACAGACCAAAACTTTTTTCAAAACAATAAATGGTCCTGTTTCTGAAAGGATTTTGGAACTTTTGCACATGGATCTTTTTGGTCCAGTTACACCTCTAAGTTTTAGTGGAAGAAAGTATACTTTAGTGATTGTAGATGATTTTTCTAGATTCACTTGGGTTATTTTCTTGTACAAAAAGAATGAGACTCAGAATAAAAATTCCAGAATTCCTCAAAAGAATTCAAAATGAAAAAGGACTAAATATTGTCAAGATTAGAAGTGATAAAGGTACTGAGTTTCAACTCGTTTGTTACTAACTATTGTACTTGAGAATGGTATAGCACATGAAACATCATCTCGCAAGAACACCCCAAAAAAATGAGTGGTAGAAAGGAGAAACAGACCTTGAAAGAAGCTGCAAGGACTATGTTATCTCGAGTATGACACTCCACACAAAGGTTTTGGGCGAAGCCATTAATACCGCATGTTTTGTTCAAAATAGGTGTTTAATTGTGAAAGATAAATGCAAAACTCCTTATGAAATATGGAAAGGCGAGAATACCAAAAATTTCATATTTTCATATATTTGGTTGTAAGTGTTTCATTCATAATAATGGAAAATCAAAGTTAAGAACCTTTGATGCTAAGATTGCGAAGGGATATTCTTAGGATACTCATCCGTATCTAAAGCATATAGAGTTTTTAACAAGATTACATTATGTGTGGAAGAAACACCACATGTTGTTTTTGATGAAATTTCTAAGTCCGAAAAGTACGATGATGTCACCAAGATAGTCAAGATCTTAACAGATTAAACATCAAGAAATCAGTCAAGTTCTATTTACCAGTCGAATCGATGAGGAAGACACACCAGACAGAATAAAGATAAGGAAGCCGAGAGTTCTTCCATGTCATCCGATCGATTTACTACACTACCAGATGGACTAGAAGATATTCCCGAAGGTAATACAGAACTAATTGATGAAAATATCTCGAGATAAGACTTCATATCCAGTAAAAAGATAAAGGTAAACGAGTATCGACTTATCATCCAAATGAACAGATAATTGAAAGTTTAGATTCGGAGTCCGCATAAGGACACAGATAAATCAAGACTGTCTGTTTAGTTGCTATGTATCTTTACTTGAACCTAAAACTATTACTGAAGCTCTAACTGACTCCAATTGGATAAATGCAATGCAAGATGAATTAAATCAATTTCAAAGACAAGATGTATGGGAGCTTGTTGAAAGACCTCATCATCAAAAAGTTATTGGAACAAAATGGGTTTTCAAAAATAAGAAAGATGAGAACAATATTGTGGTAAGAAATAAGGCTAGATTGGTTGCACAAGGTTATTCACAATCTGAGGGAATTGATTATGATGAAACCTTTGCACCAGTTGCTCGTCTTGAAGCCATAAGATTGTTCTTAGCTTATGCTGCTTATAAAAGATTTACTGTGTTCCAAATGGATGTGAAATCTGCATTTCTAAATGGAGTCATAGCCGAAGAAGTCTATGTAGAACAACCTCCAGGCTTTGTCAAAGGAGACAAGGTCTATAGGCTAAGGAAAGCTCTATATGGACTTAAACAGGCTCCTAGAGCATGGTATGATACATTATCTGAGTATTTAATTCAAAATGGTTTTGTAAAAGGTAAAATAGATAGAACTTTATTTAGGAAAGAATCTGATAGAGGTCTTCTGTTAGTTCAAATATATGTTGATGATATTATTTTTGGATCAACTAACCTACTCTTGTGTGAAGAATTTAGTCATCTTATGAAGAACAGATTCGAAATGTCCATGATGGGAGAGATGACATACTTTCTTGGACTTCAAATTAAGCAGACAAAGAAAGGAATTTTCATAAATCAAGCAAAATATACCAAAGATCTTATTGAGAAATTTGGAATAGGTACCAGCCGAGAAGCCAAAATACCTATGATGACAAACTTTTCAATGGATCTAGATGAGAAAGGAGAAGACACCGATCGACGCAAAGATAGAGGTTTAATTGGCTCTCTTTTTATACTTAACTCGCTAGTAGACCTGACATTTCTTTTGCAAAGGGGAGTATGTGCACGTTTTCAAGCTAAACCTAAAAAGAGTCATCTTGAAGCCGCAAAGAAGATTCTAAAATATTTGAAAGGTACAATCTATGTAGGACTCGTGGTATCCAAATGATGATAATTTCGAGTTGTCGATACTCGATTCAGATTTTGGTGGGTGTAAGATAGATAGGAAATCTACATCCGGAACTTGCCAATTTTTGGGAAGTAAGCTGATTTCATGGTTGTCTAAGAAACAAACCTCTCGTAGCTACTTCTACTATCAAGCCGAGTACATGGCACCGGAAGTTGTTGTTCACAACTTATCTCGGATCACCAATGCCTAAGGGACTATAACATTATCACCAAAGATGTACCAATCTTTTGTGATAGTAATAGTGCCATAGCTATTACCTGCGAACCAGTCTTACATACTGTATGCAAACATGTTGACATTCGTCATCATTTCATTCGAGATCATGTGGAGAAAGGCAATATCGTACTAGAGAAAATTCTTACCGATTTTCAAAAAGCGTATTTTGACAAAGCCTCTTGCGAAACAAGGTTTAAGGAACTTTCAGTCGAATTAGGATTATTAGATGGTTCCTTAATCATCTCTTGATCAAATCTTCTTGAATTAACCTTGTTTTCTTATCTTAGTATATTATGTCTAGAAAGAATTATCGACAAGATTGTGTCAAAGGACAATCGTAGCCGATATCATTGATCTCCTTTTCATTGGAATCAAGAATCAAGGATTAGTCATATTGACCATATCCGACTTGATAATTACTTATTCGACATAAGTAAATCGGGATAAGGATGTAATAGTCAACTTTCTCCTACTGAAATCGATGACTATTGAACCTTATCCGACTTACTCTCGGTTACTAAAAATTTTTCTAAGTGTCTCGTGATTTCAAAGAAGAACAAAGTTAACAAGATTCAAATACAAAACAAGGACAATTTGTTCAAAGGTGACAAGGAAATGCATGTGATGCTATCAAATCGCATAAGGAGAAAAATCGGAAGTTTTCTTACATACTTTTAATTATGAATATTGGGTTCATATAATTAATATATGAATTTAATATCATAATTCACTCTATCATTCATTAAAAATGAAGTTACTCAAGAAAAATAAAATATTTTGTTTTACAAAATTAAAGAATAAGGGTTCAAATTTTGTTTTCTAAAAAATAATATTTTATTGTATCTCTCCAATTAATCAAAAGTAATTCTTAAATTAGTAATCGTGTCGGGGAGAAGTTACTATGGACCCGAAATTTTATCAAATTCAATTTTGAAATACACCGAGTATACTACACGCGCCTGTAAGTGGAGGCGGTTTCAAATATGAACCGTCTCAACCTCACGCGCAACATATTAAATATTATTCTCTGTGCACTTTTCAAAATAAATGCCATAATTGCATTAATGGTGATTCGAAAGGCTATATTTACACTTTTACAGCAATTATTATTCTAATAATTGTTTATTATTATATTTTCCATATAAATAGACATTCGTGTGCATTATTTACATTTACGCACACATATATTCCTTCTTCTCTTAAAACTTCTTTTCCCTCCTAAAACCTTCAAACACTCATCAATGGCGGACACTGGAAAGAGCAGAATCAAATATGAATATGATCTCATATCCATCAGAGAACGTACAAAATCCGAAATGTACGTGGAATGGGACATTTCCACCGATCCAGAAACCAGAGAAATTCTTCAACTTCTACAAGACAGAGGTTTGAAGAAATATTGCTCAATGAAGCCATCAAAACCCAAAACCCTTGATGATCTTGCCGCCGAATTCTTAACCAGAGCCAAATCAACAGATACTGGACTAGAAACTCGAATTCGGACTCTTGAAAAGTCTAGAAAAATTCATGTTTCAATTTCGGATATCGGTGAAATTTTTGGCTTAAACACCACCGGAGGCAACCCATTTTTGTACAAGGCTGAAGAGTATTTGGAGAGTTACAAAATGATGGCAAGGAAATCTCAGAAGAATAACACTGCAAACCTAAAGAAGGGAATGTTACGGAGAAAGTATAGACTTCTGATGCTTATTTTGACCAAATGCATACTAGGAGAACAACAAAGTCACGACGGATTGACTAAGCCAAGGATATGCTGTCTGAGGGCCATCATAGACGGAGCTAATATTAATTGGGCTCAGACAGTGTACTCCCGTCTGATGGAGGAAAGAAAGAAGTTCGTCAAGATAGAGGTGTCAGCTGAGCTGATAAGATGGTCGCTGACCAAGATAACAAGTATGATGGCAAGAATCACCATCATACTTGAACACAAGATTGGGACGGACAAGCTTGATCGGGAGACGGGGTGAAAAAGTTCACAAAAATGTAAGGGTTTGCTTGTCAAGGATGAGAAACCTTTCGGTCCAACAAACTCGAGAAGGAGACACCCCATCTCCAAAGATGAGATGAAGAAGGCTTCTAAGGCCAAAGGAAAGAAGAAAGTGGAGACTCAGTTAGCCGATGAATCCTCATCCGAGGAGGAGGAGATTGCAATGAGGAAGAAGAGGAGGAAAGGACAGCTTCCCAAGGGGGAAGTGTTCCAGCTGAGGAGGTTGGTATATCAGGCCAGACGGAGACAGTAGAAGTCTCGTCTGGAGATGACTCAAAAAAGGAAGAGGAAATTAAATCACCCTCATCATCTTCATCCTCATCTGAGGATGGAGTACCTAAATCCATCTCTTACCAACCTGGCAATGAAGAAGCAGACAAGGCCGCTGCTTCTGAGCCTCTAAAACGGCCCACTCCCATAAGTCCAACACACACCCAAACCTCATACGACCCGTTCTCCTTCCTACCCACAACCTCATCTGAACCCAATCTATTCTTAAACATACCAAATCCATCTGGGGATATGGGACCTACTGAGACCTCACTCCGAATCCTTGGGAAAAAATTCCTTCTAAGACAAGAGTCTACTCTCAAAGATGAGCCTGAGCTGTTAAAAGAGCTTATCGATGTCTATCTGTTAAGAAGACTCAGGCTTGGATCTTTTGAGGAGACAGCTATTTTGATAGCTGAGGCAGGAGGAAACAATTTAGCCATCTGGGAAAAGGAGGTGCTCAAGAAAGCAAAACTAAAGTCATTCCAAGATATACTCACTGAAAATAATTTTGTTGATTACATCTTACAACGGGTATATCTTGGAGATGAGACTCCTGAGGAGATGGAAAAAGCAGCTGAGAAGGGGGAAGAGCAGAGGAAAGATGAAGTTTTAGAGGAGGAAAGGGTGGAGGAAGTGATAGGTGGAGCTGCCGATGAGCCAGCTGGGATGGATACAGCTGAGGAGGCACAAACGGAGCAGATTGTTGAGGTGCAAACAGAAGCTGACATCGAAGAAATAGATCTTTCTGAGGAACAGACCTTGCCCTCCACATCTGCGTCTGTATCCGACGTAGAAGCTCTGAAAGCAGAAGTTCAAAATCTAAAAACTGCATGTCTAAATGCTTTTCAACTGGTTCCAAATGTCATCTCATCATCAATCAAGGAGAATGTAGAAGCTGCAATTCAAGAAAAAACCAAGATTGATCTATATTTTTCTACAATCAGACATGAGGAACAGATGGCTGCAGTTAAGACAACAGTTGCTAAGGAGATGAACTCTCAAGATGAATGGGTTAAACAGTACGTTCGTTCTGCCTTTGTTGAAATCAAAGATTCAGTTGAGGAGCAAGTAAGAGAAGCCTGGAAAGCCAAGGAGGCATCATTTCATCAAGTCCTGAAGATGCAGCTTGCTCTGGAGAAAGATAGGCAGACGACGAGCATTAAGCAGTTCATGGATGATGAGTTTAGACGAGCTGAGGTCGGACAAAAGAAGAGATATGACCAGCTTGATCATAAGACAGGGCATGTACGAGAAGAACTTGTAAGTCAAATTGAACAAGTAGCCACTATCTGCAATACCCGATTTGCTGATGCTAAAAAGGGGGAAGATAGTGTGCTCAAGAAAAGAATAGACGAGCAAGAGGATAAGATCATGGCTTTGAGCATGAAAATTGAAGAATTATCTGAAGAATTGCTAAAGGCAGAAGAGAAGAAATCTGAGGAGAAGACAGAGAAAGTTGTAAGGAAGACAAGAACTGAACTCACAAAAGAAGCCCCTGTGCAAGAACCTGCTCAAATTACATCTCCTTCAGGATCATCTAGAACAGCTCAAGTCCCAAAGAAATCTCAAGCTGAGATAGATGAAGAAGAAAAAATCAGAAAAAGAAAAAGAGATGAGAAGGAGAAGTATAAGAGAAGGGAGGCTAAGAGGAGAAGAGAGCAGGAGAAGGCAGCAGGAAAATATTATGATCGTTCTCTTAGAAGATGGGTTCAGAGGATAACAGATGAGCAAGGGGAAGAAGTCCTTAGGCCATATCATCGAAGTGAAGTAGTCCCCAAAGAAGTGCTATTAATGGCAGATCAGGCAAGGTGGAGGCCATTTGAAGTGGACTGGATCTTCCAGTTTCACGTCTGCAAAGTGATTAAGTGGGGACTCGATGAAGACGAAGCTTTTCATAATTGGCTGGAAGAGAAGGACCCCCAGATGTATCAATATCTTGTCAACCTTGCAAATGAAGAATTCAACTCAGATGTAGTCGCACCAGCTTATTCTCAGATGGAACCCCCTCTAACAGCTGATGGTCATCTGGATCTTGAAAAGATTAAGCAGCTGATTATCAAAGCAGAAGCCACAGTTGATCTTGCAGAGGGAGGTGAAACTATTTCACTTAAGAAGCGGGTTTTTGACTGGCTCAATGTTCCAGAAGAAAATAGGTGGTATGACTAGTCTTCTACTTCTCTCATCTTATCTGTTTTTGTGTGAATTACATGATTACTGATGCAAATCTTAAATAAATTTTTGATATACTCTCAATCTTTGTTATTTCTCCTAAAACCTAATCTGATTAACCTCTTGATTTCTGAAATGTATTGTTTCGTTTTCTAACTCTTAAATATCTGATTATGTAATCAAATTGTTCTGATTATCTGATTCATAATTTTCTGATCATCTGTTAATAACACTAATTGTTCCAGTTATCTGATTATGTGATTTAATTGCTTATTTTACATTTTTAAGATTACTAACATTTCTTTTCTTGAGCTGAGTTTTAACATCATCAAAAAGGGGGAAATTGTTAGGAAAAGAAATTTGTAGCTAGTTTTGATGTGTTAAAAGTGTAAAATAGGATGACCAGCTGAGCATCTTGTATAGACAGCTGAAGTATTTCTTTGTAAATAAAACTAAGTATAGAAGATCAGACAAGGTCAAGATATCAGACGAGGAAGATTTCCAGATAGAAGAGAATATCAGACAAGGTCAAGATATCAGACAAGGACAACACGGGATTGTTGAAGAGCAAGACAAACGTCTAGACAAGAAAGACGATGGAGACGAGGTAAAGTAAACTTCAGATGAAGAGGTGTTAGAAAAATATTATGCAAAGATTCAAGAAGCAGTTTCAACAACTCAGGAAGAAGTTACAGAATTCAGTTATATTGTTATAACTGATCAAAACTGAATTCAAAGAAGTTACAACTGCCAAGAGGAGTTCTCTATAAATAGGAATAGAAATCAATTTAGAATTAACTTTGACACTTTGCACTCTTCATTATACTTTGTATACGCAAGAAAACAAAGAATCATACACATTCAAGAACGTGTTATACGTTTTTCAGTTCTTAAGTGTTTATAGAACACTTTTTCATTAGATCTTCAAGCCATAGATATTCAGAAGTTAGGAAGATTCATTGTAAGGCTGAAGATTCATCATTGTAAGTAAGGTAGCAAGAAAGAAGGAAGTAAGTAAGTGAAGGCCCTTCTTCAAGTTTGAAGAAGGAGAGTGGACGTAGGATCGTTTGATCCGAACCACTATAAATCTGGTGTTATTTCTTCTTATTGCTTATTACTTGTTTTCATTAGTTGTTTCTTGATTGCAAATTTGATATCTGACAAAGCTTTAGATCCTATTTGAATTGAGTATAAACAAAAATTTGTTTCCGCTGTAAATCTGTTTTTGGAGTTGATAGATCATCTAAGCTTGTAAAAGTTTTTGATAATCTATTCATCCCCCCCTTCTAGATTATCACTAGAGGGTATCTTGTTTTTGCGTTTAAACTCGTTCTAAAGGGACCCAACACCCCTTTTATTATTCCATTGAACAAGAACCAGAAAGGCGTCTTCTTTATCTCTCTTAGGTGGCAGTCTTCAAATCTCAATTCCTTCAATTCTTTGATGACAGTCTTTAAGTTACTCCTATAATATGTTGTATTCTTCTTCACTGTGATACTCCCTGAAATTAAATTAAGTTGTGCATTAAATATCTAAAAATTCTATTAGTCTGTAAATTATACACACACAATTTTGAAATGTCTCTCCATCCAGTTATTCAAATACCAAATCGATTCTTTGGCTTCAGGTCCACATCGCTTCCATCTGATGTAGATTCTTCAAGTAATTCTGCTACTGGGCCAGTGTTATAACTTGAACTATCTTCTGTGTCGTTGCATGTACTTATGAGGTCAGTAACTTTTCATTATGATAACAAAATATATATATATATATATATATATATATATATATATTTTTTAAAAAATGAAATTATATTCCCATACAAATAACCTGCACTATCTGATTTAGTAAGCCTCCTTTTAGATTTTCTGATATGCCTCTTCTTCACAAGCCTGGGTTCGGATTCTTTGTTAAACAAAATTAACCCAAAAGAGAGAAAAAAAAGAAAAAAAAAACTTTAGATTTTCTATTCAGATACATTACAATTCACCAGGAGAAATTTAAGATAAATAAACATATTATACCAGAATCAGATGATGTTGTTTCTTTACGTCCAGTGTATTGTTGTAATCTCCTCTTCCGATTAGGGATTTCTTCAAATATTGACGTAAACTAAATAATTCTAAAATATTGAAACAATGGAAATGTAATATATCATTATAAAGAGTTAAAGTACCAGAATCTGATGCAGTACTATCATCTTTTGCCACGAATTTTCCTAAAAACAGCATAAAATAATCATAATTATGCAATAATCTACTTTTTGAAAGTAAATACGTTCAAATATTCTTTGAGCAAGTACTGTTACCTCTCATCGTTCTTGATGTACCTTCCCTCCTTTTTTTTCTCAACACTGATAGTCCATGTATAACAAGAAACAAAAAATTGCAATTTATATCATCTTCTTGCAATATTGTACGGAACAATGCAAGACCGCCGTTACACAATACAATTTATATTCTTCTATTACAGTGTATTCCAAGGTAATGTAATTCTATTCTCACATGTTGCAGATAATTTTCCTTTATTGCAATATATTCTAATGTATTGCAATTTTACCATCATATCAATGCATTTATAGCCCGGATTATTGCAATCTAGTAACTACTATTGCACTGCAATGCAAGTCTATTCTCACATGTTGCAGATAATTTTCCTTTATTGCAATATATTCTAATGTATTGCAATTTTACCATCATATCAATGCATTTATAGCCCGGATTATTGCAATCTAGTAACTACTATTGCACTGCAATTCATACAAATCTACATAAGCTATTTTTTCCCCTCATTGTGACAAGCAAACACTGTATTGCAATTCTAGTGGAAGCGTTACTAAAATACACATTGCAACTATATCATTAATCCTGTGATGAAAGCCTGACCTCTGCAATGCATCATTGGAAGATCAGTAAAACAAAAAAAAAAAAATCTACCTTTTCCATATTCACCTTTCGAATCTCTCACGTTGACAGCTATCTTCTTGTTTTTCACTGCCTCGTAATTAAAATCTTTCTTCAGCTTTGGTTTCACCATTTCCCCTGTTTGGAAAAAATGAAATCATTAAATAACCGCAAATTAACACAAATTTTCTGGTAATTCTCCTGTTTGCTATACGAAAGTAACTCGATTTTGAACTCATGTGTATCAATTCTCCATATATAATCATTATAAGAAACAATTTACCCGAGGGATAAATATAAACGAAGAAATTAAAATGTAAAATTTCATTTGCCAAGTATTACCGTAAAACCGTAAAATACAACGTACTCTGAGTAATTTAGGTATTATCATTGTCGGATATAGCTTTCTTACGGCAATGACGGTCTGGGTCTCGTCAGAAAACGCGTTCTCGGTGCTGGAAGTTATGCTGTCCGTGGTTGCTGAGGATCGAACTCTGGAGTTATTTTTTTTAAGGGGTTTTGAGCTGTTAGTCACTGAATGTTTGGGCTTTATCGGAGATAGCGTCGTCGGTGCCGGAATTTCGAGCTCGTCGCCGAAAATGGGTTTGAAGAGCGATCTTTGATTTCTACTCCAATTGCATGGATAAATGGGTTTCCAGAAACAGTAATTTTATAAAAATTAAATCAGTAAAAAGTTGTATTGGGAAGTGGTGCTGAATAGTAACTAATTAATTGAAAAGGGTATTACCGCCAGTTTCACATGTGAGTGGGAGGGTTACAATTGTATTTTCACTTTAAGTTTTGTATCTATTTGTAATAAGAAAAAAGAATTAGACTAAATTGTAATAAATTGTTATAGTTTGTACCCCTTGTAATCCCCCTTTCTAAAAATGGTGTGTAAATATAACTGGGCCTATAATTAACTAAAAGGTCCATTCATGCGGAAGCTAACTAAAACATTAAAGTAAAAAAAACCAAGGCCAGGATATAAGTCATTTTTCTCCAGCGCCTCCTTCCGTCCAAGCGCCGACGTCGTTGTTTTCTTCTCATCACCGCTGCCGTCGTTCCAGCGCCGCCCTTGCCTTCTGCACAATACCCACTTCGAACGACAACTTCTTTCCCCTCAGTTACTTTGCAGTGTTTGGGGCTTTGATTTTGAGGCTGAAAGTAAATTTTTTATTATTAAATTCATAATAATAATTTTTGTTGATTTTACTTATGATACTGATTCATTTGTTTTTTGCATTTTTTGTTATGAATCTTCTTCATTGACTTTTAAATATAAATTTCTTAATTGGCTTTAATTCTAAATGTGCTTATTTGTGCATACTACAATTAGTTAGTTGAGCCAACTCTTTCAAGAAAATCAGGGTGTAATGTTTGTCTAGTACTGCCGTACGTTTAGGCACAATTAAGTCTTAGATGTTCTTATTAGGCTTATTATTTATTTTTTTAACATTCCATTTTCATCTACACTATCTGGATTTATGATATCAATAGGTGGAAATATACTTATTACTGACACTGGGCTTCTTGGGATTTGTTTGTGCATTTCATGTTTTGTATATACCAGTCTCTAAATTCTTAGAGGTAATCATCTATTATTTTCTATATCTGTAGCCAAGTACGTATGTTGTGCATATAGCAACAAATCAGCAGATATATTGAACAAAAATAGATAAATAGCTGCTATTATTACAATAAATTTTATGGTAAAGTGACTTACCATGGTATTACTAAATTCTACATTCTGTGATTTTTTTACATTTGTTCTGTGAATTGACTTCCCCATCTTGGCCTTTCTCTTGTTCTCTTTTTAGAACTTCAATACGTGTATTAGCCTTCCGCCTCGTAAGACCGAAGGATTTGAAAGTTTAATGCCCAAATAATCTTTGATCAATTTCCAAAAGTGTGCCATTATAAAGGAGTGTCAATGGATTTCAAAATGTAGATGATGAAAAAGTGTGCTTAGCAGGTGTTAGCATAGAAATGCAATCTATTTATTTAGGTTTGGTTATTGGGATGTGGGGTGCAAATGCTTTTTAAGGTTAATTTGTAAATTTTAAATAATGTGCAACGGTTTCTTTAATGTGTTAACTAATACGTAACAGTTTAGGGAAATGGAGAAGGTGGATGGTTTAGTATGATTGATATAATTTATTGTAGTGGGGGAGGTGGATGGTTTAGTACGATTGGTATATGTATTTAGTTGAAACGTGTTTTGCCTAATGAATAATTACAGTTTAGAGTTTAGTTATAGATTTAGTAATGAGATTTTGGGTGGACAACACAAGTTTCAATATATGGTATAAGTTTTTGTTATTATATAGGCATAGATTATGAGCTGATAATAATTTAGATAAGAAATGTGTGCATTTTATTTTCCTTCCATTAATGAGCTGAGATGTATCTGCAGGTATTCTACGGAGGAAACATAATGGATGTATCTTGTGCATATGCACGATGCACCTGCTTCACTTCATGGAAGGAGCTTCCGTCCTCTTCACACATAGCTCTTCCTGTTACTAGGAACACACAAAAGCATATGCCATTGCCTATATTTGCACATGCACAGAAGGATTTAAGAGGGAATGCCAAGCAAGGCATTGATATGACTCCAAGTACCAGTGATGGAGGTAGTGGGGAGGCTGCCAAAGGGTCAGGGACTACAGCAAGAGGACGCCGTTTGTTGAAAGTTCGGGAGGAAAAGAGGAAACGTGAATATGAGCGTCTCCACAATTATCCAGCTTGGGCAAAGTAAATTTTTCTATGTCCTTTTCTTGTTTTTCTAACTGTATTTACAGCTATAGTGATAATAGCTATTTCATCGTGTTTGATATTGTGAAGGGTGTTGGAAGATGCATGTAGAAATGATTCTGAGCTTAGAGCCGTTTTGGGAGATAGCATTGGTAACCCTGAGCTCATGAGAAAAAGAGTAAGTTCCAAAGTCCCTTTCAATTGACGCTTGTATTTGGGTAAATTAGGCTCGAGGCATGACTTATCTAACTTTGATAGATCATAGAAGTGATATTGAGGGGGCACTTGGTTCAAAAAATTTCAATGAGCAAGAAAATGAGAATCAGTTTAGGGTAATTGAATAAACGATGATCAGTTTGCCTTCATCATACTTCATATAAGGTAATGAGACTCAAAGTAAGTTAATCATTAACCTATTTTGATTAACTTAGAAAGGAGAAATAAAAAGGGCACCAGTATCAACATTATCGACAAATTAACCATGAGAAAAGAGAGAAGCTTGCAAACGAACCACAAATGTAGCACGGGGTACTCCTCCTCTGGGCTGGTGTGCTTGAGAAGGAACACAAGGCAACACTGCCTTTCCGTGTGATTTGGAATGCCTATAGGAATTGAGGTAGAGATCCCATCTTGCCCTAACAAAAGATCCTACCTCCCCTCCTAATTCCTATAATTATTTCTCCTTAGTCATTCCACTATTCCTCGACCAACAATTATTTTTTATTGCCTCTTATTCCTATATTAAGCAAAAAAGTAACAATATAATCATCGTCAATGTAATTGATTCTCATTCCCATTCTGATTGAAGAATTTGAACCAAGCACCCCATGAGTGTTCTATTCGAAGGACTGACCAAATGAGGTTGCTTCATAGCAGTGCTGAGTGTCCCAGATAAATTATCGATTTGACTAAGCAATTATGTGGATCTGAAGATTGCTCACTCATCTAGGGGATCTGGAATTTCGTTGATTGGTCGATTGCCATGTACACTCAAAAATCTGTTTGTATAGAAAGTAGTCATCATTTTTTCATGTATAAGAAGCCACATACAAGATTTGGTATCAGTTCAAGCTTTCAATGTTGAATTATCATGCCCTTCAAAAAAAAAAAAAAAAAAAAGTTGAATTATCATGATCTAACAAAATAGTTTATTAATATGAAGATTGGAGTGCATATTATATGTTCTATGCGTATCTTTTTTTCCTCTGTTTTTACAATACTACTTCTATATGATGCTTGCTATTGTTAAATGTACATCTCTTCTTGAAACAGATCATACAAGGATAAAAGTTATTGTGATTTAATGTAACCTTTTTCTTTCCCTGTATCTGATAGGTTGAAGAAAGAGCTCGAAGGAGGGGGAGAGATTTCACAAAATCTAAAACGGGTTCTATCCTTGCATTCAAAGTTAGCTTTAGAGAGTAATGGTTCCTGTACTTAATTGAAACTATACGTCAGGAGTACTTAATTGAAAATATGCATATGGTTATATTTCATCTTAAATATCTTACTAACTAATACTGTTAGCAACTCACAATATTAGTGGTTTTTATATTGTGCTAAATGTCAGTGTAGCTGTAGGCCTGTTGCAATTCACGAATATTAGTGGTTGTATCTATTGCTTGGTGCCAGTATTGCTTTATGTGGAATATGTGTCCTGTAATATAACATTAGTATGGTGCATTTTAACTCTTCTCTTGCAATGTTTATGTTATTTTTATAATGCTAATCTTCGAGGCTATTATCATTAAACACTTTGAGCATTTCACATCATTTTATGATGCTTGATTTACTGTCTTATACTGACCTGTTGGTGATGTCTTCTGTAAAATTCACCAGTCCATCTCTCGATTCAGTGTGTTATTAAATTTGTTCATACTCCTGGAATCTGCTGTGTGAAATGAATAGAATGTCTTCTATAAAGCTGAAAGTATCTCAACTAACTTTGCGAAAATCTCCTTTTCTTTTATTTCCTATCTGTGAACTGTGGACAATTTGACTAGGGAGTGTCGCATGAAAATGATCATCAAGCACTTTAGATTATCGATACATTATCATATGATGCTTATAGATTTTATTGTGATTGCAGTTTTAATCCTCTAGATTCCTACATATGGTTTGAGTTATTCGGATCACCTTCTGATCGAGATGTGGACATTCTTGGTAGTGTACGTAGATTCTGACTTCTCTCATTTAACTACTTGGAAATCCAAATTCTCGTCATTGTTACTTGCTGTATCCTTTGAGTTTCATCCTTCAATGTCCATGCACATTTGACAGGTGATTCAATCGTGGTATGTGATGGGTCGATTAGGTGCATTTAATTCATCTAACCTGCAGGTTCGTCCTTCATGAGTTACTCTTTTGTTGCTGCACTGTAATATTTCAACTGTCTTATTTATATCTAATAATATGTTCATCAATTATTTTTACACCTAGCAAAGTTCTTGGCTAGTTTAATCTTCACTTTCATTTTCCTTCATACTCAAAATGACTCGTTAGGTCAAATTCATTCTAACACAGTTTTTTAGTCCTGTAAGTTATAAGTTATTTCGATTTTATTCTTATCAACTAATATGAATTGAAAATAGTCTGTAATTTTAATTTTTTTATGTTTTGGTCCGCAGCTGTAGGGTGTGAAACCTAACTTAACATAGTTTGATTTGTCCACACGGCAGAGTCTGACTGGTCAACTGAATGTTTCACCTCCTGCAGTTGGTTACCGGATCAAAATATGGAAAAATTAAATTTTACATGCATGACTTTTTTCTATTCATGAAAGTCAACAGGACTGAAATCAGTAAGGGAAATTTACAAAACTAAAAAAAATATTTTCCCTCCATTCCTCTTATAGTCATAACTCCTCATTTAAAATGTTATAAAGCTAATTTGTCTCTCATTAAATCATTTTAAGATTATGGAGTATATGCAAAATGTGATCTAAAAATTGCAGTTAGCAAACTCATCAATGGAATATGATCCTCAATACGATGCGGACAAGGGCTCTAAGGTGATGCCCTCATCTTTCCATGACATAAGCAACGTCGAATTCCAAGACAACTGGGGCAGGGTCTGGTATGAAATTATAGAACGTCGTTTTCTGTTTATGCCATACGCGGTTACTTTTTGATAATACGATTACTACCATTTTCGAACGTCTTAACAGGGTGGACCTCGGCACAGCTGATTTCTTTTCGATAGACGTTCTGCTTAACTGCTTGACTGTGTTGAGCTCAGAGTAAGCCCTTTCTATCCGGTTAATTTTACTGCATTATCATATGGTTTTATGATTTTATCAGGGACAAAACTGACAGAGCGGCCTCTTTCACAACAGATATGTGGGAATTCAGCAGGTTGTTTTTGGTGGCCGTCGGATGGGAGACTGGGAAGAAGGGATGACTAGTTCTGAATATGGGTACAGGTCCTTCAAAATATGAAGGATTATTTCAAGGGCTATATCTTTTAATATTCCCCCCACAAAAATAGACTTACTTTCTATTTTCATCTGTTCCACGAATATAGGCTTACTTTCTATTTTTATCTGTCCCACAAAAATAGAGCAGTTATTATATTTAATGTATCATTTATTTTTTCCAAAATAATATCTAAGTATTTATATAAGGGTAAAATAGGAAAATCAATTTTTTTTTTTTTTAATGTTAAAAACATAATTACTCTCATCTCTTAATTTGTGAGAGTGTGAAAATAAATATAAATGTATCTTTGTGGAATGGGGAGTATTTATTTTCTTTTTTTATTTTTAATTTATTTTAAGGGTAATTTTTACCTTATTTCTCTTAGCTTATCCTAACGTCTTATTTTAATCCTGGCATAAAAACTTTCATGCATGAGACATAATATCTTTTCAGGTTTTTGTGCTATTTTTAAAACTAAAATATCACAAATATTTGCAAAATCATCTAGTTACATGCTAGAATTCCGTCTACATTTATGTACAGAGGTACCAATTTGGTTGTCAAAATTGAAACATTGTTGGTTTTTTATTTGAACCGAAAGCCGCATTGTTCCGGTTTGATTCGGAACCAAAATAATTGTAATTGTGTATTTTAATATTCGATATTTTGTAAGGAATTTTGAAGAATCATAACCTTTTCGTTTTAATTAAAAAATCGGATGGATGAGATTAGATGGTCGGATGGATGAGATTAGATGGTCATTTAAGATTAATAGTGATATAATTTAAGTGGTTAGATTCCTATTACCTATGATGTAATGTTATGAGTTCGAGTTATCATTTAAAAAAATATTAATATTAACGTTTAATGGGCCTCCTAATCATTGAATGCCTCTATTTACTCGATATTTGTTAATGTTATGATAAATGCATAATTGCAACGGGCATGCAAGTTTATTTTGAAAAAACAAAGTGTAGAAAAGAAACAAAGAGGAAAGAAAATGACAAAAGTAAAAAGGAGAAGAACAAAAGAGGAAAGGAAATGGTAAAAACAAATTCTTTCCACTGATGAGTGTTTGTTAGTTCAATCATGCTAACCGTTCTTCGAGTATTGTAGAATCGGTTAAAAAAACTCTTGCTCCACATGCTCCCAACTGTCGATTGAATTAACATTCAGATTGATGTACCAGTTAAATGCATTTCCCTTTAGTGTGCGAATAAATTGCTTCACTAGGTGATCTCCGTAAGTACCAGCATCATTGCAAGTCTCTACGAAATGAGCAACATGTTGCTTTGGGTTACCCTTTCCGTCAAATTGTTGGAACTTAGGAGGTTGATAGTCGATCGACATCTTCAGATTGTCAATCCTCTTTGTGTAGGACTTAGCGTAGGTAAATCATGACTTTTAGCTTTTCTCAAATTTGTCCTTGATTGTGCCAAGTAATATCTCTCTTATCTGATCGATGTGGATTAAACCATCAGACTGACTGTGCTTTGTGATTGGATCTTCCTCCATTGGTTGTTGTCCACCAGATGTTTCAGCCACATCGTGCTCTTCCACTTGCTTTCCTTTAGCACGACTCGCTTCGCTGCTATCAACATTGCTCATAAGCTTAACGATCTGAGCATCTTGTTCTTGGACATGCCTCGAAAGTCCTTCAATAGCTTTAGTTAGGCTTGCTAAATGTTCTTCGATAGTTGTAGCATTTGTCGTCATTGTTGCGGCTATATTAGAAGCTGATGATCACGAGCTTGAAGTGGAACGGGAGTGGAACTTGCAGAGTTGTCCTCCTCATTTGCAATGTCTTGTGGTACTTCCTCGCGGTAGCATTGGGAGAAGAAGTGAGTGGTTGTAATCTCTTGACATACTTCTGGTGGTGACATTCACAGTTTCAGAATCCATAACTGAGGGTCCAGCAGCAGTCCTACCAAGCTTGATCTTGAGGGGCATCATAGAAGCAGTACTACCGAGATTGATCTTAAGGAGCGTCATTTCAATAGTCTAAATCCTTTGAAGAGAAGAGAGGTAGAAATGGTCCCACTGGGCGTGCCAAATTTTGTAAACACAAATTTTTGTATTTAATTAAATAAATAACAAAAATAGAATTTCAAAAATAATTTAATTAAATCAAACGATTGTTCAGGTAAAATCTCTAGTGCTCCTCTAATTCTCTCTTCGTGGTTGACTTTGACTTGACTTCCGAGTTTGTCGGGGTTGAAATCGTTGTTGGAATTGATCGTTGTTGATGAATTGTTGATGAACTTTGGAGGAAAAATTGCTGATCGGAGGGATTTAACACCTTGATCTCGGATCAAACGTTGCTTTTGACTTAGAACTTGAAGAATTCTGTAGGAGAAACACCGATCGGAGGAGTTTAACACCTTGATCTCGGATCAAACGTCGTTTTTGATGAAGAACCTAAAGAACTCCTTAAAAAAACTCTTTGAATTGCCGGACTTGATCTTCAGAGCTCGAAATCCAGTGTGTTCCAATGCTTTCTGTGTGTTTTTGTGTTCCTGTGTGTCTAGAATGGCCAGAATGAGATCCTATTTATAGCAAGGTTGTAAAAATTGAAAATCGAAAATCAGGCGTTTTGTGGCCGCCTAGCTTTTTTTTTTTAATAATAAATTTTATAAATAATAAATTTTATAAACAAATTCTCCAACACACTATGCTACAGCCTACAGTATAATACAATATTAATTTTATAAACAATAAATTGATAAATTCAAACCGTTAATCTGATAGGCTCGATGGCGGCAGAGGGCACGCAGCAGCGGGTGTGACGGCGGGCACACAGCAGGCTCAGCAGCGGCGCAAAGGCGGGCGCGACAGCAGCGGGCGTAATGGTGGGAGGCGCGGCGGTGGGCAGGTGAATTTTGAATTTGGTAATTAGGGAAAGTAGGGTGTGAATTGTGAAATTATGTTACTCTTCTTTTCTGCTCGATCCAGGGTTTTTACTTTTTAGTTTATTTAGTTTTTTTTTCTCTCAGCAGCCGGATTTTAATTTTTTTTTAATTAAAAAAAATTTGAGGCGGCTGATTTTTTTTGGACTGCCGCCTAGCTGCTTCGCCGCCTAGGCCCGCCTAGGTCCGTTTAGTCATAAAAAATGCCAAAAATGCCTAAACATGTAAAAAACGGGGCAACCGGCGACTGCCTAACGCCTAGGCGGCTGCCTAGGCCACTTTTTGCAACATTGATTTATAGATGGTGAAAACCCTTGGTTTGAAGGGTCTGACCTGTTGAACCAGAAAATATTCTTGGCATCTACAGATTTATGCTTCCATGATTTGATTTGTCGGGCTTTAAAGGCCTGATTCAATTTGTTGGACTTTAGATGCCCAATTCAATTTATTGGACTTTTAGAGGCCCAATTTGATTTATTGAACTTTAGATGCCCAGTTTAATTTATTGGAATTTAGAAGTCCAATTTGATTATTAGGCTTTAGAGGCCCAATATGACTTATTGGACATTAGAGGTCCAATTCAATTATTAGGCTTTAGAGGCCCAATCCGATTTATTAGACTTTAGAGGTCTAATTTAATTTATAAGACTTTAGAGGCCCGATTTTATTTAATGGACTTAGAAGCCAAATTATTATATTAGGACTCAATACTTGAATTGGGCCTAATTAATTTGACGGATCAATTAAATTATCAACTATTTATTATATTAGAAATTAAATGTATTTAAATTCCTAATAAAAAATAAATTTAATTGATATTTAATATGTAATTTCCACGTGTCATTTTTTGATTCGCCAATTAAATTTTGCTTGCTTACAACAATGTCTCATGTAAACACGTTTCACAGTGAAAATTGATCCATTTTACTAAAGAATATCAGTCGTAATAATTAAAAAATATAAATTATATTATACTAATTAAATGGTAATATCAGCCGTAATAACTAAAGGGTGTAACTTTTATTACTAAAGGAACTCAGTCGTGATAAATATAGGGTAATGACCTATATTACAAGAGTTTTTCAATCGTGATGACGAAGGGTACGACCATTAACCAACATTACAAAGGGTCCTGATAATTGAATGGTATAATTTATCTATATTACATATAAAAGTGGCTTAGGGGTTGGGAAACATTTTTGGATCCTTTTACCCTTGCCATCTTTTACATTATACAATTTGATCCTTATTCTTATTTTTTAATTTCCTCACCTTTGTCTCTTTTTCCCCCTCATTTCTCCTCCACCGTTTCACATTCTTTCCTTGCCTTCGTCTCTTCTTCCCCGATTCTTTCCCCTCCACCGTTTCTTCTTCAAAGAACCCTTCAACCTCAATCCTCGCTACAATTAATTGCTCTATTTTGTTTGCCACAAATTGATTCACATTTGTCCCTCTCCGATGAAACCATCAACACAATAACAAAAATTAGTTTTAACGATACTAATATTTCAATTACAATTATAAAATAAAATCTTTTTAAATTTCTCTAATTCTTATATTACCTTTTGAAAAAACGTAATTCTTTATTCAGTTCTAAGGTTAGTGATACCTATATTACTCAACATGCAGTAAAAATTGGATGAGATGGCACCACAAATGCAGTTATGCTAAAATAACTATATAAGTCCAATATGTTTGTACCACTCAAATTTTCTTGACCGCATCATACATGCAGTTATTGTAAAATTCAAGTTAAGATTAAGGACCCTCAACTAGATACTTCAACCAACAAGCTGAGTTTAAGGCTTTTCAACTAATTATGAAAAATAATGCAACCTGACATACAACTAACAAAAAAAAAATATGTCATGTAATCCTGCACATTTAACGACAACGTGCAATGCACGTGTTTGATAGCTAATTACTAAAATATATATGTTGGGATCGAGATATCTAAAGAGTATTAGTCAATAAATTTGAATTCATTTTTGCAATGTGAATTTAATTTCACCATGAAACTTGTTGACTATATACACACTCTTATCTTATTTTACTTATTTGTTATCACAAATGATGCAAATGTATTTTCTATAGCAAACCTAAATTAAATTTCTAAAATCTATAAAATGGTCAAACAATGCAGAGACAAGTGCATAAATTTGACTACTAGTTAGCCAATAATTTTCCCTGCATTTAGGGTTCAATTTTTTCCGCTAAAATCAAAACAAATTAATGTGTTATAATCCTTTTACCGAGAAAAAAAAAGAAGAAATCCCCTTATATACAAATAGAGAGTTTGGATTGATGTGTCGTTACGTGATTAATTTTGATGCCGTATCGATTGTATGAATAGCATAATTCCATGTTGATGCGGATAAAAATATCAGGCCCAACTACACGTAGGGCCAAAATACGATCAGCCCAATAAGGCACAAGGACGTAACTGAATTCCCTCGATAGAGGGAGGTAAACCCGAGATGAGCCCGAGCCCAGATCGGCTGCAATAAGGTTACGAAGCCCTACACCTACCTACAGGTGGGCCACGAGGCTCAGGCCTGTATGAAGATGGGCCACGAGGCCCAACCCTAACTACAGATGGGCCACGAGGCCTAAACCTAACTGCAGGCCGCGAGGCCTGAACCCAACTACAGGTGGGCTACGAGGCCCAAACCTAGCTGCAGGGGGGCCGCGAGGCCCGGGCGAGATTTGAAGGGCACGCGGGTATTTGACCAAGCCCGTAGCGGTTACTTATCTGATAAGACCGAGAAACTGAGAAGTAACGAGCAGTTGAGATAATTAGGGCCCAAGTCAAGGAATATCTCCTAGGCACAGTCAGATTTCTTGAGAGAAAAGATATCCACGCACGACATCATGAGGAAACGTGCGGGATAATGCCCTGAAACCGTGATGACGGTTATCACTCTTAACGTATGTATAAATATGACTCTTAGAAGGGAGGTAAAGGTATCGATTAACTATCACTCTTACTTAGCTACTTCCTACGTACTTTCTTGAGTGTTTTCCGGTGACCTGACTTGAGCGTCGGAGTGCCTACGCCGGAGAACCCTCCGGCGTATTTTTTGCAGGTACGTTTCGAGAAGAGCTAGGGATCTTATTGCGTAAAGGCTTTACCCACGTGGAACCCAGATGGGAAAACGGACTCAGGCCAGTTTTTACGCATCACATGTGTTATGTTTTGAGAGAATTTATTTATGTCAAATGATAAAATGTAATTACATAATTAATTTTTGAGTCATTTACATATAGGTTCAAAACATTTACACAGAAGCACAAAATTTCATGCTTGGCGATGCCTTTGGGACCATCTCCCCACTAAGGTAAACCTCTTCAATCGTGGCATTATTAATTCTAGCGAAACAAATTGCATCTTATGTGGTAATGGGGAGGAGACAATAAATCATATTTTGTTTGAATGTGGAGTTGCTTATGAATTTTGGATGAATTGTTTGCATTGGGTTGGATTGAATATGCCTCTACATAATGGCCCCCTTCAGAATTTACATATGTTTAATGGGATCTTGAGATCTAAATGGAAAAAAAAGATTTTGGTGAACTTGTAGTTGGACGCAATATGGATCATTTGGAAGGGGAGAAATGCGGTTTTGTTTTGAAATGAGGTTTTTTCTACTAGCAAACTACTAGGAGAACTCAAGGGGAGGCTTTGGAGGTGGAACATAGAGAACATAGGACTGGAATTAAATTCTACTGCTGCTGAGTGGTTTAAGAACCAAAAGCTCTTTTAAAGTTGTGGTTTATATTTGTAAATTTGAGAGGGTATATTCTGTTGTAAAAATGAGTATTCCTGATACCCTAACTTTCTTTTTGTGAATGAAATTTTTTTATTGACCAAAAAAGAAAAAAAAAACATATTTATAATTTTGAATTTCTTTGAACCTATTTGTAATTTTCCCTTAATTTTATGCATATCTATATTACTAATAGGGAGTTTGTTTTTGCTTAGGTGTCAACTTGTGGTGAATTTTGCTTCGATGCCAATTTTTAAAGAGTTTGTTTATGTGTAATGATTATGTGTCAATGTATAATTAGTCACCTATAATTATTAACATGATGAGTAAAATGATTAAAAAGGATTGACTCAATTAATTTACTTTATTCCACCCTAATGAATATATACATAAATATAAGTATTATTAAAAATATTTAATCTAATCATATATGATATTTATTGCAAATATACGATATATATACTATTCGGAGTAATATTTATGCAGCAATTATATATAAAAAAATCTATTAATCGTCTCTTTTTTTATTAATTGTAAAATAAATTTGAAACAAATCTTATAGTAAATTTTAACATGATTATAATAATTCTAATACCTAGCATGAATTGTCATACAATTAATATTATCATTATTTAAATTTAATATTATAATTACACAAAATTTTATACATATACATTATTTTAATATATATATATATATATATATATATATATATATATATATGATGCGTGAAAACTGACCTGGTATTTCCCCATATGGGATAATGCCGAGTTCAGCTAGGTAACTCCACGTAATCACCTTCTTCGTGAATATATAAACCTGCAAAAACACGCCGGATGGTTCTCCGGTGTAGGCACTCCGACGCTCAAGTTAGATAACCGGAAAACTCTTAAGAATAATCTATTCCGTTATTCAAGTAGTTAATTCATAGCTATCCTTTTACCTTCACTTTACCTTTATACACGTGAAAGTTACAACGGCGGTTACCAGCTCCCCGCTGGTTGCCCATCGTGGACTCCCCACCTCCGATCGTGGTCATCCCACTTTCTGGAGACTCCGTCCACCTCGTTTTCCCACCTCGTCGGACTGGGTCAACACTCTAGGATCCCAGGAATATTCCTTTCTTGGGCCCTAATTTTTCTTAGATATCTCAACTGATTAGTTCAGCTCAATATTTACTCATTGTTGTGGAGATATGGGCCTGAAGGCCCCTATATCCGAGGTTTGCCCCTTATCTGGGCTCACGGCCCACCTGCAGCATATTAGGCTCTCGGCCCAACTGCCACCGAGGTGGGTTACTCCTCGACTCAATCTCGCACCTCAGAGAGAACGAATCGCGCTCGTTCTGGGCCCAACCTTATTCGGGCCTACCTCTATTTGGACTGGGCATATTTTCCCATATCAACTACTCCCCCTACTCCAGTGAGCGGATTCAGCTTACCTAGAGTACAAGGGAAATAGAACGGCCCCTTCTTCATCTTCCATTCACTATAGCTTTCCGCCTCTCTCGCCCCTACTGCTTTCAAACTCCTCAGCGACACCTCGTATTCCGCACGTTTTATCCATCAGTCACATCAGCGCTTCCACACGCAACCCTCGGTCTCTTTCCTGTCAAATCACTATAAATTCCCTCTTTTTTATTTCCTTTTCTCCTTTTACTCTTTCTTCTTTGCCAAAATTTCTCTGTTTCTTCTTTATTCTGCCATAGACTTCGTCGATTTTCCTCCTCTCCGTCTATTGTCTCACTCCAGTTATCCAGGTAAGATTCCCTTTCTATTTTTCTTCTATAATTTCCCTTTTCTTTCTTTTTTTTTTTAAAGATTCTCAGTTGAAATATGTCTGTTCCTCCACATTTCGAAAACCCCCCTTCTCCACGGAGCTTTCACCATTCTTCCGTTCCTGTTTCTAAGAACCCTCAACCTTCCATCTTCATCGACTCCGGGGGAGGGGATAAGACCCGTTATTGGGATTCTTATTCTGGACCCTCTAAGCTCCGCAAGAAATCCCTAGACCGTTATCAAGAAGAGGGTTTGATCCCCAATTCTTATCGATTGACCCTTCCTAGCCCTCAGGATAGACCCAATTTAAGTAATCCTCAAACTTTAGCTTTTTGTCACGCTCAATTCGAGGAGGGACTCCGCTTCCCTCCTCCAAAATTTTTATGCGAGCTCTCTAATTTATATCAGATTCCTTTAAATCAGTTCGCCCTAATGCTATCAGGATGATGCTTTTCTTTTATGTGTTGATGAAAGGCAATGGTGGAAAGCCCACCGCCGAACTCTTTTTCTCCCAGCATTCCTGTAAAACTGTTGGCCCCTTTTACTATGTTAGTAATAGGGTAAAAAACTCATGTTTATTTTTGGGGAGATCCCCAAACATCAACAAGGAATGAAGCAATCACTATTTTTTGTGACTCCCCCATCCCCCTGACTCTTCATGCATCAAAGATAGGTTTATAAGAACCCGTCTCCATCTACTCTATCCCTTCAAGTTCATTCGGCCACTAATCGCCGCGTGATCGAAAATTTGAACTCCCATGTCTCTCAACACGATAATTTTAACTTGCTTGAGATTTGCTCAAACCCCAGGCTTTTATCCCACTTCAACCTTAGTCCCGTAAATCTCCCCCTTGAGAAGGATGACGGTAAATGTGTTAACTATTTTACCTTTCTTTGAACACCTCTTTTAACTCCTATGTTCTAATGTGTTTTTCTTCTACACAAATGCTTTGGCTATCAAAGGTATTGGAAGGCCTAGCAGGTTCCACTGACAACACCCCCTCTAACTCGGCCCCGCTCAATGAAGCCGAAGATGCTCCTCACCACTCCCCACCTCCAGAGGTTGAGGAAGCTGACCTTCCCCCTCTCAAGAGGGTGAAGACCAGGAAAGGAAAAGCTCCCCTCAGCTAAAGCTCGCTACCATCAGAAGGAACTCCCCGCCACAGGTACCGCACCCGAGGGAGTCAAGGCATTTCCCCAGCCCCGATAGATGTGGAATCTCACGCTGCCAGCTTCTCTACGGCAAAATTCTTCAGTGAACTGATCTCATCTCACGACTGTGAACGGTTTTTAAGCCTCTCCCACGACCAGTAGCAGGTACAAATGTCTAGCCATTTTGCCCAGGTCTCTCTTCATTCGTCTCTGTTTTTTATAGCATTCCTTGCTGAATGATATCTCATATTTCCCTGTTTTCTCTTACTGTACCCAGTTAGGTGTATTGCTTTCAGGATTGTGGAATCCATAATCGTCTCCCCGCTCCCGACTTCAAGAAATTAGAGGACTCTCTTGCCTCTAAAAGGGAGAAAAGCTCGTGTGCCCTCATCTGCATTCAAAAGTTGGAATCCAGGGTGTCTCTTTTTGAACTAAAAACGTCCTATCTAAAGGAGGACTTGAAGAAAGCCCAGGCGGCCAGGGAGGCCGCCGAAAAAGAAGTGAATAATATCTCTGTTCACCACTCCCTGCAAGAGGCCCGCATTCATCAGGAGGGTATCCTGCAAGGAGCCCGGTCCCTGCTCCAGTCGATGTTCCAGGCCGAACCTGGCTAGAAATGTCTATAGTCTTTGCAATTATCTCTCCGACGGACTTACCAGGAGCACTCAAGTTTCCTAGGCGACATGGCCCCCCACCTCCGGTACGCTTATGAGTATTGGTTCGACGCCGCTGTCAGGCAACATTCAGATGCTGCCTTCACTGGGGAGTTTGATAAGGTGGGGCCATTGGCCACATTCCCGCCTCTCCTCGGCTTCAAAGGAGACCAACCCCACGAGGGATATTGAGGAAAAGTGGTGGCTCCCGGTAATGAGTCAAGCCATTTCGGAGCTCGTGCGAACAAAGATAGCCTTGGCCTCGCTGGAGCCCATGCAGAAGCCCCTCTGCCCACTATCATTGGATATCCCTCTCACCCGCCTGGAAGTGTGCTAGGAGCAAGCCAGAGAGACGGACAGGTCTGCTCAGCTCCCGGATGAACCTACTGGTCCCCCCTCCTCTTAAGCTCTTATTTATTTTTACTCTTAAAAACAATCTCTATGGATGTAAAACAATTCACTTTTTTGGTCGTTGGTGCTGGTTTATGCACCTGAACCTGCTATTTCCCCCTCTTGGGGGGCTATTGTCATGTTTCGGTACTTTCCCTCCCTCTCTAGGAGTTGCTTTGAATAGATGCTCCTCCCTTGCCAGGATTTATTTGCTATATTGCGTGCTTCTTACTCCCTTGCCGGGAGTTTATATGCTTTACATGCCTTTATATCTTGTGCATGCTTGCTGCTCTATCTCCTAATTTTTTCCTGATTTTAGCATTCGATTTATCCATATAGGTTATTTATGTGAACATTTGCCAAGTTCTTTGGTGTTTCTTAATTCTTTGCATACTCAGGCTCTTACTTACTCAGTCTTGCTTGTGTTAACCCCGGGTAAGCCTCCAGGTTTGCCTACCCGTTCCGCATCAACCCTCCTGCTGTTATAACTTAACCAGGTGGTGTTTCTTGAAATATTCAAACATGCCTCGTAAAACTTAGCCTAGTTTTAGCCAGGCTATCCTTTATTCTCATATTTATCAAGCTTTTCTGAGCTCTGATATCTTTTATCGATCTTCGAAATGTTCAACTTAGGTTTGTTTGAGCTATGCCCTAGCTTCTATCCCGACAATCTGATCTCGACATAGACCAGTTAGATTTTGTAAGTTTAGTTTTCCTGAACCTTTAGCTTTAGGTCCCGTGACTCTCTCTCTGGGTTTATGAGTTAGTTAAACACTGTAGGTTTAACTTAGTGTTTCTTGAAGCTATCTCTTAGCTTTGTTTTTTAAAGCTATATCTTAGATTTGATTTTCGAAGCTATCTCGTAGCTTGTAATCAACCCTCTCTGTTTCGTTAAACACTGTAGGTTTAACTTAGTTTTTCGAAGCTATCTCTTAGCTTTGATTCTTGAAGTTATCTCTTAGCTCGTAATCAACCCTCTCTAGGTTTAACGTTTTGTTAAACACTGTAGGTTTATCTCTTAATTTTTTCCTGGTTTTAGCATTTGATTTATCCATATAGGTTATTTATGTGAACCTTTGCCAAGTTCTTTGTTGTTTCTTAATTCTTTGCATACTCAAGCTCTTACTTACTCTGTCTTGCCTGTGTTAACCCCGGGTAAGCCTCCAGGTTTGCCTACCCGTTCCGCATCAACCCTCCTGCTGTTATAACTTAACTAGGTGGTGTTTCTTGAAATATTCAAACATGCCTCATAAAACTTAGCCTAGTTTTAGCCAGGCTATCCTTTATTCTCATATTTATCAAGCTTTTCTGAGCTCTGATATCTTTTATCGATCTTCGAAATGTTCAACTTAGGTGTGTTTGAGCTATGCCCTAGCTTCCATCCCGATAATCTGATCTCGACATAGATCAGTTAGACTTTATAAGTTTAGTTTTCCTGAACCTTTAGCTTTAGGTCCTGCGACTCTCTCTCTCTGGGTTTATGAGTTAGTTAAACACTGTAGGTTTAACTTAGTGTTTCTTGAAGCTATCTCTTAGCTTTGTTTTTTGAAGCTATCTCTTAGCTCGTAATCAACCCTGTCTGGATTTAACATTTTTTTAAGCACTGTAGGTTTAACTTAGTGTTTCTTGAAGCTATCTCTTAGCTTTGTTTTTTAAAGCTATCTCTTAGCTTTGATTTTCGAAGCTATCTCTTAGCTTGTAATCAACTCTCTCTGGGTTTAATGTTTTGTTAAACACTGTAGGTTTAACTTAGTTTTTAGAAGCTATCTCTTAGCTTTGATTCTCGAAGCTATCTCTTAGCTCGTAATCAACCCTCTTTGGGTTTAACGTTTAGTTAAACACTGTATGTTTATCTCTTAATTTTTTCCTGGTTTTAGCATTCGATTTATCCATATAGGTTATTTATGTGAACCTTTGCCCAGTTCTTTGGTGTTTCTTAATTCTTTGCATACTCAGGCTCTGACTTACTCAGTCTTGCCTGTGTTAACCCCGAGTAAGCCTCCAGGTTTGCCTACCCGTTCCGCATCAACCCTCCTGCTGTTATGTCTTAACCAGGTGGTGTTTCTTGAAATATTCAAACATGCCTCGTAAAATGTAGCCTAGTTTTAGCCAGGATATCCTTTATTCTCATATTTATCTTGCTTTTCTGAGCTCTGATATCTTTTATCGATCTTCGAAATGTTCAACTTAGGTTTGTTTGAGCTATGCCCTAGCCTCCATCCCGATAATCTGATCTCGGCATAGATCAGTTAGACTTTGTATGTTTAGTTTTCCTGAACCTTTAGCTTTAGGTCTCGCGACTCTCTCTCTGGGTTTATGAGTTAGTTAAACACTGTAGGTTTAACTTAGTGTTTCTTGAAGCTATCTCTTAGCTTTGTTTTTCGAAGCTATCTCTTAGCTCGTAATCAACCCTCTCTGGGTTTAACATTTTGTTAAACACTGTAGGTAAAACTTAGTGTTTCATGAAGCTATCTCTTAGCTTTGTTTTTTAAGTGCCCGTTTGGTAGGCATGTTTAGCAATAAGATAAGGACCTAATTTATTAGGTCATTATCTTATTGCTAAACATGCCTACTAAACGGGCTTTAAAGCTATCTCTTAGCTTTGATTTTCAAAGCTATCTCTTAGCTTGTAATCAACCCTCTCTGGGTTTAATGTTTCGTTAAACTCTGTAGGTTTAACTTAGTTTTTTGAAGCTATCTCTTAGCTTTGATTCTCGAAGCTATCTCTTAGCTCGTAATCAACCCTCTCTGGGTTTAACGTTTTGTTAAATACTGTAGGTTCAACTTAGTGTTTCTTGAAGCTATCTCTTAGTTTGTAATCAACCCTCTCTGGGTTTAATGTTTCGTTAAACACTGTAGGTTTAACTTAGTATCTCTTGAAGCTATCTCTTAGCTTGTAATAAACCCTCTCTGGGTTTAATGTTTCATTAAACACTGTAGGTTTAACTTAGTGTTTCTTGAAGCTATCTCTTAGCTTGTAATCAATCCTCTCTGGGTTTAATATTTCGTTAAACACTGTAGGTTTAACTTAGTATTTTTTGAAGCTATCTCTTAACTTGTAATCAACCCTCTTTGGGTTTAATATTTTGTTAAACACTGTAGGTTTAACTTAGTGTTTCTTGAAGCTATCTCTTAGCTTTGTTTTTCGAAGCTATCTCTTAGTTTTGATTTTCAAAGCTATCTCTTAGCTTGTAATCAACCCTCTCTGGGTTTAATGTTTCGTTTAACACTGTAGGTTTAACTTAGTTTTTCGAAGCTATCTCTTAGCTTTGATTCTAGAAGCTATCTCTTAACTCGTAATCAACCCTCTCTGGGTTTAACGTTTTGTTAGACACTGTAGGTTTAACTTTGTTTTTTCTTCTTTTGTTTTGTATTTAGTTCGCAAATACTCATCACATTTGCTCTTTTTATCGCATGCTTTCTAGCATTATAATCGTTATTAATTTTCATATAATCGATATGTATTATAATGCAATCACACCATTGTACTATCTCAATCATAATCAATCGCAAAACTCACAAATAATGAATAATATTTCTCATTAATCAAAGAATAAAGCTGTTCCATTGACCATAATCGATCAATACAAGTCATAACTAACTTGGCCGGCCTCTTTAAAAAACCTCCCTATAGTAAAACCCAGTGGGAAACTTGTAGGCAGGGAAAAAAGAGTACCAGTGAAACGAAATTACATCATACTCATGAACACAAACGAAGTAATCCTAAAGACAGAAGACATAAAACATAACCATCTACTTGCAGCGAGGTGGGTATCTCCTTCAAGCATAAAATTTCTTTAAGTGGCAGATATTCCAAGGCCTTGCAATTCGATTTCCTTCCATGTCTTGTAGTTCGTAAGCCCCTCCTCTAAGGAATTTTATCACTTTGTAAGGCCCTTCCCACTTTGGATCCAGCTTTCCTATATTTTTCAAGGCGTCAGCTTGTCTCAGCACCAAGTCTCCCTCCTCGAACCTTCGGGTTACGACTTTCCAGTCGTAAGCAGCTTTAATTCGATTCTTATATTTTTCAGCCTTCAAGTGAGTCATTTCCCTCTCTTCCTCGAGCATATCTAAATTTTCTCTCATCAACTCCTTGTTTCTACCTTCCTAGAAGTGGGCTAGATGATGTGTTTCCATTCCCACCTCAAAAGGTATTACTGCAGCTGCCCCGTACACCAGGTGAAAAGGGGACTCTTCCATTGGTTCTCTGGGGATGGTTCAATATAACACCCCAAAATAATTATGCATAAGTTGATTAAATTTTATAAGTGAGTGCATCTATTAAATTACACACTAGCATTTTCTAGCAAATAAATATATATATATATATATATAAATATATATATTCTTTATTTATCTTAATATATATTCATGAATATAAAAAAAGATAAATCAAGTTGCATGTTATCACTTGGCAACTTGCGCCAGTTTTATCGGATGTACTAGGGACAATATGATGAGGGTAGAATATCAGTAGGGTAATTAATAAAAATTTTTTTTTTGCTATAAATAGCAATGGAACTCAGTTCCGTTGAGAAGAAGCACCCTCGCTAAAAAAAATCATCTTTATAGTATAACTGATATTATTAAGGTGATATACTTCAGAAGGTGGGGATTTACTTCTACTCTTAAATGAGTTATAATATTCAAGTATTGCAATTATTAAATTTTATTATGTAATTAATATTCATGTTAAAGTCTGGCCCAGCCAGCAATTTCATGTTAAGCCTGGCCCAACCAGCAATCTCATGTTAAGCCTGGCCTAGCCAGCAAATTCATGTTAAAGTTTGGCCCAGCCAGCAATCTCATGTTAAGCCTGTCCCAGCCAGCAAATTCATGTTACGTCTGGCCCAGCCAGAAATCTCTCGTTAAAGTTGATATTGTCAGCACTATTACAAGTTCTACAAGTTATATATTATTTACATTATTAAAATTTAATTTGTGCAATTATGAGGTTAACCCACTAAGTGTATTTTCACACACTTACCCCCCTTCCTTAAATATTTTTCAGTGCAGGAGTTCGACATGGAAGGATGAACCGGGATGTTGTGGCCAAGAAACAAGAAATAAGAAATAATAAATTACTACTACTCTATTTTTTTTTATTTATTTTGAGGGAAGACTTATGGTTTGTAATTAATTATGTGGTTAACTCATGAATTTTACATATTCTGAAATAAGCTTTATTATTACTAAATATCTTCTGCTGTAATTTTTATAATCATGCTCTACATGTTTAATTATATTACAAGTATTTATTTATAGAATGTATTTCTTATTAAATGTAATTACTTAGTAACGTCTGATTGGAGTGAATTGATGCATGTTTTTAGGGCCTATTTTAGTGCAAAAAGTGAGCTAAAGTGTTAGTTTTTGTGCCTAAATGTGAAAAGTATCACTCTTTTGCCTAAAAAGTATTATTTGTGAGGTTTTGATATTTTTCGTCCATTTTGCAGGTAATTCGGTGGATTTTTGCCAAACCGAGAGTACCATTAGGCTTAGAATGAAGAGACGGACATCCGGGACGAAAATAGGGGTAGGGGCCGAAGCCCCGCGCGAGAAAAATGCCCTGGACTCGAGCTCTAGTCGAGGAGCAAGAGCCTCGAGTCGAGGGCTGTGCAGAGAAAGGCAAAAATTGGAAAAAGGCAGCAGCCTCGACTCGAGGCATGACCCTCGAGTCGAGGGATGGGAATTTTGCAGGGATCTCGAGTCGAGGCCTGACCCTCGACTCGAGGGGGTAATTTTCCAGAATTTCGTTATTTAATGAGGAGAAGCAGGGAGACTCAGATAATCTTTGATAGTAGCAGTTAGTAGCGGTTTTGGGGCGATTTCTCAGGCCCCAAGCCAAATTCCTTCCTTAGATTAGAGTAGAAGTGAGAATTAGGAGTAGATTTCCATTAGTTGTTGCTAGATTAGCCTTAGATTAACATTTGATTCTTGTAATCCTTTCAATTCAAGCTTGTAGTTCCTTTGGAGATCTGTGTTGAAGACTCAAGCATTCCTATTTTGGTTAATTGAAGATCATTTGGTGATGTTTTTCCTCTCTTGTCTCTTAAATTTCTTAATTGTTGTGATTGGCTTTGTGTTTGATTCATTCTATCTTCTCCCCATGGGTATTGTTTGTGGTACCATGGGCTAAATCTCTCTTGTGCTTGGGTTAATTGAAATTGATGATGAATTGATTGATGATGCTATAATTGTTGATGATTGGAGATCAATTGAGTAGATTGCTTACTAATTGTGATTCTCATTTGTGCTTCATGCATAATTATCTCTTTAGATTAGTGTTTGATCACCCTAGCAATAGGCGAGAGTTGCGCTAACGTGATCCGGTATTAATCGGGTGATAATTGTGTATGAATGTGTGGATTGGGTGCTTCGGAATCGAGAGATTAGTTGCACTAAGGATACTCACATTAGTTTTCTACCTAATTGTGATTCTTAATTGTGCTTTGTGTGAAATTGTCTCTTTTGATTAATGGTTGATCACCCTAGCAATAGGCGAGAGTTGAGCTAACGTGATTAGGTGTTGATCGGGTTTCAATTTTGCATGATTGTATGAATTGGGGATTTCTACATTGAGAGATGGGAAAGACTAAGGATACTCACATTAGGCATTGTGATTTTAATGGAGTGATTAATTTCATGATGGTTTATGCTTTCTATCTTAGTTGATTTGCAATTTGATTCAATTGTAGCTTGTTAATTGATGATTCATTGATGGATGTTAATCCTAGCACCTCTATCCCACCATTTAGTGTTGTTTTTTGTTATTGCATTCTAGGTGTTCGATCTATTGCTTGCTTGTTGTTTAATTGTATTCTTGCTTGTGTTTTGTTGTTTTTGTACCAAACCATTGTTGTAACTCTAGTCACTAATAACTTGTATTTCTAGGACCTCATGTGCATACTTTTTCCCTTGGGTTCGATATTTTGTTGATTGGTCTTAATAAATCTTACCCTATACACTCCAATCAACGTCTCAACATTAATTTTAGTATATTTTATACTAAATAGGGGCGTTACAGCGTGGTATCAGAGCGGGTTTAAGATTTTGTAGACTCGCTCAAAATTATAATGTCTAAGTAGAAATATATATATATATATATATATATATATATATATATATATATATATTTTTATATGAGATAAAATTAAAATATATATATATATATATATATATATATATATATATATATATATATATATATATACCGTAGGTCAGTAAAGGCTAACAACCTTGGTAATTTAAAAAATGATAAAGCAGCTGCCAATCACCCTAAAAGAATAATTTTTTTGCATAAAATTTTGTGTGTGTATAAGGCAGCTGCCATTAACCCCATCCCTTCCTCTATATATATCTATACATGCAAGAAAAAAATTTCATTTCCTGCAAAAAAAAAAAAAAAAAAAGTTAGGAATAAAGGAAGGAACGTTGAATGCCATAGCTCCGATCATCCATCCACGTCGAAAATCAAGTAAGTATATTATTAACATTTTATATACTGATTATTTATTATCTTATACATAAATATATATATTCTATTACGTAACATAATAACCCTATTAAAGTAAAAGTTATGTTTTGAAAATCCTCTTGTGGTGATTAGAATGGACCCGGTCGAATCGTACATTACTACCAGGATGCAAAGGTGTATTACTCGTGGACGAGACGAAATTACTGACATCGGTGCCCATATTGGCGAGATGACAGCAATTTGGAGAATGTCCCATCGAATAGGAGCCCCAGTAAACGAAAATGAAGTATGCTGGGCATTAATCCACTCCCTACCAGATGCCTGGAAGTTCCACGCTTATCGCTTATATCTCAATATGACTGACGGATATGGCAGCGTATGTTATAGGTGTTTTTTCGGCTGGGCTGTACTAGGATTGGATCGGGGAGGGTCATCCCCCTATGCCTGAGCAAACCATTCAACAAACACATGGAGTTGTGGTAACCCAACCTCATATTCGTGAAGTGGCAGAAGCTAGTGTGGTTGGAGCAGGGCCCGTGATGTTTTTTCAATATGAGACTAACACTCAGCAATCCTCGTATGGATCATACTAAACCTATGAATAGGACTAGGATCTATCGTATTTTGTGTGCCTACTACTGATTCGCGGTGTCGTCCAAGATAAGCTTGGACTCATTTTGTCCTAGGCGTAGGATATACTATATTAACGCATATTATCGCAGCCCTATCATAGATAGATCCTATTTTTGTACGAAGAATATGTACTCTTATAAATTCCTGTATTTTGCGTTTCTGCTTTAATGACTATGATAATGTAATGATATATATATGCATATGCCCGTTTTATTATATTGACGTTCCAATACAACATAACAAAAAAATTATGTATATATATATATATATATAATATCACACATAAAGTAAACTATCAGTGTGAAATATTTTACTTAATTGCTTTAAAATTCTCTAAAACTATATTCACAAAATAGGGATTTTTTTTTTTCATAAATTATAAGGTAAACTTATGATTAATAAATTTGGTGAATAGATAATGAGTCGTGGACGTCCACACCGCACACAACTTCCAGCTCAGGAACCCCCGCTAATGACGATCTAGGAAATAATATCGCGACCATTCTTCGAGGCCTCGCACAATATTTTTCAGATTCACCCTCACTAACCGCACCATCCCCACAAACGCCCCGCAACAAGATGAGACCGTAGTGGAATAATTCAGACGTTACCGTCCGCCTACTTTTAGTGGAAAAGAAAGTCCTGCGAAAGCCGAAAATTGGTTAAGAGCACTTGAGAAAATATTCACACATATTGTGTGCACTGACGAGCAGAAGGTTTCATGTGCTGTCTTTCAATTGACAGACGAAGCAGACTACTGGTGGGAAGCTTACTGCCGGACAAAGACTGCAGCACAGAAGGCGTTTATAACCTGGGAAGAATTTAAGGAGGCAATGATCCAAAATTATATACCTCAATCGTTTCACGATCAAAAGGAGACGGAATTCATCCACCTCAATCAAGGTACCATGACAGTACTCGAGTACGAGCGGAAATTCAGTCAGCTCAGCAGGTACGCTCCTCACTTGGTGAACACCGAATTTAAGAAAGCTCGACGCTTCGAGAAAAATCTAAGGCCAGAAATCAGCAGCATTTTGGCTGGACAAGGAACATTGACCTACGCAGAGGCTTTTTCCAAAGCTCAGGAAATTGCCTCCCGACTAAAAATTGAAAATTCAGAGAGAAGAGTCGTTGAACTTCCATATAAAAGAAAGACGGTGAATCCAAATCAAGGAAGGGACTATACTCGCAATAAGCATGTTCGTCGAGAAGGAAGCACAAGTCAAATCCCACAAAGAACCAAACCAACGTGCCAAAAATGCGGGAAAAACCACGATGGGCAATGTTTGTACGGATCTGGATTATGTTACCACTGCAAGGAACCAGGCCATGGACTAACCAACTGTCCAGCACTCAGAACAAAGGAAAATAGAAGGTGGGACCAGCTCGTGTCTTTGCAATGACTCAACAAGAGGCTGCTGATGAACCAGGGACAATGGCAGGTATGTTGACCATTTCTGGTACACCTGCTCTAGTAATATTTGACAAGAGAGCCACACACTCGTTCATTTCCAAAAGAATGTTTGACAAAATAAGAAATGTCAATACATTAGTGGAAAGAGATTCTCTGGAAGTGAGTGTCCCATCAGGTACAATTATTCAAACCACTCAACTATGTAAAGACATAAGGATTGGTTTGGAAGATAAAAACCTGATAGCTGACTTACACGTCATTAACATGAGAGATTTTGACGTAATCTTGGGAATAGATTGGCTTACAACCAACCATGCCATCATTGTGTGTCATGAGAAAGAAGCGACTTTCCGAAATTCAGAAGGTGGAACAAACACTTTCTACGGAGCTAAAATAGGGACACTACCTCGAATAGTGTCGGCAATAAAAGCAATAAAGTTGCTTAAAAGGGGAGATTGCACGGCATTTCTAGTAAACGTTGTGCAAACCCAAACAGATGATATAACAATCGAAAAGGTGCCCATTGTGCGAGACTATAAGGACGTGTTTCCAGAAGACCTGCCAGGTTTATCCCCAAAACGCCAGGTGGAGTTTACGGTCGATTTATTACCAGGAGCAACACCAGTCTCGAAAGCACCATACCGAATGGCGCCAAAGGAGCTGCAAGAGCTGAAAGTACAACTACAAGAACTCTTGGATAAAGGCTTCATACGACCCAGTGTCTCGCCTTGGGGAGCACCAGTACTGTTCGTGAAAAAGAAGGATGGTACATTTAGAATGTGCATCGATTACCAAGAACTGAACAAACTTACCATCAAAAATAAATATCCATTACCAAGGATCGAGGACCTGTTTGATCAATTAAGAGGCGCTAGCGTGTTCTCAAAGATAGATCTAAGGTCTGGATATCACCAAGTGAGAATCAAGGAGGAAGACATCCCTAAAACGGCCTTCAGAACACGTTACGGGCACTACGAGTTCGTGGTGATGCCTTTTGGACTCAGCAACGCACCAACTATTTTTATGCACCTCATGAATCGAGTATTCCATCCATACCTAGATCGGTTCGTGATCGTATTTATCGATGACATATTGATCTACTCAAAAGATCAAAGTCAACATGAAGAATATCTCAAAACCACCCTTGAAGTGCTCCGAAGAGAGAGACTTTATGCCAAGTTCAAAAAATGTGAATTTTGGCTAAGTCAAGTCGTTTTCCTAGGACACATCGTCTCTGCTCGTGGAATTGAGGTCGACCCGAGAAAGGTAGAAGCTGTGAGCCAGTGGAAGACTCCAACGAATGTGAATGAGGTTCGAAGCTTTTTGGGATTAGCAGGATATTATCGTAGATTCATCGAAGGTTTTTCAAAGATCGCAGGGCCATTAACAAAATTGACAAGGAAAGTAGTCAAGTTTCATTGGACAAAAAAAAGCGATGACAGTTTCCAGGAACTAAAACGGAGATTGACTTCAGCTCCTGTCCTAACCATTCCAGAAGGCTCAGAAGGATTTATCATATACAGCGACGCCTCAAAACAAGGTCTGGGATGCGTGTTGATGCAAAAGGGTAAAGTAATTGCCTACGCTTCCAGACAATTAAAACTGCATGAACAAAATTACCCTACTCATGATTTGGAGCTCACTGCTGTGGTTCACGCCCTAAAGATCTGGAGACACTACTTGTATGGCGGCAAGTGTGAAATCTACACCGACCACAAAAGCCTGAAGTACTTCTTTGAACAGAAGGAATTAAACATGAGACAAAGAAGATGGCTGGAGTTGGTAAAGGACTATGATTGCACAATACTCTACCACCCGGGCAAAGCGAACGTGGTAGCTGATGCATTAAGTCGACAAAAGAGAAGTAAGCTAGTTTGCATAACAGATCAGGTACAACTAATTGAGGACTTTGCAAAGATGAGCATAGAAGTGGTGCCACCAAATACCACCCAAGCAAGAGTGGCATCCATGATGGTGAAATCTACCTTGAAGGAGAAAATCGTAGAGGCCCAGAAAGGAGACAAATTTTTAGAGAAAATGAAGAAGAAAGTCGAAGAGATTTTTCCTTGACACAGGAAAGTGCGATACTTTACAAAGGAAGACTTTGTGTACCAAAAGTAGAAGCACTCAGAAAAGAAATCATGGAAGAAGCTCATTGCACGCCCTACACCGCACATCCAGGAGGAACAAAGATGTATCAAGACCTAAAGAAGTTATTTTGGTGGAGAAACATGAAAGGAAGTATTGGGGACTTCGTACGAAAATGCATGACTTGCCAGCAGGTGAAAGCCGAACATCAACGACCATCAGGATTGCTCAAGCCAATCGAGATTCCTGAGTGGAAATGGGAACATATAGCTATGGATTTCGTGGTCGGATTACCAAAATCATACAGAGGGAATCAAGCTATATGGGTTATAATCGACTGCCTGACGAAATCAACGCACTTCCTACCAATTAAAATGACCTTCAGTTTAGACAAGTTGGCTCAAATTTATTTAGAGGAAGTCATCAGATTGCACAGAGTGCCTGTCTCGATAATATCAGACAGAGACACACGATATACATCGAAGTTTTGGCGGAGCCTACAGAATGCCATGGGAACCAAGCTAAATTTTAGCACTGCCTTTCACCCTCAAACGGACGGGCAATCTGAGAGAACAATCCAAACCTTGGAAGACATGTTGAGAGGTTGTATAATCGACTTTGGTGAAAATTAGGAAAAATTATTACCCCTAGTCAAATTTGCTTACAACAATAGCTACCAAGCAACAATCGATATGGCACCCTATGAAGCGCTCTATGGGAGGAAATGCAGATCACCTCTGTATTGGGACGAAGTAGGGGAGAAGAAAGTTTTAGGTCCCGAATTAGTAGAAGAAACTACTAGGATGATCAAGAAAATTAGGGAAAGAATACAAGCGGCTCAGGACAGACAAAAATCATATGCCGATCAACGACGTAAAAATTTAGAATTTGAGGTTGGAGATAAAGTATTCTTAAGGGTGTCACCAACGAAAGGTGTCTTTCGATTTGGAGTTGAGACCAAGATTTATTGGACCATATGAGGTACTCGAACGAGTAGGAGAATTAGCTTACAGACTAGCTCTACCGCCAGGGTTAGATGGAGTACATAATGTATTCCATGTGTCCATGTTACGAAAGTATATACCTGATCCCAGCCACATAGTAAATCAGGATGTGATAGAAATCGATCGTCGCTTAACATATGAAGAAACCCCAACAGCTATCCTCGATAGGAAGATTCAAAAATTGCGAAACCGCGACATTGCCTTAGTCGAAGTACAATGGAGTAGACATGGTCAGGAAGAAGCGACGTGGGAACGAGAAGATGAAATTTTAGCCAAATATCCAAACCTACTTTTGCCTGGTAATTTCTATAATTTCGAGGACCTTTAGTAGTAGGGGAGACTATAACAACCCAAAGTAATTATGCATAAGTTGATTAAATCTTATAAGTGAGTGCATCTATTAAATTAAACACTAGCATTTTCTAGCAAATAAATACATATATATATATATATATATATATATGTAAATATATATTCTTTATTTATCTTAATATATATTCATGAATATAAAAAAAAAAAAAAAAAAGGTAAATCAAGTTGCATGTTATCACTTGGCAACTTGCTCAAGTTTTATCGGATGTACTGAGGACAATATGATGAGGGTAGAATAGCAGTAGGGTAATTAATAAATAAAAAAAAAATTCTATAAATAGCAATGGAACTCAGTTCCGTTGAGAAGAGCACCCTCGCTAAAAAAAAAAAATTCAACTTTATAGTATAACTGATATTATTAAAGTGATATACTTCAGAAGGTGGGGATTTACTTCTACTCTTAAATGAGTTATAATATTCAAGTATTATAATTGCCCTTATTAAATTTTATTATGTAATTAATATTCAAGTTAAAGTCTGGCCCAGCCAGCAATTTCATGTTAAGCCTGGCCCAGCCAGCAATCTCATGTTAAGCCTGGCCTAGCCAGCAAATTCATGTTAAAGTCTGGCCCAGCCAGCAATCTCATGTTAAGCCTGGCCGAGCCAGCAAATTCATGTTACGTCTGGCCCAGCCAGAAATCTCACGTTAAAGTTGATATTGTCAGCACTATTACAAGTTCTACAAGTTATATATTATTTACATTATTAAAATTTAATTTGTGCAATTATGAGGTTAACCCACTAAGTGTATTTTCACACACTTACCCCCCTTCCTTAAATATTTTTCAATGCAGGAGTTCGACATGGAAGGATGAACCGGGATGTTATGGCCAAGAAACAAGAAATAAGAAATAATAAATTACTACTACTCTATTTTTTTTTATTTTTTTTGAGGGAAGACTTATGTTTTGTAATTAATTATGTGGTTAACTCATGAATTTTACATATTCTGAAATAAGCTTTATTATTACTAAATATCTTCCGCTGTAATTTTTATAATCATGCTCTACATGTTTAATTATATTACAAGTATTTATTTATAGAATGTATTTCTTATTAAATGTAATAACTTAGTAACGTCTCAACATTAATTTTAGTATATTTTATACTAAATAGGGGCGTTACATTCAATAAGCCCACAGAACTGATTCGAGCTTATCTACCCATCTACCTCTAGCTTTGTTAGCACAAAATTATTTTGATGAGTTAAAAGACTATTCCAGATGAGCAGACTATGATAAAGAACTGAAGACTAAGTTCTAATACTAAGCTGAGTAGATTAGGTCAAGGGTAGCTCAAGTCAGCTGAAGACGAGAAATCACAAGTCATCTGGAGACAACCTCAATCCTAGTCATCTGCAGGAGACAAGTATAAAGAGCTCAGACGAGGTCAAGACAAGCTGAGTAGAATAAGAAAGACGAGTTTTCACCAAGTCAGCTGCAGACGAGTAGGAAGAATCAGCTGAGGTCTCGAGCAATTTTCAAGATTAAGTCTGTTAAGCAGTTTCAAGTTTGTTAGAACTAACTAACAAACTAACTGTCTTTTTAGACTTATAAATAGGACTAGATTTTATTCTTTAACACACTTATGCATATTTGATTTTTCACACTATTCACTACTCAGATTTCAATCACAATCTTTTCACAAGTATCTCAAGAGAGTTCTCAAAAAGTTCTGAGTGTTTTTAGAACACTTTTCTTGTAATCTTCAAAATTCAATATTCACTGTAATAGTTAGATTTTATAGAAGGATTTAGGAGATTGAAGATTTGAAGATCTGTACAAGTTGTAAGCTGTAAGTTGAAAGTAAGAAAGTAAGTAGTAAGCAGAGTCCCTTCTTCAGATTGAAGAAGGAGAGTGGATGTAGGATTATTAAAATCCGAACCACTATAAATCCTGGTGTTGTTTCTTGCTTTCTTTAATTTCTGTTCAAATTACAATATTGTTAATTCAAGATTAAAGTTCAGAATCTTAACTAAAATCTGAATATCAACCTTGCTTTTGATCTTGTTAAAAGTTGAGTTATCAATTGTATTCCGCTGTGTTTAATCTGATATTTTGAATTGATTTTGAAAGATTTGAAAAATCTACAAAATCTATTCAAACCCCCCCTTTCTAGATTTTGTTCTAGGAAGCTAACTCAAGGTTATTAATCAACTCAACTTTCCAGGACCAACAAGTGGTATCAGAGCAGTGTTAAGCTGTTCTGATATTGATTTTTGGTCTTGAACAAGATTCTGAAGTTATCTTGATTTTCTTCATTTTCTTTCATTACTAACAGTGCTACTAATAAGCTTTTGTGGAGTATTTTGTTCTTTGTTTCATCATGTCATCAGGGAAAAATAAAAAGTCTAGGAATCTTCCTGAATTTTCCATTGAAGATTATGATTATTGGAAATTTAGGATGGAAAATCATCTGAAGGCCATTCATGATAGGATGGAAGAGGTCCTTGAGGAAGGTCCTATAAAGTTTTATCATGGAGGCACCAGCACTGGAGCTGAGTCAGCTGAATCAAGAACTAGACAAGAAAAGAAGAGTTACGAATTGACGAATGATGAAAGAAAGGTCCACAATCTTGACCAAGTAGCTCGAATCAAATCATCGAGACTCTTAGTAAAGATTGGATAGAAAAGGTTAAGAGATGCAAAACAACCAAAGAGATGTGGCAAACTTTAGCCAATGTTTGTGAAGGATCTGATCAAGTCAAGGAAAACAAGCTGCAGTCAGTCTTGCATACATTTGAAACATTCAAAATGAAAGAAAATGAGTCTATGGATCAGTTTGATGTAAGGTTGACCAATCTTCTCAACAAAGCAAATGACCTTGGAAAGAATTATTCGAGAAAGAGATTAACAACAAGATTCTGAGATCATTAACCAAGAGATGGAGGAAAAATCCAATATCCTTAAAGCAACTCAAGATTTATCCTCTATTACTCACCATACTTTATTTTCTCATCTTAAAGCTTTAGAGTATGATATTCGGATAGAAGATGAGGAAGATGAGATGGAATCAAGTACCTCATCTAAGTCTGTTGCCTTTGTCGAGTAAAGAAGACAAGGTGTCAACAGTCTGTAGGAGGAGCTGATCTATCTCTCGAAAGAGCGAGATGGCTTTACTTACAAAAAGGTATGATAAATTGAGAATGAAGTATAAGAGAAATAAATTGAGATTTGCGAGTAAGGATAGACAAAGATCCAGTTAGATAGGAAGGTGGATAAATCTTGAGATGATGACAAAAACAAGAGCCGAGACAAGAAGATACGAGATCACTGTCGGAAAGAAATACTTCCCGGTCCCGAGATCGAGACAGGGTGTGACATTTGCTATACATGCAACAAGCCGGGACATTTTAGCTATGACTGTCCTCAACTGACTCCTAAAGAAAGGGAAGAAAAGAGGAAGAAAAGAGACAGGAGATTTGCAGATCAAAGAGCTTTATTGGCTGAAGAAAAAGAGCCAAAGAAATCATCATCATCCTCATCATCCTCATCTGATTTCGGATCAGATGATGAGATCTGTCTCATGGCTAATGAGGTAATCTACTATTCATCGTCAGATAATGATTCTTGTCAGTCTGCATCTGATCATGACCAAACTGTTATTCATGAGTTATTGAGAGATTTAAAGACATCTTTGGCTGCTTATAAACAGCTAGAGAAAGAGAATTTGTTTTTAAAGGATCAAATTCAAATTCAAATTAAAGGCAAGCAGGTGATGAATTGCTCAGAGACTGAAGAAACATTCAAGGGGGAATGTTTTCTTCAGACTGAAGCTAGTACATCAGCCAGCTTACCTGAAAGGTTAGAAAATGAATTGAAAAATTTAAAAGACAAATTTGAAGTAGTCATGTCTTGAAAATGAATTAATTAAGAAAGACAATGAGAAGCTTGTCTTCAAAATTAGTCACTTAATAATTCACAATCGATAATAGATCATATTTTTAATACTTCTCAAAAATCTCATGACAAGACAGTCTTGGTTATGATAGGAACAATAAATCGAGATGTTCAAAAACCTAGAAAATTTGTGAAAGCATCTGTTCAATCAAACGATATTAAAATTGGTCCATGGAAACCAACTAGTCGAGATAAGGACTACATCTACCGATCTAAAACCAAGAATTCAAATGGAAACTCCCTATCGAGACTAGAAGGAATCCAAGAACCAAAATAAGAAGATATTCTTATTATAATTCTTTTGATGGAAGGAGCAAATGCTATCCTACATTTCCTAAGTTTAGGAAAATTACTCAATCTGAATACAACAAGTTATCATTTAAAAATGATATAATTATAGACAGATTTGGTAGAAAACTTGAGTCTGATTTATTGTCTAAAGATGAGATGTTTATTTGGATATCTAAAGTGATTCTTGACCCAAAAGGACCCAAGATCACTAGGGTGCCTCAAAACTAATATGTTTTACAGGATTCACAGGGATCATCACTCAAGGAAGAGATCTTAGCTTCAATATGGTACATTGATAGTGGCTGTTCACAACATATGACCCATAACAAGAAGCTGTTATCAAATTTTCAAAGCATTGATGGTCCAAGAATTTTATTTGGTGATAATAATTGTGGTCAGACTAAAGGTGTAGGTACTCTGATTGTCAAGGATATTCAGGTATCTGAGGTATATTTTGTTGAAGGTTTGAAACATAATCTGCTATCTGTTTCTCAGCTTTGTGATAAAGGTTTTCTTGTCAAATTTTCAAAGGATAAATGTGATATTTTAGATAATTCCTCAGATAAGGTACTATTAACTGGTTTCAGACATGGAAATGTCTATGTGGCCAACTTTAATAGTTGTCCCAAAGATACCTGTCTGATAGCTAAGGGTGGAGAAGATATCAGCTGGCTATGGCACAAGAGGCTTAGTCATCTGAATTTCAAAACTCTTAGTAAACTAGCTAAGAAGAACCTTGTCAAGGGATTACCTGAAAAACTTTTATCCACTAATCTTAAATGTGATGCTTGTAAAAAAGGTAAACAGCCTAGACACTCATTTAAGAGTATTAACTCCTCTTCATCTGAAAGAGTGTTGCAACTCCTTCATCTGGATCTGTTTGGACCTGTTTCACCTCTCAGTTTCAGTGGAAGGAAATATACTCTTGTTGTAGTAGATGACTTTTCTAGATACACTTGGGTTATATTTCTTTTCAAGAAAAATGAGACTATGAACAAGATTCCTGATCTGTTTAGACAGATTCAGAATGAAAAGGGTGTTAATATTCTTAAAATAAGGAGTGATAAGGGCACATAATTTTTGAATTCTTGTTTATCTAATTTTTTCAATGAGTGTGGAATTATTCATGAGACATCTTCAGCAAGAACTCCTCAACAAAATGGAGTGGTTGAAAGAAGGAATAGAACTTTGAAGGAAGCAGCCAGGAGCATGTTAGCTGAGTATGACACCCTACATAGGTTCTGGGCTGAAGCCATCAACACAGCTTGCTATACCCAGAACAGGTGCTTAGTTGTCAAAGACAAGGGTAAGACTCCTTATGAGATTTGGAAGGGTAAGATTCCAAGGATCTCATACTTCAAAGCTTTTGGTTGTAAGTGTTTCATCCATAACAATGGGAAATCTAAGTTAAGAACTTTTGATGCTAAAGCAGCTGATGGAATATTCTTGGGATATTCTAATACTTCAAAGGCATTTAGAGTTTTTAACAAGACAACCCTTTGTGTGGAGGAAACTCCTCATGTTGTTTTTGATGAGTTGTATTCCTGTTCAGATAAAGTGAATCAAATTTCTGAAAGTTTAGATAAAATTGAACTGTCCAAGTCTAAACATAGAACTGTTTATCTACCTAGTCTTGATTCAGAATCAGATGAAGAAGAATCTCCATCTGATATTCAGAAGACAACTTCTGATCAGACTCCATCAGATCAGACACCTTTGACATCAGCTGATCAGCGGAGGTCAGCTGATGAAGGGGGAACGTCAGCTGAGGTTGAGTCAGAGGAGTTGCCTACTGAGACTCAAGATGAGGATCCTTCTCCTCATATAGGCAAAAGGATGAGAAGCTATCATCCATCTGATCAGATTATAGGAGACCCATCTAGTAGTGTGCAGACACGAATGATGCTAGACTCTGAAAGTCTTTTCAGTTGTTATGTGTCGCTTCTTGAACCCAAGTCTATTGAGGAAGCCCTATCAGACCCAAACTGGATAACAGCCATGCAGGAAGAACTGCATCAGTTTGAAAGGCAAAATGTATGGGATCTAGTGGAAAGACCCTTACACAGAAAGATTATAGGCACCAAATGGGTGTTTAAAAATAAAACAGATGAGAACAACATTATTGTTCGAAATAAGGCAAGACTGGTTGCACAGGGTTACTCACAGTCTGAGGGAATAGACTATGATGAAACCTATGCTCCAGTTGCCAGATTAGAGGCAATAAGATTGTTCTTGGCATTTGCTGCATATAAATCTTTCAAAGTCTTTCAAATGGATGTTAAGTCTGCTTTTCTTAATGGTGTGTTACTTGAGGAGGTCTATGTAGAGCAGCCTCCTGGGTTTAAGATCAATAACAAGGTCTATAAACTCAACAAAGCTCTATATGGACTGAAACAAGCTCCCAGAGCCTGGTATGATACCCTATCTGATTTCTTGACATCAAATGGTTTTTCTAAAGGTAAGATTGATAGAACCTTGTTTAGAAAGGAAGAAGATGGTAACATCTTACTAGTTCAAATTTATGTAGATGACATAATCTTTGGTTCACCTAATCTGAAATTATGTGAAGAGTTTAGCATTCTCATGAAAAACAGGTTTGAAATGTCAATGATGGGAGAATTAACATACTTTCTAGGCTTACAGATTAAACAGATGAGTAAGGGTATATTTGTACATCAGTCTAAGTATGCTAAGGATCTGATTGAGAAATTTGGAATGACTACTAGTAGAGAAGTTAAAATACCTATGGCAACTAACTTCTCTATGGATTCAGATGAGCAGGGAATACCCACTGATGCAACGGAGTATCGTGGACTGATTGAATCTCTTCTCTATCTAACTGCAAGTAGACCAGACATAACTTTTGCAGTTGGGGTATGTGCAAGATTTCAGTCTAATCCCAAGAAAACTCATCTGGAGACGGCTAAGAAAATTCTTAGATATCTCAAAGGAACCTTGCAAGTAGGGTTATGGTACCCAGCTGATGACAACTTTGAGCTGACAGGTTATTCAGATTCAGACTTTGGAGGATGTAAGATTGATAGAAAATCCACTTCTGAAACTTGTCAATTCTTAGGCAACAAATTAATTTCTTGGTTATCCAAGAAACAGACATCTGTTGCCACCTCTACAACTGAAGCTGAATACATGGCAGCTGGAAGTTGTTGCTCTCAACTTCTCTGGATTAGTCAACAGCTTAGAGATTATAATATTCAAACATCAGCTGTTCCTATTTACTGTGATAGTAATAGTGCAATAGCAATGACTTACAATCCTGTTCTACATTCTAGATGTAAGCATATAGATATTAGGCATCATTTCATTAGGGATCATGTTGAGAAGAATGACATTAGGATTGAGAAAATTGCCACTGAATCACAAAGAGCTGACATTCTTACAAAACCATTAGCTGAATCTAGGTTTAAAGAAATGTGCTTAGAATTAGGATTACTTGATGCATCCTTAGCTGGTTTCTAATTTGTGTGCATCTGTTTTCTTATTTCTTGTCTTTTCTTTTCTTTAAATTAATGTCTAGAAAGAATTATCAGACTAGATATGTGTCAAAGGACAATCAGGTAGCTGATATCATTGATCTCCTTTTAGGAATCAAGAATCAAGGATTAGTCATATTGACCTTATCTGAATTGATAATTACTTGTCTGACATTGAGTAAATCAGACAAGGACACAATAGTCAGCTGATCTCCTGAGAAAAACAGATGACTATTGGCATCCTATCTGACTTACCTTAAGCTTCTGATGGTTTCTTTTGAGTATATGTTTTTGCAGGAACAGGTCACAGATCATATTGTTTCATCTCTTCTTATTCAAACTTCTTTATTTTGTTATTTTTGTTTCTAAATAAACTGCATTTTTCAAAACTGTTGAACAACCGTGTTTTAGAAAAGTAAGTCTAAGTCTGTTTTGTTTAAACTCGTTTTAAAATTGCTAAAAAGTTACATCTAAGCTGTTGGTTTTCAAAATCAGACAGGTTACTGTATCAGATGTCTTTCCAAATCCATCTGTTTTTAAACTAATTTTTTTTTCAAACTCATCTATTTAGAAAACCTTCAGTTGAAGTAAGATACCACTTGGCTGACGTCAGGTATACTTACTTCTCTGCATAAAGTAACCTATATCGGTCAAATCAACAGTCTATAAAGTAACTATTTACGCATTCCAAAGGCGATTAAATTTCACGCGCTGAATCCTAATCGCTTATCTTAGTTTTTAACCGTTGATTTACACTCAGTAAAAACTTTTTGAATAAATGGCTCAGATTTATTTAAATTTTCTAAAATGGCGGTTTCTCTTTCCAATCTTCCCCCCTATAAATTTATCTTCTTCTTCTTTTAACCATTTTTCCATTCTCAGAAAAACCTGCATATCTTCCATATACATTTCCAAATTCACTAAACTTTCAAATGGCATCTTCTTCCAAAACCACCAAGTCTTTTAAACCCAAATATATCTCCACCAATATTTCTCACTTCAAAATGAATGAGGAATATTTCAAAAAAATCGTTTAAAGGCAGAAATGTATGTTGATTTTGAAACAACCCATGACCCGAGAATCAGCGAGAATTCTTCGTCTTCTTGAAGCATCGAGGCTCGAGAGGTTTTCTCTCGATGAAATCTCCGCAAAATAGAACAACAGTTTTGCTAGGGGCGAGTTTTCGCAAGGATGGAGGATACCCAGGATGGGTTTGATACCTCCGTGGATGGAACAACTCTGAGTTATTCGAGGGAGAGTATTTCCAGAATTTTTGACACATCAATGGAAGGAGTTAATCCATTGATGTACAAGGAGGATGAATGGGAGGCATCATTTGATATGATGGCCGAGTGTCACGAGAGGGGAACTCGCGAGGATTTGAAGAAGAATCATTTGAGACGGAAATTCAGATTGTTGATGACGATAGTAACGAAGGCGGTGTTAGGTGAGCGAGCTCACATGATGGGTTAACCAAACCCAGTTGTGTGTGATGCGAGCCATTTTGGATGGAGTGCAAGTCAATTGGGTGGATTTGCTTTGGTTCATAAGGCGAGAGAGGAGAAGAAATGCCTCACTTTCAAATCGTCGTGAGAGGGTCTGGATTCCCACTTCTCTGATCGTCTCTTTAACAAAATCACTATTCCGATCGAAGGGCTTAATAAGGAAGGCGACTGGAGAGTTGGGACGAAAAAATACTCGAAGCAGAAGGGAATCCTCACCAAGGATGACAGACTTGGAGGAAATCCAGACTCAGATGACGAGTCTGATGCTGCAAGGGCTCAAAGGCTGGAGATAGCAGCTGCAGAGGTCCAACAACCAGCAGCTGAACCAGCTGAGGTGGCCCCAGTTGAGGTCGAAACAGAGGGACATGAGGCAGCAGCAGCTGAGGTCGCACCTCAAGAAGAATCTGTTGAAACAGCTGCTGCAGTCCCAAGGACGTTTCAGAGGAGGAAGAAAAGGAGGCTGGTGAAAGCCGCAGATAAGAAGAAGGGGGAAAACTCATCTGCTGCTCCCGCCAAAGTTGTCTTAGATGAAGAGGAAGAAGAGGAGACTGAGATTCCTTTGGTGAGGAGGCCAAGACGAGCAGCTCAAAGCTCTGAAGGCTCCACCAAATCTGGTAGCTCCGAGCAGCAGATGGAGTTATCAATCCTGCTACCAGAGGAGGTCCCAGTCCTTCAGATAGCAGCCGAGGTTGGTCAGATGGAGGTTCCACCCTCCCCAACCAAGGAAGCTGCTCTTTCCCCTATTCCTGAGGCAGGTACAAGTCTTTCTCCATCTCCTACCTTATCTCCTGTACCTGGCAATGAAGAAATGCCTCAGGCTGGCATTTCTGAGCCTCAAGCTCAGCCTGACATCCCATCTGTCCAAATAGGCAATGAAGGAGTATCCCAGGCTGGTACTCTAGAGCCTCTTCAACAGCCTACCTCCCCCACAATCCAAATCCACATCCCACCAACTGAACCATCTCCCCCACCCTCATCTGAACAAATCACTCTCCCCACAGTCCAAACCTCACCAATTCCAATAATATCCTACTCCTCTCTTCCAACTATTCAAACTCAATCTATTCCTCTCCCATCTACTCAACCAGAACCAATACCCTCCTCGTCTGACTCCTCAACTGAGGATGATGACACTGATCTAAGCCCAACCACTGCTATCTCCTCTATTCTATCCCTTGTCGAGAAAAAGATCAATGCTACATTTAGAAGGAAGATGGAAAGGAAGACAAGGAGAATGGTCAAAGCTGTTACAGACACGATGCTAGCCAGCATGAGAGAAGTTGAGGTAACACTTTCTGATAAAATTATAAATGTCACTAACTCTGTGCTGGCTGGTAAAGTGAAATCTATGGAGGATGAGCTGAGGTCATTGAAAGAGGAAGTTAAGGGTTATAATCAGCTAGTAGTGAGTGAGTTGGCTGTAGATCACTCAGACTTCAGGGCCAAGTGCAATATATTGGATGAAAAACTCACAGCCTTGGCAGATGAAGTTAAAAAGGGGGAAAATGCTGAAGCTGAAAAGAGACAAGCCCTCACAGCTGTGGTCGAGGAGACCAGGAAAGATGTAGGCATGAAGGCCAACACAGCTGATTTGGAGGCAGCCAGGGAGGAAGCTCGAATCAAGTCTGATGAGCTGGCTGCTCTCCAGCTGAGGGTGAGTCAACTTGAAGAAGCTATAAAGGAGGATGAGGAGAAGAGAAGGAAAGAAGAGGAGGAAAGGACTGAGAAGCTCTTGGCTCGGCTAAAAAATCCTGAATCAAAGGAGCCAAGGGAAAAGGAAAAGAAGTAGCAGTCACTGAGCCCAGATCAGCTGAACTTGTTACCAGGGCTGCTGCTAAGGGAAAAGGAAAAAGGGAAGCTGATTATTCTAATCTCTCAGATGAGCAGATCAAGAGAATTAAGAGAGAGATGGAATATTTTGGCAAGAAAGAGAAGAAGAGGCGAGAGAAAGAAGAAAGACTCCAATGTCTTTTGGAGTCTTTCTTTGACGAAAATGGCTTATCAAGGATCAAGGCAGCGGGAAATTCAGGCCATTCCATACAATGTCTGCACCTCCTAAGCTGGCTTGCGGAAAGTATGCTGCTGAGTATAAAGACAAGAACCTGGAGGGAATGTGGATGTACTATTGGTACATTCTTAAAGCTCCAGGGGCAACTCAACAAGATCCAGTTTGGCTTGGCATGAATGGATTGAGCAAGTAGATGCGGAGACTTCTATGCTCGGCTCTTTGGAAGAAGGCGATGTAGAATTCAATGTCAACCTGATCTCTCCAGCTTTCGAGTATGCCATTCCTGCGAAGAAGCCTGATGGTACCTTGGACCTAGACTGGGTTCAAGGGATTCTTAAGAAAGCAGAGGCCGAATCTGGACTTACTCAAGAAGAGGATCTGAAGCAGCTTAGGAGGCGTGTATTCAATTGGCTGATGATCCCAGACGAAGAGCAATGGGGAGTTTAATAGAAACAGGATTTTTCTTTTCCTTATTTCTATTTTCTATTAAGTTTCCATCTGTAATCTTTGTAAATCCAATGTGAATATACTGTGTTTGATTTATTTTACTTGTCTTATTTTCTTAAAGTTATTTTTACTGCTTTAAGAAAAACTTAAAATTTTCTTAAGTATAAGTCATCTGAGAATTTTATCTCTCAGACTTAAATTTTTTTTTAAAATATTAACCTAAGTCTTGAGACTCATTTGTTTTCCTAAGGTTTTTTTTTTTTTAAAAAGGAGTCTAAAAGACTTAAAGTTTTTTTTTATGCTTTAAGTGTGAATAAATCTGTTGTAATGTGAAGAATGTGCTTTGATATACCTATCTAAGGATCTTGATAAATTCTGAACTAACTTCAGCTGTGAGTGTGTCTCTTTTTGTAGGTTTTAACTTCATCAAAAAGGGGGAAATTGTTAGCACAAAATTGTTTTGATGAGTTAAAAGACTATTCCAGATGAGCAGACTATGATAAAGAACAGAAGTCTAAGTTCTAATACTAAGCTGAGTAGATTAGGTCAAGGGTAGCTCAAGTCAGCTGAAGACAAGAAATCACAAGTCATCTGGAGACAACCTCAATCCTAGTCATCTGCAGGAGACAAGTATAAAGAGCTCAGACGAGGTCAAGACAAGCTGAGTAGAATAAAAAATGTGAGTTTTCACCAAGTCAGCTGCAGACGAGTAGGAAGAATCAGATGAGGTATCGAGCAGTTTTCAAGATTAAGTCTGTTATGCAGTTTCAAGTTTGTTAGAACTAACTAACAAACTAACTGTCTTTTTAGACTTATAAATAGGACTAGATTTTATTCTTTAACACACTTATGCATATTTGATTTTTCACACTATTCACTACTCAGATTTCAATCACAATCTTTTCACAAGTATCTCAAGAGAGTTCTCAAAAAGTTCTCGAGTGTGTTTTAGAACACTTTTCTTGTAATCTTGAAAATTCAATATTCACTGTAATAGTTAGATTTTAGAGAAGGATTTAGGAGATTGAAGATTTGAAGATTTGTACAAGTTGTAAGCTGTAAGTTGAAAGTAAGAAAGTAAGTAGTAAGCAAAGTCCCTTCTTCAGATTGAAGAAGGAGAGTGGATGTAGGATTATTAAAATCCGAACCACTATAAATCCTGGTGTTGTTTCTTGCTTTCTTTAATTTCTGTTCAAATTACAATATTGTTAATTCAAGATTAAAGTTCAGAATCTTAACTAAAATCTGAATATCAACCTTGCTTTTGATCTTGTTAAAAGTTGAGTTATCAATTGTATTCCGCTGTGTTTAATCTGATATTTTGAATTGATTTTGAAAGATTTGAAAAATCTACAAAATCTATTCAAACCCTCCCTTTCTAGATTTTGTTCTAGGAAGCTAACTCAAGGTTATTAATCAACTCAACTTTCCGGGACAAACAAGCTTTATCCAGTCGGGCTCGTATCCTGTTCACAATTGTCCTGTTGGTGACCTCCACCTGTCCATTGGCTTGGGGGTGCGCCACCGAAGTAAACCTTTGAATGATCTTCAGATTATCACACCATTCTCGTACCATGGTTCCCATGAACTGGGTTCCATTGTCTGACACCAGGATCCTAGGTATGCCAAACCTGCAACAGATGTATCTCCATAAAAATTTGATTATATTACCTTCCTCGATCCTCGCTAGAGGTGCAGCCTCTACCCACTTGCTGAAGTAGTCCATTGCTACCACCAGGAACTTCCGTTGGCCCATTGCTAACCGAAATGGGCCGACTAGATCTATCCCCCACTTCGCAAAGGGACAGGGGGAATGCATGGCCCCCATCTCCTCTACAGGGAGATGGATAAGACATCCATGTTTTTGGCACTTTTCACATTTCTTTACCCAGTCTTTGGCATCCTGAGTCATGGTGGGCTAAAAATAACTGGCCCTCAAGGCTTTCCGAACTATTTCTCGAGCTCCTGCATGGTCAGCACAACAGCCCTCATGTATATCTTTAATAATGTACCTCCCTTCTTAGGTGGATAAAAACCTTAAGTAAGGCTGTGCGAAAGAGCGTCGATACATCGTGTCTCCTATCATCGTGTATCGGATCCTCCACCTCTGACCTTTCTTCCTATCTGGACAACTCTCAGGGTTCTGCAACACTCGATAAATACTGGTTCTCCAATCATCTTCCGCTCCGATGACCCCTACTGAAGGAGCCGTAGCTTCTGCTTCTGCAGTCACGAGGGTAATCTTCCCACATCTCTGCAGTGTTATTGAACTCACTAGCTTAGACAGACTATCTGCTCTGGAATTTTCTTCCCTTGGTATTTGTCTGACTTCAAAAGAGTTGAACCTGCTCTTCAGCTCCACTACTCGCTGTGAGATAAGCTATCATCTTCCCATCTTTTGCTTCATACCCACTTGTAACCTGATGGGTCACCAGTTGGGAATCTGAGAACATGACCACTTGTCCTGCTCCCAGCTCCGCGGCCATCTCCGCTCCTCAGATTAGAGCCTTATACTCGGCTCCATTGTTTGAGGTGATAAACTTGAACCTCACTGCGACTTGTGTCTCCTGACCCTCTGGATCGATAATCACGATCCCAGCTCCGCAACCCTGCATGGATACGGACCCATCTACATAAACTCTCCATTCTCCTTCCCGTAGTGCACGCATCCCTTCCTGAATAAAGCCAGATAAGGCTTGTGCTTTAATGGTCCTCCGTGGCTCGAATTCTACATCATACTCCCCCAGCTTGACGGCCCACTTGACCATCCTCCCTGAGAGACCAGCTCTGTTAATTACCTATTTTAGGAGATAATTAGTCCGAACAACGACCTTATGTGACAAGAAATAAGGTCGTAACCTCTGGGCCGTGATCATTATAGTCAGGGCGGCTTTCTCTATCTCCGTATATTTTTCCTCCGCTCCTTGAATCAACTTACTAATATAGTAAATTGGTTTCTGGGTTGACCCCTGCTCCTTCACCAAGACTGAGCTGAGCGATATCCCACCTACAGAAAGGTAAAGGTAAAGTGTCTCCCCTGGTACTGGCTTCGTCAGCATAGGTAACTGGGCCAAGTGTTGTTTGAACGCCTCAAATGCTTGCTGGCACTGCTCACTCCACTCGAATCTGGTTCCCTTCCTCTGGATTTTAAAGAAGGGGTAGCTCATTTCTGCAGATCTGACTATAAATCTGCTCAGTGCTGTGATCCTTCCATTCAGCCTCTGCAGCTCCTTGATATTAGTGGGGGACTGCATATCGAGGACAACTTTCACTTTGGCAGGGTTGACTTCAATACCCCGCTTGGTCACCATGTATCCGAGGAACTTTCCGGACCTTACTCCAAAAGAACACTTTGCTGGATTCAGCTTCATGCCGTTTGACCTTAGCACGACAAAAGCTTCCTCCAGATCTGCAACATGTCCTTCTGCCTTCACACTTTTTACCAGCATGTCGTCCACATATGCCTCCATGTTTCTCCCCAGCTAGTTCTTAAACTTCTTGTCAACCATTCTTTGATAGGTTGCTCCTGCATTCTTTAGTCCAAAAGGTATTCTAATATAACAAAAAGTCCCACTGGCGATAATGAAACTCACCTTAAGAATGTCTGGAGGGAAGATTTGTATTTGATGGTAACCTTGATAGGCGTCCATCATGCTTAGTAATTCGAATCCGGAGGTGGAATCGACCAGTTGGTCAATTTTTCGACAATGGATAATGGTCTGTGGGACAAGCCTTGTTTAGGTCTCGAAAATCTACACACATTCTCCATTTCCCACCTGGTTTTGCGACCAACACTGCATTAGACAGCCAGGTAGGGAACTGGATCCGCTTCACATGTCCCGCCTCCAGTAATTTTTCTGCTTCTGCCTTTGTTATGACATCTTTCTCAGGTCCGAAGACTCTCAACTTCTACTTAATTGGCTTAGCTTTTGGATCCACGTTGAGATGGTGAATCACCACCTCTTCTGGAATGTCTGTCATGTCAGTAGGGGAAAAAGCAAATACATCTGCATTTCTCCGCAGAGCTGCTACCAGCTCCTTCTTACTCCCAGCTCTAGGTGGGCCCCTATCCTCATTGTATATCCCTTCTTTTCTGGGTACAACTCGATCATCATCAGCTCCTCCTCAGCTCTTATTTTGGGAAGATCAGTTTCTTCCGCAACCTTACACCTCTTGGATTCTCGATCAACCTCTTTATCTCTTTTCTTGGCACGGTGGAGTTCCTTGTCAGCTATCTTTATGGCCTCCACGTAACACTTCCTGGACTGCAGCTGGTCACCAGCTACTTCACCCTCCTCATCGTTCACTGGAAACTTGAGTTTCATGTGATACTTTGATATAACCGCTTGGAATGAATTCAATACTGGCCTATAAAAGATTATGTTATAGGATGATGGTACATCAGCTATAAAAAAATTAGTCATAACCACTGATTGGAGTGTATAGGGTAAGAGTTATTAAGACCAATCAACAAATTATCGAACCCAAGGAAAAAGTATGCACATGAGGCCGTATAAATACGAGTTTTTAGTGACTAGAGTTGCAACAATGGTTTGGAACAAAAACAACAAAACACTTGCAAAAATACAAAAGAACAACAAGCAATCAATTAATCGAACACTAAGAATGCGATAACAAAAACAACAATAAGTGGTGGAATAGAGGTGCTAGGATTAACTTCCATCAATGAATCATCAATCAACAAGCTACAATTGAATCAAATTGCAAATCAACTAAGATAGAAAGCATAAACCATCATGAAATTAATCACTCCATTAAAATCACAATGCCTAATGTGAGTATCCTTAGTCTTTCCCATCTCTCAATGTAGAAATCCCCAATTCATACAATCATGCAAAATTGAAACTCGATTAACACCTAATCACGTTAGCTCAACTCTCGCCTATTGCTAGGGTGATCAACCATTAATCAAAAGAGACAATTTTACACAAAGCACAATTAAGAATCACAATTAGGTAGAAAACTAATGTGAGTATCCTTAGTGTAACTAATCTCTCGATTCCGAAGCACCCAATCCACACATTCATACACAATTATCACCCGATTAATCCCGGATCACGTTAGCGCAACTCTCGTCTATAGCTAGGGTGATCAAACACTAATCTAAAGAGATAATTATGCATGAAGCACAAATGAGAATCACAATTGTTGGTCCCGAATAGTTGAGTAGATTAGGTAAAACAAGTATCAGCCTTCTAGCAAAAATCTAGAAGGGGGGTTGAATAGATTTTTGAGATTTTTCAAATCTATCAAAAATTTATTCAAAGTATCAAAGTACACAACGGAAATTTAAGATTAAACTCAACTTTTAATAACATCAAAAGCAACACTGATATTCAGATTTTAACTTTAATTCTGAAATTAATTCTTGAACAATAAATTGTAAAATGAACAGAAAGATAAATGAAAGCAGTAAAGAACACCAGATTTTATAGTAGTTCGGATTATAACAATCCTATATCCACTCTCCTTCTCCAAACTTTGAAGAAGGGTCTCCACTAGCTGCTTACTTACTTACTTTACAATCTTTACAACTTACAACTCGATCTTCAATTCTTCAAGAATGCTAATCAAACTTCTAAAATCTAACTCTAAGAATAAGAAGTGTCTTTGAAGATGTGAAGTGAAGTGTTCTACAAACACTTAGAAAATTCTATGAAGAAAACTTGTGATTTCTGGAGAAGTAACTTGTGAATTCTGTGTATATTGTATATAGTAAAAAGTTATGTAAAATGAAGTGCCTAGACCTATTTATAAGTCTGAAAAGTCAGTTAGTTTGTTAGTCAGTTCTAACAAACTAGAAACTGCTTTAACAAACTTAATCTTGAAAAACTGCTAGTCCTCAGCTGTCTTTGTTCTACTCGTCTGCAGTTGACTCGGTGAAGATTCGCCTTTCTTATTCTACTCAGCTTATCTTGACCTCGTCTGAGCTCTTTATGTTTGTCTCCTGCAGAAGACTAGATCTCAGCTGACTAGATTGGTTCTCGACCCCGTCTGATCCGTTTAGCTTAACCTCAGCTGTTCTTCAGGTCACCTGATCAACTGAGCTGCTTCTTTTTAACTCATCAAAACTTCTTGATTCAATAATTTCCCCCTTTTTGATGAAGTTAACACCTATAAGGAAGAAACACACTCACAGCTGAAGTTAGTACTAGAATTAGTTAAAATAATCAGATAGGTATATCAGAGCACTTAATCTTATCACCATAGATTCATTCATATTCAAACAAAAAAAAAAAAAATCGAGTCCTTTAGACTCATTTTAGAAAAGAGAAAAAATTTGAGTCTTAAGACATAGAAAAAAAATTTTTAAGAATTTTTTTTTTAAGTCTGAGACATAAAAGTCTCAGATGATTTATACTTAGAAAAATTTTAAGTTTTTCTTAAAACCGAAAAATAACTTTAAGAAAATGATACACGTAATTCACATAAGTCCAGATATATTCATTCACAAATTTACAGATTTACAAATAGAAGAACTGATAGAAAATAAAAGATAAGGAAAGAAAATCCTGTTCTATCAGATTCCTCATCGACTGGCCTCTGGAATGTTCAGCCAGTTGAAAATCCTCGCTCTTAGCTGTTTAAGCTCATCTTCGTCTGTGAGCTCGGTTTCCCTTTCTGCTTGGCTATGACCGACTTGACCCATTCCAGATCAGGAGAGCCGTCTTCTTTCAGCTTGGGGGTAACTTGCTCATAGGCTGGTGCAACTAAGTCGCAGTTGAACACGTTGTGCGCCTCATCAAGTAGCTTCCCATAGAGACCAGCATCCTCCTTTTCCATCCACTCATGCCAGCTCTTGTCCTCATCGGCTGCTCTAGATGGCGATGCCTTCAAGATGTACCAGTAGTACATCCATCTGGCATCCAGGGCCTGCTTCTTGTATTCGCTTGTATATTTCCCTGAGACCATCTTTGGAGGGGCTGAAGTGCGGTGGACAGGGCGGAATTCCGCTTCATCTGCAGCTTTGGATACCCACTTCCGGGAATCCCTGTCCCACTTCAGCTCAGCTTTCCCCAGCTTCTTTAGCCTCTTCTTCTCCTGCTTCTCATACTTCTCCTTCTCAACATGGATCTTGTTATCTGCTCAGCTGATAGGTTTGAGAAATCAGGCTCCTTTCTTTTGCGCTCGGCTCTGGGGCTGATCAGCTGCTCAGCTGATGAAGACTTCTCTACTGCTTTGCCTTTACCCTTGCCCTTGGCCTCGGGTTTTTCTGCTTCTTTCATCTTAGCCAGCAGAGCTTCTGATTTCGCTTCCTCCTCCTTCCTCCTCTTCTCCTCATCCTCTCGGATGACCTCCTCTATTTGGGTCACCCTCAGTTGCAAGGCTGCCAGCTCATCTGATTTTACTTTTAACTCTGCCTTGGCTGCCTCCAACTCAGCTGAGTCTGCCTTAGAGTCTACCTTGTCTGTGAGTGACAAGACTCCAGCTGTGAGGGTGTCCATCCTTCCTTCAGCTCCTTCCCCCTTTTTAACTTCATTCTGGAGGGTCTGGAGCTGTCTTTCCAGGTCTGAGCAACGGACCCTGAAGTCATTCTGATCAGACGTGAGAGTGTTGACCAGGATCTCGTTGTCAGCTGCCATCTTCTGCTTCAGTGCCTTAACATCCTCCTCCAGGTCACTCAGTCGAGATCCAACAGCAGTGTTGAGATTAGCTGATAGGTTCCTTGACATGTTGACCTCAGCAATCTGCATGTTGGCGAGCATCGTATCGATGACTGCTCGGATCACCTTCTTTGTCTTCTTTTCCATCATCCTTTGAACTTGAGAGATAATCTTTTTGTGCATATCTTCAAAGGCTGATGAAATAGCAAGGATTGGACTGGCCTCCTCCTCTGATTCAGATGAGGAATAGGTAGTGGGAGAAGTTGGACTGGGGGAGCTCATGTGGATATCCCCAAAGATATTGGAGGTATCCACTGGTTGAGGTTCGGATGGGATGGATGAGGTGGGGACGTCTGATGGGGGAGGGGGGATTTCTGGTGGAGGTGAAGATGGTGGGGGTGAAATTTGTGAAGTAGTAGGTGGGGGAGATGAGGTTGTTTGGGGTAAGATGAGTTGAGTTTGAGAGGATATGGGTAAGGCTGGTGGGGAGATAGATATGGGAGTTGGGGCGAAAACTGGTCCTGTTAGAAAGGACAGCATCTGAGATGGGGATGGTGGGGGGGATGAAGTTTGGGTTTGGGGGAGGGTAGATGAGGTTGGGACTTGGACTATTTTGGGAGTAGGCTGTTTTAGAGGCTCTGAGGTGCCAGCCTGGGACACCTCTTCATCGCCAGAGTGGGCTGGAGAGGGGGAGGGGGAGAATTGTACGTGACTGTAGGTGGGGGAGGGGGTCATCTCTGAGCTTATATCCTGGACCTCCTCCGATTGAACTACCTGAGCTGCAATCTGCAGCATGGTTGCCTCTTCGGGTAGAAGACTTGGCTGGTCAGCAGATGTCCCACCCAGCTCCGAGGTTTTAACCAACCTCCTCCTCCTTGGTGCCTTCTCCTTCAGCTTCATCGACTGGGCAGCCTCAGCTGAGCTCACCGCAGGCAGCTCTTCTTCCCTCTCTTCTTCTTCCTCCTCCTCAGCTTCTTCAGCAGCTGGTGCCTGAGCTCCTACCTCAGCTCCACCTTCGTCTGAATCAGCTAGAGCCCCAAGAGGTTCATCCTTCGTTAGAATCCCCTTTTGTTTTGTATAGGGCCTGACTCCATCTGACCAGTTGATCTCAGCTGACAGCAGGTCCTCCATGATCATAGTTACCTTGTTGAACAAGCTGGTGATCAACCTCGCCTGCCACTTTCCACTCACAACCTCCAACCGTTTTCTTTCCGTCTCCAGCTTCTCCAAGAGCATCCCAGCCCAGTTGGCTTGGACTCCATCTAATATCGTCCTAATGACACACAGCCTGGGTCTGGTCAGCCCATCATGAGAACTTTGTTCTCCAAGGATGACCTTTGTTACGATGGTCATCAGAAGTTGATACCTCCGTCGGAGCATCTTCTTCTTCAGCTCCGATCGTCGGTCCCTCATGGAATTCCGGGCAATCATCTCGAATGATTCTACCCATTCATCAGACTTATAAGTGAGGGGGTTCACTCCTTCACTACTTGTATCAAATATCCGAGCCACCTCCGCCGGAGTAACCGTCAACACCTCTCCATATACTCTAGTTTTGAATACCCCATTTTCATATGTCCCATTGACGTAGAATTCTATCCCTCGCATATCCAGAGTTTTATTGGAGGGGGATTTCTTGGAGCAAAATGTCCTCAATCCAGCCCTCTCCAATAATCCCAAAATCTCCCTAGATTCTCCATCGGAAGTTGTTTCGAAGTCAACGTACATCTCCGATTTGATCTTCTTGTTGTATGTTTCGTTGTGAACATCCACCATGGTTGAAGTAACTCCTATTTGTTTCTGAGAAGTGCTCATGAAATGATCAAATAAGGGTTTTGAAAATTTTGCAGAGTGTTTGTGTGGATTTCTGAAAGTGAAAAAGTTTATTTGAGGAAGAAGATGTATTTATAGGGGGGAAGATTGGAAAGAGAAACCGCCATTTTAGAAAATTTGAATTAATCTGAGCCATTTATTCAAAAACTTTTTACTGCGCATAGATCAACGGTTAAAAATTAAGATAAACGATTAGGATTCAGCGCGTGGATGTTAATCGCCTTTGGAATGCGTAAATAGTTACTTTATAGACTGTTGATTTGACAGATGTAGGTTACTTTATGCAGGGAAGTAAGTATACCTGACGTCAGCCTAGGGTTACCTTACTTCGACTAAGGGCTTGCTAATCAGATGAGTTTAGAAACAGATGAGTTTAAAAACAGATGAGTTTGAAAAGTCATCTGATAAAGTAACCTGTCTGATTTTAAAAACAACTTAGGTTCAACTTTTTAGCAATCTTAAAGACAGTTTAAATAAACAGACTCAGACTTAATTTTCTAAAGATGAGATTTCCAACCAATCAATCCAAAAAGAGTTTTATAAGAGGAAAAATATGAAGTTCATTTTAGAAACAAAGATGTCTGAATAAAAGATTGAGGCAAAGAAAATGAGGTGAAACATTCTGATCTTGTGACCTATTCCAGCAAAGACAAAGACTTAAGGAAAATCATCAGAAGCTTGAGGTAGATCAGATAGGGTGCAGATAGTCATCTGTTTCTTTAAGAAATCAGCTGACTAATGTGTACTTATCTGATTTACCAAATGTCAGATAAGTAACTATCAAGTCAGATAAGGTCAATATGACTAATCCTTGATTCTTGATTCCTAAAAAGGAGATCAATGATATCAGCTATCTGATTGTCCTTTGACACATATCTAGTCTGATAATTCTTTCTAGACATTGATTTAAAGAAAAGAAAAGACCAGAAAAAAGGAATACAAACATCAGATGCGAGTAATTTAGAAACCTGCTAAGGATGCATCAAGTAATCCTAATTCTAAGCATAGTTCTTTAAACCTAGACTCAGCTAATGGTTTTGTAAGAATGTCAGCTCTTTGTGACTAAATAGCTATCTTCTCAATCCTAATGTCATTTTTCTCAACATGATCCCTAATGAAATGATGCCTAATATCTATATGCTTACATCTAGAATGCAGAACAGGATTGTAAGTCATTGCTATTGCACTATTACTATCACAGTAAATAGGAACAGCTGATGTTTGAATATTATAGTCTCTAAGCTGTTGTCTAATTCAGAGGAGTTGAGAGCAACAACTTCCAGCTGCCATGTATTCAGCTTCAGTTGTAGAGGTGGCAACAAATGTCTATTTCTTGGATAACCAAGAAATTAATTTGTTGCCTAAAAACTGACAAGTTCCTGAAGTAGATTTTCTGTCAATCTTACATCCTCCAAAGTCTGAATCTGAATAGCCTGTCAGCTCAAGGTTGTCATCAGCTGGGTACTATAACCCTACTTGCAAGGTTCCTTTGAGATATTTAAGAATTTTCTTAGCCGTTTCCAGATGAGTTTTCTTGGGATTACACTGAAATCTTGCACATACCCCAACTGCAAAGGCTATGTCTGGCCTACTTGCAGTGAGATATAGAAGAGATCCAATCAGTCCACGATACTCCGTGGCATCAGTGGGTATCCCCTGCTAATCTGAATCCATAGAGAAGTTAGTTGCCATAGGTATTTTAACTTCTCTGCTAGTAGTCATTCCAAATTTCTCAATCAGATCCTTAGCATATTTAGACTGATGGATAAATATACCCTTACTCATTTGTTTAATCTGTAAGCCTAGAAAGTATGTTAATTCGCCCATCATTGACATTTCAAACCTATTTTTCATGAGAATGCTAAATTTTTCACACAATTTCAGATTAGGTGAACCAAAGATTATGTCATCTACATAAATTTGAACTAGTAAGATGTTACCATCTACTTCCTTTCTAAACAAAGTTCTATCAATCTTACCTTTTGAAAATCCATTTGATGTCAAAAAATCAGACAAGGTATCATACCAAGCTCTGGGAGCTTGTTTTAGTCCATATAGAGCTTTGTTGAGTTTATAGACTTTGTTATTGATCTTAAACCCAGGAGGTTGTTCCACATAGACTTCCTCAAGTAACACACCATTAAGGAAAGCAGACTTAACATCCATTTGAAAGACTTTGAAAGATTTATATGCAGCAAATGCCAAGAACAACCTTATTGCTTCTAATCTGGCAACTGGAGCATAGGTTTCATCATAGTCTATCCCCTCAGACTGTGAATAACCTTGTGCAACCAATCTTGTCTTATTTCGAACAATAATGTTGTTCTCATCTGTTTTATTTTTAAACACCCATTTAGTGCCTATAATCTTTCTATGTAAGAGTCTTTCCACTAGATCCCATATATTTTGCCTTTCAAACTGATTCAGTTCCTCCTGCATGGCAGTTATCCAGTTTGGATCTGATAGAGCTTCCTCAATAGACTTGGGTTCAAGAAGCGATACATAACAGCTGAAAAGACTTTCAGAGTCTAACATCATTCGTGTCTGCACACTACTAGATGGGTCTCCTATAATCTGATCAGATGGATGGTAGCTCCTCATTCTTTTGCCTATGTGAGGAGAAGGATGCTCATCTTGAGTCTCAGTAGGCAACTCCTCTGACTCTACCTCAGCTGACGTTCCCCCTTCATCAGCTGATCCCCGCTGATCAGCTGACGTCAAGGGTGTCTGATCTGATGGAGTCTGGTCAGAAGTTGTCTTCTGATTATCAGATGGGGATTCTTCTTTGTCTGATTCTGAATCAAGACTAGGTAGATAGACAGTTCTATGTTTAGTCTTAGACAGTTCAATTTTATCTAGATTTTCAGAAATTTGATTCACTTTATCTGGGAAGGAATACAACTCATCAAAAACAACATGAGGGGTTTCCTCCACACAAAGGGTTGTCTTGTTAAAAACTCTAAATGCCTTGGAAGTGTTAGAATATCCCAAGAATATCCCATCAACTGCCTTAGCATCAAAAGTTCTTAACTTAGATTTCCCATTATTATGGATGAAACACTTACAACCAAAAGCATTGAAATATGAGATTCTTGGAATCTTACCCTTCCAAATCTCATATGGAGTCTTACCCTTGTCTTTGACAACTAAGCACCTGTGAGGGGTATCATACTCAGCCAACATGCTCCTAGCTGCTTCCTTCAAGGTTCTATTCCTTCTCTCAACCACTCCATTTTGTTGAGGAGTTCTTGCTGAAGATGTCTCATGAATAATTCCACACTCATTGAAAAAGTTAGATAAGCAAGAATTCAAAAATTATGTGCCCTTATCATTCCTTATTTTAATAATATTAACACCCTTTTCATTCTGAATCTGTCTGAACAGATCAGGGATCTTGTTCATAGTCTCATTTTTCTTGAAAAGAAATATAACCCAAGTGTATCTAGAAAAGTCATCTACTACAACAAGAGTATATTTCCTTCCACTGAAACTGAGAGGAGAAACAGGTCCAAACAGATCCAGATGAAGTAGTTGCAACACTCTTTCAGATGAAGATGAGTTAATACTCTTAAATGAGTGCCTAGGCTGTTTACCTTTCTGACAAGCATCACATTTAAGATCAGTGGATAAAAGTTTTTTCAGGTAATCCCTTGACGAGGTTCTTTTTAGCCAGCTTACTAAGGGTCTTGAAATTCAGATGACGCCTCTTGTGCCATAGCCAGCTGAGATCTTCTCCACCCTTAGCTATCAGACAGGTATCTTTGGGACAACTATTAAAGTTGGCCACATAGACATTACCATGTCTGATGCCAGTTAAAAGTACCTTATCTGAAGAATTATCTAAAATATCACATTTATCCCTTGAAAATTTGACAAGAAAACCTTTATCACACAGCTGAGAAACAGATAACAGATTATGTTTCAAACCTTCAACAAAATATACCTCAGATACCTGAATATCCTTGATAATCAGAGTACCTACACCTTTAGTTTGTCCACAATTATTGTCACCAAATAAGACTCTTGGACCATCAATGCTTTGGAAATTTGATAACAGCCTCTTGTTATGGGTCATGTGTTGTGAACAACCACTATCAATGTACCATATTGAAGCTAAGATCTCTTCCTTGAGTGATGATCCCTGTGTATCCTGAAAAACAGATCAGTTGTAAGGTACCCGAGTGATCTTGGGTCCTTTAAGGTTAATTATCACTTTAGGTAACCAAATAAACATCTCATCTCCAAACAATAAATCAGACTCGATTTTTCTACCAAATCTGTCTACAATTGTATCACGTATTCAGATTGAGTAATTTTCCTAAACTTAGGAAATGTAGGATAATATCTGCTCCTTCCATCAAAAGGATTATAATAAGAATTTCTTCTTATTTTGGTTCTTGGGTTTCTCCTAGTCTTATAAGGAGTTCTCAGCTGAATTTTTGGTTTTAGGCTGGGATATGCAGTCCTTATCTGACTAGTTGGTTTCCATGGACCAATTTTAACCTCCTTTGATTGATCAGATGTTTTCACAAATTTCCTAGGTTTTTGTACATCTGATTTATTGTTCCTATCATAACCAAGACCTGTCTTGTCATGGGATTTTTGAGAAGTATTAAAGATATGGTCTATTGCTGACTGTGAATTATTAAGTTGACTGATTTTGAAGACAAGCTTCTCATTGTCTTTCTTAATTGATTCATTTTCAGCACAGACTACTTCAAATTTGTCTTTTAAAGTTTTCAATTCATTTTCTAACCTTTCAGGTAAGCTGGCTGATGTACTAGCTTCAGCCTGAGGAAAACATTCCCTCTTGAATGTTTCCTCAGTTTCTGAACAGTTCATCACCTGCTTGCCTTTAATTAGAATTTGAATTTGATCCTTTAAAGCCAAATTCTCTGTCTCTAGTTGTTTATAAGCAGCCAGAGATGTCTTTAAATCTCTCAATAATTCATAGATAACAGTTTGGTCATGATCAGATTCAGACTGACAAGAATCATTATCTGAAGATGAATAGTAGATTACCTCATTAGCCATGAGACAGATTTCATTTATCTTCTATTACTCACCATACTTTGTTTTCTCATCTTAAAGCTCTAGAATATGATATTCAAATAGAAGACGAGGATGATGAGATGGAGTCGAGCACCTCATCCAAGTCTGTTGCCTTTGTCAGTAAAGAAGACAAGGTTTCAACAGAGTCTGTAGGAGCTGATCTATCCTTGAAGGAGCAAATGGCTTTGCTCACTAAAAAGTATGATAAATTGAGAATGAAGTATACAAGAAATAAACTGAGATTTGCAGGGAAGGATAAGTCAAGATCCAGGTCAGGCTGAAAGGAAGATGAGTCTACAGATGATGATAAAAACAGAAGCCAGACAAGAAGATACAGATCACCTGTTAGAAGAAATCCTTCCAGCCCTAGATCAGACAGGAGTGATACTTGTTACACATGCAACAAGCCAGGACATTTTAGTTATGATTGTCCTCAACTGACTCCTAAAGTAGCCTTAAGGATATTGGATTTCTCTCTCCATCTCTTGGTTAATGATCTCAGAATCTTGTTATTAATCTCCTTCTCTGTGTAATTCTTTCCAAGGTCAGCTGCTTTGTTGAGAAGATTGGTCAACCTTACATCTAACTGATCCACAGACTCATTCTCCTTCATTTTGAATGTCTCAAATGCATGCAAGACTGACTACAGCTTGTTTTCTTTGACTTGTTCAGATCCTTCACAAACATTGGCTAGAGTCTGCCACATTTTTTAGCAGTTTTGCATCTCTTGACCTTTCCTATCCAATCTTTACTTAGAGTCTCGATGATTTCAGTTCGAGCTACTTGATCAAGATTGTGGACCTTTCTTTCATCATTTGTCAACTCAGAACTCTTTTTCTCCTGTCTGGTTCTGGACTCAGCTGACTCAGCTCCAGTGCTGGTGCCTCCATGATAAAATTTTATAGGTCCCTCTTCTAGAACCTCTTCCATCCTATCATGAATGGCCTTTAGGTGATTCTCCATCCTAAATTTCTAGTAATCATAATCTTCAATAGAGAATTCAGGAAGATTCCTATACTTCTTGTTTTTCCCTGATGACATGATGAAATAAAGCAACAAAATACTCCACAAACTAATTAGTAACACTGTTAGTAGTAATGAAGGAAATGAAGAAAATCAAGATAATTTCAGAATCTTATTTAAGACCTAAAATCAATATCAGAACAGCTTAACACTGCTCTGATACCACTTGTTGGTCCCGAATAGTTGAGTAGATTAGGTAAAACAAGTATCAGCCTTCTAGCAAAAATCTAGAAAGGGGGGTTGAATAGATTTTTGAGATTTTTCAAATCTATCAAAAATTTATTCAAAGTATCAAAGTACATAGCGGAAATTTAAGATTAAACTCAACTTTTAATAAGATCAAAAGCAACACTGATATTCAGATTTTAACTTTAATTCTGAAATTAATTCTTGAACAATAAATTGTAAAATGAACAGAAAGATAAATGAAAGCAGTAAAGAACACCAGATTTTATAGTGGTTCGGATTATAACAATCCTACATCCACTCTCCTTCTCCAAACTTTGAAGAAGGGTCTCCACTAGCTGCTTACTTACTTACTTTACAATCTTTACAACTTACAACTCGATCTTCAATTCTTCAAGAATGCTAATCAAACTTCTAAAATCTAACTCTAAGAATAAGAAGTGTCTTTGAAGATGTGAAGTGAAGTGTTCTACAAACACTTAGAAAATTCTATGAAGAAAACTTGTGATTTGAAAATTTGTGATTTCTGAAGAAGTAACTTGTGAATTCTGTGTATATTGTATATAGTAAAAAGTTATGTAAAATGAAGTGCCTAGACCTATTTATAAGTTTGAAAAGTCAGTTAGTTTGTTAGTCAGTTCTAACAAACTAGAAACTACTTTAACAAACTTAATCTTGAAAAACTGCTAGTCCTCAACTGTCTTTGTTCTACTCGTCTGCAGCTGACTCGGTGAAGACTCGCCTTTCTTATTCTACTCAGCTTATCTTGACCTAGTCTGAGCTCTTTATGTTTGTCTCCTGCAGATGACTAGATCTCAGCTGACTAGATTGGTTCTCGACCCCGTCTGATCCATTTAGCTTAACCTCAGCTGTTCTTCAGGTCACCTGATCAACTGAGCTACCAACAATCAATTGAAATCTAAGTCTAAATCTACCAATCTACTCTACCTAAGATGGAAATTGGCTTGGGGCCTGAGAAATCGCCCCAAAAACCGCTACTAACTGCTATTATGAACTGATTTTATTGCATACTCTGCTTCTCCCCTTAAATACCGAAAAATTGGAAAAACCTCTCCCTCGAGTCGAGGCCCTCGACTCGAGGTCCTTGCAAAACTCCTCGCCCTCGACTCGAGGGTCATGCCTCGACTCGAGGTGCCTGCTTTTCTTCTGATTTTGGTCCTTTCTGCATAGCCCTCGACTCGAGGCTCTTGCTCCTCGACCAGAGCTCGAGTCCAGGGCACTTTTCTCGCGCGGGGCTTCGGCTCCGACCCCCATTTTCGTCCCGTATGATCGTCTCTTCATTCTAAGCCTAATGATACTCTCGGTTTGACAAAATTCCACCGAATTACCTGCAAAATGGACGAAAAACATCAAAATCTCACAAATAATACTTTTTAAGCAAAAGAGTGATACTTTTCACATTTAACCACAAAAATCAACACCTTAACTCACTTTTTGCACTAAAATAGGCCCTAAAACATGCATCAATTCACTCCAATCATACCCCCAAACTTGAATTGTTGCTCGTCCTCGAGCAACGTAGAAACTAAGAACAAAGGAGTGAATTGATTGCAATTATGTCACATGGCACTATAAATGAAAAATAAGACAATCGAACTCATCAATGATCATAAGTATCAATGCAACTCTACACTAGCCATCAAGATGAATCATGCTCAAACAAATGCTCAATCAAATACTCAACACATTGCTCCTTCCATGGAGTGTTTCACTCTTCAATCAAGTATATCAAGGTATTAAACACTCAATCATCAAATTCATGAACAAGTACACCATATGCTTGCCACAAGACTTAATCTCAATCAAAATCACTTGTGATCAATCAAGAATCAAAGAGGTCTTTCTCTTAGGTTGTAATGTAGGCTCTTTGGAAAGGTGGGATATATATGGATAAGAGTGACTAAGTAGTAGAGACTTGAATGTAAGCTAAGCAATACACAACACATCTCTTCACTTTTCATCTAGCACACTCTTTCTTTTGAACTTCAATTATCAATCCACCATTCACTTGAGCTTTCTCTTTTTAAGCTCACAAATTGAATTCTTCTTTTCACTTCATGTTCACTTTTTCACAATTCAATCTTTCTTCTTTTCACAACCTTTCTTTTCTTTTATGCTTCATTCATCACTTAGCTCATCATCTTCCCACACTTAGCAATCAAATCACCATCATTAGCCAACATTCAAGCTCAACTAAATATAGGACAAGAAAGGCTCATCAAAATAGGCTAAATTGGTTTCAATCTCACTTGGCTTGCCAAAGAATAAAGATCACAAGGCTCAACATGGCTCACTAAGGAAATCAAATGTATTTGGTGGAAAAAAATTTGGCAAAGTGACTAATCATATCAAACATGGCCTCTTATCACTTTCAAGACATCACACAAAGATCAATATCAATAAGTCTAGTGGCAAGTTCTAGCATACAAATCATGAATGATGCACTCACAAAGAAATCATGTCAACCGTATAAGATGTACGATCATTAAGGCACAAAAGCTCACGGGCTTAAATTGAGCAATGAATCAAGCATTATCAATCACATCCATCCTTACACAATCAATCAAAAAAGCTAGCTTCGAGCTAGAAATCGACTCATGATCAAATCAAAATCCAATTAGTCTTGCACATCAAACACAAGTGCTCATGTACATAATCTCAAGCATACTCACTTCCACATGAATGATACTCAAAGATATGACAATGAATCCACAATGAAACTCAAAACAAGTCTAGCCCAAAAATAACCAAGGAATACAAGATACAATTATAGCATCATCAACACTAAGCAATAAGCTCAACAAACCCCTAAAATCATAGAAGAGCACAAAAGAATTAGAGAAGGGAAGAGAAACACCTCTCCCAAACTTAGACAAGTCTAAGTTTGAAAGGAAGTGTTGTACCAATAAGCCTTTAAACTCCATTTTTCCTTCAAGCATGTAGGGATCATCAAGCTTCCTAGCTCTTTCCTTCTTGATCTTGCATTTCCTTGCAATTCCAATCGCTTTCCCATTCATCTAGCAAGTGTACCTACAATCGGGCATAAGAATCTTCAAATAATTACCACTAAGAGATGCAAGAACCAAATAACGACCAACACCCCCAAACTTGAATGATAACATGAATTCAAGGTTTAGAATGAGAGTGATAAAAATATATGCAACTTCTAATGGTATCAACATTAAGCTCAAAATACCCTATGAATCTCAAAGTAAAGAGCATAATTTCCTAAGCATGAGCAATTAAGTAGCTAGCCAAATCTCCCAAAAATAAAACAAAAACACTAAACTACCAAAAGAACACAAGAAAAGAAATAAAAAGGATGGGTTGCCTCCCATCAAGCGCTATTTTTATTGTCCTTTGCCGGACTTATTCTTTCACTTCCATCTTTCTTCATCGGAATGGCCAAGGATAGCGATCCTCCTTCCCATTGTATCTCGATCTTTGTACTTCAAGGTCTAGGAGGTTCACCGAATAGATAGGACAACCACCTATGGAAATGCAAAGTGTCCATGGTTGTCCCCCTCTCTCTCTTGCCATCCTCCTCTTCCATTCTTTTTCTTCAAGGATGCCTAAGCGTTTCCTTAATTCTTCCCTATAGTCAAAATTCACAAGAGGCAAAATTAAATTATTAGAAGCATCATTATCAATAAAATCGCAAATTGAAGAGTTAGAGGGTATAGAAATGTTCATTTCAATCTTCAATGCCTCCTTAGGTGCTTCTAACTTTTCTTTCTCATTATAGCTCATGTCCATTAATGGACATTCTTCTTCCTCATTTTTGACAAGGGAATTCTTCCTTTCATCCTCATTGCTTGGACCCTTTTCTACATCATCTCTTTCACTTTCTTCCTCCCCTTCTTCTTCTTGACTCTCCATGATAGTCACGTTTTTTACTTGGCGTAGGAAATTTTTGAGTTGACTCTTTATAAACATGAAATGAACTCCGGTGATCTCCATGTTCCCCTCTATCCATGAATTAACCTTTTCTTTGGTCTCATACATTTCTTCGTACAAGGGAAGCATTTGATCACATCTTGCATCATCTTCCTCAAATTTTTCCAACAAAAATCCAAGCATCTCTTGCAATATGGCTCTCATATCATGGAGTCCACATTCTTCAAATTGAGGAGAAGCTTGTGGCATTGGATAATCAAACTCATGGCTTCTCCTATCATCATAGTAATCACTTCCCGATGCTCCTTGACACTCAAATCCAAGACATGGATCAAATGTTTGATCATAAGGCTCATAGTATGGAAACATCTCTTGAGGTTGGGGAGGGATTTCTTCATATATCCAATCTTCATAATTGGAAGGAACTTGTTGCCATTGAGAATTTTCTTCAAAGCTCATCCAATTATTGCATCCAAAATCTTCAAAATGTTGAGGATATACCATGCTCTCTTGATAATGATATTGATTCCATGCATATGAATTGTATCCCTCCATCTAGACAAGATATCAAAGTATCAAATTCCAACAAAAATAACAAAACAAACAAAAACACAAAGGCAACAAGTAGTCACTTCAAACAATTCCCAGGTCTCACTTAAGGCGCAAAAACTAATTCCCCGTCAACGGCGCCATTTGATTGGAGTGTATAGGGTAAGAGTTATTAAGACCAATCAACAAAATATCGAACCCAAGGGAAAAAGTATGCACATGAGGCCCTAGAAATATGAGTTTTTAGTGACTAGAGTTGCAACAATGGTTTGGAACAAAAACAACAAAACACTTGCAAAAATACAAAACAACAACAAGCAATCAATTAATCGAACACTAAGAATGCGATAACAAAAACAACAATAAGTGGTGGAATAGAGGTGCTAGGATTAACTTCCATCAATGAATCATCAATCAACAAGCTACAATTGAATCAAATTGCAAATCAACTAAGATAGAAAGCATAAACCATCATGAAATTAATCACTCCATTAAAATCACAATGCCTAATGTGAGTATCCTTAGTCTTTCCCATCTCTCAATGTAGAAATCCCCAATTCATACAATCATGCAAAATTGAAACTCGATTAACACCTAATCACGTTAGCTCAACTCTCGCCTATTGCTAGGGTGATCAACCATTAATCAAAAGAGACAATTTTACACAATGCACAATTACGAATCACAATTAGGTAGAAAACAAATGTGAGTATCCTTAGTGCTACTAATCTCTCGATTCCGAAGCACCCAATCCACACATTCATACACAATTATCACCCGATTAATCCCGGATCACGTTAGCGCAACTCTCGTCTATAGCTAGGGTGATCAAACACTAATCTAAAGAGATAATTATGCATGAAGCACAAATGAGAATCACAATTAGTAAGCAATCTACTCAATTGATCTCCAATCATCAACAATCATAACATCATCAATCAATTCATCATCAATTTCAATTAACCCAAGCACAAGAGAGTTAGTCCATGGTACCACAAACAATACCCATGGGAAGAAGATAGAATTGATCAAACACAAAGCAAATCACAACAATTAAGAAATTAAAGAGACAAAAGAGGAAAAACATCACCAAATGATCTTCAATCAACAAAAAGAGGAATGCTTGAGTCTTCAACACCAATCTCCAAATGAATTACAAGCTTGAATTGAAAGAATTACAATGATCAAATGTTAATCTAATGCTAATCTGCCAACAATCAATTGAAATCTAATTCTAAATCTACCAATCTACTCTACCTAAGATGGAAATTAGCTTGGGGCCTGAGAAATCGCCCCAAAAACCGCTACTAACTGCTATTATGAACTGATTTTATTGCATACTCTGCTTCTCCCCTTAAATACCGAAAAATTGGAAAAACCTCCCCCTCGAGTCGAGGGTCAGGCCTCAACTCGCGGTCCTTGTAAAACTCCTCGCCCTCGACTCGAGGGTCATGCCTTTTCATTCTGGTCCTTTCTGCATATCCCTCGACTCGAGGCTCTTACTCCTCGACCAGAGCTCGAGTCCAGGGCACTTTTCTCGCGCGGGGCTTCGGCCCCGACCCCCATTTTTGTCCCGTATGATCGTCTCTTCATTCTAAGCCTAGTGGTACTCTCGGTTTGGCAAAATTCCACCGAATTACCTGCAATATGGGCGAAAACATCAAAATCTCACAAATAATACTTTTTAAGCAAAAGAGTGATACTTTTCACATTTAACCACAAAAATCAACACCTTAGCTCACTTTTTGCACTAAAATAGGCCCTAAAAACATGCATCAATGCACTCCAATCAACCACCCTCCTCTATGGAGCTTCACCAAGTCCCACCTGGTGGGTTACCTGGCCCAGGGTGTGTACTGCCCCTCCTGTAAACCCGTACAACGCTGTGTCAACTGGCTGTAGCTCTACATCCAGGTTCATTTTCTAAAAGCAGTCCAAGAAAATAATGTCTGCCGAGCTCCCGGTGCCTACGAAGATTCTCGCAACGGTGTACCCTGCTACATCCGTAGTGATATCCAGGGCATCACTGTGGGATTCTTTCGTGATTCCTCCATACTCTGGACCAAAGTGAATTCGAGGTGTAAGACCCATCTCCTTCTGATCCATCACTCTCGACATCTCTCCCACTTCTCTCCTCAGGATCCTCTCTCCAGCTTTGCGTGCTCGGAATGAGTCTCCCTCGGCTGGACCTCCAACTATCATCTGGATCAGACCTCTCTTCTGGGAGGGCCTCTCTTCTTGCCTTCCCTCAATCATTTTTCCCTTCTCTTCAGCTTTATCATCAACTTCTTTTCTTTTTTATCCTCTAGAACTGAATCGGTCTCTATAAATAAATTCTTTAAGATGACCTGCTTGGATCATTCTCTCAATTTCATCACGCAAGTAAATATAATTGTTAGTGTCATGCCCATATTCATTATGGAAACGACAAAACTTATCTGATTTGGGCTTCATTGGCCCTCTGGACCGTGACCATGGAAATTTCATCTCTGGATGGTCCGATGCAACCTCCAAAAGCTCCGCTGGCTCCAATTTCAGCGGGGTGTACTTTTCGAACCTGGAGCGAGGCCCAAGTTTTGCTGTCTTTTCTGGCTCTATCATTGGGCTTTTCTTTGTAGATTCTTTCTTCTTATCGGGTCCACCTGGTTTGACCTCTACCCTCTTTGCTTTCCTCACCTCCTCCAGTGTGACGTATTTCTCCGCCCTCCTCAGCAGCTCATCAAATGTCTGAACATGCTTTTTTGCTAGAGAAGAAAACAGGTCCCCATCTCGGAGGTTGCTAGTGAAAGCATTGATTTTAACCTCTGGGGTGGCAGTGGGAACCTCCAGTGCTGCCGGGTTGAATCTTTTCATGAAAGCGTGCAGGCTCTCACTTTCTCCCTGCTTCATGTTAAACAGTGTCAACGTAGCTCTAGGTTATCTCCTAGCGCTGGTAAACTGGTGCAAGAACAACTCTCCGAACTCCTCAAAAGACCCGATGGAGTTGGGCTCTAGTTGATTGAACCACTACTGAGCTGCCCTAGACAGAGTGGTTAGAAAAACCCTGCACTTTACGCCCTCTCCAAATCGATGGAGGAGGGCAGAATTTTCGAATCTTACCAAGTGGTCATAGGGATCAGTGGTACCATCATACTCATAATTAAGAGGATTAAAATTACTAGGCAATTCATCTTGTAAAATTCTCTCAGTAAATTGGCAACCTGTAACAGGTCGAGGTACACTAACCCGATTTTTCATTTGGTGCTTCATGTTATCCATCTGTTTTCTCAAGGACTTGATTTGTTCCTTCATGGCCTCCGACTGGGTATCTCCTGTACCCTCTTCCTCATCCTCTATCTTACTCCCTTGCTGCTGGGGAGCTGTCTCTTTCCCCCTTGCAGCTTATTCGGCACCTACGTCTCTGGCTCGAGGGACTGCATATCTCCTTTCTTAAATTCCTTCAGCTCCCAGGACCTCTTCATGGTTTCTGGACTCTACTTCCCTTCTTCGCTCTTCCTGATGTGCATCCTGCCTACTCCCCCTAGCCTGGGATCGAGTAGGCGGGTTCACGGGTTCGGCTTCTCTTGTCCTCCCTGCGGGTGGGGCTCTATCCCCCTCCATCATCGCTCTTGCGACAACTCTGGCTATCATGTCATCCAGCTGCTCCTGAGTAAGGGCAATGGTGGCAGCTGGTGTCAAAAATGTTTGTGGTGTCCCTCGTGGAGGGGCACTAGTAATTCCCTGGACTCCAGCTAGGGGGATTCCCTCTGGAATCGCGGGGGAAGTGGATGGGTTAGCTTCTCTGCCCCTGGTAGCAACTCCCGCGCCTGGGTAATTCTGACCAAGGACTGCACTATCATCTTGACCCACCGTGACAGGTGGGATATAGCCACTGTTAGGCACGGTAGACGGCGGCGTGGGATTGGGGACAACCCCTACTTGAGTCAGAGTTGAAGGAGTTGTCCTTCCACGAGCTGGTACCAACGCAATTAACCTCAATTGTGTATGCTCACCTACCATACTTCCTTTCTTTCAGGTAACGGAAAAGAAATTAAAACTCACGTCTCAGCTCTCTTTCCCACAAACGGTGCCAAATGATGCATGAAAACTGGCCTGGTATTTCCCCACCTAGGATAATGCCGAGTTCAGCTGGGTAACTCCACGTAATCACCTTTTTCGTGAATATATAAACCTGCAAAAATACATCGGAGGGCTATTCGACGTAGGCACTCCGACGCTCAAGTCAGATAATCGAAAAACTCTTAAGAAGAATCAATTCAGTTATTCAAGCAGTTAATTCGTAGCTATCCTTTTACCTTCACTTTACCTTTATACACGTGAAAGCTACAACGGTGGTTACCAGCTCCCCGCTAGTTCCCATCGTGGACTCCCCACCTCCGATCATGGTCATCCCACTTTCTGGAGACTCCGTCCACCTCGTTTCCCCATCTCGGTTGGACTGGGTCAACACTCTAGGATACCAAGAATATTTCTTTCTTGGGCCCTAATTTTTCTTAGATATCTCAACTGATTAGTTCAGCTCAATATTCACTCATTATTGTAGAGATATGGGCCTGAAGGCCACCATATCCGAGGTTTGCCCCTTATTTGGGCTCACGGTCCACCTGTAGTATATTAGGCTCTTGGCCCAACTACTACCGAGGTAGGTTACTCCTCGACTCAATCTCACACCTCAGAGAGAATGGATCGCGCTCGTTCTGGGCCCAATCTTATTCGGGCCCACCTCTATTTGGGCCGGGCATATTTTTCTGTATCAATATATATATATATATATATTATTTGAAAATATTATATGTATAATATATTATATTGTAAAGTTTATTTAGCAAACATAATGTGTAATACGCGGGAGCTCATCTAGCTAATATATTATTAAATGAGTGTAATTTTATCGAAAAGGTAAATTTGATTCTAATGTTTAATTTAAGTAATTGCTTTAAATAAGACACAACATATTCCTCATTTAATTTTTTAAAAAGAAAAAAAAAATTGATCTTATTTTATTTTTCTTAAATCTTCTTATTTCTGTCTTTTGGGTGATTTATAAATTTATTTTTTTCAATAATAATTTTTCGTATTTTTCCACAATTGTTCTAATATTTAATACATTCTCCAGATCTAATTTTTTTGAAAATAATTAATTATATAATAAAACTTAAAATTAAATTTATATGAAATTTAATTTAAAATATATCAAAATATGAACTCTTTAAATTATTTAAATACAAATAAAAACTCCCTCCGTTTATTTAAATACAAATAAATACTCCCTCCGTCCCAACATTTCTTTCATATGGAGGGAGGCATAATTATTAAGAAAGGGGAGAAAGTGTATGAGAGAGAATAAAGTGTAAGAGTATTTTGGGTGGTTGAATGAGATAAAGTGTAGGAGAAAGAATAAAGTAAAATAAATTTAGAGTGACATTTTTTAAATTTAAATGGTATTGTGAGGCCTTGTTTGGTTTCCTTTATTAGGGGTGTATTGATCCCTAATACTACTTTATCACTTATTTGGTTTGTTGTATAGATTATACTTGCAGCTTGTTATCAAGTGTTGTGACATAAAATATGAGCAACAGGATATGCTCGCAGCCCGCCAAGATGGGCGAGCACCCTCAAAGGCTCGGCGAGCAGCATAGCTGTCCCACCGAGCGGACTTCTTGGACCTCGCAGGTAAGACCCAGTCCAGCGGTCCGAGCTAGGACCGAAGAGTCCGCTAGCGAAGACCAAGGAACGACAATCAGGAGACCAAATCATCCCCAAAGAAGGAAAAGATCACATAGCAGGGCATGGTTAGAAAGGCCATGCCCCAAAGAGGAAAAGATCTCGCCGCTGCAGGAGATCTCAACAACTTTGCCACGTGGAGCATGCTGAGAGGGCCGACAACCTATTCGTCTGCACATAACCGTACCAGAGCATTAAATATTGTACACTTAGCATTAAATGCTCCCCGATTTCTTAGGATATATTAGCCATTAAACAACTTGTATAAATAGACCCTATTGGGCACAATAACAAAGATCGAAGAATCTACACCTTAGACTGGGACTAACCCTCCCAGCAAACCTCCTTGCATTTACTGCTTTCTGCATTTATATCTCCATAATTGTGCTCATTTAAAGCTTATCATTGGCATTCAATACCCAAGACCCATATAACTAAACGGACCTATTATCATCTCTAAACCTTTATTAACTAGGTGTATAATCGGTGTAACAACATTTAGCGCCGTCTATGGGAAACGACATAAAAAGCTATTTCCTACTAGTTCATCTTCCCCACATCAGGTCATCAACATGACGAATAGCAGAGCTACTAGCAAACATGCTAGTCATTATGAAGAACAACAGGGGCAGAACAGCCCGGTTCACCACGTCAAGGACCAAATCCCTCTCCCCCTCCAGGAATACCAAACTCCTGAGCAGGTGAGCAGGGCCATCCTTCAGCTCTAGGCCCGAGCTCGAGAGCTTGAATCTCAGGCCAGGCCTGTGGCCATTCCCGCTGAAGGCCCTTCGAGGCCCTAAAAGGGAAGAAGGAAGGCCTGTGACCAGGAGGCCGAGAGCCAGGACCGGTCAGGGGCACACCTGCCCGAGCGTTCGGTGTTCAACTGACTGGGCTCTCAAGCACGAAGGCTTGACTTTGGCGAGCAGCCGCCCGCTTCCCCTCCAAGGGAAGATCCAGGGTTCCGGTGCTCGACCACATTGGGCCAAATGCTGTCCACCGGGCCCTCACTTAACCTGACCCTGCCCTAGTTGCACTACAGAGGAAGCTCGACCTCATCGAAGGTCGGGTAGACGCCAGGGAAGGGATACCCAAGAGGGTTGCGGTGAACCAACCCCTTTCCATGGCCATTGAGATGGCGGAGGTCCAGACCAAGATCCTACCTCCCCAAACGGCTCTCTACGAAGGGAAAATTGACCCCGAGGTACATCTCAGCAAGTACCTCACTTATATGACTGGGAGAGGGGCGACGGACGCGACCAGGTGCCGTCTGTTCCCACTGACTTTAGCCGAGCTCGCCCACAAGTGGTATACCTCCCATCCCTCTCGTACAGTTGACAATTTCTCCAGCCTCGGCGAATAGTTCATCTCCTACTTCGCCTCCAAGATAGCTCGCCCTGGGAGCTGACAGAGGCTCATGGGCATCAGACAGGCGGAGAAGGAGACGGACGAGGAATACCTCGACCACCTCGATGAGGTTCTCCTCACGGGGGAACCCGTTGGGGACGAGCTACAACTTCACGCCGCCATGAGCGGTCTCAGAGAGGATTCCTACATGTTCCGCCACATGACCAAGCAGTATCCCACTTCTTATGCCAAGTTCAGGCGGTGAGCAGGAGACCTGATCTCGAGGTAGAAGCTCCTTGCCCAGCGCTTGGGCGAGGTAAAAGCCACCCCGGCTGCCCCAGAGGCCATAACCGCTGCCCTCTCGCCAGCAAAGAAGGCCCACCAGCCTAGAAGGGGCTGCCAGTCCAAGGCCCCAGGCACCTTCAAGAGCTTTGAAAGTGTGGAGATCGTGGAGAAGCTCAAGCACTCCCCCGCGTTTGTTTTCAACGCGATGAAGGGGAAAGGGGTCTTCACCCCACCCAGAGCTCTCAAACTTAACAACAAATCCTCCAGAAATTTTGTGCCTTTCACGATGGCCCCGGGTACAACACGAGTGAATGCAGGGATCTTTTTCGCCAGCTCTGAGGCTATTTGAGGAAGGAAAGCTGAGCGAGTAAGTCAAGAAGCCTACCCCCCGATAGCGGCATGACGGCGAAGAGCGAGGCCCTCCTCATAGGAATAGAGATAAGGGTGCCCAGGCAGCAGCGGTGGTGGGCGGACAGTGACGCGGGCTACAGCAGTGACGAGGTTCCCCCACCTAACTCAGGAGGATGGGTCCAGATGATCCAACCAGGTGGAAGCAGCTTTGGCGGGCTAACCACCGTCAACACCCTGTCCAAAAGGAAGTGGAAAGCGGAGCTTTGAGACATCAACAATGTCCATATCATCGTTCCCCCTCCAGAGCCGATAATCTCAAAATCTGCCGCTATCAACTTCTCCAATGCTGATCACGAGTGCCTTATGTTCCCAAAGAACGAGGCCTTGGTCATCTCGGCCAAAATCCTGGGGATGAGATGCTTGATTGGAGTGTATTCGGTAAGAGTTATTAAGACCAATCAACAAAATATCGAACCCAAGGGAAAAAGTATGCACATGAGGCCCTAGAAATACGAGTTTTTAGCGACTAGAGTTGCAACAATGTTTTGGCACAAAACAACAAAACACTTGCAAGAATACAATTAAACAACAAGCAAACAATTGATCAAACACTAAGAATGCGAGAACAAAAACAAAACTAAATGGTGGGATAGGGGTACTAGGATTAACATCCATCAATGAATCATCAATTAACAAGCTACAATTGAATCAATTGCAAATCAACTAAGATAGAAAGCATAAACCATCATGAAATTAATCACTCCATTAAAATCACAATGCCTAATGTGAGTATCCTTAGTCTTTCCCATCTCTCAATGTAGAAATCCCCAATTCATACAATCATGCAAAATTGAAACCCGATTAACACCTAATCACGTTATCTCAACTCTCGCCTATTGCTAGGGTGATCAACCATTAATCAAAAGAAACAATTTCACATGAAGCACAATGAAGAATCACAATTAGAAAACAAACTAATGTGAGTATCCTTAGTGCAACTAATCTCTCGATTCCGAAGCACCCAATCCACGCATTCATACACAATTATCACCCGATTAATCCCGGATCACGTTAGCACAACTCTCGTCTATAGCTAGGGTGATCAAACACTAATCTAAAGAGACAATTATGCATGAAGCACAATTGAGAATCACAATTAGTAAGCAATCTACTCAATTGAATCATCAACAATTATAGCATCATCAATCAAATCATCATCAATTTCAATTAACCCAAGCACAAGAGAGTTAGCCCATGGTACCACAAACAATACCCATGGGAAGAAGATAGAATTGATCAAACACAAAGCAAATCACAAAAATTAAGAAATTAAAGAGACAAAAGAGGAAAAACATCACCAAATGATCTTCAATTAACAAAAAGAGGAATGCTCGAGTCTTCAACACCAATCTCAAAATGAATTACAAGCTTGAATTGAATGAATTACAAGGATTCAAAGCTAATCTATGGCTAATCTACCAACAATCAATATAAATCTAATCCTAATTCTAACTTCTACTCTAATCTAAGAAAGAAATTGGCTTGGGGCCTGAGAAATCGCCCCAAAACTGCTACTAACTGCTATTATGAAAGATATATCTGCTCTCTCTGAACTGCCCTGCTTTAAATACGAATTTTTGGAAAAACCTCCCCCCCGAGTCGAGGTTCAGGCCTCGACTCGAGGTCCCTGCCTTTTTCACCTCCCTCGACTCGAGGGTCATGCCTCGAGTCGAGACTGCTGCCATTTTCTAATTTTGATCCTTTTCTGCATAGCCCTCGACTCGAGGCTCTTGCTCCTCGACCAGAGCTCGAGTCCAGGGTAATTTTCTCGCGCGGGGCTTCGGCCCCGACCCCCGTTTTCGTTCCGGATGTTTGTCTCTTTATTCTAAGCCTAATGGTACTCTCGGTTTGGCAAAATTCCACCGAATTACCTGCAAAATGGACGACAAACATCAAAATCTCATAAATAATACTTTTTAGGCAAAAGAGTGATACTTTTCACATTTAGGCATAAAACTAACACCTTAGCTCACTTTTTGCACTAAAATAAGCCCTAAAAACATGTATCAATTCACTCCAATCATACCCCCAAACTTGAATTGTTGCTCGTCCTCGAGCAACGTAGAAACTAAGAACAAAGGAGTGAATTGATTGCAATTATGTCACATGGCACCATAGACAAAAAATAAGACAATCGAACTCCTCAATGAACATAAGTATCAATGAAACTATCCACTAGCCATCAAGATAGATCATGCTCAAACAAATGCTCAATCAAATACTCAACACATTGCTCCTTCCATGGAGTGTTTCACTCTTCACTCAAGTGGTATAAGGCACTCAATCATCAAATTCATGAATAAGTACACCATATGCTTGCCAAAAGACTTAATCTCAATCCAAATCAATTATGATCAATCAAGAATCAAAGAGGTCTTACTCCTAGGTTGTAATGTAGGCTCTTTGGAAAGGTGGGATAAATTTGGATAAGTGTGACTAAGTAGTAGCGACTTGAATGTAAGCTAATCAATACAATACACAATCTCTTCTCTTTACATCTAATAACACTCTTTTTTTTTTTTTACTTCAATGATCAATCCACCATTCACTTGAGCTTTCTCTTTTTAAGCTCACAAATTGAATCTTTTTTTTTATTCACTTCATATTTTTCTTCACAATTCAAATTTTCATTTCACAACCTTTCTTTCTTTTTTCAATCATCATCACTTAGCTTATCATTTTCCACCACACTTCACAATCAACCCACCATCTTTAGCCAACAATCAAGCTCTACTAAGCATAGGACAATAAGGCTCATAAAAATAGGCTAATGGTTTCCATCTCACTTGGCTTGCCAAAGAATAAGGATCATAAGGCTCAACATGGCTTACTAAGGAAATCAAATGTATTTGGTGGGGAAAATTTGGCAAAGTGACTCATCATTCCAAACATGGCCTCTTATCATTTTCAAAACATCACACAAAGATCAATATCAACAAGTCTAGTGGCAAGTTCTAGCATACAAATTCATGAATGATGCACTCACAAAGAAATCATCAACCGTATAAGATGTACGATTATTAAAGCACAAAAGCTCACAGGCTTAAATTGAGCAATAAATCAAGCATTTTCAATCACATCCATCTTTACATAATAAATCAAGAATGCTAAGTTCAAGCTACACATCAACTCATGATCAAATCAAAATCCAATATATTTTGCAAATCAAGCACAAGTGCTCATGTACATAAATCCAAGCATACTCACTACCACAAAAATGATACTAAAAGATATATGCAATAAATCCACAATTAAGCTCAAGACACATCTAGCCCCAAAAATAGATGCAAGAAATCCAAGATACCAATATAGCTTAATCAACAATAAGCAATAAGCTCAACAAACCCCATAATCATATAAGAACACAAAAGATAGGCAAGAGAAAGAAAAACACCTCCCCCAAACTTAGACAAGTCTAAGTTTGAAAGGAAGTGTTGTACCAATAAGCCTTTAAACTCCATCTTTCTTCAAACATGTAGGGCTCATCATGCTTTTATGCGCTTTCCTTCTTGATCTTGCATTTCCTTACAATTCTATTCGCTTTCCCATTCATCTAGCAAGTGTACCTACAATCGGGCATAAGAATCTTCAAATAATTACCACTAAGAGATGCAAGAACCAAATAACGACCAACACCCCCAAACTTGAATGATAGCATGAATTCAAAGTTTGGAATGAGAGTGATAAAAAAAAATATGCAACTCCTAATGATATCACTAAGTAAGCTCAACACTATATGAATCCCAAAGCATAGAGCATAATTTCCTAAGCATAACCAATTAAGTAGCAAGCCAAATCTCCTAAAAACGAACAAAAACACTAATCTACCAAAAGAACACAAGAAAAGAAATAAAAAGGATGGGTTGCCTCCCATCAAGCGCTATTTTTATTGTCCTATGCCGGACTTATTTCTTCACTTCCATCTTCCTTTATCGGAAAGGCCAAGGATAGCGATCCTCCTTGCCATTGTATCTCAACCTTTGTACTTCAAGGTCTAGGAGGTTCACCGAAAAGATAGGACAACCACATATAGATATGCAAAGTGTCCATGGTTGTAGCCCTTTTTCTCTTGCCATCCTTCTCAATTTTTCCTTCCTTTCAAGGATGCCCAAGCGTTTCTTCAACTCTTCCCTATAGTCAACCTTCACAAGAGGTGAAATTAAATCATTAGAAGCATCAATTTCAATTAAATCACAAATTGAATAGTTAGAGGGTATAGAAATGCTCATTTCAATCTTCAATGCCTCCTTCGATGCACTTTGATTTTCTTCCTCATTAAAGTTCATGTCCATCAATGGACACCCCTCTTCCTCCTTTTTGACAAGGAAGCCTTCTACTTTTACCTCTTCGCTTGGACCCTCTACTACATCTCTTCTTTCACTTTCTTCCTCCCCTTCTTTTTCTTGATTCTCCATGATAGTCATATTTTTTACTTGGCGTAGGAAATCTTTGAGTTAACTCTTGATAAACATGAAATGCACTCCGGTGATCTCCATGTTCCCCTCTATCCATGAATTGACCTTTTCTTTGGTCTCATACATTTCTTCATACAAGGGAAGCATTTGATCACATCTAGCATCATCTTCCTCAAATTTTTCCAACACAAATCCAAGCATCTCTTGCAATATGACTCTCATATCATTGAGTCCCCATTCTTCAATTTGAGGAGAAGCTTGCGGCATTGGATAATCATTCTCATAGCTCCTCCTATCATTATAATAATCACCTCCCGATGCTCCTTGACACTCAAATCCAAGACATGGATCAAATGTTTGATCATAAGACTCATAGTATGGAAACATCTCTTGAGGTTGGGGAGGAATTTCTTCATATCTCCAATCTTCATAATTGGATGGAATTTGTTGCAATTGAGAATTATATTCAAAGCTCATCCAATTATTGCATCCAAAATCTTCAAAATGTGGAGGATATACCATGCTCTCTTGATAATGATATTGATTCCATGCATATGAATTCTATCCCTCCATCTAGACAAGATATCAAAGTATCAAATTCAAACAAAAATAACAAAACAAACACAAACACAAAGGCAACAAGGAGTCACTTCAAACAATTCCTAAGTCTCACTTAAGGCGCAAAAACTAATTCCCCGGCAACGGCGCCATTTGATTGGAGTGTATAGGGTAAGAGTTATTAAGACCAATCAACAAAATATCAAACCCAAGGGAAAAAGTATGCACATGAGGCCCTAGAAATACAAGTTTTTAGCGACTAGAGTTGCAACAATGGTTTGGCACAAAACAACAAAACACTTGCAAGAATATAATTAAACAACAAGAAAACAATTGATCGAACACTAAGAATGCGAGAACAAAAACCACACTAAATGGTGGGATAGGGGTGCTAGGATTAACATCCATCAATGAATCATCAATTAACAAGCTACAATTGAATCAAATTGCAAATCAACTAAGATAGAAAGCATAAACCATCATGAAATTAATCACTCCATTAAAATCACAATGCCTAATGTGAGTATCCTTAGTCTTTCCCATCTCTCAATGTAGAAATCTCCAATTCATACAATCATGCAAAATTGAAACCCGATTAACACCTAATCACGTTAGCTCAACTCTCGCCTATTGCTAGGATGATCAACCATTAATCAAAAGAAACAATTTCACAAGAAGCACAATGAAGAATCACAATTAGAAAACAAACTAATGTGAGTATCCTTAGTGCAACTAATCTCTCAATTCCGAAGCACCCAATCCACGCATTCATACACAATTATCACCCGATTAATCCTGGATCACGTTAGCGCAACTCTCGTCTATAGCTAGGGTGATCAAACACTAATCTAAAGAGATAATTATGCATGAAGCACAATTGAGAATCACAATTAGTAAGTAATCTACTCAATTGATCTCCAATCATCAACAATTATAGCATCATCAATCAAATCATCATCAATTTCAATTAACCCAAGCACAAGAGAGTTAGCCCATGGTACCACAAACAATACCCATGGGATGAAGATAGAATTGATCAAACACAAAGTAAATCACAACAATTAAGAAATTAAAGAGACAAAAGAGGAAAAACATCACCAAATGATCTTCAATTAACAAAAAGAGGAATGCTCGAGTCTGCAACACCAATCTCCAAATGAATTACAAGCTTGAATTGAATGAATTACAAGGATTCAAAGTTAATCTATGACTAATCTACCAACAATCAATATAAATCTAATCCTAATTCTAACTTCTACTCTAATCTAAGAAAGAAATTGGCTTGGGCCTGAGAAATCGCCCCAAAACCGCTACTAACTGCTATTATGAAAGATGTATCTGCTCTCTCTGAACTGCCCTGCTTTAAATACGAATTTTTGGAAAAACCTCCCCCTCGAGTCGAGGTTCAGGCCTCGACTCGAGGTTCCTGCCTTTTTCACCTCCCTCGACTCGAGGGTCATGCCTCGAGTCGAGACTGCTGCCATTTTCCGATTTTGATCCTTTTCTGCATAGCCCTCGACCCGACGCTCTTGCTCCTCGAACAGAGCTCGAGTCCAGGGCACTTTTCTCGCGCGGGGCATCGGCCCGACCCCCATTTTCGTCCCGGATGTTTGTCTCTTCATTCTCAGCTTAATAGTACTCTCGGTTTGGCAAAATTCCACCGAATTACCTGCAAAATAGACGAAAAACATCAAAATCTCACAAATAATAATTTTTAGGCAAAAGAGTGATACTTTTCACATTTAGGCACAAAAACTAACACATTAGCTCACTTTTTGCACTAAAATAAGCCCTAAAAACATGTATCAATTCACTCCAATCAATGCTACTGTAACATCATTTTCATGACTGCCCTCGACCAAATGGGGAACCTGGTGAGGTTCATCAAACCTTACTGATTGGAGTGAATTGATACATGTTTTTAGGGGCTATTTTAGTGCAAAAAGTGAGCTAAAGTGTGATTTTTGTGCCTAATTGTGAAAAGTATCACTCTTTTGCCTAAAAAGTATTACTTTGTGAGATTTTGAGGTTTTTCGTCCGTTTTGCAGGTAAATTGGTGGAATTTTGCCAAACCGAGAGTACCGTTATTCTTAGAATGAAGAGACGAACATACGGGACGAAAATGGGGGTTGGGCCCGAAGCCCTTCTCGAAAAAATTGCCCCGGTCTCGAGCACAGGTCGAGGGGACATGGACCTCGACTCGAGGGTCAGGCTGGAGGGAAAGAATTTCAAAATTGTAGGAATCTCGACTCGAGGGAGGAGCCTCGAGTCGAGGGATGGAAAATTGGCAGATTCCTCGAGTCGAGGGCTGAGCCTCGACTCGAGGCAGGAGGAATTTTGAAGAAGCGTGTTAGCGACTCTTAGGCCTCGACTCGAGGGCCTGAAGCTCGAGTCGAGGAGTGCCAAAAATCGAAAATGTCAGTTTTAAAGCCATTTGAAGCCAAAACAGAGCATAACTTGATTCTAGCAGTTTAGAGCAGTTTCCAGGAGGTTCCTTAGATGAATTTTGCACTTTGTAGATTGATTTCCATTGTAATTGCCATAGATTGTTAGAATTAGATTAGATTCTACATTTAGTCCACTAGATTAGCATTTTGAATAATGTGGATTTTGTGATCCTTGTAGGTGTGATGAATTGCTAGGAATTGAGGAGCTCTAGGAGGCTTAAAGGAAGATGAAGATTGAAGGCTTATGGGTAAAACACTTCCTTTCAAACTTAGACTTGTCTAAGTTTGGGGGAGGTGTTTATTGTGATGATTGCACTTTTGATTAACTTGATGATGTGATTATTTTGATGTTTTGGATTGTTGATGATTTTATTGATACTATGATTCTCTTGATTTTTTTGAGCTTATTGTCTATTGATAATTGTGATTTGATGATCCTTTGGATTCCTTATTCCTATGATTCTATATTCTTTGATTTATCTTGAGCTTAGTTGTGGATTTATTGTTATATCTTTGAGTATCATTCATGTGGTAGTGAGTATGCTTGGATTTATGTACATTAGCACTTGTGTTTGATTTGCAAGACTTATTGGATTTTGATTTGATCATGAGTAGATTTGTAGATTGAAGCTAGCATTCTTGATTTATTGTGTGAAGATGAATGTGATTGATGATACTTGATTCATTGCTCAATTGAAGCCCGTGAGCTTTTGTGCCTTAATAATCGTACATCTTATACGGTTGATACAATTTCTTTGTGAGTGCATCATTCATGATTTGTATGCTAGAACTTGCCACTAGACTTGTTGATATTGATCTTTGTGTGATGTCTTGAAAGTGATAAGAGGCCATGTTTGGAATGATGAGTCACTTTGCCAAATATTTTCCTTACCAAATACATTTGATTTCCTTAGTAAGCCATGTTGAGCCTGATGATCTTATTCTTTGGCAAGCCAAGTGAAATTTAAACCATTTAGCCTATTTTTATGAGCCTTTCTTGTCCTATATTTAGTTGAGCTTGAATGTTGGCTAATGATGGTGATTTGATTGTTAATTGTGGGAAGATGATGAGCTAAGTGATGAATGAAGTGATAAAAGAAGAAAGGTTGTGAAAAGAAGAAAGATTAAATTGTGAAAAAGTGACATTGAAGTGAAGAAAAATTCAATTTGTGAACTTAAAAAGAGAAAGCTCAAGTGAATGGTGGATTGATCTTTGTGTTAGGATGTATACTATAAGCCTAGCTTTTGTATGAACATCTTTTTGAGTATGAACATCTTTTTAATATAAGATTCATTATGATCAAAATACTTATTGTTTATGATTGTTATATATATCATTATTTTGTCCGGGTTAATCTATATTGTAGATAACATGGTGTGTGGTGTCACACAGAAGATTATGCTATCAGTTCCTTATAGATTACAGATAATAGCTCACAACCAAGATGGATTTGGACAAACCATTGGAACGGTTGTAGTGTAATTTGGTATTAGTCTATCTTGACTATAAAGTTACACTAGTACATTTTGTATGTATTGAGCAAGACCATATGAGGTTGTTCAATTAGTACTGACTATATAAAAGAACAAGACCTCTGTTGTTATGGATGTACGTCTTCTTAATCCCTATATAATAATGGGCACGTGTACTCGATGTATGTTTCTTTGATTTGCCAATGGGTGAGATTTATTAAATCAATAGGCTCGGTGAATTGGGAGATAGCATTGTTTATATGGTGTGCTGTTGATTATAGAAGGAATTCGTGTCCTAATTATTTAGGATGATGATGTCCCCTTGAGGAGCTCATAAAGATTATTATGTAAACCCTGCAGGTGGATTTAATCTGACATAATAATAAAGATGAGTGGTACTACTCTTGGAATTAGATATAAATGAATTAAGTTGTCAGTAATTTAATTAATTTATGGACATTCGATATCTTAAACACGGGGAAATAAACGTACACATAATAAAGGAGCCCATATTATAATATGAGATTAAGATGGTAATTCAATTATAACTCTTTAGTGGACTGAGTTATAATTGATGGGCTTAAGTAAAGTGTTCGGACTGAACACAGGATATTTAGGCCCATCAGGAGGCCCAACCCTAATTCCTCCTTAGGGTCCTTGTTGTAGCCTATAAATAAACCCTAACATCAGAGCCTCCAGTGTGTGAAAAAATGTGAGATCAGAGAGAGGCGGATTCTGATTCCTTGGAGGATCGTTGACCACTCGACGTCCAAGGGAAAGGGATAGGAATACGGCAGAAGACCGTGAGGTTCGAGGCTCATCCTTCGATCGCAGTTCTGACCTTAGAACTGATTTGTCTTCACCTATTACGGTGAATAAAGGTATAATTCTATCCGCTGCGTTTATGTGATTACGATCCCGAATCTGATAATTTCGTAGAGTCGGCGATCGGTGGTTCCAACACTTTGAAGTCCAAAAAGGAAGAGTGTACTTGATGAAAAATGAAGAGATGTGTATTGTATTGATTAGCTTACATTCAAGTCTCTACTACTTAGTCACTCTTATCCATATATATATTCCACCTTTCCAAAGAGCCTACATTACAACCTGAGAGAAAGACCTCTTTGATTCTTAATTGATCACAAGTGATTTTGATTGAGATTAAGTCTTTTGGCAAGCATATGGTGTGCAAGTTTATGAATTTGATGATTGAGTGCTTTATACCTTGATACACTTGAGTGAAGAGTGAAACACTCCATGGAAGGAGGAATGTGTTGAGTGTTTGATTGAGCATTTGTTTGAGCATGATTCATCTTGATGGCTAGTGGATAGTTGCATTGATACTTATGTCCATTGATGAGTTCGATTGTCTTATATTTCGTCTATGGTGCCATGTGACATAATTGCAATCAATTCACTCCTTTGTTCTTAGTTTCTACGTTGCTCGAGGACGAGCAACAATTCAAGTTTGGGGGTATGATTGGAGTGAATTGATACATGTTTTTAGGGCCTATTTTAGTGCAAAAAGTGAGCTAAAGTGTGATTTTTGTGCCTAATTGTGAAAAGTATCACTATGTTGCCTAAAAAGTATTACTTTGTGAGATTTTGAGGTTTTTCGTCCGTTTTGCAGGTAAATTGGTGGAATTTTGCCAAACCGAGAGTACCGTTATTCTTAGAATGAAGAGACGAACATACGGGACGAAAATGGGGGTCGGGCCCGAAGCCCTTCTCGATAAAATTGCCCTGGTCTCGAGCACAGGTCGAGGGGACATGGACCTTGACTCGAGGGTCAGGCTGGAGGGAAAGAATTTCAAAATTGCAGGAATCTCGACTCGAGGGAGGAGCCTCGAGTCGAGGGAGGGAAAATTGGCAGATTCCTCGAGTCGAGGGCTGAGCCTCGACTCGAGGCAGGAGGAATTTTGAAGAAGTGTGCTAGCGACTCTTAGGCCTCAACTCGAGGGCCTGAAGCTCGAGTCGAGGAGTGCCAAAAATCGAAAATGTCAGTTTTAAAGCCATTTGAAGCCAAAACAGAGCATAACTTGATTCTAGCAGTTTAGAGTAGTTTCCAGGAGGTTCCTTAGATGAATTTTGCACTTTGTAGATTGATTTCCATTGTAATTTCTATAGATTGTTAGAATTAGATTAGATTCTACATTTAGTCCACTAGATTAGCATTTTGATTGAGTGTAATTGAAGATTTCAGCTGTGATTTGGGAGTAGAGGAGTTGAATTGAAGCATTGTAGAAGATTAATCATTCCTATTTTTGTCTATTGAAGTTCAATTGGTGATGTTCTTACCCTTTGTTCTCTTTAATTCATTGCTTGTGTTGATTAGATTGTTAATTGCTTTCTTAGATTTTCTACCCATGGCTTTTGCTTGTAGCACCATGGGCTAATAGCTTTGTGCTTGGGATAATTGAAATTAGGGATGAAGTGATTGCCTCATTCTATGATTGTTGATAATTGTGATCAATTGAATTAACTTGCTTTCTAATTGTGATTCTTAATTGTGCTTCATGAAAAATTGACTCTTTTGATTAATGGTTGATCACCCAAGCAATAGGCGAGAGTTGAGCTAACGTGATTAGGTGTTAATCGGGTTTCAATTTTGCATGATTGTATGAATTGGGGACTTCTACATTGAGAGATGGGAAGAACTAAGGATACTCACACTAGGCATTGTGTTATTAATGGAGTGATTAATTTCATGATAGTTTATGCTTTCTAATTTGATTGATTTGCATTTGGATACAATCATAGCTTGTTAATCATGGATTCCTTGATGGAGATTATCCCTTGCACCCAAATCCCCCATTGATTTTAGTGTATTTGATCTTGCATATTAGGTGTTTGATATATTGTTTGCATAATCTTGCCATTTAATTTCTTGCCATTTTGTAGAGATTTTAGTCCTATATCTTGTTTCAACTTTAGCCATCTAGAACTCTTATCCTTGAATTTCGTTTGCATACTTTCTCCCTTGGGTTCGATATTTTGCGATTGGTCTTAAAAGCTCTTGCCCTATACACTCCAATCACTTACGAACTGCAGCTGAAGGGGTTCGGCGACACGACCGTGAATCGCTACGGAAAGATCAAGCTGTCCGTGGAGCTTGTTGACTGTCAGAATAAAAAAGTTAGAATTACTAGGCCATTAGAGTTTATAATCGTCGACCAGCCAAACATCTATAATGGCTTTCTTGGTCGTCCCTTTCTTAAGACTTTTGAGGCAGTTGCCTCTTCTTACTTTTATTGTATCAAGTTCCCCACTCCCGAAGGGGAAGTTAGCACTGTAAAAGGGAATCAAAAAATGGCAAAGAAGTGTTTGAACTACTCTTGTCTTAATTTTCTTTCCGCACCATCTTTAGATTTACATTGTAATACGTTAGCGGAAGAACACTCAAATGCAACTCCACAGCTAACTGAAAACGAGCTAGAAGTATATACTTACATGTTCGTTTATTCTTCCTCGAGCAAATCCGCTATGGAGTGCGAGGATTTGGAACCAAGGCTAGGCTTCGAGCCCACAACCATAGACCTGGATTCCTCAAGGTCTCAACCGAACCGCCCCAATTGAAGAACTCGAGAGTGTCCCCGTAGTCCCGTCTCGCCCTGAGGTCGAGGTCACTATAGGGGCAAAGGTCCCCGCGGAAATGAGGGACGATCTCATCGAATTCCTCAAAAGCAATGTAGGAGTGTTCGCATGGTCGCACTAAGATATAGTGGGAATCGACCCGAAGCACGTCTGCCATCATCTTAAGATTGACCCATTGCGGCGACCAGTCTCCCAGAAGAGAAGGAAGTTCGGTCTAGAAAAATATGCTGCTCTCGCCGAGAAGGTCAAGAAGCTCCTTGACAACAAATTAATCGAGCTCGCGGAAGACTAGCCTCAATGGGTCGCAAATGCAGTATTGGTCAAAAAGGCGAACAACTCATGGAGGTTGTGCATTGACTTAACCGACCTCAATGCGGCCTGTCCCAAAGATCACTTCCCAATGCCGCACGTTGACCACCCCGTCGACAGTACCGCGGGCCACGAGATGATGTCATTCATGGATGCGTTCGCAGGCTACCACCAGATCCCCATGGCAGTGGATGACATCAAACACACTTCCTTCCTCACCGAGAAGAACATCTATTCTTGGACGAGAATGCCGTTTGCCCTCAAGAATGTGATTGGAGTGTATAGGGCAAGAGCTTTTAAGACCAATCGCAAAATATCGAACCCAAGGGAGAAAGTATGCAAACGAAATTCAAGGATAAGAGTTCTAGATGGCTAAAGTTGCAACAAGATATATAGGACTAAAATCTCTATAAGAATGCAAGAAATTAAATGGCAAGATTATGCAAACAATATATCAAACACCTAATATGCAAGATCAAATACACTAAAATCAATGGGGGATTTGGGTGCAAGGGATAATCTCCATCAAGGAATCCATGATTAACAAGCTATGATTGTATCCAAATGTAAATCAATCAAATTAGAAAGCATAAACCATCATGAAATTAATCACTCCATTAATATCACAATGCCTAATGTGAGTATCCTTAGTTCTTCCCATCTCTCAATGTAGAAGTCCCCAATTCATACAATCATGCAAATTGAAACCCGATTAACACCTAATCACGTTAGCTCAACTCTCGCATATTGCTAGGGTGATCAACCATTAATCAAAAGAGACAATTTTTCAGGAAGCACAATTAAGAATCACAATTAGGAAGCAAGCTAATTCAATTGATCACAATTATCAACAATCATAGCATGAGGCAATCACTTCATCCCTAATTTCAACTATCCCAAGCACAAAGTTATTAGCTCATGGTGCTACAAGCAAAAGCCATGGGTAGAAAATCTAAGAAAGCAATTAACAATCTAATCAACACAAGCAATGAATTAAAGAGAACAAAGGGTAAGAACATCACATATTGAACTTCGATAAACAAAAATAGGAATGATTAATCTTCTACAATACTTCAATTCAACTTCTCTACTCCCAATTCACAGCTGGAATCTTCAATTACAATGAATCAAAATGCTAATCTATTGGACTAAAAGTAGAATCTAATCTAATTCTAACAATCTATAGATATTACAATGGAAATCAAGCTACAAAGTGCAAAATTCGCCTAAGGAACCTCCTGGAAACTGCTCTAAACTACTAGAATCAAGTTATGCTCTGTTTTGGCTTCAATGGGCTTCAAAACTGTAATTTTCGATTTTTGGCACTCCTTGACTCGAGCTTCAGGCCCTCGAGTCGAGGATCAAAAGTCGCATCCACGCTTCTTCAAAATTTCCCCTGCCTCGAGTCGAGGCTCAGCCCTCGACTCGAGGAATCTGCCAATTTTCCATCCCTCGACTCGAGGCTCCTCCCTCGAGTCGAGACTGCTGCAATTTTGAAAATCCTTTCCCTCCAGCCTGACCCTCGAGTCGAGGTCTGTGTCCCCTCGACCTGTGCTCGAGACCAGGGCAATTTTATCGAGAAAGGCTTCGGGCCCGACCCCCATTTTCGTCCGGTATGTTCGTCTCTTCATTCTAAGAATAACGGTACTCTCGGTTTGACAAAATTCCACTGATTTACCTGCAAAATGGACGAAAAATATCAAAAACTCACAAAGTAATACTTTTTAGGCAAAAGAGTGATACTTTTCACATTTATGCACAAAAATCACACTTTAGCTCAGTTTTTGCACTAAAATAGGCCCTAAAAGCATGTATCAATTCACTCCAATCATACCCCCAAACTTGAATTGTTGCTCGTCCTCGAGCAATGTAGAAACTAAGAACAAAGGAGTGAATTGATTGCAATTAAGTCACATGGCACTATAGACGAAAAATAAGACAATCGAACTTATCAATGAACATAAGTATCAATGCAACGATCCACTAACCATCAAGATGAATCATGCTCAAATAAATGCTCAATCAAATACTCAACACATTGCTCCTTCCATGGAGTGTTTCACTCTTCACTCATGTGCATCAAGGTATAAAGCACTCAATCATCAAATTCATGAACTTGCACACCATATGCTTGCCAAAAGACTTAATCTCAATCCAAATCATTTATGATCAATCAAGAATCAAAGAGGTCTTTCTTCTAGGTTGTAATGTAGTCTCTTTGGAAAGGTGAGATGTTTTTGGATAAGAGTGACTAAATAGTAGAGACTTGAATGTAAGCTAATCAATACAAATGCACAATCTCTTCTCTTTTCATCAAGCACACTCTTCCTTTTGACTTCAATGATCAATCCACCATTCACTTGAGCTTCCTCTTTTTAAGCTCACAAATTGAATTTTTCTTCACTTCATGCATTTTTCTTCACAATTCCATTTTTAACAACCTTGCTTTTCTTTTATGCTTCATTCATCACTTAGCTCGTCATCTTCCCACACTTAGCAATCAAATCACCATCATTAACCAACATTCAAACTCAACTAAATATAAGACAAGAAAGGCTCATAAAAATAGGCTAAATGGTTTCAATTTCACTTGGCTTGCCAAAGAATAAGGATCATAAGGCTCAACATGGCTTTCTAAAGAAATCAAATGTATTTGGTAGGGAAAATATTTGGCAAAGTGACTAAACATTCCAAACTTGGCCTCTTATCACTTTCAAGACATCACACAAAGATTAATATCAACAAGTCTAGTGGCAAGTTCTAGCATACAAATTATGAATGATGCACTCACAAGGAATATCAAATCAACCGTATAAGATGTACGATTAGTAAGGCACAAAAGCTCACGGGCTTAAATTGAGCAATGAATCAAGTATCATCAATCACATTCATCTTCACACAATAAAACAAGAAAGCTAGCTTCAAGCTACAAATCTACTCATGATCAAGTCAAAATCCAATAAGTCTTGCAAATCAACACAAGTGCTCATGTACATAAATCCAAGCATACTCACTACCACATTAATAATACTCAAAGATATATCAATAAATCCACAATTAAGCTCAAATCAAATCAAAGAATAAGGAATCAAAAGATCATCAAATCACAATCATCAATAGACAATAAGCTCATGTATAATCAAGAGAATCATAGCATCACTAAAATCATCAAACCATCAAAATCCAAATCATCACATCATCAAGTTAATCAAGAGTACAATCACCACAATAAAGAGTAAAATCACCAAAAAGATAAGCATCTAAAAACTAAGGAGAGGGAATGAGGAATAGGGGATTGCCCTAATAGTCGGACGGCGGCGGTGGAGGAGGGTAGCTCGGCCCGAAATTCCACGAGCTCATCTGCTGCAGGAGGGCGTACATGTCATTCTGAGTCTTTAGAGACTCTTCCTGCATCCTCCTAGTCTCTTCATTAAATCTACGAGAATCCTCAATCATCCGGTACATCTCATCCTGGCGAGTCAGGCTCTCAATATGCATCCTCTGACTATCCGCCCACATCTGCTCAGTCAATACCCACGGCCTCTGAGACGAACTCCCCGCTTCATACTCTCTACTCCTCATCTCGTCCTGCCAGTATATGTTGATCTCCGGCTGGTAATCCTCATCCATCTGTACAGGTGACTCCTCCTGCTCTGGCTCCTCGTCATCCTCAGCCTCAGAATCATCCTCCTCCCCAGCCTCTGCTCTCACTGCAACACCCTCATCATCAGAATCAGAATCAGAACCTGACTGCTGGCCATCATTATCATCGTCGTCCCCCTCATCTCGGAGAACATCCCCATGCTCTCTCGTGTAAGCATCTATGGCATCAGTGTGACGCTGCGACCACATGCGAAGGTTGATGGTCACAAAAGCAGTAGATCTAAATCCGTAGTCAACCTCTTATTCGGCAGAGGGAATCGGCCACCGTGGTGCTGCTGGAAACACCACGTCCTACCGATGCGATCAAGTGTCCTCATGCATCGCATCGTATCGGTAGTAAGATCAGGACCATCTAATGCTGCGAGGTTGTGAGTAGGGATCCCGAGATGCTCAGCTATCAAAGTAATCATGCCACCAAAGTTAATCTTCTTGAATTTTGTGCTCGTAGCTCTCTCAAACAAGTAACAGGGGTATGCAGCAGCGTTGAATCTAACTCCATGCAAGAAGCACCACAAGACGTACAATTCCTCATAAACCATGGCTCCTCCCTCCGATCTCGCGAATATAGTGCTCGCGAGAATCTTCTCCAAGTATCGGACTACCGGGTTCCAAATGTGCGTGCTCTTAGACTTTCCAGGAACAAACTCAGGCTGGCTCGGTGCCCCTGAATCAGAAATACGCTTCCAGAACTTCTTGGCGTTGTACTCCTCCCTAATGTTGAGCAATGATCTGTCGGGGTCAGTGGGCGCATCAAGAATCTCGTTGACCTCGTCCAAAGTCAACTCATACTCATTCCCCATGAGCTCGAAAGTAATTTTCCTTGCAAACTTGGCCCTCCTGGCCTTGTGGACCTTAACTGTGCAAAGGAACTCGAGGGTGAGTCCGAGATGGGTCCGAGGCCTCTTGGCTAAGAAGCCTCCCATGCATACTTGCTCAAAAAGTCGAGGGATATCATCCTCGATCCCCATGGATAGCATGCAGTTATGATCTACTAATCTGGTCTTTACTACTTTCTTGTAAAGCTCGGCATAAAGGATGATATGCTTCCTCAATTTGTAATCGTCCCACTGAATTCCCAATTCAGCGGGCATCCTATGCGCAAATCGTATCGCCTCCTCTCTCTCCCGGATTTCTGCATCCGAAAAATTATGGCCATCAGCTCCCCTAAACATGGTTCCTACACAAATAATCCCAATAGCACAAATTAGTCCCACAATTAAAATGCGAGCTCAAAATATTACTCTAAACCATGGACAAGTCAACCAAGCAATAATCTCTCCAATCTTAACAAAAACTCCCTAGTGGCTAGGCAACAAATCCTCAATAATTGGTCAAAGAGTCAATCAAAGCAAATGTAGTCCATAGACGTGTTCATAATCCCTCAAAACATGCATACTTAGTACATGGCTTCAACAATAAACACCAAAGAATTAAGCTCATCAAATATCATGCAATTAAGCTCCAAAAATTATATCTACAAAACACGAGCCAACTAGCAAGCATTTAGACAACTAAGCATCATCAACAATAAACTTCTACCATCACCAAACCTCAAATTGATCAAATTTTCCAACAATTACATTAGGAATTTCCAATCATGCCAAAAATCCAATTTCTAGCCACATTTCACAAATAAACGAGCAACATATCATATATAATCCTAAACATGCTCCTAAAATCCTCAATTAATTCAAAAATTCTCAACAATGGCTTCAATTTATCACACTCAATCATGCATACCAAGCGCTTGACAAAATGCCCAAAAACAAATTCCAATTCAATGAATTCATGCAATTTTATCAACACCCAACACAATAATCATACTTCAACAATGAAATTGAAAGCCAAATGAGAAGAGTTTACATACCTTATTGAGAAATATCGGCTTGAAATGGAATATATGAACACCCACGCACTACTCCACAAAAAGCCCCAAATTTGATGCAAAAACCCTCAAAATCCACTCTTGATGCAATGTATGTGAATAATATGGTGGAATGATGGAAGACACACGGTGAAATCGGCGCAAATTGGCCGGAAATAGGGTGGAAGGACGAAGGGAAACGACACAGTGGGAAACCCTCGAATCGTGCTCTCTGAAATCTGACTCTGCGTTTTTATATCAGACACCATCCTCGAGTCGAGGGTCAGGCCTCGACTCGAGGAACCCCATTTTTTCAAAAGCCTCGACTCGAGGTTCCTCCCTCGAGTCGAGGGATGTGCCGATTTCAGGATTTTTTTCTAAGTGTCAATGCCTCGACTCGAGGACTATGCAACCTCGACCTAGGGTCGAGTCCAGGGAATTTTTTACGATTCCCGGGCCCGACCCGACCCCCGAAATTCCTAAAAATGACCTCAACGCCCCTAATGAACCCAAATATGCAAGAAATTACCGTTTTGGTCCCTCTATTTAAGCCCGATCGCTCATTCGATCGAAGAGACCAGGTTCTCTTCCTTTATGCTCATTTTCACCAACTTTTAAGCTCTCATTTCCTTCTCGATTCCTTGATTCGTTTTGCAATTCCAATCCTTTTTCAATCCACGTAGTGAGTATACCTACAAACGGCCAAAACAATTCATCAAATAATCATCACTAAGAGATGCATTTCTACCCTAGATGGCACACACTCCCAAACTTGAATGAAGATATGCATTCAAAATTTGGTATGGAAATGATACAAGTATGCAACCCTTAGATGATATTAACAATTAAGCTCAATATCCCAAATATACTTTATCCATCAACTAACATATTCTCCTAAGCATGAGCAATTCCCCAAAATCCAAAGCAAAAATTCCACAAAAAGGACAAAACACAAAAACACAAAGCAAACACACCAAAGCAATAAAACGATGGGTTGCCTCCCATCTAGCGCTAGGTTTAACGTCCTTTGCCGGATGGAACTCAAAGAGTTCATACTTCCCTTTCTTTGTCAATGTAAGGGTCGAACTTGTGCCTCACTAGATGTTCCTTTGCAAAAAGACAACATCCCCACTTATCCTCTAGGAGTAGCTTTCCTCCTTCTTTGATTTCTTTGACCGTAAGCACCTCCTTGGGTCTTTCGACTCCAAGTAGCCGACTCCAATTTGATTCACACCACACCACTTGATCTCCTATTTCAAAGCTTCCCCCCTTTTTCTCAAGTGGTGCCTTTTTCTCAACCAAGACCCCCAAACTTGAGCCATGCTCAAGTTTGGTCAAATCTTTCTCACCTTCTTCCTTCTCTTTTTCACCGGGGTCAAGCAAAGGGTCCTTTATCGCTTTCTCCTTCCTACAATCATCAAGGGAAACACAAGACTTGTTAGAAATGATTTTACAAGAGGGAAGGAAATGCTCATTAACTAAAGGATTAGTAGAAGTAATAGGTGTAGAAACTTCCCTTTCAATGGAAGGGCATTCATCAAAATCTCTAAGTATCCACACGTCTTCTTCTCTACCTTGCTTTGAGCCACCTCTTCCTCATGAACTCTTGTAAATGTAACTTTATCACCATTTGAACTCAACTTAAGCTCTCCTTTCTCCACATTAATCATAGCCTTACCCGTTGCAAGGAAAAGTCGACCAAGGATGATCGGTGCCTCAAGTTCCTCCTTCATGTCTAATACAATGAAATCCACCGGGAATATGAGTTTACCAACCCCTACTAACACATCTTCAATAATCCCAAATGGTTGAGCATATGATTGATCCGCAAATTGAAGATTGATGTTTGTAGGAATCACCTCCCCTAGATCCAATTGCTTGAACACGGACAATGGCATCACATTAATACTTGCTCCTAGGTCACACAAGCCTTGAATGTTTACCTTCTCTCCAATCTCACATGGGATAATGAAGCTTCCGGGATCCTTTTTCTTTTATGGCAAGTGTCTCTCCAAGATTTCTTTGCATTCTTCCACTAGCTTGAGCATCCCCTTCTCATCCCAACTCTTTTTCTTGGACATAATTTCTCTCAAGAACTTCTTATAGTGTGGAACTTGTTCAAGGGCCTCCAAAAGTGGAATATCAACATGCAAATTCTTGAAAATTTCTAAAAACTTACCAAACTCTTCATCAAGTTTCTTCCTCTCTAGTCTCTTGGGAAACGGAACTGGATTAGCCTTCATTGGAACTCCCCATTCATTCTTTAACCTTTCTTCCTTCTTTGCATTTCCCCTCACTTTCACCTCTTCTTCACTTTTCTTCTCCTCCACAACCACTCTTTCTTGTCGAACTTCTTCCTCATTCACCACCTCTTCTTTACTTTTCTTCTCCTCCACAACCACTCTTTCTTGTCGAACTTCTTCCTCATTCACCACCTCTTCTTCAAACTCCCCTTAGCTTGATTGCACTACAAAACTCTTTAGGGTTCGGCTCGGTAGTGGATGGGTACTTTTCTTTGTTTTGTAGATGGTCCACCATCGACGAGAGCTTTCCAACCGTAGTAGCAAGTTGCCCTACTTGATGCTCGATCGTCTTGAAACGAGTGTCCATTTGCTTCCCTATATCATCAAGCCTTGAGTCATTAGCTTCCAATTTCTTCACAATCAACCCCAAAAATCTCCTCCGTGTTAGCCTTTTCTTCATTGTTAGGAGCCTTTGCACCCGGATCAAACCCAGGAGGAAATTGAATGGCGGCTCTCGGATTGGCATATGAAAAATTTTCGTATCTCCTCCATGTATTCCCATTAAATTGAGCTTGCGGTTGAGGTTGGTAGCTTCCTTGTGGCCTATTTTGATAAGACATTTGGTAAGGCCTTCCTCCTTGATAATTCCCTTGAAAATTTCCTCCTTGATAGCCTCCTTGGAATGGAGGCCTACCCATATAGCTAACTTCTTCAACCGACAATGGACTTGGACAAACATCAACATGAGGAACGGATGGACTCACACTTGCTTGGCCTTGTGAAGTAGTAAGAGCTCCCAATCGGTCCATCATAGTCATCATCATACTCTTCATCGACTCGATCTCATCTACTTGTGACACCCTATGATGTGCTCCCCGATTAACCGACACTTGGAATGAATCTTGAGCTATGTTCTCCATTATTTCATTCATTTTCCCCACGGTTTTAGACCAAATCGATCCATTAGCACAAGCATTAAAAAACGACCTATCCACATCCGTCAAACCATTGCAAAAGTACATAATGGTTTGCTCCTCCGGAAAACCGTGTTGAGGACAATTGATAAGTAACATTCCATACCTCTCCCACGCCTCCAGTATCGTCTCCCCATTCTTTTGTCGGAAGTGAGAAATAGCCTCCTTAGCTTGCACGGTCTTTGACGGTGGGTAGAACTTCATCAAAAATTTCTTAGACAACTCCTCCCATGTACGTACGGTCCCGACCGGTAATGAATTAAGCCATGCTTTTGCTCTTCCTTTCAATGTAAAGGCAAAGAGCCTCAACTTCTTCGCATCTTCGGGTACCCCATGGTATTTTGTAGTGTCGGCAATCTCAAGAAATTGTGCCATATGTTGATGTGGGCACTCATTTTCATCCCTTCCTTCAAATTGCTTCTCCCTAAGCATTCTTACTAAAGCGGGACTTATCTCAAAGTTATTAGCATCTATCCTCGGCCTTGTTATCCCATCATAGTGCTCTCTAAGTTGTGGCTCAAAGAATTCTCTCAAAGGCCTCCCTTGAGGTGGTGGCTCATTTACGGGTTGTGGTTGGGCATTTGGTATGTGAGGTGGCTCATGATATCGTGGCTCTTGGTTATATGGCATATGGGGATAGTATGGTGGAAATTGTTGTGGATGAGGTGGATAGTAGGGATATTGATGAGCTTGTGGAGGATAAGGATATGGATTTTGGTAGGGGTAATTTTGTGGTGGCATCCCTTGAGTGTAAGGGCCAACTTGAGCATGAAAATGGTTCTCATTACCTCCATGTTCTACTCCTCCTTCTCCTTGTCCATGTACCTCCTCAACTTGAGGTTCACCCACTATTCTCTCCTCATTTCTTTGATCTTCCCCTTTCATAGCTTCCCTTCTTCTTCTCACACGATTCCTTCTCAAAGTAGCCTCAATTTCCGGATTTAGTGGCAAGGGTGGAACGCCACTAGACCTTGTTAGCATGCACTTACAATGCCACAAATCCAAGTATCAACTTCAAACCAACAAAATCAACAAAAACAAAAACAAAAGCAACAATTAGCCACTTCAAACAATCCTCGAATCTCACTTATAGGCGCAAAAACTAACTCCCCGGCAACGGCGCCATTTGATTGGAGTGTATAGGGCAAGAGCTTTTAAGACCAATCGCAAAATATCGAACCCAAGGGAGAAAGTATGCAAACGAAATTCAAGGAGAAGAGTTCTAGATGGCTAAAGTTGAAACAAGATATAGGACTAAAATCTCTATAAGAATGCAAGAAATTAAATGGCAAGAATATGCAAACAATATATCAAACACCTAATATGCAAGATCAAATACACTAAAATCAATGGGGGATTTGGGTGCAAGGGATAATCTCCATCAAGGAATCCATGATTAACAAGCTATGATTGTATCCAAATGCAAATCAATCAAATTATAAAGCATAAACCATCATGAAATTAATCACTCCATTAATATCACAATGCCTAATGTGAGTATCCATAGTTCTTCCCATCTCTCAATGTAGAAGTCCCCAATTCATACAATCATGCAAAATTGAAACCCGATTAACACCTAATCACGTTAGCTCAACTCTTGCCTATTGCTAGGGTGATCAACCATTAATCAAAAGAGACAATATTTCATGAAGCACAGTTAGGAATCACAATTAGGAAGCAAGTTAATTCAATTGATCACAATTATCAACAATCATAGCATGAGGCAATCACTTCATCCCTAAATTCAATTATCCCAAGCACAAAGCTATTAGCCCATGATGCTACAAGCAAAAGCCATGGGTAGAAAATCTAAGAAAGCAATTAACAATCTAATCAACACAAGCAATGAATTAAAGAGAACAAAGGGTAAGAACATCACCAATTGAACTTCAATAGACAAAAATAGGAATGATTAATCTTCTAAAATGCTTCAATTCAACTTCTCTACTCCCAATTCACAGCTGGAATCTTCAATTACAATGAATCAAAATGCTAATCTATTGGACTAAAAGTAGAATCTAATCTAATTCTAACAATCTATAGCAATTATAATGGAAATCAAGCTACAAAGTGCAAAATTCGCCTAAGGAACCTCCTGGAAACTGCTCTAAACTGCTAGAATCAAGTTATGCTCTGTTTTGGCTTCAATGGGCTTTAAAACTGTAATTTTTTATTTTTAGCACTCCTCGACTCGAGCTTCAGGCCCTCGAGTCGAGGCTCAAAAGTCGCATCCATGCTTCTTCAAAATTTCCCCTGCCTCGAGTCGAGGCTCAGCCGTCGACTCGAGGAATCTGCCAATTTTCCATCCCTCGACTCGAGGCTCCTCCCTCGAGTCGAGAGTGCTGCAATTTTGAAAATCCTTTCCCTCCAGCCTGACCCTCGAGTCGAGGTCTGTGTCCCCTCGACCTGTGCTCGAGACCAGAGTAGTTTTATCGAGAAGGGCTTCGGGCCCGACCCTCGTTTTCGTCCAGTATGTTCGTCTCTTCATTCTAAGAATAACGGTACTCTCGGTTTGGTAAAATTCCACCGATTTACCTGCAAAACGGATGAAAAACATCAAAAACTCACAAAGTAATACTTTTTAGGCAAAAGAGTGATACTTTTCACATTTATGCACAAAAATCACACTTTAGCTCACTTTTTGCACTAAAATAGGCCCTAAAAACATGTATCAATTCACTCCAATCAGAATGCTGGTGCGACTTACCAAAGGTTAGTAAACACTATGTTTGCTGACCAGATTGGGAAAATAATGGAAGTATATATTGACGACATAGTCGTCAAAAGCCTGAGGAAGGAAGATCATTTGAGAGACCTCAAGGATACGTTCTCTATCCTTCAGAATTATAATATAAAGCTCAACCCGAAGAAGTGCAACTTCGGGGTGGGATCGGGGAAATTCCTTGGCCATATTGTCAGTTAGAGGGGCATCGAAGCTAACCCAGCGCAGATCAAGGCCATCCTCGACATGGAGGAGCCAAAGTCAGTAAAGCAAGTCCAGAGATTAACTGGATGCCTCGCGGCCTTGAGCTTGTTCATCTCGTGGTTAGGTGATAAGAGCAAGCCTTTCTTCGCAGCAATCAAAAAGCAAAAATTCTCCTGGAACAAAGAGAGCCAGCTCGCATTCAAAAAAACTCAAGGAGTACTTGAGCAATCCGCAGCTTCTCGCGAAACCGGTCCCGGGAGAAATTCTCTTCCTATACCTTGCGGCCTCAAAAATTACAATTAGTGCAGTCCTCGTGCGAGCGGAAAGACAGCAACACCTCCCTATATATTACATAAGCCAGGTGCTACACGACGCCGAGCTCAGATACTCCCCGCTGGAAAAGCTCGCATATGCATTGGTCATGGCCGCAAGAAAACTTCGAGCATATTTCTTCAACCATCAGATCCAGGTGCTCACAACCATACCTTTACGCCAGGTGCTCCACCGTCCAGACACTAGTGGGTGCCTTCTGAAGTGGGCACTAGAGCTCGCTCAATACAACATCTCGTATGCTCCTCGCACGGCGATTAAGGGACAGACATTGACTAACTTCGTCGTAGAGCTTACCTTCCCGGTCAGCCCAACAAAACTCAAGATCCCCCCGTGGAAGCTCTATGTCGACAGATCATCCACAACGAACTGCGCTGGCGCGGGGGTGGTCCTCATTGGACCGGAGGGCCAGTGTTTCACTAATGCGGTACATTTTAACTTTCCAGCTACAAACAATGAAGCCGAGTACAAAGCCCTCGTTTACAGCCTTGAACTCACAAAGGCCGTAGGGGTTCGTCACCTCAATGTCTTCATGGACTCCCTTTTGGTCGTAAACCAAATGAAGGGTGAATACGAGGCCAGGGGCGAATAGATGATAAAGTACCACGAGCTTATTGTCAACCTCTGCGAGCAATTGCACCAAGTGTTCATTGAGCTGATCCCCCGCGAGCATAACTCACAGGCAGATGCCTTATCCAAGCTAGCAACATCCGAGGGTGCCGCAGATATGTCTAATGTAGTCCTGACTAAACTTGCCCACCCCTCAATTAACGAGCAACTCGTGGAGACCATCAACGAGGAAAAAAAAAGCTGCATGACCCTAATTCTCAGATATCTCAACTCGGGGGAATTGCCAAAGGATAAGGTCGAGTCTCGCCGCCTTCAACACCGAGCAGCGAGGTTTTTGATCCTAGATGGTCAGTTGTACAAGCGCAGTTTCTCTCTACCCCTCTTGAAATGCATCACCCCAGAGGAGGGACAACTCGTCCTCGCAGAAATTCACAGTGGGGTGTGCGGTAACCATGCAGGTGGCCAATCCCTCGTATACAAGATGATGCGCCAGGGATACTTTTGGCCCACTCTGAGGAAAGACATGATAGCCTTCGCCAGAAAATGCCACCAGTGCCAAATAATGGCACCGAACATCAAGCTCTCCCCTAAAAATCTAAGATCCATATTCAGCTCGTGGCCGTTCGCACAGTGGCGGATCGATTTAATTAGTCCTCTGCCAATGGCCCCGGGCGGCTGTAAATTCGCAGTCGTCGCCGTCGACTATTTTACCAAGTGGGCGGAAGTGGAGGCCCTCAACAAGATCGGCCAAGCGGCCATCATCAGATTCATTTGGAAGAACATCATATGTAGATTTGGGCTCCCTCAGGCAATCATCTCTGATAACGGGAAATAGTTCGATGGGCTGGAGATCCCAGAATTTTGCGAGCACTGGAAAATATAAAGGCTGTTCGCAACGCCTTACCACCCCCAGAATAATGGTCAGGTCGAAGCAGTTAACAAAATCCTCAAGCACACCTTGAAGACCAAGCTCGAGGATAGAAAAGGAAAATGGGCTCAGGAACTCGCCGACGTCCTCTGGACATACAGAATAATAACGAGGAACTCTACTGAGAAGACCCCTTTCGCCCTCATTTATGGCACGGAGGCGGTCATCCCATCCGAGGTCACAACCCCAACATACAGCACCTCGCAAGTACTCGGCGAGGAGAACGAGGCTGCTAGAAGGCTTGACCTCAACACATTGGAGGAGCGTCGCTTAGCGTTAGTCTACAGAAATGCGGCTTACAAGCGAGGCTCGGAAAAATACTACAACTCTAGAGTCAAAGTTACACAGTTCGCAAAGGGTGAGCTGGTCCTAAAAAAGACACATGGCCCAAGCACCGGAGTATTTGGCCCGAGCTGGGAGGGCCTATTTAGGGTATCTGAATGCTACCCAGCGGGGCGTACGAGCTAGAGCACCCCGACGGCACTTCGGACCAATACCCCTGGAATGCTTGCCACCTCAAGAAATACTATCAATAGTATAGCCCACACGTAAGCTTCAGCTAAATCTTTTTGCATGTAATAGAATGTAATAGGATTTCCCAGTTCAATAAAATTGCTCAATTCTGCAAATTTTTGTCTTCAATAAAATAACCCAAAAGACTCGCGATGACTTACGCTCTCGCAAGCACCAAAAGTCTACAAGGGTCTGATCCCATAGTTGCATAAAGACTTGTGCGAGAACGTTACTCGACGCGAGCACCAAAAGTCTCGCGATTAGGTCACATCCCACGCAAGCGACCCAAAGACTCCCGACGAGGCCGTTGCCCGGGGTGAGCATGAAAGTCTACAAGGGCCTAATCTCATAGTAGCATAAAGACTTGCGCGAGAACATTACTCGATGCAAGCACCAAAAGTCTCGTAATGAGATCAAATCCCACACGAGCGACCCAAAGACTCCCGTTAAGGCCGTTGCCCGCGGTGAGCATAAAAGTCTACAAAGACCTGCTCCCATAGTAGCATAAAGACTCGTGTAAGGACGTTACTCGATGCGAGCACCAAAAGTCTCCTGATGAGGTCAAATCCCACACGAGCAACCCAAAGTCTCCCGACGAGGCCTAAGCCCATAGTGAGTGAAGAGATATTAAGGACATATTAAGATATTGAAATGCGAGCATATCAAAGTGCGAGCATATTAAGTTGTGGAAATATAAAGTAAGAATGTAAATTGCAAGAAGAACTGCGGAAAGAGACATTTCATTGATATTCAAAGGTGCGGCAGAAGGCCAAAGTACAGAGAAGACCTAAACCCTAAACCCTAAACAAAATACAAAAGAAGGTTTACAACGAGAACGAGCAACACGATGTGCCACAAGAGGAGGCAGATCTGCACCAGGATAGATAACATGATGTGCCATAGATCTGCACAGCCTCAAAACCCTACTCGGGCCGCTGCTGCTCAGGCTGCTGCTGCTCGGGGGCCACCGCCACAGTCTCCACCGGGACCACCTCAGTCACCTGCCGCGTCCGCCTACTCGCCCTCGCCCCCCTCTTCATCCTCGTCCTCCGGAGGGTCGCAGAGCTAAACCTGATGGGGGAACCAAGACAGGTTCACCCCATACCGTCTCCAGATCCTTGAAAGAGAAAGACATGCTCTTTGGGATGGTGTGCTCGGGATCCAGGATGTACTCCTTGAAAGATTTTTCCAAGGTGGCAAAGGGCAAATTGGCCTTCTTCAGATCGCGAATGGCATCTGCGAAGGGGAGGTGGTACGCGAGCTCCCCCATGACGTCCGCATCCTTCAAGGGATTCGTGCAGAAATCCAGGAGCTCGGCCTCCATAGACTCAGCCCTCCTTACCTCAGCCTTGGCCCGAGATGTCGCGGCAGCAAGTTGTTCGGCCAGCTGGGCCCGAGCCCGATCAGCGGCGTGCCAAGAGGACTTCGCCGCCCCCGCCTTCTCGCGCTCCGTAGCGAGTGCGCTCTCATGGGCAGTCTGAGCGTAGCGCAGAGTGACGACGACCTCATCCCCGGCAGCGGTCAACTCCCCCACTTGCCTCTCCAATAAGGCGACCTTCGTCTCCAAGGCGTCCTTCTCCTCCCGGCAGCGCACGTACCCCAGCATCTCCTCACTGTAGGAACGGAGAGCCCACTGGGTGGCGATGATGGCCCGGCAGTTCATGATGTGACCCACCAGGAGCGCACTCTCACTGTTGAAAAAGACCGCAGCCTCCAGCTCGTCGGTTTAGCCCGCCACAAGATTCGGCATTGCTGAGCTGACGTGGGGGGGAAAGTCGGAGGTAGGTCCTCGCCGGGAGGAGAGATAGTCGTGGATGATCAGAGGGCATGCAACCCCATCGGCCTGTAGCCTACACGAAGAGCAGGACTTTAGAAAATGAAAAAGAGGAAAGAAAGAAGAAAGGTGCCAACGAGCACGAGATCAGAACCTTACCGGCCCTCCACAAACGGATCACGCCCGAGGTAGGTGGGGTCCGAAGGGTCCTTCGGAGCTGGTCCAGCTGAGGCGGACTGCGCCCCTACGGCTTGGATCCGCTAGCCAGGGGCGGCATCATACCACGTCGTCTTGCGGGCCTCAGCGGCGGAGACCACCCGCACTTCATCATCTTCCGCTTCCCACGGACGCATTCGGCCCTCCCTTGCCGGGGATGACCCAGGAACACGCGAGGACTCCTGGGAAGTAAGTCGTCCGGCGCCCGCGGAGGCTTCTTGTGACCGCGGCGCGGCTTGCTGATTAGAGTGAATTGATGCATGATTTTAGGGCATTCCTAGGATGAAGAGACGAACGAGACAGATAAAAACAAGGGTCAGAGGCAGAGTCCCAGTAAAAAATATGCCCTGGTCTCGACCTCTGGTCGAGGGCCAGAGGCCTCGACTCGAGCTTGAAGACTAAAGGATGAAAGTCAGAAAAAAGAGGCAGCCTCTACTCGAGGGCTGAGCCTCGAGTCAAGGGAGTGGTAAAAAGCGGAAGCCTCGAGTCGAGGGCTGAGCCTCGACTTGAGGGAGGTGATTTTTCCAGAAAATTCGTTTATTTAAAGGCTGAAGCTGAGCATACCTCCGAGACAATTAGATAGAGCAGTTAGTGGCGGTTTTGGGGCGATTTCTAAGGCCCCAAGCCAATTTCCCATTATAGGTAGTGTAGTGTGTAGAATTAGATTTAGATTTCAATTACTGTTGATTAGATTAGCTTTAGATTTGCATTTGATCTAGTTGTTCATCAATTCAAGCTTGTATTTCATTTGGAGAAGTGTAATTAAAGAATCAAGCATTCTTATTTTTGATCATTTGAAGCCAATTGATGATGTTCTTCCTCTTATCTCTTTTCAATTTCTTATTTGTTGTGATTTGCTTTTTGTTTCATCATTTAGATTTTCTTCTCATGGATTTTGCTCTTGGCACCATGGGCTAACTCTCTTGTGCTTGGGTTAATTGAAATTGAGGATGATTTGATTTCCTATGCTATGATTGTTGATGATTGAAGATCAATTGAGTTAGATTTCATCCTAATTGTGATTCTCAATTGTGCTTCATGCAAAATTACCTCTTTAGATTAATGTTTGATCACCCTAGCAATAGGCGAGTGTTGAGCTAACGTGATCCGGGATTAATCGGGTTATAATTGTGTATGAATGTGTGGATTGGGTGCTTCATAATCGAGAGTCACATTAAGTATTGTGTTATTAATGGAGTGATTAATTTCATGATGGTTTCGTGCTTTATATCTTAGTTGATCTACAATTTTATTCAATCATATCTTGTTGATCATTGATTCCTTGATGGATGTTAGCCCTAGCACACCAATTCCCCTATTTATTGTTGTGTTTGTTCTTGCCTCTTAAGTGTTTGATCATTTGCCTCTTTGTAGTGTTTGAGTTTATTTCTTGCATTTTATTGTGTTTTTATTTCCATACCTATTTTGCAATAATAGTCATCGAGAACTCGTATTTCTAGGGCCTCAAGTGCATATTTTTTCCCTTGGGTTCGATATTTTTGATTGGTCTTAATACCGCTTACCCGACCACTACAATCAAAATGACACCGTTGCCGGGGAATTAGTTTTTGCGCCTATAGTGAGACTTAGGAATCGTTTGAAGTGGCTACTTATTACCTTTGTGTTTGTTTTGTTTTGTTATTTTTGTGTGAATTTGATACTTGCTATCTTGTCTAGATGGAGGGATACAACTCATACTTGTGGAATCAAGAGTATTATCAAGATAGTATGGTGTATTCTCCACACTATGAAGAATTTGGATACAATAATTGGAGGAGCTTTGATGATAATTCTCAATTGCAACAAGTTCCATCCAATTATCAAGATTGGAGATGTGATGAAATTCCTCCCCCACCTCAAGAGATGTTCCCATACTATGAGCACTATGATCAAATGTTCAATCCACGGGTTGGATATGAATTTCAAGGAGCATCGGAAGGAGATTACTATGATGATAGGAGAAGCTATGAGTATGACCACCAAATGCCACAAGCTTCATCTCATTATGAAGAATGGGGACTCTATGATGTGAGAGCTATATTGAAGGAGATGCTTGGAATGATGCTAGAAAAATTTGAGAAAGATGAACCGAGATGTGAAGAAATGCTCCCTTGTATGAAAACATTTATGAGACCAAAGCAATGGTTCATTCAATGATAGAGGGGAACATGGAGATCACTGAAGCTCAATTCATGGTGTTAAAAAGTCAACTCAAATATTTTCTACTCCAAGTGAAGAACATGACCATCATGGAGAATCATCAAGAAGAAGGGGAGGAAGAAAATGAAAGTGAAGAAGAAGTAGTAGAGTGTCCAGGCAAGGAGGATGAAGTGGAAAATTTCCTTGTCGAAAGTGAGGAAGAGGAATGTCCATTAATGGACATGAGCAATAATGAGGAAGAAAATCTAGAAGCATCGAATGCAGCCTTGAAGATTGAAATGAGCATTTCTATACCTTCAAACTCTTCAAATTGTACTTTAATTGATATTGATGCTTCTAATGATTTAATTTTGCCTCTTGTGAACTTTGACTTTAGGAAGGAATTGATGAAGCGCTTGGGCATCCTTGAAAGAAATTAAAAATGGAGGAGGATAATGGCGGGAGAGCAAGGGGGACAACCATGGCTACTATGTATATCTATAGTTGGTTATCCTACCAATGATGTGAACCTCCTAGATTTTGAAGCACAAAGATTGAAGTATTGTGGAAAGGAGGACCGCTATCCTTGGCCATTCCGATGAAGAGAGTGTGAAATGAATGAATAAGTTCGGCAAATGACAATAAAAATAGCGCTTGATGGGAGGCAACCCATCCCCTTTTTATTATTTTTGTGTGTTTGTGTTTTTTATTTTTCTTTTACTTTGGAGAATTGGCTTGGAATTTATTTGATGATGCTTAGGAGGGTATGATATTATGCTATAGGATTTATTGGATAATTGAGCTTATTGTTGATACCATTAGGAGTTGCATAAATTTTTATCACTTATGCCAAACTTTGTGTTGGTCCCGGACGAGATGTGCAAGGAGGTGGAAAGTCTAGAAGGGGGGGGTTGAATAGACTTTCCCACACTCAAAACTTTTTACAACTTTTTGTGAGCTGAGTGTGAGGTTAGAAGACTTTGAAGTCTTCTGCAGCAAGGTACTCAGAGTGTGCTATGTGAGATCAGCAGACTTCGGAAACTCGAAGTCTTCTGATGGTGCGGAAGCTAATCTCATGTGTATTTGAAAAACCATTTTGATGAAAACCTTGGTGATGAATACTTAGCAAGTTTAATGCAAGATTATTAAAAACGATGATGAATGAGCAGTTATAAGTATGAATGCAGAAAGCTTGTAAAGACACAGAGATTTTTATAGTGGTTCGGATATAACGATCCTACGTCCACTCTCCCTGATCCCACAGGGGCCTTACTATCCACCGAAATTGGTCTTGTCTCCTCTAATCTCCTTGAGGATTCGACCACAAGAAGTTTAACAAGTTCCTGCCCTTGGTACAATCAAAATGATCTTCGAGTGTTAACTCTTAGATCTAAAACAATCAAGCTTTTCTCGTACAGAGATAATGAAAGGTGATTTACACTTCCTTGACCAAAAAATAAATCTCTTAAGAATATCAATGTGTTAGATCAATTTCTGGTACGAAGAATTATGCGTGTAATGCAGTGAGTGAAAAGATTTTTCGTGATATTTCTCGCGCATGTCCTTTTAAAAATCCTTCACTTCAGCTTTTATATGATCCTGAAATTGACTAGCCGTTAGACTAATTTGTCAATCAGGTCTTCAAAGAAATGGTAAGTGATCGTTGGAAGATTTGTTTGGCTTTGGATAATTGATTGTCTGATATCAATCAATTATATCTAGATTGATCTTGATTGATAATCAAATCTTCACTTGATTGACATCGGATATCTCTGAATTATCCTTCTGACTATTAATAATCCTGACGAATCTCTCAAAGTCAACTTTAGCAACCTTACACCTTGCTCCAGCACAGCTTAAATCTTGCTGTAGCATGGATTCCAACCTTGCTACCTTCACTTAAACCTTTCTTGATAACACCCTTTTTATCATATGACTTCCTTTATCTTCACGACGCCCTTCTAGATGATTTCGAGCGAGATCTTTCTTAAATCCTTAAGTCTTCTTATCAGCAGCCTTCAGTTCTCGATCAATACAACTCTTCAGGTCAAGCCTAGCAGGTTTAGCTATACAAAGACATAAACCCTATCTAGATCATCAGCTGACTTACAGGTTCAGCTGGTCCTATTACATTTAGGTTTTAGGAACATCATCAAAACATACAAATTCTAATCCTAACAAATTCCCCCTTTTTGATGATGTTAAAACCTTCTTGAGAACTGCACATAAGCAAAGATACGCAAAGCGAAGACAAGAAAAGACCTTTAAAAAGGATCTCAAACAAAATCAAATGACAACGAGAAGTTGTCTTGGCGCAAAACATCCACTTCTATTAATATGGAGATATCAGTACATTTTACAGAAGTGAAATGCAGCAAGGAACAAAATATAACAAAGAAATGCATAAACGAAAATAAACACAAACTTCATCAGCTTCCCAACCAGAAACCTTCATCTCTTTCTCAGTCATACCTTTGAAACCCTGTTGGAACATTCAGCCAATCATATACTCTATCATAGAGTTCCCTGTTATCTGTTCCAATAGGTGGGCTGACCTCAGCCAAGCAGATTTTAAGCGTCCTGCGAACACTCAGCTGGTCGAACTTTCCATCTGCTGTGACTGGAGTAGGGATCTTCTCAAAATCTGGCGCTTGAAGGTTTAGGTTGAATTCAACAGAAGCTTTCAGAATCTCTCCCCAAAGATCACTATGCTTTTCCTCCATCCAAGCAGAGAATGTTTCATTTGCTGTGGCCCCGACGCCGATACTTTTACAGACATAGTATGAGCAGATGAAATCTCTCTTTGCTGCTTTCCAGTCCTCAATCCTCTCCGGAGGGCAGCAATCATCCACAAATCCATCAGTGTTGTGGGGGAGGATAAAGTCTTCCTCAGCCTCTGCTCCAGCAGGCTTCTTTCCTTTCCTACTTTGCTTCTTCTTTGATACAGCTGGCTTTGCAGCAACTTTCTTTGGTATAAACATCTTCTTCTGTTTACTGTCCAACACATCCACCTCTTTTCCTTGCTTTCCGAGGAGTTTGATCATCTTGTGACTGTCCTTTTCCTCCATCCTTCTAGTTTCCAAATCAGCAAGGAAGGCTTCCTCATGCAAAGCTTCCAACTCTTCTTCAGCAGACTTCTCTTTTTCAACTTTTTCAGACATCTTAACCAACCTTCTCCTTTTTAATGGTTGGGAACTTTGACCCTCGTCCATTCCAGCAGACTCTCGCAAAGCTCTTTTTAATTCTGCCTTCACTTTTCGTTCCAGCAAAAAACTTTCAACTGCCTCCAGCCTATCTTTCAACTCCTTCAATTCTTTATCCTCAGCCTCATCTCTGTCAACCATCTCAGTTCTCAACTGGCTTTCCCCCTTTTTAACATCATTCAAAAGAGGGGTCCAGCGAGCTTCCATCTCCAGCATCTTGGAAAGAATATCCCGTCTGTACGCAGTAAACTTCTCTGTAAACTTCTTCAGCTCAGCAAACTCAGCTGCTATTGGAGAAGCAATCTTCTCATCGATTTTTAGCATATGCTGAACAGCAGCAGCAGTGTCAGCCGCAGTAGCTGTAGCTGTCTCCGTCAATTAAGCATTCACCTCTTGTACAGTAGCAATTTGCTTTCCCATTTCCAACATAGAGGATTGGATGGCCGCATTCTAATCAATTCCTTCTTGTAACTATGCTTCCATGGCACTGAGTTTCGTTAACTGATCCTCCATCTTTGTTCGAAATCTGTCCTCAATCGTCTCTCTTTCAGCAAACACCTTCCTGAGAGTAGCTTCAGCTTTCTCACCTTCAGCCTTTACACTCTCAACATGCTTTCTAACCTCATTTATGTTTTTCAACATCATGCCAGAAAGAGTTTCGATGATAGTTTCCTGTTGCTCAGAAAACATATCGGCAGCAGTTTGACGGATCAAAGAGGGGGTCGTCTGAATGGCAGCCTCAATGTAGGACTTTGAAGACTCAATAGACTCAGCAAGAGGAGTATATTTAGCAGCCAATAAAGAAAACATTGAAGCATACTGTTGTGTTAACTCAGCAAACTTTGCAGAATAAGAGTTATACAAATCTTCATGAAGAACAACAGGCATAAAGTTGGGCAAACGTACAGAAGTAAAATCAGGCAGAGGGGGAGGGATAGAAGATACACCTTTCCTGATTTCTTCAGTCATCGTAAAGGGAGGAACATAACCATCCTCTGTAGGCTCCGGTTCATCTAACAGTCGAGCAACTAGACAAGCAATCTGATGGTCCGAGGTTAAATCAAAAGCTCTGGCTACACCCGCCTTGGTCTGTAGCTCAAACTCCCACAGAGAAAACTCATTGTGACCAATCTCATTTGCCAAGAGAATGAGATCATCAATCGCTCCAAGCCTTGCATTCTTCCATACCAGGATATCTACTAGCAAGCTACGCTCCTCCGGAAAATTCTGCAATCTGGGAAACTTGCTGTCCACCCAAGTAGAAGCCTCAGCCATCAAACACTGCTCAAACGATCCACGTATTCTACCAGCAAGGTCTATGATTTGTATTGAATCCATCGGATCTGTTCCGATCAAATTCTCTCTGTGATCACCCTCAGCAACCTGGGTGCTAGGCTCCGAAGCGGCACCCATACCCGCAACATCATCGCCAACTTCCATCGGTGCAGCGGACTTCGAAGAAGAAGGAATCTCAGAAAGAGAAGGAAACGGAATTGGTACCTGTTCCTCCTCACCAACAGATTCATGAGAGACCATCTCTTCATCATCCGATATTGGAGAATCATCAACCTCCATTGCGTCCACCGCAGATGAGCCTTTCTTGCCAGAAGATACCATAGGGGGCATCTGTGCTCCTCTGGTACGACTGCTCACAGAATCTTTCCGAGTTACCACAGTGAACCTCTTCGCCTTCCTCTGTGGTAATTGAGAGATCGGAATCTGATCTTTGCTACCAGAAGACTTCAAAGTCTTCTCCCCTGAACTAGCAGCTTTGGAACTTGCTGGGTTATCCGAATCCTTCACCATCTCATCTTTCCCAATATCATCAGCCGCAGGGGCAACCGCCAAAATTGGTAACACATCAGCAGGCTCTTCCTCAACTTCAGTCTGATCCTCATCATCATCAGAATCAGGAGGACCACTGAGCTCCTCATCCTTATTCAGCATAAACTTTGCCTTAGTGTATGGTTTCGTCCACTTAGGATCCCATGCTGTGTTAGGCATCACCCTCTCCAGCAACACTGTAATCTTATTCGACATGGAAACATACTGTTCTACAGCCCATACCTTAACCTCTGGATGGCCGTCCACCTCAGTTCGAAAGAACCGATTCTTTTCCTTCTGCAAAATCTCAAAGAATTTACTGACCCAATCACACTCTACGCCATCCACAATCGCCTTCAAAGCATAAAGACGCCTCTGACTCACTGAGTCCATACTCTGTCGTTCCCCAAACATAACCTTCACCATGATATCAAACAACAATCTATATTTCCACTTGAGATAAGCTTTCTTCAAGTCCGACACATGATGACGACATGAAGTTTTCACTAGAGAGCGAAAGGCGTCGAGATGATTTTCCGCCATATATGATTCTGGGTCAATGCCTTGAAGAGACAAACCCAAGTGTTCATGAACATCCTGCCGTCTGATGGTCAAAACTTTGACCAAACACTGTCGTTTTTATGCTGTTCCGTCCAAACTCACCACGAACCAGAAACTGAACAACATAGGCATCAAGAGTCCGTCGTTCTGAAGAATGAGCCGAACAGTACTGAAACAAACCCCGATCAGATAAGAGATTTAAAATTTCCACTGCTTCCCGCTGTCCAGTAGTTCGAAAATCCCCCGATAATTCACTTCTCACTTTCTCCGAAAGGGCCAAAGGGTCTAGAGTCTTGTGTTTTCCTGCAACCTTTTTCGAAGATGAAGATTGTTTTGGAGCCATTGAAAAATAAAGCAGAAAAAGATCGAGTTTCAGAAGAAGGAAAAACAGAGAATGAAGATAATGAATAATGAAAGAGAGAGAGAGACGAGAAAATCAATTTATAAGAGAGAAGAAAGAAACCGCTAAATTTTAAATTACAAAATAAAATTTGAACGTTGATTTGCATATTGCACGATCAAATCGAACGGTTATGAATTCAACGGTTCGAATTCTGAAAAGTGCGTGTCCTCAGCTCTGGATTTGAAAAAGGTATTTTCCAAAATTAAAAGATTTTCGGGTCCGCAGAAATAGGATGTAAAATAATATTTTTAAGGAAAAATTACCCCATAATTTGTGGTTGAAAAGATTTGATTTGACAATACACAGAATTACTTCCCAATGCTGAGGATAAACTAGGGAATAAAATATTTCGAAAATTAATTTAACCACATAGACTAAGGAATATTTTAGACCAAAATATTTTTAAACAAATAAACAAGAGCAAAACGAGAGAGAGAGAAACATATCTGTCAGTTGATATTGTAATTAACTGATACCACTGAGTACTGTAGTAGCAAGCTTTAGAACTTTCTGCAGCAGGTTTTTGAAGTTCTCTTCAACAAGTTTAATGCTTTCTTCAGCAAGCCTAATGTTCTCTTCAACAGGTTTTAACACGATTTTCCTGGATCCAGTAGACCTAATTCTACAGATAGATCCCTAAACCGTGCTTCTGCCAATGGTTTCGTCAGAATGTCTGCTCTCTGTCGATCTGTATGAATCTTTTCCATTCGAATGTTTTTCTTTTCGACATGATCTCGAATAAAGTGATGACGTATATCCACATGCTTGCATCTTGAGTGAAGTACTGGATTCTGAGTAATAGCAATGGCACTGTTGCTATCACAAAAGATAGGAATTTCTTTAGTGACAATGTGATAGTCTTGCAATTGTTGACTTATCCAAAGCAATTGTGAGCAACAGCTCCCGGCAGCCATATATTCTGCTTCTGTAGTTGACGTAGCCACTGAAGTTTGCTTCTTAGAAAACCAAGAAACCAGCTTACTTCCAAGAAATTGGCATGTGCCCATGGTTGATTTTCTATCAATTCTACAACCACCATAATCTGAATCAGAATATCCACTGAGTTCCAGATTGTCATCAGCAGGGTACCAAAGGCCTAAGTTTGTTGTACCCTTGAGATACTTTAGAATCTTCTTTGCTACTTCAAAATGACTTTTCTTTGGATTAGCTTGAAATCTAGCGCATACTCCTACTGCGAAGGAAATGTCAGGTCTGCTTGCTGTTAGATACAGTAAGGAACCTATTAATCCTCTGTACATGGTCTGATCAACACTTTCACCATCCTCATCTGGATCCATCTTGTAGTTTGTTACCATTGGAATCTTTGCATCCTTGCTTGTTAACATTCCAAACTTTTCTAGCATATTTTTGGTATACTTTGCTTGGTTTATGAATATTCCTTTAGAAGTTTGCTTGACTTGAAGACCTAAGAAATAATTCATTTCTCCCATCATAGACATTTCGAACTTACTTCGCATCAGTTTACTGAATTTTTCACAAAGCTTCTTGTTTGGAGATCCAAAAATGATGTCATCCACATATATCTGTACTAATAGAATATCTTGTTCTTCTTCAATTCTGAACAAGGTTCGATCAATCTTTCCTTTACTGAATCCATGATCAAGTAAAAATTGCGATAGTGTGTCATACCAAGCTCGAGGAGCTTGCTTTAGTCCATATAGAGCTTTCTTTAGACGGTAGACTTGATTTCCTTGAACAAAACCCGGGGGTTGTTCAACGTATACTTCTTCAGCAAGAACTCCATTTAAAAACGCAGACTTTACATCCATTTGATATACTCTGAATTTCATGTATACTGTGTACGCAAGGAATAATCTTATAGCTTCCAATCTGGCTATAGGTGCGAAAGTCTCGTCATAGTCAATTCCTTCTGACTGTGAGTAACCTTGTGCAACAAGCCTTGCTTTATTTCTGGTGACTTTATCTTTCTCATTTTTCTTGTTCTTGAAAACCCACTTCGTTCCAATCACTTTTTGATGTTTCGGTCTATCAACAAGTACCCAAACATCTTGTCGTGTGAATTGATTCAGTTCATCTTGCATGGCCTCTATCCAGTTTGTGTCCAACAGTGCTTCTTCAATATTCTTAGGTTCTTGTAGAGAGACATAGCAGCTAAATAAACCATCTAGGTTTATTTTCCTTCTAGTTTTTACTCCATCTTGAGGATTTCCTAAGATTAAGTCACTAGGATGATCAGTCATCCAATTCCTTCTATTCGATATGTTTAATTCTTCTGAAGGTATTGTTGGAACATCGTCTTGCGTCATTCCCCCTTGAGTTGATACATTCACATCTGGTGTTCTGGGTGAGTCATCAGCAGCCTTAGAGGTTTCTTCAGCAGACTTTGTCTTGCTTGAGTCTGCTGACGTAGAAGTTTGCTGATCATCTTCAGAATCCGAGTCTAAAACAGGTACTTGAACCTTGACATATTTTGTCTTATCCTTGAGTTCTAGTTTCTCAAATCCTTCTGCTAGAGACTCTTCTCGTCCTTTGTCCTTAGACTCAACCATAAATTCATTAAAAACCACATGGGGTGTTTCTTCCACAACAAGGGTTTTCCTGTTAAAAACCCGATAGGCTTTGCTTGTGCTGGAATATCCTAAAAATATTCCATCAGCAACCTTGGCATCAAAGGTTTTTTAACTTGGATTTGCCATTGTCATGAATGAAACACCTACAGCCAAAAACACGAAAGAAAGAAACACGAGGAAGTCTACCTTTTCATAACTCATATGGTGTCTTTCCATGTTCTTTGGTCAGCAAGCTTCGATTCTGAGTGTAGCATGCTGTATTCACAGCTTCTGCCCAAAACCTCTGAGGGATATTATACTCTGCTAGCATTGTTCTGGCAGCTTCCTTGAGTGTCCTATTTCTCCTCTCAGCAACACCATTTTGCTGTGGAGTGCGAGCCGCAGACGTTTCATGTTGAATTCCAGCTTCTTTGCAATACGTCGCTATGTGAGAGTTTAGGAATTCTTTTCCTTTGTCACTTCTGATCCTTACAACATTTTCTCCTTTCTCGTTTTGTAATCTCTTCAGTAATTCCGGTAACCTTGTGATGGTTTCATTCTTCTTGAACATAAATATCACCCATGTGAACCTTGAATAGTCATCCACCACCACCATAGTATATTTTCTACCACTGAAGCTTAACGGAGATACAGGACTGAAAAGATCCATATGAAGTAATTGTAGTACCCTACTTGACGTTGGTACAGAAACTTCCTTGAAAGATGCTCTAGTTTGCTTTCCTTTTTGACACGAGTCACAGATCTGATCTTTTGAGAAAACTTCATTTGGCAAGCCTTCTACAAGAGACTTCCTGGCTATCTTGTTTAGCGTTTTGAAATTAATATGACTGAGTCTCTTGTGCCATAACCAGCTGACTTCTGAAGTACTCTTTGCTACAAGGCATGTATTACTTGAACATTTCTGAAATTCTGCAACATAAACATTGCCCTTTCTCAGGCCAGTTAAGAGCACCTGATCGTTTAAACCACTTAGAACAACACACAAAGAACTAGAAAACTTAACTGAGTATCCCTTATCACAGAATTGTGAAACTGAGAGCAAGTTATGTTTTAATCCTTCCACATAGAAAACTTCCTCAACACGTACATCTCCAATGTATAGAGTCCCAACACCTTTGGTAATCCCAAAGTTATTATCTCCAAACACCACCCGTGGGCCATTTTGTGATTTTATTGAGCTCAAGAGTTGCTTGTTTCCAGTCATATGCTTCGAACACCCACTGTCGATGTACCAGACAGTATTTCCAGCAATCTCTCTTCATGTCCCACGGCGTCCTGCACGTTTAGTTAAGTTTTAGGTACCCTTTAGATTTGGGTCCTTGAGAGTTAGCACAGTCTTTAGGAATCCATAGGAATAGACTCTTCTTATCATATTCAGAAGATCTTATCCTTCTTCCATACATATTAACATAGACAATCTCATCCTTTGGTGCCTTCTTGAATGTATGCCTATGGGTGTCGACTGTATTCCTTCCAGAAGACTTCTGACCCTTCTGAGGTCTTCTGTATGGAGTGATCAGCCGCTGTGCAATGGTCCGAGGGTTTTGATGATAAGGATACGTTCTACTTGAGCCATCAAAAGATTCATATCTCACAGGCACAGAAGACTTAGTAGACCGTTTAGCAAGCTTTGAAGTTTGCTTAGGTTGTGTAGTCTTCAGCTGAGACTGTCTCCACAAAGATGGTTTCGGCTGATGTCTACTTTTCTGACCTTGCTGAGGTTTCTTAAGTTGGGATTCCCCCTTCTTTTGATACCCCATCAGTTGTTTAGGTTGTTGAGCATATCTACTCTTCTTCCCATTCAACTGATTTGCTGGGTCAACAACCTTTTTACCCTTATCAGTAGGTTTAGGTTTGGAACACTCTCCTACCAAATCATTACCCTTAACATTTGTATTCTTCTTAAGTACACTTGTTTGAACCTGCGAGGATTGGGTAGTGGTAAAACCAATTCCCTTCTTTACGTTAGGTGTTTGAGACGATTCAACTATTGTTTGAACTGCATGTGAAGCTTTGTTCAGTTGATCCAATCTCAAACTTAAACGTTCCTCACTTGATTTTATACGCTCATGCTGATGGAAAAGTTCATCGAACTTTGCTTGTAGAATTTTCAATTGATCAGTTTTCTCAAGATTCTCAGCAAGCAATTTTTCTACCAGCAAACCCTGTTCAGTGTACTTCACTTTAAGAGTGTTTTACTCTTCTGAAGTTATCTGATTAAGATCTGTTAGTGTCTCAGATGTCTTGCTAATAGATTCTTGTGTCAGTAGATCAATTTTTTCTTTCAAGTTCACATTCTCATTTTCCACACAGTTGTAAGCATTTATAGGAGTTTTGAGATCTTCCATTAACTTATCAACAAAGTTATGGTCAAACTCTTCTGCAAAAGAAACACGAGAAGCGGATGAAGAACATGAATCAGAAAGTACCCCAATTCCATTTGCCATTAGACACAAATCATTTTCTGATGAGAAGTCTGAAGATGATGTTGAATCACTTGAAAGAGTATCCTCCTCTTCAGCCACTAAAGCACGTTTGTCAGCAAACTTTCTGTTCCTCATCAATCTCTTTTCTTCTCTTTCTCTTGGAGTTAAATCTGGACAATCATAGCTGAAATGTCCTGATTTATGACAATTATAGCAAGCATCACTTCTTGAAGATCTTCTTGGACTAGAATCCCTTTTAGGAGAAAAATCTCTTCTTTTTGGACTATTTTCTCTTCTTCTTTCTGGAGTCTTGAACCTTCTGTCTTCTTTGGAGTCTTCTGATCTCTTGTCTCAAGATTTGTTTCCTGGATCTCAAACCAGCTTTTCTTTGTATTCTTCCAATGTCTTCTATATTTCCCAAATTTTGAATTCATTTTATCAAACTTTCTCGTCAAAGAAAAGCCATCTGTTCTTTCAAGCTCAAATCCTCTCCAATAGGTTCTTTAGATGAATGATTTGAAGTGACCTTAAAAGCAACTTCCTTACCCGTGGAATTTGAATTTCCTTCATCCTCGTCTTCTTCTTGTTTCAGATCATATTCATGAACTTTTAAATGTGAAAATAGTTCATGATGACTGATCTTGCTCAGTTCTTTTGTATCTTTAATCACTGTAATCTTGACTCTCCATTTGCTAGTTAGAGATCTCAATATTTTGTTGTTGATCTCCTTCTCAGTGTAAGATTTTCCCAAAGAACTTGCCTTATTGATGATATTTGTCAGTCTTAAGTCCAATTGATCTATCGTCTCATCAGGCTTTATCTTGAAGGTGTCAAATGAATGTAGAATAGACTGCAACTTGTTTTCCTTAATTTGTTCAGATCCTTCACACATGAGTGCTAGAGTTTCCCACATTTCTTTAGCAGTCTTGCATGTCTTGACTTTCTCTGTAAGTTCTCTAGTTAATGTCTCTATGATCTCTGTCCGAGCAACTTGGTCAAGATTGAATAGTTTCCTTTCATCATTTGACATCTCACTTCTTTTCTTTTCAATCTTCTGTCGAGTAGACGCTTCTGCTCCACCGCTTCCAGAACTTACTGGTTCAAAGTAAAACTTTATTGGTCCATCTTCAAGAGTTTCAAGCATTCTATCATGAATTGCACCAAGATGATTTTCCATGCGAAATTTCCAGTAGTCATAGTCTTCAATAGAGAACTCTGGTAGCTTTCTTTTACTGCTCTTAAGGGAACTCATTGTTAGTAATAAAAACGATTGTGCAATGAATGCAATGAGTTTTTTTAAAAAAAGGTTTTTCAAAATGATCTGTTCAGATGACCACAACAGTATTTCCTCAAAGTTTATAGGTAACCAAAGCCAGTGGTAGGTTGAACCACTGCTCTGATACCACTTGTTGGTCCCGGACGAGATGTGCAAGGAGGTGGAAAGTCTAGAAGGGGGGGTTGAATAGACTTTCCCACACTCAAAACTTTTTACAACTTTTTGTGAGCTGAGTGTGAGGTTAGAAGACTTTGAAGTCTTCTGCAGCAAGGTACTCAGAGTGTGCTATGTGAGATCAGCAGACTTCGGAAACTCGAAGTCTTCTGATGGTGCGGAAGCTAATCTCGTGTGTATTTGAAAAACCCTTTTGATGAAAACCTTGGTGATGAATACTTAGCAAGTTTAATGCAAGATTATTAAAAACGATGATGAATGAGCAGTTATAAGTATGAATGCAGAAAGCTTGTAAAGACACAGAGATTTTTATAGTGGTTCGGATATAACGATCCTACGTCCACTCTCCCTGATCCCACAGGGGCCTTACTATCCACCGAAACTGGTCTTGTCTCCTCTAATCTCCTTGAGGATTCGACCACAGGAAGTTTAACAAGTTCCTGCCCTTGGTACAATCAAAATGATCTTCGAGTGTTAACTCTTAGATCTAAAACAATCAACCTTCTCTCGTACAGAGATAATGAAAGGTGATTTACACTTCCTTGACCAAAAAATAAATCTCTTAAGGATATCAATGTGTTAGATCAATTTCTGGTACGAAGAATTATGCGTGTAATGCAGTGAGTGAAAAGATTTTTCTTGATGTTTCTCGCGCGTGTCCTTTTAAAAATCCTTCACTTCAGCTTTTATATGATCCTGAAATTGACTAGCCGTTAGACTAATTTGTCAATCAGGTCTTCAAAGAAATGGTAAGTGATCGTTGGAAGATTTGTTTGACTTTGGATAATTGATTGTCTGATATCAATCAATTATATCTAGATTGATCTTGATTGATAATCAAATCTTCACTTGATTGACATCGGATATCTCTGAATTATCCTTCTGACTATTAATAATCCTGACGAATCTCTCAAAGTCAACTTTAGCAACCTTACACCTTGCTCCAGCACAGCTTAAAGCTTGTTGTAGCATGGATTTCAACCTTGCTACCTTCACTTAAACCTTTCTTGATAACACCTTTTTTATCATATGACTTCCTTTATCTTCACGACGCCTTTCTAGATGATTTCGAACGAGATCTTTCTTAAATCCTTAAGTCTTCTTATCAGCAGCCTTCAGTTCTCGATCAATACAGCTCTTCAGGTCAAGCCTAGCAGGTTTAGCTATACAAAGACATAAACCCTATCTAGATCATCAGCTGACTAACAGGTTCAGCTGGTCCTATTACATTTAGGTTTTAGGAACATCATCAAAACATACAAATTCTAATCCTAACACTTTGAATTCATGCTATCATTTATGTTTGGGGGTGTTGATCGTTTATTGATTACGTGCATCTCTTGGTGGTAAATATTTGATGATTTTTGTGCTCAATTGTAGGTACATTTGCTAGATGAATTGGAAGTGATTGGAATTTCAAGAAAATGCAAGATCAAGAAGGAAAGTGCATAAAAGCATGATGAGCCCTACATGTTTGGAGGAAGATGGAGTTTAAAGGCTTTATGGTACAACACTTCCTTTCAAACTTAGACTTGTCTAAGTTTGAGGGAGGTGTTTTTCTTTCTTTGCCTATCTTTTGTGCTCTTATATGATTTTGGGGTTTGTTGAGCTTAATGTTTATGGATATGATGATGATGTTATAATTGTGTCTAGGATTTCTTGCATATATTTTTGGGGATTGATTCATCATTGAGCTTTAATTGTGGATTTATTGCATATATTTGAGTTATCTTCGATTGACATAGTGATTGTGCTTGAGATTATGTACATGTGCACTTGTGTTTGATTTGCAAGATATATTGAATTTTGAAATGATCATGAGTTGATTTGTAGCTTGAAGCTAGCATGCTTGATATTTATGTAAAGATGAATGTGATTGAAAATGCTTGATTCATTGCTCAATTTTAGCCCGTGAGCTTTTGCGCCTTTATAATCGTACATCTTATACGGTTGATATTATTTCTTTGTGAGTGCATCATTCATGAATTTGTATACCAGAACTTGCCACTAGACTTGTTGATATTGATCTTTGTGTGATTTCATGAAAGTGATAAGAGGCCATGTTTGGATATGATTAGTCATTTTGCCAAATTTTTCCCCACCATATAAATGTGATTTCCTTAGTGAGCCATGTTGAGCCTTATATCCATATTCTTTGGCAAGCCAAGTGAAATTGAAACCATTTACCTATCTTTATGAGCCTTCTTGTTCTATGCTTAGTAGAGCTTGATTGTATGCTATAGATGGTGATTTGAATGCAAAGTGTGGTGGAAAATGATGAGCTAAGTGATGATACTTGAAAGAAGAAAGAAAGGTTGTGAAAAGAAAGATTGAATTGTGGAAAAAATGTAAACAAGAAAAGAAAAGATTCAATTTGTGAGCTTAAAACAAAAGCTCAAGTGAATGGTGGTGATTGAACTCTAAGTGCAAAAGAAAGAGTTGATTGTCAAAGTTGAAGAGATGAGTATTATCTTGCTTAGGTATCACTCAAGTCTCTACTACTTAGACACTCTTATCCAAAAACATCACACCTTTCCAAAGAACCTACATTACAACCTTGATGAAAGACCTCTTTGATTCTTTATTGAACACAAATAATTTTGATTGAGACTAAGTCTATTGGCAAGCATATGGTGTGCAAGTTTGTTAATTTGATGATTAAGTGCATCATACCTTTATACACGTGAGTGAAGAGTGAAACACTCCATGGAAGGAGCAATGTGTTAAGTGTTTGATTGAGCATTTATTTGAGCATGATCTATCTTGATTGCTAGTGGATAGTTTGCATTGAGACTTATGATCATTGATGAGTTCGATTGTCTTCTACTTCGTCTATGGTGTCATGTGACATAATTGCAATCAATTCACTCCTTTGTGCTTAGTTGCTACGTTGCTCGAGGACGAGCAACACTTCAAGTTTGGGGGTATTATGATTGGAGTGAATTGATGCATGATTTTAGGGCCTATTTAGTGCAAAAAGTGATCCAAAGTGTTAGTTTTTGTGCATAAATGTGTATAGTATCACTTCTTTGCCTAAAAAGTATTACTTGTGAGAGTATTGATGTTTTTTGTCTGTTTTACAGGTAAATCGGTGGAATTTGGCCAAATCGAGAGTACTGGCATTCCTAGGATGAAGAGACGAACGAGACGGATAAAAATGGGGGTCGGAGGCGAAGTCCCGGTCGAAAAGATGCCCTGGTCTCGACCTCTGGTCGAGGGCCAGAGGCCTCGACTCGAGCTTGAAGACTAAAGGATGAAAATCAGAAAAAGAGGCAGCCTCGACTCGAGGGCTGAGCCTCGAGTCGAGGGAGTGGCAAAAAGCGGAAGCCTCGAGTCGAGGGCTGAGCCTCAACTCGAGGGAGTTGATTTTTCCAGAAAATTCGTTTATTTAAAGGCTGAAGCTGAGCATATCTCAGAGACAATTAGATAGAGCAGTTAGTGGCAGTTTTGGGGCGATTTCTTAGGTCCCAAGCCAATTTCCCATTGTAGGTAGTGTAGAGTGTAGAATTAGATTTAGATTTTAATTGTTGTTGATTAGATTAGCTTTAGATTAGCATTTGATCTAGTTGTTCATCCATTCAAGCTTGTATTTCATTTGGAGAAGTGTAATTGAAGATTCAAGCATTCTTATTTTTGATCATTTGAAGCCAATTGGTGATGTTCTTCCTCTTATCTGTTTTCAATTTCTTATTTGTTGTTATTTGCTTTGTGTTTGATCATTTAGATCTTCTTCCCATGGATTTTGCTCTTGGCACCATGGGCTAACTCTCTTGTGCTTGGGTTAATTGAAATTGAGGATGATTTGATTGCCTATGCTATGATTGTTGATGATTGGAGATCAATTGTGTTAGATTGCTTCCTAATTGTGATTCTCTATTGTGCTTCATGCAAAATTATCTCTTTAGATTAATGTTTGATCACCCTAGCAATAGGCGAGAGTTAAGCTAACGTGATCCGGGATTAATCGGGTTATAATTGTGTATGAATGTGTGGATTGGGTGCTTCAGAATCGAGAGATTAGTTGCACTAAGGATACTCACATTAGGCATTGTGTTATTAATGGAGTGATTAATTTCATGATGGTTTCGTGCTTTCTATCTTAGTTGATCTACAATTTGATTCAATCATAGCTTGTTGATCATTGATTCCTTGATGGATGTTAGCCCTAGCACACCAATTCCCCCATTTATTGTTGTATTTGTTCTTGCCTCTTAAGTGTTCGATCATTTGCCTCTTTGTAGTGTTTGAGTTTATTTCTTGCATTTTGTTGTGTTTTTAATTCCATACCCGTTTTGCAATAATAGTCATCGAGAACTCGTATTTCTAGGGCCTCGCGTGCATACTTTTTCCGTTGGGTTCGATATTTTTTATTGGTCTTAATACCGCTTACCCGACCACTACAATCACTTGCGAACCCCCGCGGCTGGCTGATTAGCGAGAGGTTTAGCCGCTCGGGGGCCGCGTTTCTTTCCTCGCCGTGGGCACATCCTTGCCGCTCACCCGCTGTGATAACTTCAGCTTCCCCATGATCTCACGAGGGCAGGAGCTAAAGACTGGGATCAGGGGAGCTGCGAGAAAAGAACCTTGTCAGTTTCTTAGTCCAAGTCAAGCGGAACGAATGTGGATAGGGTTCGAGAAGTTAACTGGGTTGATATCGGCCTCGCGAGGGAAACTAAACAAGCGAGCAGCTCGCACCTGCTCGATTGTAAGGATTTGCTCCCTATGGCGCTTGCTCTCGGGGAGCTTCTTGATCCTCTCCAAGCAGAGCTCGAAGTCCCAGTTCAGTTCGCCGGCGCAAGCAGATTCAAGCCCTGTGAAGACAGAAAAGAAATTAGATCAGTAATATTCGGATAATTGAAAGCAAAAATTTCTTACTCCTTCTCTTGCGATCGAAGGCAGTCGGCATGGCGAGGGTAGTATCGCGAGCAGGCCCCATCGACGCCCAAGCTCCAGAAACCTAGATTCACCGGTGCTGTCACTCATACACCTTGTTCGGGATATTGGCAATCAGGGCCCCTTGTTTGGGTTTCAGATACAGCCCGTCCTTCCCGTCTGCGAGGCTATAGAGGTAATTTATCTCCTTAGATCTCGGCATCCGGAACAATCGGTGCTCGCCAAAGAGAACTAGCAGGGCCATCAGACGCCTCCACCCATTGGGGTGCAGCTGGATCGGCGCCACCTTCCAAGCATTGAAGTAGTACGAGATGCACGGGGGGAATGGGAACCGAACTCCAGCCTCCATCATGACGAGGTTGACGGTGATCATTCCGAGCGGGGGCTGGTCGGGCCTCTCGTGCGCCTTTGGTCGATACATTCGCACCAAAGAGGGGACCTCCCATTGCCACCAAAAGTGAAACAACTCCTCGGCGGTCATCGAGCTCACCCAGGTATCCGAGTTTCAGGGCCACCCCAAAGGCTCGGCCCACCGGAACATATCCCCCTCCCTCAGTATCCACTCGTACAGGCACGCGGCCAGGTACGTGGCGAATTCAAATTTGGGACTGGGCTGGCGAGTTGGTCCATGAAGCGGATCCACTCCTCGTAAATGAGGTCGAGCTCCTGCTCCCGCCGGCGCTCCTCCGCCTCTATGATTTCAGTATTTCAGGCAAGCAATATTAAGACAACCAAGTTTATCGAACCCAAGGGAAAAGTAGGGCCATGAGTCCCTAGGAATGTGAGTTTTCAATAACTATTCTTGCATGCTATAATTAAAATCAAACAACACAACAAGCAATTAATCAAACAAGTGGTAGGCTAGAACAAATAGCAAACTAGAAATTCTCAAAAATCAATCAATGGGGGATAGGGGTGCAAGGGATAATATCCATCAAGGAATCAATGATCACAAGTTATGATTGAATCAAATTGCCAATCAACTAGGATAGAAAGCATAAAAACATCATGCAATTAAGTCTCCATTAATCACACAATGCCTAATGTGAGTATCCTTAGTGCAACTAATCTCTCAATTAAGAAGCACCCAATTCATACAATCATACACAATTATAACCCGATTAATCCCTAATCACGTTAGCTCAACTCTCGCCTATTGCTAGGGTGATCAAACACTAATTTAAAGAGATAAAAATGCATGAAGCACAATTAGAATCACAATTAGGGCACTAACTATCTCAATTGATCATCAATCATTAACAATCAAAGCACAAGCAATCAAATCATCTTCAATTTCAATTATCCCAAGCACAAGAGGGTTAGCCCATGGTGCAAAGTGCAAAATCCATGGGTACAAAATCTAATTGCATAATCACAAAGCTAATCACAACAATTAAGGAATTGAAATGAGTAGAGAGGAAGAACATCACCAATTAAGCCAAAATGATCAATATATTGAATGTTTGAATCTTCAATTGGAATCTTCACTTCACTTGAATTACAACTTGAATTGCGTAAACTAATGGATCAAAGTACAATCTAACCAACAATTAATGGAAATCTATCTAAATCTAACAATCTACTCAACCTAGAAGGAGAATTAAGCTAAGAAACTCAGAAATCGCCCTAAAAACTGTAAGTAACTGCTATGGGGAAGGTTATGCTCTATTTTCCACTCAAATGGATTTAAAAGGGAATTTTCTGAAAATCTGCACCCTCGACTCGAGGTTGGGGCCCTCAAGTCGAGCTTCCTTAAATCGTGCCCACGCTTTTCCTAAAAATACCCAGCCTCGACTCGAGCTTCCAGCCCTCGAGTCGAGGCACCTTCAAATTTTGCCAACTTCTTCCTTTGCCTGCACCCTCGGGTCGAGCTTCCTGGACCTCGACCAGAGGTCGAGTCCAGGGAATTTTCTCGACCCGACTTCTACCTCCGACCCCTGTTTTCGCTTGTCTCGTTCGTCTCTTCACCGTATGAATGCCGGTACTCTTGGTTTGGTATTCCACCGATTTACCTGAAAACGGGATGAAAAACATCAAAAATTCATTAATTCAATACAAGTGATACTTTTCAAGCAAAAGAGTGATACTCTACACTTTAAAGCACAAAAACTAACACTTTTCACCACTTTTTGCACAAAAATACCCCATCAAATCATGCATCAATTCACTCTCATCATAATACCCCCCAAACTTAAAGTGTTGCTCATCCTCGAGCAACGAAACAAATAAGCACAAAAGAGTGAATTGATTGCAATTATGTCTCATGGCACCATAGAAGAAATATGACACAATCAAACTCATCAATGATCTCAAGTCTCAATGCAAACTTTCAACTAGCAATCAAGATGAATCATGCTCAAACAAATACAACATCCAATACTCAAATCATTGCTCCTTCCATGGAGTGTTTCTCTCATCTCTCAAGTGTATCAAGGTAAAAATGGCACTCAATCATCAAATTCACAAACATGCATCCCATAAGCTTGCCAAATGACTCAATATCAATCACTTTCTTTTGTGTTCAATCAAGAATCAAAGAGGTCTTTCATCAAGGTTGTAATGTAGGCTCTTTGGAATAGGTAGTTGACTTTTGGTAAGAGTGACTAACATTCTTCAATCACACTCTTTCTTTTTCATGCTTTTCAAAGTTCAATCATCACCATTCTTTTGAGCTTTCTTTCACATTAGCTCACAAATTGAATTTTTCTTCTTTTCATTTCACAATTTTTTTTTCACAATTCAATTCACATCTCAACCCCTATTTTTTTCTTATTCTCAATCATCATCTTAACACGTCATCTTTCCACCACACTTTACATGCAATGCACCATCTTCTAGCCAACAATCAAGCTCTACTAAACATAGGATAATAAGGCTCATAAGAATAGGCAAATGGCTTCAATTTCACTTGGCTTGCCAAAGAATATGGATACTAGGCACAAAATGACTCACTAAGGAAATCAAATGTTTTTTGTAGGGAAAAATTTGGCTAAGTGACTTATCATTGCAAACATGGCCTCTTATAATTTTCATGAAATCACACAAAGATCAATCTCAATAAGTCCAAAGTCAAGTTCTAGCATACAAGTCTATGAATGATGCACTCTCAAAGGAATTAAATCAACCGTATAAGATGTACAATTTTTAAGGCACAAAAGCTCATGGGCTTCAATTGAGCAATGAATCAAGCATTTTCAATCACATTCATCATCACATAATTATAAATCATGCTAGCTTAAAGCCACATGTCAACTTATGATCAAATCAAAATTCAATATATCTTTCAATCAAGCACAAGTGCACATGTACATAATCTCAATCACAATCACTATGTCAATGAATATCACTCAAGAATATGCAAGAAATCCACAATTAAATCTCAATACAAATCAATCCCCAAAATCATATAAGAAATCCAAGGCTCAATTATAGCATCATCATCATATCCATAAACATTAAGTTCAACAAATCCAAATCACATCAAAATCATCCACATCAATCATCTAATACCCGAAAATCCATCAAAAGTCAAGAGATTCAATACAACCCAATCAACACATCAATTCATAACAAATAAAATCAAGAGGAATATCAAAGATATAACTAAATAGACTAGAGAAGAGGGGTTAAGAGATAGGGGTGAATATCCCTAATCATCTGTCGGAGGCGGTGGAGGAGGGTAGTAGCCCGGACCCAAGTTCCATGAGCTCATATGCTGGAGGAGAGAGTACATATCCTGTTGGTTATTCAAATACTCCTCTTGCATCCTCCGAGTCTCTTCATTAAATCTCTGAGTCTCCTCCATAACTCTGAAGCACTCATCCTGGCGTGTGAGGCACTCAAGCTGCATCCGCTGGCTATCTGCCCACATCTCTTCTGTTAGTGTCCATGGCCTCTATGACGAGCTTCCAGCCTCGTACTGTCTGCTCCTCATCTCGTCCTGCCAGTAATAGTTGATCTCTGGAGCATACTCCTCATCTTCCTCCATCCTCACCGGCTCTTCAACCGGCTCATCCTCTGCGTCCTCTTTCTCTTCATTCTCTTCATCTTCTGCCTCTACTTCTGATCTGGATCCTCCCTGCTCTTCTTCTTCTTCCTCATCCCGGAGGTTGACTTCGTGCTCCTAGTATAGGCATCTATCGCCTCTGTGTGCCACTGAGACCACATCCGGAGGTTGATCGTCACCTGCCCCGCAGCTCCGAACACAGTAGTAAGCCTCTTATTAGGAAGAGGAAATCGGCCTCCGAGGTGCTGCTGAAAACACCAAGTCCTCCCGACGAGGTATAATGTCTTCATCCTCCTCATCGTATCAACAGTCAAATCCAGCCACTCCAAAGCTCTCATGTTATGTGTCGGGATGCCAAAGTGCTCATATATTAGCGTGATAAATCCCCCAAACTGAATCTTCGCAAACCGGGTGCTCTTCACCCTCTCAAATAGATAGCATAAGTAGGCGGCGCCATTAAATCGAACCCCGTGGAGGAAGCACCACATCACATACAACTCTTCTGAAACTACGGCTCGTCCCTCAGAACGAGCAAAAATAGTAAAGGAAAGGATCTTCGCATCACTGGGTTGTGGATCCGGGTACTCTTAGACTTCTCCAGTGTAAACTGTGGCTGCTCCGGTGCCCCCGAGTCCAAAATCCATCTCCAAAATTTCTTCGTATTGTACTCCCGTCTCATCTTCAGTAATGAGCCGTCCAGATCGGTCGGTGCACCCAGAATCTCATTAATCTCGTTCACCGATAGCGTGTACTTGTTCCCTAGTAGCTCAAAAGTGATAGCTCTAGGGAACTTGGCCTTCCTCACCTTATCGAAGGTTACGGTGCATAGAAACTCCAGTGTAAGGCCCAAATAAGTCCGTGACCTCTTCGCTAAGAATCCGGACATCCCAACTTGGTCGAATAATCGGGGGATATCATCCTCAATCCCCATCGAGACCATGCAGTCATGGTCTACAAGGCGGGTCTTTACCACTTTGTTATAGAGCTCGGCATAAAGAATGGAGTGTTTCCTCCACTTGTAGTCATCCCAAATAATACCAAGTTGAGCCGGCATCCTATTAGCAAACCTCACGGCTCTCTCTCTCTCTCTTCCGAAAATCCTCATCAGAGTAATCGTGACCATCGGCTCTGCGAAACATTTTCCTACAAAATTCCCAAGGCAAAAATTTTGCATATATAGTAGCAACAAGGGCAACATATGATAGCAACTAAGCATGAACGAGACAAGTATCACAACTTCAACCACCAATAATTCCTAAGTGAATAATCAACTAACTCAAACAATTTGGTCAAAATCACAATTAAAACAAATATCCTCTAGAAGTGCTCAATGAATCCCAATATATATGCATACTCAACAAGAATGGCCACAACAATCCAATATCAACAATTTAAACTCAAAAATATATGCAATTAAGCTCAACAAGAATTATCCAAAAAATATGGCCACTCTATCAAGTAATTCAAGCAATAACAATCAAGTATCATGCATTCCTATCATCAAACATGCTAACTTGACCAAATACCATATGCCTTCACTTGGAATTCCCAAAACAATTATGCAAATCTCATTCTCTTGGCTAAAAATCACAAAGGCATTCATAAAATATCTCAAATAATCCTAAACATGCCTTCTAATTCAACAAGCAATTCAAACTAACAATCAAAAGGCTCCAATTCGTCCACAAGAACAATGCATGTAAGGTGTTTTTCAAAATGCCCAAATGAAATTCAAACTCAAAGTATAAAATTGGCATAATTCATCCACACCCATGCATCAATCTACTCATGAACGGAATCTAAATGGCCAAGAGATGAGAATTACGTACCCTTACTTCAATAAATTCGGTCTTAGAATGAAATTGGAGAACACCCACTTCAAACTACCAAAATCCCCAAAATAATCTCACAAAACCCTCAAAAGATTTGATTTTGATGAAATGGATGAATGTAATGTGAGGGAATATATGAATGATCGGTGTATTTTGTGTGAAAATGTCGAAAAGGAAGAAAATCGCAAAGAGATCGGGGGTTAGCGCTCGAGTCGTGGAAATGAAATCTGAAACTGCTGCGTTTTATTAGAAAAAACACCAGCCTCGAGTCGTGCTTCAGGCCCTCGACTCGAGGCATCTGAAAAATGGCCTCCGTCGACTCGAGGCCCAGCCTTCGAGTTGTGCTGTCAATTCAAAAATTCGCCTCGACTCGAGGCTCAGACCTCGACTCAAGGATGAAGTGATTTTTCAAAATTTTCTTTAAGTGTGGATCCCTCGACCCGGGGCTCGTGCCCCTCGACTAGAGGTCGAGTCCAGGGAATTTTTACAAATTCTCGGACTCGGCCCGACCCCCGAAACTCCTGAAATCGACCCTCTTGACCCCAACGAACCCAAATATGCAGATACTAACCTTTTTGGTCCCTCAATTTAAGCCCGATCGCTCATTCGATCGAGGAAATCGGGGTCTCTTCCTTTTTGCTCAATTTTCACCAACTTTTATGCACTTCTTCCTTGATCTTGAATTTCCTTGCAATTTCAATCACTTTCCAATCAAATGTAGCAAGTGTACCTACAATTGAGCACTAAACCATCAAATTCGTATCATAAAGAGATGTAAGTGAATCAATAAAAATAATCATCACCCCCAAACTTAATGTTAACATGATTTCAAAGTTTGGCACAAGAGTGATACAAATATATATATATGCAACTCCCAATGGTATCAAATAAGCTCAATTAATCCAAATAATCCCATAGCAAAATATGACAATCCCCTAGCATGATCAATAAATTTCCTAGCCAATTCTCCAAAACAAAGAAAAATAAAAGACAAACAAAAAACACACAAAAGCAACAAAAAGGATGGGTTGCCTCCCATGTAGTGCTATTTTTAACGTCCTTTGCCGGACGGAACTCAAGGTGTTCATACTTCCCTTTCAATGAGGACGTGAGGCTCATCCTTATGTCTTACTAGATTTTCCTTTGCAAAAAGGCAACATCCCCATTTGTCTTCCAATAGGAGCTTTCCTCCTTCCCTGATCTCTTTCACCGTCAAGACTTCTTTAAGTCTTTCTACTCCTAGCAATCGACTCCAATTTGATTCGCTCCAAACCACTTGATCACCAACTACGAAACTCGCTTCTTTCTTCTCAAGTGGTATCTTTCCCTCTTCTAACACCCCCAAACTTGAGCCTTGCTCAAGCTTGGTCAACTCATTCACTCCTTCTTCAATCTTTATATCTCCCGGATCAAGCAAAGGTTCAACAAGTGCTTTTTCCTTCCTAAGATCATCAAGAGAAACACAAGACTTATTAGCAATCACTTTACAAGAAGGAATAAAATGCTCATTAATTAAAGAATTAGAAGAAGTAGAAGGTGTAGAATCATCTCTATCAATTGGAGGGTATAAATCAATGATCTCAATATATCCACACGTCTTCTTCTCCAAAGTACTTGGAGCATCTTCTTCCAATGGAGCTCTAGAAAACGTCACCTCTTCTCCATTCAAGCTCAATTTGAGCTCCCCTTTTTCAACATTAATCATAGCTCTTCCGGTAGCAAGGAAAGGTCTACCAAGAATGATAGGTGCCTCAAGCACTTCCTTCATATCAAGCACGATAAAATCAACCGGAAAGATAAACTTGCCAACTCCCACTAATACATCTTCAACAATCCTAAAAGGATGAGCATAAGATTGATCCGCCAATTAAAGATTAACATTGGTAGGAGTCACCTCTCCTAACTCCAACTTCTTGAATATGGATAAAGGCATAACATTGATACTAGCTCCCAAATCACATAAGTCTTGCACTTTCCCATTCTCACCAATTTCACAAGGGATAATAAAACTCCCTGGATCCTTAAGCTTTTGAGGTAGGTGTCTCTCAAGAATCTATTTGCATTCTTCCACCAATTTGATTACTCCCTTCTCATCCCATCTTCTCTTCTTTGACATTATTTCTCTCAAAAATTTCTTGTAATAGGGAATTTGCTCAAGGACATCTAAAAGTGGAATATCAACATGCAAGCTTTTAAACATCTCCAAAAACTTACCAAACTCCTCATCAAGCTTCTTCCTCCCAAGTCTTTGAGGATAGGGAATCGGAGTGGGTTTCATGGGAACCCCCCATGCTTCTTTGGACTTCTCTTCTTCTTTTGATTCTTCCTTTGCTTTGATCTCTTCACTTTCCTTCTAAACAACCACACTTTCTTCAATCATCTCTTCTTTCTCCACCTCTTTCTCAACTTCAACTTCCTTGGGCATTTTTGTGCCTTCATATCTAGTACCACTCCTTAATTGTATAGCATTACAAAACTCCTTTGGATTAGGCTCGGTGGTAGATGGATACTTCCCCTTATTTTGCAAATGATCCACCGTAGATGAAAGTTTTCCAACCGTTGTGGCCAATTGCCCCACCTGGTGCTCAATAGTCTTGAATCTTATGTCCATTTGCTTCCCAATATCATCTAATCTTGAGTCATTAGCCTCTAACCTCTTCACAATCATCCCAAGTAGCTCCTCCGTAGTTGCTTTCCCTTCCTTATTAGGTGTTTTTGCACCCGGATAAAATCCGGGAGGAAATTGAATGGCGGCTCTTGGATTAACATATAAGAAATTTTCATGTCTCCTCCAATTGTTGGCATTAAATGGAGCTTGAGGTTGAGGTTGAAAATTACCTTGAGGCCTATTTTGATGAGGCACTTGATAGGGTCTTGCACCTTGGAAATTGCCTTGATAATTGCTTTGATATCCTCCTTAGTATGGAGGCCTTCCCATATAATTCACTTCTTCAATAGGCATAGGGCTTTGATGCAAATCAACTTGAGGAATAGATGGACTCACACTTTGTTGAGCTTGAGATGTAGTAAGGGCTCCTAAACGATCCATCATAGTCATCATCATCATCATCATCATCATCATCATCATCATCTTCATCGACTCAATCTCCTCCACATGGGATACTCTATGATGAGCTCCTCGATTTACCGACACTTGGAAAGAATCTTGGGCAATATTCTCCATAATCTCATTCATTTGCCCCACCGTCTTTGACCAAATCGAACCATTAGCACATGCATTAAGAAAGGATCTATCACTATCCGTCAAGCCATTACAAAAACACATGATAGTTTGCTCCTCCGGAAAGCCATGTTGTGGACAATTAATAAGCAACATCCCATATCTCTCCCATGCTTCCGGAATAGTCTCTCCATTCTTTTGACGAAAGTGAGAAATAGCTTCCTTGGCTTGCACCATCTTAGATGGCGGATAGAATTTCATCAAAAATCTCTTGCTAAGGTCCTCCCACGTACGAACGGTTCCGGGAGGGATAGAATTGAGCCAAGCTTTGGCTCTTCCCTTAAGAGTGAAGGTAAAAAGCCTTAGCTTCTTTGCATCCTCGGACCCTCCATTGTACTTCGTGGTGTTGGAAATCTCCAAAAATTGTGTCATGTGTTGATGAGGGCACTCTTCTTAATCTCTACCTTCAAATTGCTTCTCCCTTAACATTCTCACAAGTGCGGGACTTATCTCAAAATTATTAGCTTCAATCATAGGCCTTGCAATACCATCATAATGCTCACGAAGTTGAGACTCAAAGAACTCCCTTAATCGCCTACCTTGAGGTGGAGGCTCTTGCATTGGTTGTGGTTGGGCTTGTGGAATATGAGGTGGCTCTTGATATCTAGGCTCATGTGGGTATGGCATATGAGGATAATATGGTGGGAATTATTGTGGATGAGGAGGATAATATGGATATTGGTGAGCTTGTGGAGGATTAGGGTATGGATTTTGGTAGGGAAATTGATGTGGTGGCATCCCTTGAGGGAAAGGGCCAACTTGAGCATTATAAGAGAAATTGTGCCCATTACCTCCTCCATTATCTTGCACTCTCCCTTCTCCATTGCCATTAACCTCCTCAACATGAGGTTCACCAACTCTCTCTTTTTTAATCAACTCTTCATCTTCCATCATTTCTCTTCTCCTTCTCCCACGATTTCTACGAATGGTAGCTTCAATTTCCGGATTAAGTGGCAAAGGTGGAATACCACTAGATCTTGTAATCATGCACCTACAAACCACCAATCCAAGTATCAAAATCTCACAAAAACAAAGAACAAAATAAAAATACAAAAACAACAAGTAGCCACTTCAAACAAATTCCTAAGTCTCACTTAAGGCGCAAAAACTAATCCCCGGCAACGGTGCCATTTTGATTGTGGTATTTCGGGCAAGCGATATTGAGACAACTAAGTTTATCGAACCCAAGAGAAAAGTATGGCCATGAGTCCCTAGGAATGTGAGTTTTCAATGACTATTCTTGCAATCACGGTTTTGTACCAAAAACACAATACATATACTAGAATTAAAATCAAACAACACAACAAGCAATTAATCAAACAAGTGGTAGGCTAGAACAAATAGCAAACTAGAAATTCTCAAAAATCAATCAATGGGGGATAGGGGTGCAAGGGATAATACCCATCAAGGAATCAATGATCACAAGCTATGATTGAATCAAATTGCCAGTCAACTAGGATAGAAAGCATAAAACCATCATGCAATTAAGTCTCCATTAATCACTCAATGCCTAATGTGAGTATCCTTAGTGCAACTAATCTCTCAATTAAGAAGCACCCAATTCATACAATCATACACAATTATAACCCGATTAATCCCTAATCACGTTAGCTCAACTCTCGCCTATTGTTAGGGTGATCAAACACTAATCTACAGAGATAAAAATGCATGAAGCACAATTAGAATCACAATTAGGGCACTAACTATCTCAATTGATCATCAATCATCAACAATCAAAGTATAAGAAATCAAATCATCCTCAATTTCAATTATTCCAAGCACAAGAGGGTTAGCCCATGGAGCAAAGTGCAAAATCCATGGGTAGAAAATCTAATTGCATAATCACAAAGCTAATCACAACAATTAAGGAATTGAAATGAGTAGAGAGGAAGAACATCACCAATTAAGCTAAAATGATCAATATATTGAATGTTTGAATCTTCAATTGAAATTTTCACTTCACTTGAATTACAACTTGAATTGCGTAAACTAATGGATCAAAGTACATCTAACCAATAATTAATGAAAATCTATCTAAATCTAACAATCTACTCAACCTAGAAGTAGAATTAAGCTAAGAAACTCAGAAATCACCCTAAATACTGTAAGTAACTGCTATGGAGAAGGTTATGCTCTGTTTTCCGCTCAAATGGATTTAAAAGGGAATTTTCTGAAAATCTGCACCCTCGACTCGAGGTTGGGGCCCTCGAGTCGAGCTTCCTTAAATCGTGCCCACACTTTTCCTAAAAATACCCAGCCTCGACTCGAGCTTCCAGCCCTCGAGTCGAGGCTCCTTCATATTTTGCCAACTTCTTCCTTTGCCTGCACCCTCGGGTCGAGCATCCTGGACCTCGACCAGAGATCGAGTCCAGGTAATTTTCTCAATCCGATTTCCACCTCCAACCCCTGTTTTCACCCGTCTCATTCGTCTCTTCGCTATATGAATGCTGACACTCTCGGTTTAGTCAAATTCCACCGATTTACCTGAAAGCGAGACGAAAAACATCAAATATTCATTAATTCAATACAAGTGATACTTTTCAAGCAAAAGAGTGATACTCTACACTTTAAAGCACAAAAACTAACACTTTTCACTACTTTTTGCACAAAAATACCCCATCAAATCATGCATCAATTCACTCTCATCACTCTACTGCCTCCTCCTCAAATCTGCGAGAAGCCTCCCCAAGGGCATCCCCGGCTTCATCCCCTTGTGAGGAATCCGAACCCAGAGAGGTCGGCCCCCAACTCCGAGTCGGTCCTCTCCTCATCATCAGGCCGCTGCCACAGTTACCCTCTCTGGAAGGCTAAGGTCCACCCCGAGGTCACCCAGACAGGCAAAGTCGTGGGCCCCGGCGAGGTCACGGGCATCCCCGTCGCGAGAAGACCCCATCAATACGAAAATGGGGGCAACCGGCCTCCCAAAAACCTGGTCGAGCCCTTCAAGGTCGGCCTCCGACCAAGCACCCATCGTCTTCCTAGGCCTAGGGCCACCGGAACCACCATCGCCAGAACCTCCACTACCGGAGCCTCTCATCATTTTGACTACCAAAAAGAAAAAGAAAATAGGGGAAGATTTGAATGGAGATTTACCTAAATATCGGAGAAATCTGATGTAAGCCAAAGCCAAGGGAACTCTCAGAAATTTTGAAGTCACTCGGAAATTTGGAAACAACTCTCGAAATCTCAGGGAACACAAAGTGTCAAATGGCAACAAGGAGCCCCTTTTTATAGATATGGGGAGGGGCCCCTTTGAAAATTTTAAAATCCAAAAAATGGGGGCCCGAGGGGAATTTTCCCATAATTGGGCCCCCTTAGGAGCAAGTTCTGCCTCGGGATGGCACGCGCGTGGGTTCTCAACGCAATAATTGCAATGGCTCATGCGCCTTGGTAATCAACCCACTCGTGCCCTTTAAGGTGAAGGGACGCATTAGTTCCCCAAAAAGCTGCCACACGATGTCATCATGGGCAGTTGAAAGGACGTCATAGGAGCGTCCAAGTTGATTGAGTTCGCATCATGTCACCCAAAGAATGCACCTCGCCCCAGGCCGAGGACGACCAGGACTGAGCTGGGGGCAAATGTTGTGACATAAAATATGAGCAACAGGATATGCTCGCAGCCCGCCAAGATGGGCGAGCAACCTCAAAGGCTCGGCGAGCAGCATAGCTGTCCCACCGAGCGGACTTCCTGACCTCGCAGGTAAGGCCCAGTCCAGCGGTCCGAGCTAGGTCTGAAGAGTCCGCTAGCGAAGACCAAGGAACGACAATCAGGAGACCAAATTATCCCCAAAGAAAGAAAAGATCTCACAGTGGCACGATCAGAAAGGCCATGCCCCAAAGAGGAAAAGATCTCGTCGCCGCAGGAGATCTCTGCAACTTTGCCATGTGGAGCATGCTGAGAAGGCCGACTACCTGTTCGTCCGTACATAACCGTACCAGAGCATTAAATATTATACCCTTAGCATTAAATGCTCCCTAATTTCTTGGGATATAGTAGACGTCAAACAACTTGTATAAATAGAACACAATAACAAAGATCGAAGAATCCACACCTTAGACTGGGACTAACCCTCCCAGCAAACCTCCTTGCATTTACTGCTTTCTGCATTTATTATTCCATAATTGTGCTCATTTAAAGCTTATCATTGGCATTCAATACCCAAGACCCATATAACTAAACGGACCGATTATCATCTCTAATCCCTTATTAACTAGGTGTATAATCGGTGTAACAACATAAGCATGAGCCCGTTTTAAATAATACTGATTATATGGGATAATAGATTCAAAGTCTTATCAGGTATTTGTAATACTTATTATTTAACCAACATGTATTAAATTATATGTTGATGTCGCATGTGATGCTATCACATATTCTGCTACATCAGAATTTGACCCTTTCTTTCTTCATATAACTAACTTTTATTCTCTAATAGTTCAATGTTGTAGTAGATGTTGTGACATTGCAGGTTGAAGATCTAGAACATTCTACAAGGATCTGGAATGAAGACTTAGTCAAATGTTGCCGTGGATGCTGTAACATCGAGTGCAACATTGAGGACGGATTCCAGAATCTTCCACAAAGATCCAGATTCAAGACTAATTCTAGAGAGATTTAGAAGAACCTAGATCATGCGGTTGTAGGAGTAAAGCCACGAAATCAACTATCTACATGGACGGTTAAGTGAGAGTGTTGGTCCCGGAATGTTGATTTGAATAAAACCTCGAGTTAGCCTTCTAGAACAAAATCTAGAAAGGGGGGGGGGTTTGAATAGATTTTGTAGATTTTTCGAATCTCCCAAAATCAATTCAAAGAATCAGATTATCACAGCGGAATATAATTGTGAACTCAACTTTTAACAAGATCAAAAGCAATGCTGATATTTAGATTTTAGCTAAGATTCTGAATTTTAATCTTGAATTAACAAAATTGTAACTTGAACAGAAATTAAAAGAAAGCAGTAAATAACACCAGGTTTTATAGTGGTTCGGATTATAACAATCTTACATCCACTCTCCTTCTCCAAACTTTGAAGAAGGGTCTTCACTAGCTGCTTACTTACTTACTGTACAAACTTTACAAATTACAACTTGATCTTCAACTCTTCAAAAATCTAATCAACTTTCTGAAATCTAACTCTAAGAATAAGATGTGTTTTTGAAGATGTGAAGTGAAGTATTCTATAAACACTTAAAAAATTCTATGAAGAAATCTTGTGACTTGAAAACTTGTGATCTTAGAAAATGACTTGTGAAATCTGTGTATATTGTGTTCAGTAAAGTGTTCTCTCTATTTTTTCTTAAAAATGAAGTGCCTAGACCTATTTATAAGTCTGAAAAGACAGTTAGTTTGTTAGTTAATTCTAACAAACTAGAAACTGCTTTAACAAACTTAATCTTGAAAAAACTGCCAGTCTTCAGATGTCCTTGCTCTCCTCATCTGCAGCTGACTTAGTGAAGATTCGCCTTTCTTATTCTACTCAACTTATCTTGACCTCGTCTGAGCTCTTCATGTTTGTCTCCTGCAGATGACTAGATCTCAGCTGACTAGATTGGTTCTAGACCTCGTCTGATCTGTTTAGCTTAACCTCAGCTGGTCTGCAGGTCGTCTGATCAACTGAGCTGATTCTTTTTAACTCATCAAAACTCCTTGATTCAACAATTTCCCCCTTTTTGATGAAGTTAAAACCTATAAGGAAGAAACACACTCACAGCTGAAGTTAGTACTAGAATTAGTTAAAACAATCAGATAGGTATATCAGAGCACTTAATCATTTCACAACAGATTCATTCACATTCAAATACTTTAAAAAAATTAAGTCTTTTTAGACTCTTTTAGAAATACTTAAAAAAATTTGAGTCTTAAGACTTAGATAAATTTTTAGGAAAAAGTTTTTAAATCTGAGATATAAAATTCTCAGATGATTTATACTTAGAAAAATTTTAAGATTTTCTTAAAACCAAAAAAAAAACTTTAAGAAACTGATACACGTAATTCACATAAGTCCAAATATATTCATTCACAACTTTACAAATTTACACATAGAAGAACTGATAGAAAATAAAAGATAAGGAAAGAAAATCTGTTCTATCGTATTCCCCATCGGCCGCCTCTCGGAATGTTCAGCCAGTTGAAAATCCTTGCTCTTAGCTGTTTAAGCTCTTCTTCATCTGTGAGCTCAGTTTCCCGTTCTGCTTTGGCTATGACCGTCTTGACCCATTCCAGATCAGGAGAGCCGTCTTCTTTCAGCTTAGGGGTAACTTTCTCATAGGCTGGTGCAACTAAGTCGCAGTTGAACACATTGTGCGCTTCATCAAGCAACTTCCCATACAGATCGTTATCCTCCTTTTCCATCCACTCGTGCCAGCTCATGTCCTCATCGGCTGCTCCAGATGGCGATGCCTTCAAGATGTACCAGTAATACATCCATCTGGCATCCAGGGTTAGCTTCTTGTATTCGCTTGTGTATTTCCCTGAAACCATCTTTAGAGGGGCTGAAGTGCGGTGGACAGGGCGGAAGTCTGCTTCATCTGGTGCTTTGGATACCCACTTCCGGGAATCCTTGTCCCACTTCAGCTCAGCTTTCCCCAGTTTCTTCAGCCTCTTCTTCTCCTGCTTCTCATACTTTTCCTTCTCAAAGATGGATTCTTCGATCTGCTCACCTGATAGGTTTGAGAAGTCGCCTCCTTTCTTTGCGCTCGACTGGGGCTGATCATCACCGCCACCGATGAAGACTTCTCTCTCTTGCTTTGCCTTTACCCTTGCCCTTGGCCTCAGGTTTTTCTGCTTCTTTCATCTTGGCCAGCAGAGCTTCTGACTTCTCCTCCTCCTCCTTCCTCTTCTTCTCCTCATCCTCTCGGATGGCCTCCTCTATTTGGGTCACCCTCAGTTGCAAGGCTGTCAACTCATCTGATTTAACTTTCAATTCAGCCTTGGCTGCCTCCAACTCAGTTGTGTCTGCCTTAGAGTCCACCGTGTCTGTGAGTGACAAGACTCCAGCTGTGAAGGTGTCCATCCTTCCTTCTGCTCCTTCCCCCTTTTTAACTTCATTCTGGAGGGTCTGGAGCTGTCTTTCCAGAGCTGAGCAACGGACCCTGAAGTCATTCTGATCAGACGTGAGAGTGTTGACCAGGATCTCGTTGTCAGCTGTCATCTTCTACTTCAGTGCCTTAACCTCCTCCTCCAGGTCACTTTGCCGAGATCCAACAGCAGTGCTGAGATTGGCCGATAGGTTCCTTGACATGTTGACCTCAGCAATCTGCATGTTGGCGAGCATCGTATCGGTGACTGCTCGTATCACCTTCCTTGTCTTCTTTTCCATCATCCTTTGAACTTGAGATATTATCTTCTTGTGCATATCTTCAAAGGCTGATGAAATGGCAAGAATTGGACTGGCCCCCCCTCTTGATTCAGATGAGGAAGAGGTGGTGGGAGAGGTTGGACTGGGGGAGCTCATGTGGATATCCCCAAAGATATTGGAGGTATCCACTGGGTGGGGTTCGGATGGGAGAGATGATGAAGTGGGGGCGTCGATGGGGGAGGGGGATTTCAGGTAGAGGGGATGATGGTGGGGGTGGAATATGTGAAGTAGTGGGTGGGGGAGATGAGGTTGTTTGGGGTAATATGGGTTGAGTTTGGGAGGATATGGGTAAGGCTGGTGGGGAGATGGATATGGGAGTTGGGGCGAATCTTTTGGTCCCGTTAGGAAGGACAAAGATCTCGAGATGGAGATGGTGGGGGGATGAAGTTTGGGTTTGGGGGAGGGTAGATGAGGTTGGGATTTCGACTATTTCGGAAGTAGGCTGTTTTAGAGGCTCTGAGGTGCCAGCCTGGGACACCTCTTCATCGCCAGAGTGGGCCGGAGAGGGGAGGGGGAAAATTGTACCTGTCTGTGGGTGGGAGAGGGGGTCCTCTCTGAGCTTATGTCCTGGACCTCCTCTGATTGAACCACCTCGCGGCTGCAATCTGCAGCGTGGTTACTTCTTCGGGTAGAAGACTTGGCTGGTCGGCCAGATGTCCCACCCGGCTCGAGGTCTTAACCAACCTCCTCCTCCTTGGTGCCTTCTCCTTCGACTTCATCGGGCCGGGCAGCCTCGGTGAGCTCACCGTCGATGCCTCTTCCTCTCTCTCCTCTTCTTCCTCCTCCTCGCCTTCTTCAAGAGCTGGTGCCTCGAGCTCCTACCTCAGCTCCACCTTCGTCTGAATCAGCTGGAGCCCCAAGAGGTTCATCCTTCGTCAGGATCCCCTATTGTTTTGTATAGGGTCTGACTCCATCTGACCACTTGATCTCAGCTGACAGCAGGTCCTCCATGATCACCGTCACCTTATTGAATAGGCTGGTGATCGACCTCGCCTGCCACTTTCCTCCAACTACCTCCAACCTTTTTCTTTCTGTCTCTAGCTTCTCCAAGAGCATCCCAGCCCAGTTAGCTTGGACCCCATCTAGTATTGTCCTCATGACACATAATCTGGGTCTGGTCAGCCCATCATGAGAACTTTGTTCTCCCAGGATGACCTTTGTTACGATGGTCATCAGAAGTCGATTCCTCCGTCGGAGCATCTTCTTCTTCAGCTCCGATCGCCGGTCCCTCATGGAATTCTGGGCAATCATCTCGAATGATTCTACCCATTCATCAGACTTGTAGGTGAGGGGGTTCACTCCTTCACTACTTATATCAAAAATTCTAGCCACCTCTGCCGGAGTAACAGTTAAAACCTCTCCATATACTCTGGTTTTAAAGACTCCGTTCTCGAACATCCCGTTGACGTAGAACTCGATTCCCCGCATATCCAGTGTTTTATTGGAGGGGGATTTCTTGGAACAGAATGTCCTCAATCCAGCCCTCTCCAATAACTCCAAAATCTCCCTTGATTCACCATCGGAAGTTGTGTCGAAATCCACATACATCTCCGATTTGATCTTCTTATTATACGTCTCATTGTGAACATCCACCATGGTTGAAGTAACTCCTATTTGTTTTTGAGAAGAGCTCATGAAATGATCAAATATGAGTTTTAAAAATTTTGCAGAGAGTTTATAAGTATTTCTGAGAGTGAAAAAGTTTGTTTAAGGAAGACGATGTATTTATAGGGGGAAGATTGGAAAGAGAAACCGCCATTTTAGAAAATTTGAATTAATCTGAGCCATTTATTCAAAAAAAATTTACTGCGCATAAATCAACGGTTAAAAATTAAGATTAGCGATTAGGATTCAGCGCGTGGATGTTAATCGCCTTTGGAATGCGTAAATAGTTGCTTTATAGACTGTTGATTTGACAGATGTAGGTTACTTTATGCAGGGAAGTAAGTATACCTGACGTCAGCCTAGGGTTACCTTACTTCGACTAAGGGTTTGCAAATCAGATGAGTTTGAAAACAGATGGGTTGAAAAAGTCATCTGATAAAGTAACCTGTCTGATTTTAAAAACAGCTTAAGTTCAATTTTTTAGCAATCTTAAAGACAATTTTAAATAAACAGACTCAGACTTAATTTTCTAAAGATGGGATTTCCAATCAATCATTCCAAAAAGAATTTTATAAAAATATGAAGTTTATTTTAGAAGACAAAAATGTTTGGATAAAGAATTGAGAACAGATGAGGTGAAACAGTATGATCTGTGATCTATTCCTGCAAAGACATAGACTCAAGGAAAACCATTAGTAGCTTGAGGTAGATCAGATAGGGTGCAAATAGTCATCTATTTTTCAGAAAATCAGTTGACTATTGTGCCCTTGTCTGATTTACCATATGTCAGATAAGTAATTATCATGTCAGATAAGGTCAATATGACTAATCCTTGATTCTTGATTCCTAAGAAGGAAATCAATGATAGCAGCTACCTGATTGTCCTTTGACTCAGATCTAGTCTGATAATTCTTTCTAGACATAATAAAACTAAATTGAGAGAGACAAGAAATTAAAAAAAAAACAGAATTTAGAGATTTACTAAAGAAGCATCTAATAAACCTAATTCTACAGATAATTCTTTAAACCTCGTCTCTGCCAGAGGCTTTGTTAAGATGTCTGCTCTTTGAAAGTCGGTCAAGATCTTCTCAAGTCTGATATCTCATTTTTCTACATGGTCTCGGATGAAGTGGTGTCTGATATCTACATGCTTGCATCTTGTATGAAGGACTAGGTTCTGAGTAATAGCTATGGCACTATTACTATCACAAAAGATAGGTACATCTTTGGTGATAATATTATAATCCCTTAGCTTTTGACTTATCCAGATCAGCTGTGAACAACAACTTCCAGCTGCCATATACTCAGCTTCAGTTATGGAAGTAGCTACAGAGGTTTGATTCTTAGAAAACCATGAAATCAGCTTACTTCCAAGAAATTGGCAAGTACCAGATGTAGATTTTCTATCTATCTTACACCCACCAAAATCCGAATCTGAGTATCCAGACAGCTCAAAGTTGTCATCAGCTGGATACCACAATCCAACATTTACTGTTCCTTTCAAATACTTGAGGATTTTCTTTGCTGCTTTAAGATGGCTTTTCATAGGATTAGCTTGAAATCGAGCACAAACTCCAACTGCAAATGAAATATCAGGTCTACTAGCAGTTAAATATAACAAAGAACCAATAAGACCTCTATACTCAGTTTGATCAGTGTCTTCTCCCTTCTCATCTGGATCCATTGAAAAATTTGTCATCATAGGTATCTTAGCTTCTCGGCTGGTACCTATTCCATATTTTTCAATAAGATCTTTTGTATATTTGGCTTGGTTGATGAATATTCCCTTCTTTGTCTGCTTGACTTGAAGTCCAAGAAAATATGGCATTTCTCCCATCATTGACATTTCAAATCTGCTTTTAATAAGACTACTAAATTCTTCACATAAAGATATGTTAGTTGATCCAAAAATTATATCATCAACATAAATTTGTACTAAAAAAAGATCACAACCAAATTCTTTTCTAAAGAGAGTTCTATCAATTCTACCTTTAACAAAACTATTTTGAATTAAATAATCAGACAAGGTGTCATACCAAGCTCTTGGTGCTTGTTTAAGTCCATATAGAGCTTTCCTTAGTTTATAAACCTTGTCTCCTTTGACAAAGTCAGGGGGTTGCTCTACATAAACTTCCTCAGCTAGGATTCCATTTAAGAAAGCTGACTTAACATCCATTTGAAAAACTATGAATCTTTTAAAAGCAGCATAGGCTAAAAACAATCTTATGGCTTCCAGACGAGCTACTGGTGCAAAGGTTTCATCATAATCAATACCCTCTGATTGTGAATAACCTTGAGCAACTAGTCTGGCCTTATTTCTAACCACAATATTGTTTTCATCCTTCTTGTTTTTAAAGACCCATTTAGTTCCAATGACTTTTTGATGATGAGGTCTTTCAACAAGCTCCCATACATCTTGTCTTTGAAACTGATTTAGTTCTTCTTGCATGGCATTAATCCAGTTGGAATCAGTTAGAGCTTCTGTAATTGATTTAGGTTCAAGTAATGACACATAGCAACTGAACATACAATCTTGATTTAGTTGGGTCCTCGTCTGGACACCAGAGTCTAAATCTCCAATTATTTGCTCAGCTGGGTGATATGACATTACTTTCTTACCTTTATCTTTTACAGTAGATGGTGTCTTGTTTGAATTATTTATTTCAGATGATTCTATGTTACCTTCTGATAACTCAACCTGACCAGCTGATATGTCGTTGGTCGTCTGATCAGTTGATGTATCGTTGGTCGTCTGATCAGTTGGTAGATCAGTTGTTGAGGAAGTTCTTTCAGGTTCCTTTCCTTTGTCTGATTCTTCCTCTTCATCTGAATCTGATTCTTGATTGTAGAATTTTATGATTGATCCTTTTATAGTCATCTGATTCAGATTATCTGATATCTTTGTGATGTCCCCTGTCTTATCAATCTCAAAAGAAGATTCATCAAATACCACATGGGGTGTTTCTTCTACACACAAGGTTGTCTTATTAAAAACTCTATATGCCTTTGATATAGATGAGTATCCCAAGAATATCCCATCTGCTATCTTGGCATCAAAAGTTTTTAATTGAGACTTTCTATTGTTATGTATGAAACATTTACAACCAAATATATGAAAATATGAAATTTTGGGAGGTCTTCCCTTCCAAATTTCATAGGGAGTTTTACACTTATCCTTGACAATCAGACTTCTATTTTGAACATAGCATGTCAGATTAATGCCTTCCTTCGCCTAAAACCTATGAGGAGTGTTGAATTCGAGATAACATTGTTCTAGCCGCCTCTTTCAATGTTCTGTTTCTTCTCTCAACAACTCCATTTTTGTTGTGGAGTCCTTGCTGCAGATGTTTCTGAGCTATGTCATTCTCAATGCAGTAGTTAGAAATCAATTTATTTAGGAATTCAGTACCTTTATCACTTCTAATTTTAACAATATTTAATCCCTTTTCATTTTGAATCTTTTTAGAAATTCTGGAATCTTAGTCATAGTCTCATTCTTTTTTTTTGTACAAGAAAATAACCCAAGTAAATCTTGAAAAGTCATCAATAATTACTAAGGTATATTTTCTTCCACTAAAGCCGAGGAGGAGTTACTGGACCAAACAGATCCATATGAAGAAGTTCCGTAATCCTTTTCTCAAGAAGGACTACTTATTGTTTTAAAAGAAGCTTTGGTCTGTTTTCCTTTTTGACAAGAAACACATATATGGTTCTTTGAAAATATTTTATCAGGGAGTCCTTTAACTAAGGATTTCCTTGCTATTTTGTTAAGAGTTTTGAAGTTTAAGTGACCAAGTCGTGCATGCCACAGCCCAACTTAAGTCATCTGAACTCTTAGCAACAAGACAAATATCCTTAGGACAGCTTTTGAAGTTGGCAACATAAATGTTACCTTGTCTTACTCCAGCTAATAGAATATTTTTATTTAAACCATCTAATACATAGCATGCATTATGAGTAAATTTGACACAAAACCCTTTATCACAAAATTGTGAAACAGATAGTAGGTTGTGCTTCAATCCTTCCACGTAGTAAACTTCTTGAACTTGAACATCTCCAATCATTAGTGTTCCTACACCTTTAGTAAGTCCATAGTTGTTATCACCAAACATCACTCTAGGTCCATCAATGGTTTGATAGTTAGAGAGAAGTCGTCTTTCATAGGTCATGTGCTTGGAACAGCCACTATCAATGTACCAGATGACCTCAAGAATGTCTCCTCTATCAACTATCTTCTTATCTTCCTGCAATCACAAATTTATTGCTTAGGTACCCTTTGTATTTGGGGTCCTTTCATGTTAAGTTGACTCTTAGGAATTCAGATAAAAATATCAATGTTCCTTAAAACCATAGATTGAAGCTTGCATCCATATCTATCTACTAAGATAAGACTTTCAAGATCAATCTTATTTAATTGATCTTTTGAAATTGTCTTGAATCTTGGTAAGAATGGATATGATTTGCTTCTTCCATCAAAGCTATTATACCTAGGATAGATCTTTGATTTAGTCTTAAGTTTAGCCTTAGAAGTTACTTTCCTCGTCTGATTTTTCTTTTCAGAAGTATCAGATGAGGTAATTAATTCCTTTGGTTTCCAGGGACTGAATAAAGTTTCTACCTTAGGTTTAGTTGCTTTGACAAAGACTCTAGGTTTTATAGGATCATTTTTCTTATTCCTATCAAAGCCTAATCCAGTTTTATCACTAGACTTTTGAGATGATTTGAAGATTTTATCTATTGTGGTTTGAGAATTATTCATAAGTCCTAACTTGAGATTTAATTCCCTGTTAGTCCTTTTATAATTCTCATTCTCAGAATAGATATTTGAAAATTTTATTTTTAAAGAACTCAGTTCCTGTTCTAACTTATCTGTCTTATCAGACAAGGTACTGGTGATCATCTCAGTCTGACATTCCCCCTTGAATGTACAGTCTAGTTTCTCACTTTCCTTAGTCTGATTGACTTTAGTTAAATCAGAAATTTGATCCTTTAAATTAAGAATTTCAGTCTCTATCTATTTATAAGCAGATAAAGCAGTCTCCAAATCTTTCAAAAGTTTATCAATAAGACTGGGATCAGTTTCAGATAAGGTGTCACAGTCATTATCTGATGATGAATAGTAATGTACCTCTTTAGCTATTAGACATATGTCATCATCTGACCCAAAATCAGATGAGGATGAGGATGATGATGTCTCACGAGCTTCTTCTTTCTCAGCTAGGAGAGCTCTCTGGTCAGCATACCTTCTATCTCTTTTCTTCCTCTTTTCTTCTCTCTCTCTGGGAGTAAGTTGAGGACAATCATAGCTGTAGTGACCAGGTTTGCTGCATGTATAGCATATATCTCCTCTGTCTATTTTTAGACTACTATCTCCTCGTCTGATAGGTGACTTATGACTTCTTGACTGATCCTTCTTTTTATCATTATCTGAGCTCTTTTCATCCCTGTCTGATCTATAGTTCCTTCGATCTAATCTGTCTCTTTTGTTTCTTCTGTACTTTATCTTCAGTCTCTCATACCTTTTCAACAAAAGAGCCATTTCTTCTTTTATGGACAAATCAGATGCTTTAGAGATCTTTTCAGATTCATCTTGATGAACAAATGCTACTATTTTTCCAGATGTAGATGACTCTACCTCATCTTCTTCATCTTCAATGTGAATGTCATATTCCAGTGCTTTAAGATGAGAGAAAAGAGTGTGATGTGATATTGATGACAAATTCTGTGTTGCCTTGAGAATATTAGCTTTCTCTCTCCATCTTTTGCTCAAAGATTTGAGTACTTTGTTGTTAATTTCTTTCTCAGTGTAAGTCTTACCCAAATCGGCTGCTTTGTTCACAAGATTAGTCAGTCTCACGTCCAATTGATCTATAGTTTCACCATCCTTCATTTTGAAAGTGTCAAAAGTATGTAGAACAGACTGAAGCTTATTTTCTTTGACCTGTTCAGATCCTTCACAAATTCCAGCAAGAGTCTCCCACATTTCTTTGGCAGTCTTACATCTTTTAACCTTTTCAATCCAATCCTTACTTAGAGTCTCAATGATCTCAGTTCGAGCTACTTAATCAAGATTATGGACCTTTATTTCATCATTTGTTAACTCAGAGCTCTTCTTTTCTTGTCTGGTCCTGGATTCGACTGACTCAGCTCCAGTGCTGGTTCCTCCATGATAGAATTTTATAGATCCCTCTTCAAGAACCTCTTCCATCCTATCATGAATGGCTTTTAGGTGATTCTCCATCCTAAATTTCCAGTAATCATAATCTTCAATAGAGAATTTAGGAAGATTCCTAGACTTTTTGTTTTTCCCTGATGACATGATGAAACAAAGGAACAAAATACTCCACAAACTAATTAGTAGCACTGTTAGTTAAAAGAAGAAAATGAAGAAAATCAAGATAATTTCAGAATCTTATTCAAGACCTAAAATCAATATCAGAACAGCTTAACACTGCTCTGATACCACTTGTTGGTCCCGGAATGTTGAGTTGAATAAAACCTCGAGTTAGCCTTCTAGAACAAAATCTAGAAGGAGGGGGGTTTGAATAGATTTTGTAGATTTTTCGAATCTCCCAAAATCAATTCAAAGAATCAGATTATCACAGCGGAATATAATTGTGAACTCAACTTTTAACAAGATCAAAAGCAATGCTGATATTCAGATTTTAGCTAAGATTCTGAATTTTAATCTTGAATTAACAAAATTGTAACTTGAACAGAAATTAAAAGAAAGCAGTAAATAACACCAGGTTTTATAGTGGTTCGGATTATAACAATCCTACATCCACTCTCCTTCTACAAACTTTGAAGAAGGGTCTTCACTAGCTGCTTACTTACTTACTGTACAAACTTTACAAATTACAACTTGATCTTCAACTCTTCAAAAATCTAATCAACTTTCTGAAATCTAACTCTAAGAATAAGATGTGTTTTTGAAGATGTGAAGTGAAGTGTTCTATAAACACTTAAAAAATTCTATGAAGAAATCTTGTGACTTGAAAACTTGTGATCTTAGAAAATGACTTGTGAAATCTGTGTATATTGTGTTCAGTAAAGTGTTCTCTCTATTTTTTCTTAAAAATGAAGTGTCTAGATCTATTTATAAGTCTGAAAAGACAGTTAGTTTGTTAGTTAATTCTAACAAACTAGAAACTGCTTTAACAAACTTAATCTTGAAAAAACTGTCAGTCCTCAGCTGTCCTTGCTCTCCTCATCTGCAGCTGACTTAGTGAAGATTCGTCTTTCTTATTCTACTCAGCTTATCTTGACCTCGTTTGAGCTCTTCATGTTTGTCTCCTGCAGATGACTAGATCTCAGCTGACTAGATTGGTTCTAGACCTCGTCTGATCTGTTTAGCTTAACCTCAGCTGGTCTGCAGGTCGTCTGATCAACTGAGCTGATTCTTTTTAACTCATCAAAACTCCTTGATTGAACAAAGAGAATTAAGGGGAAGTTATTTTGAAGTTTTTCTAGATCCATCTACAAGGATTTATGGTTGAAGCCGAGGAGATCTATAAATAGAGGACCGAGGACTTCCGCAATGTCAAGGAATATCCAAATATCAATTGTTAAGTGCGTTAGTACATCCAAGCGATAGGGTCGTTATTCCCCCTTTACGTTGCTACTTGCGCATGTTACCTCGTTTAGCAACATAGGTATCTTGAAGTTTCATTAGCGTAGATGTCTGTGATACTTTGATTTACTTTTGACGGTGTAATATTTTGTAATACTACACTTAGTCGTTTAAGAGTCAATAGGTGATATTGAGTCTTTATTTTCATTGTAAAGGTTTTGTCTTGGAAACTTTTTACACAAACTTTTGTATTCACTCTCGAATTAGTGAAACGTTTCGCCGACAGGCATCATAGACTTTAATTAACAAGTCTATGAAATATTTACTCCTTTGCATTGTAGTGTTAGTCTTCCGCTGTTTATATTCTGATATTTAGAAGTTGTAGTGCATGCTATAACATTCAGTACAACATCATTTTGTTTTACACTACACGCGCACTTTCATTATAAAATACCAAATACCCTTCTCTTTTTTTTTTTTTTTTTATAAGAAGGACAAATTGGTCTAAAATAAATTAATACTAGATATAATAGATCATACCAAACATAATATTGATAGCTAATCACTAATTATTTAACTCAATTTTTTAAAATCAAACAAAATATTTACAAATAGACTGGTATTACAAATATAGGTATTATGGTTCAGGTATTATATAATAGAGGCAACCAAACGAGGCATGAGGGTGTAGTTTATAAAGGGTATTCATTTTTAGTATGTGAAAATAATATTGTGACGTTCAAATAAGATAAGTGTGAAAGTAATATTGGTGCGCAAGAAATATTAATTTTTATGAACATTACGCGTAATACGCGGGAGATTTATCAAGACTCTTAATAGAGAAAAGTAGAAGCATGCAAGGGATACAAAAGGGAAAACTTAATCAAATTATGTTGAAAAACTGCTCCATTTTATTATAGGTACATACTAAAATCTGCTATAATTATTCGATAGTTTATTATTTAGGATCTAAAATATTGAAACATGGGTAGTTGCAATTACACATATCAACCGTTAAGCAACGTCCCTGAGCAAACGCCCCGTGTTTTTTCTTACAGTCTTTGCTGCACTCTGCCTCGGAGCATAAACTTGTCCCAGGCGGTGGTATTTCAACAGAACAAGCCTCAACTTCCGTTCCACCTGCATTCATTATTCACACCCTCGAATTTCAATAAAAAAAAAAACAATTTTATGTTTATTTTGACTAACAGTGATGATAAAAAAAAATATTTTTTGAGGATCATGATTTTAGGTGGCAAAATAAAGATAGTAATTTTAGGTTGATAAATTAAGGACAATAATTTTAAAAAGTGGCCGAACCAACCCAAAATGAACTGATTTGACCTAAATTTGTGGTTTTTAAAAGTTACAGTTTTTAAATTACGCATTTGAAATTACAATCATCAGTACGAAGTTATGGTTCTTAAAATTTTGTTTACCCAACAATAATGATATGGAGATTAATGTTGTTTTTTTTTCTGATCGGTAAATGTTAATTTATTAGTTGTTAGTAGATAGATCACCAAGCACCCAAACACTCCTAGAATCTCTCCAACCCACCTTATAACTCCATAATTCGTTCTCAAAGGGAATCAAACTCGATTCTCTCATTAAAATGAGGAACCCCTTAGAGATTAATGTGAGGGTGGATATGAATTAAACCGGCATAATTAAAGTTATTTGTGATGAAATCGATTCCACAAAAGATCTCATATTAATTTTGCTTCATCATATCAAAATCATACGAGCATGAAACTAGGAAAGGAAGAAATAACAACCCTGGCAAATGAGAAGCAGAAGCACGAAAATGGTTGCATTCAAAGCAAAGGGCTTCATTATTTTTGCAATCATATTTATTTTTCTGTGGTGTTTAATTGGGAGTGAAGTTGGATTTTATAGCTAGGTTTTAAAAACGCATCAAATGTCTCCGGATTACAATAATATTATTTTTATCTTTAAAATGTGAGATTATAACATCCACATTTTCTCTAAATAAACTTTTGACTTTTCAATATTGATTATATCTGCTCAGAAAACCAAAAGTACCTTTTAAATAATTTTATATTGTTATAAAAAGAGGAGTATTTGTGTAAATTAGTTAAATTGTTTAATTAATGCACAATTAATATTATTTAACATATATAATTAATGTTATTCAAGAAAAATAATTGATACTGAATAATTAATACCTTTTAGTAAAATAATTAATATTTCATCCGTCCAGAGAATGCTTTTAGACTTTCTTTTTTCATCTGTCACAAAAAATAACTTTTACATCCATAAAATCGAATATCCTCCATTAACTCTACCCTTATAATATCCAAATTTTACATGTCATCACTTTTTTTTGGGCCACATCATACACACAATCCAACAATTTTTTTATTTTATACATAAAAGTTTAAAAAATTACTCTTCAAAATCTTAATCGTTACTCCAATTTCTTATTTTATATGAACTCTCTCCTATATAAGCTTTTTTTTTTTTGGAATGAAAGAAGTATAATTTTAGAAATGCACTTTAGTTAAAATGTGCAACTGGAAATTAAGAATATATCAACATTTTTTATGTATCAAAAAGTGTTGGTCCCACTTAGTTGAGTATCTTAGAGAAAATTTGAATTAACCTTATAGGAAAAATCTAGAGGGGGGGGGGGTTGAATAGAGTTTTAGATTTTTACAAATCTTTCAAATTTAATCAAAAACCCAAGTAGCACAGCGAAATTTTAATTTTAAACTCAACTTAATCAGGATCAAAAGCAAACTGATATTTTTAGTTTTAACTTCAATTCTGAAATTAGTCTTTAATTGATAAACTGAAAATTGAAAATAACAGAGAAGTAAAATAAAGCAATAAAGAACACCAGGGTTTATAGTGGTTCGGATCAAACGATCCTACGTCCACTCTCCTTCTTCAACTTGAAAAAGGGTCTTCACTCACTATCTTCCTTTCTTCTTGCTTACTTACTTACAATCGTCAATCTTCAGCCTTACAACAATTTCTTCCTAATTTCTGTATATCAATGGCTTGAAGATGTTCTGTGCAAAAGTTCTACAAACACTAAAACTGAAAACATATAGAACGTTTGTGTGTTTACAGAAATTCTGAATACAAGTTGTGAAGAGAATGTGAATGAATAATTATGTGATTGCCAAAAACTATTATTTTCTAGTTTCTATCCCTATTTATAGAGATCTTCATTTGGTAGTTGTAACTTCCTTGAATTTTGTTTTAGTCAGTTATATCAATGTAACTGAATCTTGTAACTTCTTCTTGGTCAGTTGAAACTGCTTCTTGATGCTTGTGTGAAATTTCTCTAACACTTCCTTGTCTGCTTTTTGCCTCACCCTGTCTTTATCTTCATTTTTTGTCTTAATGATTGTTTATTGAATTGGACCTCATCTGTCTTCTTCACATTGTCCTCGTCTGACTTCTTTTCCCTATCTGATTTTCTTGTCCTCATCTGCGGTTTATCCTAGTCTGATTTCTAATCCTCATCTTATTTTTACTTAGTTTTATTTACATTTACACTTACTTCAGCTGTCTATACATGATGCTCAGCAGGTCATCCTATTTTACACTTTTTAACACATCAAAACTAAATACAACTTTTCTTTCCTAACAAAAAGGGGTTCAAAATGAAATATGTAGCATCATATTAAACTATAGAATTTTGGAAATAATTGATCTTTGTGTAAATTAATTTCACCGTGAAATTAATTTAAATTAATATTTTACAGTAGTTAATATATTTTAATCAAACAACTAATTAATATATATCTTATAATATAAACAATCTATACTCTTTAATAAAACAACTAAAATACTTTTTAATAAAACAACTAATATCCTTCAAACTCACTATGAATCTTCATTCAATTCACATGTGACTTTGATATTGAAAATTATAAGATTAAAAAGAATGTTTATCTTCCAAAATATAATATCCATATCAGTTATTTTGGTCTACAATTTTAACCTTTCTTTCGTCAATAGTCCGCATATTTTCGTGGTACATTTACTTCAAATTAATACATCAAAAAAAAAAGTTGGGTTGTATATGTAAATATTGAAATTTTGAATTTTGTAGCGTCATTATTTTGTGATAAATTCAGATTTTAGAGATAAAAATATAAGAATATTTTCAAAATTTGAGAATATATTTTTTCTTATTTTTTGAGTCATTTGATATCTCTGAGAATTTGTGATATCCTTTGTTCTTCTCTCTAAGTCATTGATCTCTTATAAATAGGAAAGTTAAAATAGAGTTTTAGAAGTCGGATGGAATAAGCCACAAACGGCCCCATCAACTCTCTACTACCAAATTGTAGGTCAAATCACGCTAATTACAGTAAAATTCTAGACTAAGTCGCTGAGACCCGGTACTACAAATCAAGTATGACCTTGGAGAGAGGAAACAAGAGATCACGAAAGTTGTAACCCACAAATTTTCAATGAAAAGTATGTTTATCCTTAATTTGCTCATTTTTTATATATTTATCTTTAATTATTAAAATTTATTGGTTAACAATATAATTAACCTTAAGGGTACTCTGAAGGTACAACGAAATTCTTATGGCATATTTGTTAGTGACACGAGTGGTGCAAGAGCACTGCTCATCCAGCCCTTGAGCCAAGTGGGGAGGACCCGTTGGTTACGGTAAGCCTAGAGGAGGTCGTCCTACCTACAAAAAAATAGTCATTTACCGACAAATTTACCGACAGATTTCCATCGGTAAAACTAGTCATCCGTCTCATCACAAAATACCGACAAAAAATTAATTCGTCGATAAATACCAATGGATATTCGTCGGTATTCCATCGGTAATTACCGATGAAACTATTTCGTCGGTAATTATCGATGAATATTCATTAGAAAATACTGTTTATAAAAAATTCAAAATTTTGTAGGTAAATCTAAAATTTAAAATTTCGACGGTATTTTGTCGGTATTTTATCGGTATTTGTGATGGAATTTGGTCCATCGGTATTTTACAGTTTTTTTGTAGTGTACATCGGTCAGGTATGCAAGACTGTTGAGGTTTAAATGTAGTGGGCACCTCCACTCATAACCTGGGTTGTGAGGTGGAGTTAGACTCAAACATTGACATCCTGCATCAGATTTGTATCAAAGTCGGGTGTGGGAGCGGTCCTCGAAGGGCAGGTGAATGGTATAGGAGCACTGCTCATTTAGCCACTGGGCCAAGTAGGGAGGACCCATTGGATATGGTAAGCCTGGAGGAGGTCGTCCCACATCGGTTGGGTATGCAAGACTGTTGAGGTTTAAATGTATTTGACAAACCTCCACTCATAACTTGAGTTTAAAGGTGGAGTTAGACTCATGTTATGAGAATCATGAATTAGGATCGATGATTTTGATGCTCCAACTAATTTTGGCAAGCAACACAACCCGATTCGAAGCTCTAGCTCGGGCTAGCAAGCTTTCAAATCAATCAACAATGCAAGAATTTGCTTCAGGAACTAATTTGTTATATTTCATATCTCTCAAATGAGCTCATAAAACTAATTATATAGACATCAATTAACTAACACCTAACAACTTCAACTAACAACTCATAGAAAAATACAACTCTTGCAAAATAGTCTCTAATAGACAATAGAAAAGTTAAAGGACTAAATGTAAAATATGTGGCAACTCAATTTCTAGGCTTGTTGGCTGAGTTTGAGATTTTTCTTGTCCTCAAGGACGAAATCTAAAATTTGTTCTCATATCATTTCTACGTGTATGCGAGCATTTCTTGTACAAGCCCCCTCAATAATTCCAAAATGCATAGCAATCTTCTTAAACCTCTCATCACTAATGGGTGTGTCATCACTCAAATTCAGTAGATCTAGTTCGAATAAGTACGAGAAAGTAGTAAAATCCTCAAAGATTAAGGAGATTGTACAAATTTGAAATCAAAATTCTGAAACCGCGTGCAAGATGCAGGGACATATGGTAAGAATTTCTGGTAATCATTCGAAAATGAGAAAACACCACCAATAATCAGAAACTTTTTGTTAACCAAACACCTCACCACACAGAGGGAACCGTGCAAACTCCTCTCAACTTCATCAAGAACTAAATTCTTCGAACCACGAATAAGGACACTAGTCGTCCTTCCCATGTCCTTAATCCCTACGAATTTTCCTTTATCGAAGACCTGGGATATGCCATCATCAAGAAAAGCCTTGACCCAACGCTGATTGGAAATCGACCACTAAGCGCAGTTGAAAAAGTGAACCGGCATTGAATTTGAAGTACTTCATGCAAATCATGAAAGGTCTGCTTTTTCTCTCTCAAAAAGGGGCCAACATCACCAACTCAATCCATGCGACGGAGGCTTCAAAGGCAAAATGTGATCTGAGGATGCTCTGGTCGAAGATCATAGCGGTGAAGTATTTCTTGATGGCGTCCTTTTCTGAGATGTGCACTGTAATCCAGGTTCTTGGAGGTTTTGTTGAGCTGAATAGACCTTTCATTTTGAGTATATAAAGAAAGGTGATGATTTCTTGAATATAGATTTTCGCGATTCTCAACGGCTATATCTCTCAATGGAAGCTCTAATGATGAGAATCGCGAATTAGAAATGATGATTTCAATGCTCCAACTCAGGTTGACAAGCAAAGAAACCTGATTTGAAGCTCTAGCTCGGGCTAGCAAGCTTTCGAATCAATTATCAAAGCAAGAATTTTCTTCAAGAACTAATTTGCTATATTTCATATCTCTCAAGAGAGCTTATACAACTAATTATATAGACATCAATTCTACCTAACCAACTAACTAACACCTAACAACTTCAACTAACAACTCATAGAAAAATGCAACTCTTGCAAAATAGTCTCTAATAGGCAATAGAAAAGTTAAAGGACTAAATACAAAATTTGTGGCAACCGAATTTCTAGGCTTGTTGGCTAAGTTTGCATTATCATGCATTGACATGCAGCCTACATCAACAAGTCATATTACTTTCATGTCAATTTGTAAGAAGTTATGTATCGATCCATGTTTTGAGGTGTATCTTGTTTTTATTTTATTTTTTAATAACTCGATATCTGGTTCAAAGATCGACTAATCCGGGGGATCAATCCAACCGTCCACTAGCGGGGGCTCTACTTAAAGTCAGAGCAAAGCTTTGTATGGACTGGTCCATCTCAGGAATTGTTTGTACCCAATGGGTTTCGAACCTGAGACTTATAGAGCATCACACTCCTAAGTCTCAAGCCCTCACCACTAGGTCAACCCCTGGGGGTTAAAATTAAAGTATCAACAAAGGAATCTTGTTTTATTTTATAAATAATAATAAAAAATCAGGCCTATCAATTCATCTATATTTGTCAACGGACATGATTAAGGTCTCGTTTGGTTGGGCATAGTAGGCCTTATTACCGTCTTCCCCTCTTCATATTACGCTACATGGTATGCTGTCTTCCACCGCCGTCAACCCGCTCATAATACATCGACTCGGCCTTTTCCTTGTTTGAGTTTACTATTCACAATTGCATAAATTGTAAGGTCTCCCCCCTCTTTTTATACGAATGTGAGTTCTACAGTGAATTTTTCTCCCTAATTTACCCTCGTCAATAATTCAAGGGCGCTGCGTTTTCGATTTTGAATTCATTTTTGGGTGCTCCTCATTTTGTTCTCTCCTCATGCTGACTATAAACCCTAGCCGTTGTAATTTTTGGTAACTGTGAGACTATTTGCGCCATCGCATTTTTTGTTTGTGCCGTCGTAATTTTTGGTAACTAGACTAGTTGAATCGTTAGACGAGTTGCGCTGTCGTGATTCTTAAATCGTTCGATGAATTGTGTCATCGCGAGGGAAACATAGTTGCCGGCATTCATCATATTTTTATATGAGTACACTTCTTTATTCTTTGATTTCTCACTTATTTCATTGTTTACAGTTGCTAATCATTACGGTAGGAGCGATGTGATTGTAGTATTCCGTGCAAGTGCTTTGACGACCCAACCAAGTTATCGAACCCAAGAGATATGTTATGCAATGAGGCCCTAGGACACAAATTTTCGATGACTATTGATGCAAGCTAGGTTGAGTTCTATCAATCTACCAACAAAATGATGAAATACCAAAAGCAATTAAGCAAGCAATGAATTAAGATAAGAATTAATAGCAAACTAAGCAAACTTACAACTAGATATGAGTAGGGAATGGGTGCTAGGGATAATCTCCACTAAGGAATCAATGATTACAACTATAATTGCCTCAAATCACCATTCAATCAAGATAGAGAGTATAAACATCATGCAATAATGTCTCCATTCATCACACAATGCCTAAATATGAGTATTCTTAATGCAATGAATCTCTCAATTACAAAATATTTAATTCATACAATCATACACAATTATAACTCGATTAATCCCTAATCACGTTAGCTCAACTCTCGTTTGTTGTTATGGTGATCAAACACCAATCAAAAAGAGATAAAAATGCATGAAGCACAATAAGCATCAACAATTAGGAAACTAACTATCTCAATTAAACAACAATCATCAACAATTATAGCAGGAGAAATCACATCATCCTTAATTTCAATTATCCCAAGCACAAGAGAATTAGCCCATGGATCAAAGAGCAAAATCCATGGGTGAAAAATCAAATAGCATGATCATCATAGTAATTAACAAAACAATTAAGCAATAGAAAACAAGAGATAAGAAGAACATCACCAATATTTGGCCAATTGAATAGGAATTGAATGCTTGATCTCCACAAATATAAACTTCTCTTCAATTGAATTACAATCTCAAATGTCTAATATAATGGAGAAAATGCTAATATAAACAACAAGTAAATGAAAATCTAACTAGAAACTTGAATCTAATGACCTAGGAAGTGGAAATTGGCTTGGAACTTCAGAAATCGCCCAAAAACTGAAAGGTAACTGCCACTAATGATCTAAATGCTCTATTTTTCATCAAAGAAGGTTTAAAATGAGAAAAATCTGGAGATAAGAAGAACATCACCAATATATGGCCAATTGAATAGGAATTGAATGCTTGATCTCCACAAATATAAACTTCTCTTCAATTGAATTACAATCTCAAATGTCTAATATAATGGAGAAAATGCTAATATAAACAACAAGTAAATGAAAATCTAACTAGAAACTTGAATCTAATGACCTAGGAAGTGGAAATTGGCTTGGAACTTCAGAAATCGCCCAAAAACTGAAAGGTAACTGCCACTAATGATCTAAATGCTCTATTTTTCATCAAAGAAGGTTTAAAATGAGCTTGGAGGCCTCGACTCGAGCCCCATGTCAAAAATATTATTTTAGGCCAAAATCCATCTGGCTCGACTCGACTGGTTCTTTTTCCTTCATTTCTACACCGAGCTCGACCCAATCTCTCCTGGGCTTGACCAGAGGTCGAGTCCAGGGAATTTTGTGGGCCCAACTTGACCTCCGAACCCCCATTTTCGTCCCACGTGTTCATCTCTTTGTTGTATGAATTTCGGTACTCTCGGTTTGGTCTAATTCCTCCAAAAACCCTGAAAATGAGACGAAACACTTCAAAAAACCATTAGTTCTCATACAATAATACCCTTAATGCAAAGAAGTGATACTCTACACCTTTAAGCATAAAAACTAACACTTTTCATCACTTTTTGCAATTAATTACTTCAAAAATCATGCATCAATTCACTCTCATCACGATAATCCATTTTTCTAGCTTATCCAGATTCTTGGTTACCAGTTTACAACTTTCAGGTATTTGTTCTCTTGTTTAATCCCTTTGTTTTTTCTGTTTTACCCAGATTGTTGTGTGGTAATAGAAATCCAACTACATGAATTTTTATATCGAATAATGTGTTTGGTGAATTATTATTTAGTTGCATTTGATTATGAATTTGATTTTATATATTGACATAGCACCTTGATGTGAGCTGCAAGTTTTTTTTTTTTTTTTTTTGCATGTTTTAAAATGATGCATTTGTGGTCATTATTGACATATATGTGGGCATTAGTATGGGTGACATCTTAGGTTTTTTCCATTTTAATATCCCAATGCAGATATCTTATTGTTTGGTCCCTTGAATGTTGTAGGATGTTGACCTTGACCAGGAAGAAATTTTTGTTGTTCATATTGGTAGAACGCTTATCTCTTAAAAAAAATTCTTGCCATGATAATTGCACACATAATTCTAAATCAACCAAATAGAAGAGTAAGACGATGCAACAATAATGTCTCTTATAGTATGATGGCACGAATTCCGCGATAAGTAGAAGAGTTGAACCAATTAGTTAATGTAAGTGATTTTGATTGTTTTGTAAACCTAATAATGGATCGTAATACTTTTGCACGATTTGTGTTATTTACTAAGGGAATTAGGAGGCTTATCCAACAATGAAAGATGAAATCTTCAACAGAAGGAATTGGACCAAACAAATGGATAGTTATTTTATTGAAGCTTTGTTGGAACAACATCGTCTAGGTCATTGGGTTGGTCGGCATGAGCCTAATTTCAATGTCATTGCAACTGCTCTTGGCAAACTGAACGAGGATTTCTGTAAGAACCCATCTTTGGAGGATGCTGTGGCAAGGAGACATTTCTTGGAGGATCGGTACGATGCATTTCATGACTTGTTGAATCTTGGGAACACTTATTGGGACACTTATTGGATCACTTACTAGGAGCCGGGGCCTGTTCTACCCGTGGTGGGTTATCCGTAGGGGCCCTCGAGGGGGCCGGGCATGTTCTCATCACCCACTTTGTTCTTCAACTCTAAGTAACCACTTGGGAACACCTTCACCACCTCAAATGGTCCACTCCATCGGGATTTGAGCTTCCCGGGAAACAACTTCAACCTTGAATTGAACAAAAGCACTCTATCTCCTTCCTTGAAATCCTTCTTCTTCAATTTTTGACCATGTCACTTCTTGGTCTTCTCTTTAAAATCCTTGAGCTTTCATATGAATTCTCACGAAATTCATCCAACTCATGAAGTTGGAGAATTCGTTTCTCTCTTGCGGCATCCTCATCAAGATTCAACTTGCGAATAGCCCAATATGTCTTGTGCTCGAGCTCTACGGGCAAGTGACAAGCCTTTCCAAAAACGAGTTGATATGGGGGCATGTTCAATGGAGTCTTGAAAGCGGTTCGATAGGCCCATAAAGCATCATCCAATTGAGTAGCCCAATCCTTCCGATTTATCTTAACCGTCTTCTCCAATATTTGCTTCACTTGCCTATTCGACACCTCTGCCAAGCCATTTGTTTGGGGATGGTAGGCGGTTGACACCTTGTGCTTCACTCCATATCTCTCAAGTAGCTTCTCCATCCATTTGTTCACAAAGTGTGAACCACCATCACTTATCAAGGCTCTAGGCACACCAAAACAGGAAAAGATATTCTTCTTGAGAAATTACATGACTACCTTCGAGTCATTAGTCTTTGTTGGGATAGCTTCCACCCACTTTGAAACGTAGTCCACCCCCACCAGAATGTAAAGGTATCCAAAAGATTGTGGAAATGGCCCCATGAAGTCTAATCCCCAAACATCAAATAGCTCAATCGCAATGAAGATAGTCATAGGCATCTCGTCCCTCTTCGTGATAGACCCCATCCTTTGACAATGGTCACATCTTGGTACAAAAGCCTTGTTATCTTTGAAGATTATTGGCCAATAAAACCCCGATTGGAGCACCTTCATCCCCATTTTTTATCCACCAAAATGGCCTCCACTTGGCATAGAGTGACAATGCCTTAAGATCTCTTCTATCTCTCCTTCGGGTACACATCTTCTAATAATCGAATCCAACCCCCTTTTGAAAAGGAAAGGGTCCTCCCATATGAAGTTTTTCACATCCTTCAAGAACCTCTTCTTGGCATAAGATTGCATCTCACTAGGGAATCTCCCACAAGTTAGGTAGTTGGCAAAATCCGCATACCATGGAATATACCCCTTTACTCCCTTCATTGGATCATGCTCCACCATACTCAACTCTTCAATCATGAATAGTTTTTCATCCGGAAATTCTTCCTTCACCTCACCACCTTCTTCTATAGCCTCTTTCTCCCTCTCAAGTCTCGACAAGTGGTCGGCTATGACATTCTCACTACCCTTCTTATCTCGAATCTCTATATCGAACTCTTGCAATAATAACACCCGCCGAATTAAGCGTGGTTTAGCATCCTTCTTGGTCATGAGGTAGCGAATAGGTGCGTGATCCGTGTAGATGATCATTTTCCCCCCTATCAAATAAGGACGGAACTTGTCTACGGCATAGACTACGGCCAAGAGCTCCTTCTCGGTGGTAGTGTAGTTGGCTTGTGCGAAATTGAACATTTTTTAGGCGTAGTAGATGGCTCGGAACACTCTTTCTCTCACTTGGTCGAATACTACTCCCATAGAAAAATTGCTCGCGTCACACATAAGGACGAACAGCTCTTTCCAATCCGGGCTCACCAAAATAGGAGATGATATCAAAGCTTCCTTAAGAGACCTGAAAGACAACAAACACTCCTCATTAAAATTAAAGGGAACATCCTTTTCAGGTAAGCTAGAAAGAGGTTTAGAAAGTTTAGAAAAATCCTTAATGAAACGGCGGTAGAATCCCGCATGGCCTAGGAATGATCGAATTCCTTTCTCACTCGATGGAGGTGGGAGTCTTTCAATTGCCACCACTTTGGCTTTGTCCACTTGGAGTCCTTTTGATGAGATGTGATGCCCTAAAACGATCCCTTCATTCACCATAAAATGACATTTCTCCCAATTCAAGACTAAGTTAGTATCCTCACATCTTTGCAAAACAATTTCAAGGTTATGTAAACAAGCATGGAAAGGATTACCAAAACTGAGAAATCATCCATGAACACTTCCATAATATTTTCAATGAGACCATGGAATATAGACATCATGCAACATTGGAAGGTGGCCGGGGCATTACAAAGCCCAAATGGCATCCTCCTCCATGCAAAAATACCATAAGAAGATGTGAATGATGTCTTCTCTTGGTCCTCCCGTGCAATCATTATTTGGTTGTAACCGGAGTAACTATCCAAGAAGCAATAATGTGAGAAACCACTAAGCCTATCAAGCATTTGGTCCATAAATGGTAAAGGAAAGTGATCTTTGCAAGTTGCTTTGTTCAATTCCCTATAATCAACACATACTCTCCAACCTGTGGCAAGCCTAGTAGCTACTAGTTCGTCATTCTCACTCTTTACTACAGTCATCCCCCCTTTTTGGACACTACATGCAATGGTGACACCCACTCACTATCCGAAATAGGAAAAATCATCCCAACATCTAAGAATTTTATAATTTCTTTCCTAATGACTTCTTGAATCACAGGATTCACACGACGTTGGGGTTGCACTATAGGTTTTCTATCCTTCTCAAGGCGAATGCGATGCATGCAAATAGATGGATTAATGCCCTTAATATCATGAATGGATCATCCTAAGGCACTTTTATGCTTCCTAAGGACCTCTAACAATGCACACAACTCATGATCATTCAAAGAAGAAGCAACTATAACCGGATACTTGTTATCTTCCTCAAGATAAGCATACTTCAATTGCTCCGGGAGTGGCTTAAGACCTTCTTTCTTTTCCTCGGGCACAACTCCTTGCACCGGCTCACGAAGTGGTAGAATTTGAGCTTTCCTTTCCCATAAAAGCTTTGCCTCTTCCTCTCTTGTGGAGTTCCTATCATCAAAACAAGCAAAATCATCATCAATATCAACATCTAAATCAAATAGAGGATTATAAAAGACACTAGAAAAGTAAGGGTCAAGAGATTTCACAATGTTTTCGTTGACACACTCATCCACAATGTCTATGCTTTTGCACTCCCCTTCTTCATTTGGATGTTTCATGGCTAGTCCCTTCTCCAAGTACAAGAGAGTTACTCCCTACATTTAATAAGGATCCATGCATTTAATGTACATCCCCTTTTTTGGGATACTAGGGAAATACTCTTACCATATAAATAATGTCTTAATGACACGATAAATGGGTCATAGAATCCAACAGTTAAGCTTGAGCCAAAACCCCTCAGCAATTCTCTCTCTCATTTAATAGCCTTGACGCATTCATATCTATATTTATTGTTTATAATTATCATTGATTGTTCTTGTGAATTTATTACCTTAGTTCACCAATCAATACTTGTTTTATCCGTTTAATACGCCACATTCACCACAAATCTACGGATTTATAATGGGTAACAACAATAATAACAAACAAAATACATAAGATTTGGATTAATCTTCTAACCAAATCACTAAAATAATATTCATCTTCTAAAGAAATCAGAATATTGTATTCATAATAATATTGATCTTAAATAAAAAAAACTCTAAAAATTATAAGACCACATCCCGGTCCAGATGTCGGAGCTCCAGTAAAAATCTTGTTGAGGGAAAACCCTCTTTAGGGACAAAACTCTCAATCAAGGAAAAGGACAACACTTGAGCTAGTTGAATGTGCATCCCTTACAAGGTAACAACAACTAAAACCACCTCTTCTGATATAGTTGTTGTACATTCTCCTGCCTTTGGATTCCCTTCTCCTGCACTCCTTCACACATCAATCTTCTTCTCCTTAAGGGATACCGAATAGTTAGAAATGACATCAAGATGGTAGTCATAATCAGATGATGAATCAAATGATGAGTGCATTGAGGTTGACCTCTCATTCTTCCAATCAGTACACCCTTCTTATTTGTCTTAACTTTCTCATGAAATAGCAAAGCCTTCTCAAATTTTGAAAGCTTTGGCTTTGGAAGCATTGGCTACTTTCTTCTTTATCCGGTTGCTCACAACCTTATCCAAGAAATGTTGTCTCAGCATCTCTTCTACATCAGAGCATCCACTCCACTACATAATGCAAACAAATTCTTCTTTCTCCTTAGCCTGTTGATGAGCAATTTGTTCCTTTAGCTTAAGCCAACCAGTGAACCTTTGAGTAGGCTCAATCAACATTTCTGATAACAGCTGAGTGTCAACAAATATGGATGACTTTTCAGTATATTTGAGCAATATGGACAAAGGTAGTGTATCTTCTGCACTGGGAGACCATTGCCCCTTTTCAACAATCTCCACAGAAGATGGAGAATCTCCATCAGTCCCAGCAACTTTGGTTGTTGGGTGGATGGTATGATCTATATCACTCTGGTGTTCAGTCTCTATAGTTTATCAATAGTTGTAGGCTCATCAGGGTCAACAGTTATGTCAACAACTGTCTGATCATCTTCATAAATTAGAAGAGATTTCTTTTTCGGGGTAGTTTTGGCTTTCTTCTCAGTGGTCTTCTTCTTGTTAGACAGAGGAACATTATCTTCCTAATCTAAATCCAATACCAGTTTTCTGCTAACCTTTTGCTTCTTAGCAGTAGGTCTATCTTTTCTTTTCTTGGGTTCCTCATCCATGTCTATCACTTGGGATGATCCCCTTTGTATGTTTGCAATGCCAAGAGTTGACATTGGAATTAAGTTAGTTTTAGAATTGTCCATTCCAAACTTCTTGATTAATTCTATCTATATTTGGTTTGATTGATGAATATTCAATTCATGAGCTATTTCACTTGAAGTTCTAAGAAGAAATTCAAGTCTCTCATCATGCTCATTTCAAACTTTTTCTTCATTAAGACAGAAAAACTTTTTTGCATAGATCACTTGATCCAAATATAATGTCATCAATATAAATTTGGACTAACAGTATACATTGTCTTCTTGAATTCTGAATAATGTCTTGTCAACAGTTTTTTTTTTCTTGAAACCACTGTTGATTAGGTATTCACTCAAGGTATTGTACTAAGCTCTTGGGCTTGTTTAAGTCTATATAAAGCCTTATTGAGCTTGTAATCATGATTTTCTTTTGTGATATCTTCAAAACCAGGAGGTTGAGCAACATATACTTCTTCAGAAAGAAATCAATTTAGAAAGACACTCTTTACATCCTTGTAAAGGTTTTGTATGTTCCATAGGCTAGAAAGATTCTGATTGCTTCTAACCTTGCTACTGGTGCAAAGAATTCATCAATATTTTTCCCTTCTAATTGATAGAATCCTTGTGCTACAAGTTTAACTTTATTTCTTTTAACAATGCCTTCTTCATCAATTTTGTTCTTAAATACTCATCTGGTGCCTATTACCTTTTGGTGATATGGCCTAGGTACATGTTCCCAAACTTGATTTCTTTCAAAATCTTTCAATTTTTCTTGCATTGCTAGAATCCAGTTGACATCCTTAATTGTTTCTTCTATATTCCTTGGCTCTTCATCTGATAGGAAACATGCAAACATAGATTCATATTGTTGTCTCCCAAACTAACTTGAAAGAGAGCTTGTATATCTCTATTTACTTGGAGTGCTTGTATTTGCTTGGTTGTCCCGGTAGTTTACAAATTGCTTACTCCTTATATTTATAGGAGGAGCTTGAAATTTTATCAGTTGAGAGATGGACTTCTAGCCACCTATACCTATATCTCTTTCTTTTAGACGGTTGCATAATAAGGAGTATGCAAAAGGCAGTGAATTAAACGCATTGTCCTTTTTGCAGATTCAAGGATTGATTTTATCCTAAAGATAGGTTGTCCTTGTACCACTTGTCGAGATATGATTGGTTCCTTTGTAGAAATGTATGTATTGGTTATATTTCAAATTTGAGATACACACACTTTCTTATCTTAGCTTAAATTATCAGATTTGATTACTAAGCTTGAAAAAAATGCTTTTGTTTAGTAAGGTTAATTAAATAATTTACTCTTAATTCTGTACTTATAGCTATCAAAATAAATTTTGGCCATAGACTCTGGTTGTCGACTCTTCTACTGTTAATTCTTCTAATTTTACAATTATGTTGTTTGATGTTTGCTGACTTAATAACTGGTTCCGAGGCTTCTTTTGATACTCAAGTACACTTAACAGTTGCACTACTTAGAAATAAATTTCTAAGCCTTGACTGGTCTTCTGCTTCCAATCTTCTCTTGCAATTCTTATTACAACTACTATAAATTTACATATTAGCAGAGAATCTATTCTATTACATGTTTTGCCTCATCAAAATCTAGACAAATATTTCCTAATAGTAACTTTTAGAATTCAATGAAAAATTTGGGAACAATTTATTGGTTAAAAATTCTTGTTTCTATTTTGGGTATAACATTTTATTATTATATAAGAAAGTATAGATAATGAAATATTTAAAATGCCCTTAATGATAAAAAAAAAATCATATTTCAGAATACACATTTTCGATTCTTCTTCATTTTTTGCTTCCGCATCCCTCACCGTCCCACCACTACCTCCGCTCATCATGGCAGTCGAGTCGGGGATTTCAAAATATACAAAATCGAGTAAAATTAATTTCGACCACGTCGACCGAAAAAATGCTAAAAATTCGGAAAAAAACTGAAAGAATAGTTAGATTTAAAAAATTAATTCCGAAAACCAAAATTTTGAGAAAAAAATCAGATATTTTTTCCAAAAAAATGATATTCCCTTCATCCCTTCGAAGCTTCTCATTTGAGAATTGCACTCTATTTAAGAAAAAAATAGTATTTTAAGTATAGTGGGTGTTGAAATGTGACGAGAAAGAAAAAAGGTAGAAAGAGATAGAGAAAAATAAAGAAGTTTGGTGTATGGATACGAAGCAACTTCGATGTATGTGTGCTATATATAATATTATATTTCATCATGTTCAATTTCCTAAGATCTAACTAGAGTAGTTAATTGACTTACTCATAGTATAATTTCTGGAAGAAAAAATCTTATGTGTTTCGTATACACCATAAATTTACAGTAATAGTGAATATAAATAACAATGATAATAAAAATAAAATTCATGGTGTGCAAGTAGTTACATAAGTTTTTGTCTTAGATAAGCGTTTGCTGATTGGAGTGAATTGATACATGTTTTTAGGGCCTATTTTAGTGCAAAAAGTGAGCTAAAGTGTGAGATTTTGTGCCTAAATGTGAAAAGTATCACTATTTTGCCTAAAAAGTATTATTTGTGAGATTTTGATATTTTCGTCCATTTTGCAGGTAATTCGGTGGAATTTTGCCAAACCGAGAGTACCATTAGGCTTAGAATGAAGAGACAGACATCCGGGACGAAAACGGGGGTCGGGGCCGAAGCCCCGTGTGAGAAAAGTGCCCTGGACTCGAGCTCTTATCGAGGAGCAAGAGCCTCGAGTCGAGGGATATGCAGAAAGGATCAAAATCAGAATTTAAGCAGGAGTCTCGACTCGAGGCATGGCCCTCGAGTCGAGGGATGAGACAAAGGCAGTAGCCTTGACTCGAGACATGACCCTCGAGTCGAGGGAGGAGAATTTTGCAAGGACCTCGAGTCGAGGGACCCTCGACTCGAGGGGGAAGATTTTCTAAATTTCGAATATTTAAAGGCTGAAGCAGAGCATGGCACAAAAATAAGTTCATAGTAGCAGTTAGTAGCGGTTTTGGGGCGATTTCTCAGGCCCCAAGCCAATTTCCATCTTAGAATAGAGTAGAAGTTAGATTTAGATGTAGATTTCCATTGATTGTTGCTAGATTAGCATTTGATCTTGTAATTCATTCAATTCAAGCTTGTAGTTCCTTTGGAGATTGTTGTTGAAGACTTAAGCATTCCTCTTTTTGTTGATTGAAGATCAATTGGTGATGTTGATGTCGCATGTGATGTTATCACATATTCTGCTACATCAGAATTTGACCCTTTCTTTCTTCATATAACTAACTTTAATTCTCTAAAAGTTCAATATTGTAGTAGATGTTGTGACATTGCAGGTTGAAGATCTAGAACATTCTACAAGGATCTGGAATGAAGACTTAGTCAAATGTTGCCGAGAATGCTGTAACATCAAGTGCAACATTGAGGACGGATTCCATAATCTTCCACAAGGATCCAGATTCAAGACTAATTCAAGACGAATTCCAGAGAGATTTAGAAGGACCTAGATCATGCGGTTGCAGGAGTAAAGCCACGAAATAAACTACCTACATGGACGGTTATGTGAGAGAATTAAGGGGAAGTTATTTTGGAGTCTTTCTAGATCCATCTACAAGGATCTATGGTTGAAGACCGAGGACCTCTATAAATAGAAGACCGAGGACTTCAGCAATGGCAAGGAATATCCAAATATCAATTGTTGAGTGCGTTAGTGCATCCAAGAGATAGGGCCGTTATTCCCCCTTTACGTTGGTACTTGTGCATGTTACCTCGTTTACCAACATAGGTTTATTGAAGTGTCATTAGCGTAGATGTCTTTGATACTTTGATTTACTTTTGACGGTGTAATATTTTGTAATACTACACTTAGCCGTTTAAGAGTCAATAGGTGATATTGAGTCTTTATTTTCCGTTGTAAAGGTTCTGTCTTGGAAACTCTTTACACAAACTTTTGTATTCACTCTCGAATTAGTGAAACGTTTCGCCGACAGGCATCATAGACTTTAATTAACAAGTCTATGAAAAATTTACTCCTTTGCATTGTAGTGTTAGTCTTCCGCTGTGTTTCACATTCTGATATTTAGATGTTGTAGTGCATGCCATAACATTCAGTACAACATCAATCTGTTTTACACTACACGCACACTTTCAGTTGGCACCAGAGCCTAAAACTTGACGGTACTAAGTTTAGATCCTGTGTTTTAGTGTGTCTTTTTATTTTGCAATGGAGTATCCACTCTCTCAGTCTGTTAGGCCTCCTGTTCTTGATGGGACAAACTATGCCTATTGGAAGCCAAGGATGCGGATGTATATCAAATCCATAGATGAACGTGCTTGGAGGAGTGTTCTTTTTGGATGGACAGCCCCGAGAACTCAGCCTGATAATGAAGGAGAAACTCAAGTCAAACGTGAACCGGATCGACAAATGATGAAAGCACAATTGCTAGTTACAATTCTAAGGCCTTAAATGCAATTTTTGTCTCAGTTGATATGACTATGTTCAAAATCATATCTAACTGTGTCAGTGCAAAAGAGGCTTGGGATCGTTTACAAGAGCATTGTGAGGGGTCTGATAGTGTTCGTAGAACCAAACTACGAATGCTAGGCACGAAGTTCGAGAACCTGAGAATGAAGGAAGATGAAACCATTTCATCTTACAATGAACGTGTCACGGAGATTGCCAATGAAGCTCAACTGCTTGGAGATCCAATTTCGAATACCAGGTTAGTGCATAAGATTTTACGTTCTGTTCCTAAAAGATTTGATGCAAAAATTTGTGCTATAGAAGAAGCGAAGGACACAGATACGTTGAGTCATAATGAGCTAATAAGCATTCTTAAGACCTATGAGATCAACTTCATCCAACCAGAGGAGAATGATGGCAAGAAGGTTGTTGTTTACAAAGGAGAAGCATCTTCAAGTGATGTACATCAATCTTATGTTACTTGAGATTGATTCTGATTGAGGATGTGACGGACCTATGTTGTAACAATCCTGACAACATCGCCCTGCTGACAAAGAAGTTTAACTCCTACCTGAGGAAAACGATGAGCAGATCCAAGGGGAATATCCAACCAAAGATCCAAATCAACACAACACCTACCCCGAAAGAAGGAAAGATCGGAATCAATCAAGGCAAACCGAAAAGGTAGTAAATCAAGGTATGATCCTGAATTGGAAAATCATAAGTGTGATGCATGCACTTTGGATTTGGACACTATGCAAATGAGTGTGCAAATACCGGACTTAGGAGAAAACTGAATTTTAATGCTACCTTAAGTGATGACTCAAATGATGAAAATGATGATTCAAAAGATGAGGAACTTGCTTTTTATGCTAAAATTGATTATGATGACTCTCTGGATGATGATCTGGATGACTCGACTCGGATGTTGCGTCGGATGTTACAACATTCAAGCAACATCGATCAAATTTCTCGATTTGAACAGTTTTGTTGGGTGTGTTGATGAAACAGATAACACTTCTAAAGAAACAAGAATTGATGAATCGACTATAAAAATTTGTTAGACAAATGTCTTTGAACAAGCTCAATCTCTAGAGTCTTTAACTAAAGAGAATGATGATTTGAAAGAAATAAGTGACTAAACTAGAAATCATACTTACCCGAAGAGATTTGGAAATTTCTAAGCTAAAAGAGGAACTGAAAGGAACTTCTTTAAGTTTTAAGAAATATACCAAAAGTTCTTCTGATATGAATGATGCTCTAGTAATTGGTCAGTCTAATAAATTTGGTTTAGGATATAAAAATGAAACATCTTCTATGTTTGAGAATCATGTGAAATTTGTGAAGGCTGAAACTAATGCTAAGGTAAAAGTTAAGGCTCAAACAAAGACTAACAAGAAGAAACAAGCAGAAAAGAAGTATGTGTGTCATTATTGTGATGAAATTGGTCATATTCGTCCTTACTGTTTGAAAAGACTGAAAGATCTGAAAGATGCTAAAATGTTGTCTAAAATGCTGTCACATTCTAAGCAACATGTGTCAAAGACAGTCTCTAAAAAGAAGGATAAAATTGTCTGTAACATGGTTTACTCTTCTCTGAAAGCATGTGTACCTGGTTTATGGTACTTTGATAGTGGTTGTTCTAGACATATGACTGGTCAAATCAACTTCTTATCTGAATATGAATCTTTTAATGGTGGAACCGTAACATATGGTGGTGGTACTAAAGGAAAAATCATTGGAAAAGGAACTTTAAATGTTGAAGGTTTTCCTAAGCTAAAAAATGTTTTGCATGTTGATGGCCTACTTGCTAATTTGATTAGTATAAGTCAATTATGTGATGATGATTTGTATGTAAAATTTGACAAAAACTCATGTTATGTTCTTGACAAAAATAATGAGTGTTTGATGACTGGAAATAGGTCAACAGACAATTGTTATTTAATTGGGAACAAAAACGTGTGTAATTTGACAAAACATGATGAAAATGTCTTATGGCATCAAAAATTAGGACATACAAATTATAGGAACATAAGGAAACTGGTTAAAACAGTGTGCTGCTAGGATTGCCTAAATCAAGTTTGATAAAACTGCTGTATGTGGTCCATGCCAAAAAGGTAAGCAGGTAAGAATGTCACACAAAATGTTGTCACATTGTTCGACACATCGCTGTTTTGAATTACTGCATATGGATCTGATGGGTCCAATGGAAACTGAAAGCATTGGTGGTAAGAAATACTCACTTGTTGTGGTTGATGATTACTCTCGGTATACTTGGATTGAATTTTTAAGAGAAAAATCAGAAGCTTTTAATGCTTTTAAAATTCTTTACAAAAGATTTAAAACTGTTTTCAACTTGAAAGTTAGCAGAATTAGATCTGATCATGGTAGGGAATTTGAAAATAGTATATTTTCTGATTTTTGTGAAAGAAAAGGTATATTGCATGAGTTTTCTTCACCTAAAACTCCACAACAAAATGGGATTCTTTGAAAGGAAAAATAGAACTTTACAAGAAATGGCTAGAGTCATGCTTACATCTAAAAATCTTGCTAAGAGATTTTGGGCAAGCATTGAATACAAAGATGTCATATTTCTAATAGAGTTTTTCTCGAGATCCGGTTACGATCAAACTTCATATGAGATTCTGAACAATAGAAAACCAAATGTGAAATATTTTCATGTGTTTGGTTGTGTGTGTTATATTCTGAATGACAGGGATCAACTCCTCAAGTTTGATTCAAAAAGTGATAAATGTTTTTTCTTAGGTTATTCTAGAAATAGTAAAGCCTATAGAATCTTTAACCTTAGAACTAACACTGTTCAAGAATCTGTTAATGTTGTGTTTGATGATGATAAAAAGCTTACAGATGACAATGATGATGAAGATGTGTATGATGTTACTGAAGTTCAAGACAATCAGCTGAAATCAGAGAATGTGTCACCGAATATTACAACATCTGGTGCATCATCCCCTGAAATTTCAGCAGATTCATCTCAGAACAATCAGTATACACCAAAGCTGAATCCATCTACTCGTATAACCAAAAATCATCCACAGAGACAGATCATTGGTGATGCTTCAGTTGGTGTACAAACAAGAAGGAAAGTAAGTTCAAAAGAGCATGCAGATTTGGTAAGATCAATATGTATGTCTTCTCTTTGTAATGTTGTTAATACAGAGTGCTACTATTCTGAAATTGAACCTAAAAATGTTACTGAAGCATTAAAAGATGAAAATTGGATTAATGCTATGCATGAGGAACTTAATCAGTTTGAAAAGAATGATGTTTGGACACTAGTTCCAAGGCCTGATGATGTCAATGTCATTGGAACTAAGTGGATTTTTAGAAATAAAACTGATGAGTCTGGTAACATTGTTAGAAACAAAGCTAGGTTAGTTGCACAAGGATATACACAAGTTGAAGGTATTGATTTTGATGAAACATTTGCACCTGTTGCTAGGATAGAATCTATTAGATTATTACTAGCAATTGCATGTTTTATTGATATTAAACTTCACCAAATGGATGTCAAAGCTGCATTTTTAAATGGCATTTTGTTAGAAGAAGCATATGTTGAACAACCTAAAGGATTTGAAAATCCACAATATCCTAATCATGTTTATAAGCTAAAGAAAGCATTGTATGGCCTAAAACAAGCTCCTAGAGCATGGTATGGTAGACTTACTGACTTTCTTTTGCAATTTGGTTTTATTAGAGGAATTGCTTTGATAATACCTTATTCATCAAACAAAATGGAGAAGATTTACTAATTGCTCAAATATATGTTGATGATATAGTCTTTGGTTCAACTTGTGATAAAATGCTAAACAGTTTTGTTGAAGCAATGACTGCAACATTTGAGATGAGTATGGTTGGGGATCTAAATTACTTTTTAGGTCTTCAAATCAAGCAAGAAAAAGATGGTATTTTCTTCTCACAAAGCAAATATGCAAAAAACTTGGTGAAAAGGTTTGGTTTGGAAAATTCTAAGGTAATGAAAACACCTATGGGATCTACACGAAAATTGTGTAAAGACAATCTTTGGACAAGAAATTGATCCAACACTTTGTATAGATCCATGATAGGTAGTCTTCTTTACTTAACCTCTAGTAGACCAGATATCATGTATAGTGTTTGTGTTTGTGCCAGGTACCAAGCATGTCCAAAGGAATCACACCTGAATGCGGTTAAGAGAATCATAAGATATGTTGCAGGTACAAGTGATCTAGGTGTTTGGTATACCAAGGACACAAGTAGCACACTTGTGGGATATAGTGATGCTGATTGGGCTGGAGACATAGATGACAGAAAAAGTACGAGTGGTGGCTGTTTCTACATGGGAAACAACCTGATTTCATGACACAGTAGAAAGCAAAACTGTGTATCACAATCCACCGCAGAGTCTCGAATACATCGCGAGCGGGGAAGTTCTTGTACACAACTTCTATGGTTGAGTAAGATGTTTCATGATTATAGTATTAAAAGTGATATTCTAACTGTGTATTGTGATAACACTAGTGCTATTAATATTTCGAAAAATCCTGTACAACATTCACTCACTAAGCACATTAGTATAAGACATCATTTTATTAGGGATTTAGTAGAGAAAAATATTGTTAAGTTAGAGTATGTACCCACTGAAAATCAATTTGCTGATATTTTCACTAAAGCTCTTGACCATGAGAGATTCTCATTTTTGAGGAAATCTCTTGGTATGTGCACTATCTAAATAAAGTTAGATAGATGTTGTTACAAATGGTATAACATATGTGACAACATCACGGGTGCAGTGTCTAATTTGGTTAATTTTTGAACTTTTCTTGGTTAATTAATTTCTCTGAAAAATGAATTTGAATCATAATTGATGTTGTATAAATATAAAGAGGTCTCACACTTCTCAAATGCAATTGAAAAATTTAGAAAGAAAAAGCACTCAAGATGTACTAATTCACTGAGTAACTATGGAGCACGGAGTTCGCTACTACGATGTCTTCTTTTCAAAAGGTGATTAGTAATACATCAATATGCTCACAAATCCATTGAGTAACTATGGGGCACGGAGTTCGCGACTACGATGCACTCTTTTGAAAAGATGGATCAATGTGTGATTAAAAGTGCTAGAAAAACTGAAAAAGATTTGTTTGCAACATTGGAAAAAAATTTCTAAGGAAAAACCAGTGTTGAAGTGTGTGTTCCGATTTTGAGTACAACATCAGGCAAGTTTCGAATTTATTTTAATTTGTGTAATTAATTGATTATGATTGAGTTCTTAATTTGACTAGGTCATACCCTAAACCCACTACTACCTTATTTAGATAATGCCATGTTGTTTTAATTGGACTAATTAATTTGAATTTTTTTCTGGAAGTTTTTTTACCCATGATTTCATTCCCTAAATTGTAGGAGATCATGGATTTAATGTTTTAAAACCACCTAGGTTCTAATTAATTCCAGATTTTTCTTTGTGGGTCTATACAAATAACTGCTACTTTATTTTCTCTATATAAGTCTCGAAATTATGTTGCTCCATATACTAAAGCATAGTAGTGATAATTGTTCGTTATTTTCGAAAATTATTGCATAAGTGTTCAGCTATTTTCTTCATTTGTCAACTTAAATTGAATATTTTAATACTCTATTTAAGTGGAAATGGCAGGAAACCCAAAAGATTCACACATTCAAACTTCACCCTCAAACGAAACCTCTCCAAACTCACAAACAAACCTCAATCTGCTCGCTGAAATGGCAACAAACCCTAATGCTGCGACTGTTGCTGAATCATCCACTACCACATCACCTCCTATACCGTTGATCGGTGCTTACCCTCTGAACATTCATATACCCACTGAAGCATCGAGCGCGCAAGCTGAAACCATCGCTCAAAACCTTGCTCAAAACCTGAAAGGGGCACCAAGCGTTCCTGAGCTCACAATCGGCTCTCTAACGATTGATGTGTCTCAATACCTCGCCACTCAAACTAACCCTACTACTTCACCTACTCCCGTTCCTGAAAACCCTCAATCGACCACTGTGGAAGTCGACGTTACTGCGATTGCTGCAGAATATGCTGAAGCAGGGGACACAACAATGAAGGATGCACCCACGGTTGAAACCAGCAAAGGGAAGAGTCCACTTGCTGAGGAGGAGAATGTTTCTGATCACACTGACTCTTCAATGTCAGAGGACTCAGAACCGATGGAGCTTGCTGCTACTGTTAAGGCTGCAAAGGGAAAAAGGAAGAGAAGCCCTCCATCTGCTGTTCCACAACCAAGGAGGAGATCGGGACGTGTTTTTACTAGGGTTGATTACTCAGAATCATCAAGGAAAAAGAAGCCTACTATGGGTTCAGTTGCAAATGAACCAATTAAGGTATTCTCTGATTCGGATTCTGAAAATTCTGACAAGCAAAGTGGTGAACAGGCTGTTGACACTGATGATGGTGATTCTGACGAGAATGTACCACTGATTGAGCTGAAAATGAAGCAAGAAAGGCGATCTAAGAAGAAACAGACGATCTTTGTGCGAATCTTTGGAACAAGTGCAAGCGGCACCTAATCCAGATGACAGCAGTGATGACTCTGAGGAGAAATCAAGCGAAGAATCTGATCATTCTGAGAAAGGTACTGATTCTGAACTTCCTGTTGGTGATGAGAATAATAGTGAACCTGAGGATTCTAGTGATGATTCGGAGAGTAACACTTTTGATCAGAAAGTTACTAATTTGAGTAATAGGAAACTGTTGATAGAAAGAAAGATTGATGTTCTTTGAGTTTGAGTCTAAGGGATTGGTTAGATACTTAGAAGAAAGAAGTTTGATGCATCTTTATTACTTTTCTTTGATTCTTTTGTGACTAATTGGGTTTATGAGTTCTATGCAAGTTTGAAAAAGGGACATGGAAGGAGAAACTCTCACCGGTGCAGGTCTCAAACTTTAGGGGAGAGATGTTCCATTCACACTGGAGATCATCAATTCCTTCCTCCATATTGATCACATGGATGAAGAAGATGTACCTCCTATGGATGAGGTAATTCAAACTTTGACTGGTGGTAGAATAGTTAGGTGGCAAAGACATATGCTTGCTGCTCACTTGACATCTCTATATTCAGTTATTCATAAGTTGATTGTGTATAATTGGATTCCTTCTACAAATTCGACCAAAGTGACCAAGGACCAGGCTGTTCTGATGTTTAGGATTGGTGTTATGAGGAGATTTAACTTAGGGCTGGTAATTTTCCATCATTTGATGAAGTTTGCTGGGAATATTTCTGAAAAAGGGAACCTTCCTTATCCGAATTTGATTTATGGCTACTTGAAGAGTCATGGTTTTCAACCTAGCCGAAATGAGTTCTTTGAGGGGGGAGAGTTACTTTGATGAATATCTCACCTGTTCTACTTGAGTGGAAACAGGTAATTGATTTGCCTATACCGAGATCCACGATCTTTGAGGAGAATGTTGCTCCCGATCTTGCTCCCTAATGCTTTTTTCCCGATCCTGTTCATAATCCTGCTCCCGATGTCTTTTTCGAATCTTTGCTCCACATGCCGTTCCACATGCTGCTCCACAAAACCCTAATTATCCTGCTGGTTTTATGAACTTTAATGAAAATTTTATTCGCAGGCAATTGGACGTTTTGCAGGAATCAATTAATGAACTTCAGTTCTTGAAAGATTATTGGTTACGGTTACTTTCTGCTACCACAGGGGGAGTATCACCTGCTGCTCGTGCTCGTAGTGTTGTAATCGAGGAAATTCCTGTTGCTGGTGCAAATCCTGGTGGAGATGGTAATGCAGCTGGACCTGATGTTGATGCTGCTGCAGATGTTATTGCAAACTTTGCAACAGTGGAACTTGCTGATGAAGATGAAGACATTGCTGACCTTTATGGTGATTTACCAGATCAGATGTATCTAATGCTCTAATAATGCTTTATAGCTCTGATACTGTTTTGTTTACTTAGGCTAGACTCTGATACTAGGTTTATGTGTTTGAAGCATTGCTCTGATACTGATTTTCATGATCTAGTTAAATGCTCTGCTCTGGTACTGATATTTTGATTAGATATTGATACTAATCTGATCTTGTTTGAACCTTAATGGTTTACTGTGTTTGAGTAAGTTAACCTTGAGTTACTTATTCTGGTTTTTACTAGTTTGACTAGTTTGCTACGACAGGTAATGGCTTGCTGAGTGTATGCTACAGATGAGAATCTCTGTCATACATACATTACTGACTTATATATATTTTTGATATGTATACATCAGGTGTGTTGTAGCAGAAAGGTCAAATTGGGGGAGATTGTTGATGTCGCATGTGATGTTATCACATATTCTGCTACATCAGAATTTGACCCTTTCTTTCTTCATATAACTAACTTTAATTCTCTAACAGTTCAATGTTGTAGTAGATGTTGTGACATTGCAGGTTGAAGATCTAGAACATTCTACAAGGATCTGGAATGAAGACTTAGTCAAATGTTGCCGAGAATGCTGTAACATCAAGTGCAACATTGAGGACGGATTCCAGAATCTTCCACAAGGATCCAGATTCAAGACTAATTCAAGACGAATTCCAGAGAGATTTAGAAGGACCTAGATCATGCGGTTGCAGGAGTAAAGCCACGAAATAAACTACCTACATGGACGGTTATGTGTGAGAGAATTAAGGGAAGTTATTTTGGAGTCTTTCTAGATCCATCTACAAGGATCTATGGTTGAAGACCGAGGACCTCTATAAATAGAAGACCGAGGACTTCAAAGAATGGCAAGGAATATCCAAATATCAATTGTTGAGTGCGTTAGTGCATCCAAGAGATAGGGCCGTTATTCCCCCTTTACGTTGGTACTTGTGCATGTTACCTCGTTTACCAACATAGGTTTATTGAAGTGTCATTAGCGTAGATGTCTTTGATACTTTGATTTACTTTTGACGGTGTAATATTTTGTAATACTACACTTAGCCGTTTAAGAGTCAATAGGTGATATTGAGTCTTTATTTTCCGTTGTAAAGGTTCTGTCTTGGAAACTCTTTACACAAACTTTTGTATTCACTCTCGAATTAGTGAAACGTTTCGCCGACAGGCATCATAGACTTTAATTAACAAGTCTATGAAAAATTTACTCCTTTGCATTGTAGTGTTAGTCTTCCGCTGTGTTTCACATTCTGATATTTAGATGTTGTAGTGCATGCCATAACATTCAGTACAACATCAATCTGTTTTACACTACACGCACACTTTCAGGTGATGTTTTTCCTCTTTTGTCTCTTTAATTTCTTAATTGTTGTGATTTGCTTAGTGTTTGATCAATTCTATCTTCTCCCCATTGGTATTGTTTGTGGTACCATGGGCTAACTCTCTTGTGCTTGGGTTAATTGAAATTGATGATGATTTGATTGATGATGCTATAATTGTTGATGATTGGAGATCAATTGAGTAGATTGCTTCCTAATTGTGCTTTGTGTAAAATTGTCTCTTTTGATTAATGGTTGATCACCCTAACAATAGGCGAGAGTTGAGCTAATGTGATTAGGTGTTAATCGAGATTCAATTTTGCATAATTGTATGAATTGGGGATTTCTACATTGAGAGATGGGAAAGACTAAGAATACTCACATTAGGCATTGTGATTTTAATTGAGTGATTAATTTCATGATGGTTTATGCTTTCTATCTTAGTTGATTTGCAATTTGATTCAATTGTAGCTTGTTGATTGATGATTCATTGATGGATGTTAATCCTAGCACCTCTATCCTACCATTTATTGTTGTTTTGTCTTCGCATTTTAAGTGTTCGATCAATTGCTTGCTCCTTGTTGTTTTGTATTTTTGCTTGTGTTTTTGTACCAAACCATTGTTGCAACTCTAGTCATTAATAACTTGTATTTCTAGGACCTCATGTGCATACTTTTTCCCTTGGGTTCGATATTTTGTTGATTGGTCTTAATAACTCTTACCCTATACACTCCAATCAAATGGCGCCGTTGCTGGGGAATTAGTTTTTGCGCCTTAAGTGAGACCTAGGGATTGTTTGAAGTGACTATTTGTTGCCTTTGTGTTTGTGTTTGTTTTGTTATTTTTGTTTGAATTTGATACTTTGATATCTTGTCTAGATGGAGGGATACAATTCATATGCATGGAATCAATATCATTATCAAGAAAGCATGGTATATCCTCCACATTTTGAAGATTTTGGATGCAATAATTGGATGAGCTTTGAAGATAATTCTCAATTGCAACAAGTTCCTTCCAATTATGAAGATTGGAGATATGAAGAAATTTCTCCCCAACCTCAAGAGTTGTTCCCATACTATGAGTCTTATGATCAACCCTTTGATCTATGTCTTGGATTTGAGTGTCAAGGAGCATTGGAAGGAGGTGATTGCTATGATGGTAGGAGAAGCCATGAGTTTGATTATCCAATGCCACAATCTTCTCCTCAATTTGAAGAATGGGGACTCCATGATATGAGAGCCATATTGCAAGAGATGCTTGGATTTGTGTTGGAAAAATTTGAGGAAGATGATGCTAGATGTGATCAAATGCTTCCCTTGTATGAAGACATGTATGAGACCAAAGAAAAGGTCAATTCATGGATAGAGGGGAACATGAAGATCACCGGAGTGCATTTCATGTTTATTAAAAGTCAACTCAAAGATTTCCTACGCCAAGTAAAGAACATGACTATCATGGAGAGTCAAGAAAAAGAAGGGGAGGAAGAAAGTTAAAAAGATGATGTAGAGAAGGGTCCAAGCAAAGAGGTAAAAGTAGAAGGCTTCCTTGTCAAAAGTGAGGAAGAGGAGTGTCCATTGATGGACATGAGCTTTAATGAAGAAGAAAATCAAAGAGCATCAAATAAAGCTTTGAAGATCGAAATGAGCATTTCTATACCCTCTAACTCTTCAAATTGTGATTTTATTGATAATGATGCTTCTTATGATTTAATTTTGCCTCTTGTGAATTTTGATTATAGGGAAGAGTTGAAGAAACGCTTGGGCATCCTTGAAAGGAAAGAAGAATCGAGAAGGATGGCAAGAGAAAAAGGGGAACAACCATGGACACTTTGCATATCTATCGGTGGTTGTCCTATCTTTTCGGTGAACCTCCTAGACCTTGAAGTACAAAGATCGAGATACAATGGGAAGGAGGATCGCTACCCTTGGCCATTCCGATGAAGGATGTTGGACGTGAAGAATAAGTCCGGCATAGGACAATAAAAATAGCGCTTGATGGGAGGCAACCCATCCGTTTTTTTTTTTCTTGTGTTTTTGGTAGATTAGTGTTTTTGTTTTTAGGAGATTTGACTTGCTACTTAATTGCTTATGCTTAGTACATGATGCTCTATGCTTTGAGATTCATATATTGTGAGCTTCATTGTTGATATCATTATGAGTTGCATGTATTTGGAGCCAAACTTGAATGCATGACTTCATTCAAGTTTTTGGGGGTGTGTGTCATTTTGGGTATAAATGCATTTCTTAGTGATGATTATTTTGATGATTTGTTATGGCCGTGTGTAGGTATACTCACTACGAGGATTGAAAAAGGATCGGAAGTGCAAAAAGGAATCAAGGAATCGAGAAGGGAAGGAGAGCTTAAAAGTTGGTGAAAATGAGCAAAAAGGAAGAGAACTCGGTCTCCTCGATCGAATGAGCGACCGGGCTTAAATCGAGGGACCAACACGGTAATTTCTTGCATATTTGGGTTCGTTAGGGGTATAAAGGTCATTTTTAGGAGTTTTGGGGGTCGGGTCGGGCCCGGGAATCGTCAAAAATTCCCTGGACTCGACCTAGGGTCGGGAGTGCATGGCCCCCGGGTCGAGGGATTTACACTTAGTCAAAAATTCCTAATTTTACACATTTCTCGAGTCGAGGGTGGTACCTCGAGTCGAGGGGGTCATTTTGTCAAGTCCCTTGAGTCGTGCGTGAGACCTCGAGTCGAGGCATGAAAATTTTCGGATCCCTCGAGTCGAGGCCTGACCCTCGACTCGAGGCGCGTGTTTTATTTAAATTCGCAGATTAGTTTCAGCAAACCCCGACTCGAGGGTTAGACTTGCAGCGCCGTTCCTCCGTTCTCAGCCCCATTTCCGACGGTTTTACGTCTATTTCACCATACATTAACCATCCTTTCATCATTTTATTATTTACATTGCATAAAGATAGGATCTTGAGGGTTTTTGGAAGCAAATTTGGGGATTTTTGGTTGAAATTGATTGGGTGTCTTCAAATCCATTTTTGGTCAATTCTTCAAAGAAGGTACGTAATTTCTACTCATCTTGGTTTCAATTTCGTTGTGATATTATGATTATTGCATGGGTGTTATGAGTTGTGCTTAAATTCTTGAATTTAGAATATTGCTTTTGGGCATTTTGACAAACACTTGAGATGCATGATTATTGTGGATGATTTGGAGCCTTATTGAGTATATTTGGATTGTTTGATGAGAATAGGAGCATGTTTAGGATTGAATTTGATTTTGTGCTCGTTTATTTGTGAATATGGATTGGAATTGTGAATTATGGCATGTGAAGGAATTCCTAGTATAATTGTTGGGATCATTTGGTCAAGTTGAATTATGGTGTTGATAGAAGTGTATGAATTGTTGATGCATATTTGTTTAATTACTTGCTAATTGGCCTATGATTTTTGGGATTTTATTGAGCTTACTTGCATGATTATTTGTTGAGCTTGCTTGTGAATTATTTGTTGAGGCCATGTTAGTAAGTATACGTATGTTTGAGGATTTTTTAGCACTTCTATTGGATATATTTGTTTAGTTGACTCATTGACCATTGTTGAGGCTTAGTTGCTAGTTACTAGAGATTTTGTTCATTTGAGATGATTTTTGATTGTTGACTCGTTCATGGTATGCTTGATATTTATTTGAGCTCGTATTGTATTTTTGGATGTTGATTTTTGCTCTTGGGAATGTTTTGCAGGAACAATGTCTAGAGGGGCAGACAGACATAACCTCTCTGAGGCGGAGATTCGCGAGTGATTAGGGTGAATTACTGCATGTTAATTGTGTGCTTAATTGTCTCAATTTGATATGATTTTCATGTTAATTCACTATTATTTGGTCCAATTGTGCTTAATGATTTGATTTAATATTTGGGATTTTAATGTGTAGTTTGATGCTATTTTGAGTGCAAATTGAGGATATTTGTCGTCATCAAATTAATGGAGAAATTACATGGTTGGAAAGAGGGTCGAGAGACGGTCGTAACGCAAAAAGAATGAAGTCAATCGGAGTTCGTATGAAGGAGATACGGACGAACGAAGTTGGGACGGTGAAAAAGCACAACTGCCGCATACACCCATTGAATCAGCGAATACACCCACCAAATGCACCCATGAAATTGATAAGTACACCCCCATCGTCACTTTCGCAAATTCACGCCATGGAAGCTTTTCCCAGACCTGCAACTACTCCCAAACATCAACAAACGACCACCATACACCTCCATCGTCAACACCCATCACCGCCTTCGTCAATTTATCGCCGTCGTAGCTTCGCTCTCGCCGCCACCACAAGTCGCGATCCATCACCGCTTCCACCACAAATCTGTCCCTCTCACCGCCGACGAACAGCGACCCAACCTTCGCCGTCGCAGAATCCACCAGAGCCGCCACCATCACCATTCTCGTCGAGCACAGATTCGCCGGCGATGCGACTCACCATCATCGATCGACCAACAGTAAAGCCCCAAATCTCTCAGCGTCATCCATCATTCAACTCGACCAAGGCATCTTCCCAACTCGACCCGAGTTGAGAATTGCGAAATTTTCCAGAATGTTTGACGAAGAAATTACCTCAGCCCTGCCTTTTTCAACTCGACCCGAGGCGCTCATTGCCAAACCGAGTTGAAGCTGTTCAGAAATGAATTGCAGCGTATTATTTTTTTCTCTCAAATTTTAATATTTTGTGGGCCCAATTGCAATATTTTAAAACTTGATCCCAAGCCCCACTATATATATCCCATCTCAGATTTTCAATAGAATATACATCATTAGGGAGAAATAGATAGAAAAGGGGATTAACCCCTACACACACTGTTACACCTTTTCACACACACACATAGATAGATTTTGCATTTCTTTATCATTTTGGAAGATCAAGACATGGATTCTTAATATTTGGAGGCTAATTAGGTGATATCTTATCTTTATTTTCTGTTTTATTGTTTTAATTTCTTGCAATGATGAATGCTTATTTTCTTAATATCATGGATTTATTTCAATTTGCTATGAGTGGCTAATTTCTCAAGTGTTTGGGTGTTTGGAGGCTATGGATGATTGAATTATGTTGATTAATTGAGTGGGTAATTTCAATTGAAGGTTGATTGATTGAATTGATGAGTTTTGCATGATCTATTATTTGATTGAGCTTGAATTCCATGTTTAGTATTTAATTATTGCAAGGATACTTGGATTATTAGATTTCTAGCTTGGTTGAAGGGTTTAATTGGATAATTAGAGTGGATATTGTGTAACGCAAGGAGACTTGGTTAACTACATTAGAATTACATCAATTCACATTAATTGCTTAGATTAATAGTCGGGTAATTAGTGAGGGGACAAAAGGGACGTACCTTAGTAGCGAAGATTAATCACGCTAGGGAAACCTATTGACTCGTGAGAGAATCGGGAAGAACGGGGACGTTGGCCTAATCAATTCTTCATGCTTAAACGAAACGTGACTCCTAGGCTTACCAAGTACGGTGTTGTGTTATCTTACTTGAATTGCCCTTATCAATTTGCTGACGAGAGAGTTACTATTTGGTTTTGATTCGTGTTTCATAATCCATAGCCGAAGAACACCCGAACACATCTTTTATCTTGCTTGAATTTAATTGTCGTGTTAGATTGTTGTTGCTTGTTTATCGTTGTTTGAATCCTAAATCTTGTTGAATGGCTTGCACTACAATTATGACTAAACTAGTAGATTTAGGGCTATCTCCCACTTGATTCCCGTGGATTCGATAATTTAACCCGGTACTTACTCGCTACACGATCCTCCTACACTTGGGAGGTGAGTGCTAGTTTGCACCTATCAAGTTTTTGGCGTCGTTGCCGGGGAATCAGTGGTGTTGAGATAACTTAGATCGAAAGTTGAAAGTAGTTGATAGTGCTTTTTATTTTTGTTGTTTGTTTTATCTTATTTTAGCTTGTCTTTAGAGGATTTTGATACTTGGTGTTTTCTAGGTGTGCATGAACACAAGATCAAGTGGAATTGAACCAATTCCCTTGAACTTGGAGATCGAAGCCACCGCAAGAAGACGTAACCGAGAGAGAAATCGAAGAAGAGCTCAAGCAAGAGCAAGGGCAAGAGAGATGGACAACAATCGTCCCGTAGTTGAAAGGCAAGAAGGAGAGATGCAAGGGGGGAATGTACGGAGAATTCGTGAGTACTTTGAGCCCCCGGTGCAACTCCATTATGATGGCATAGCTCGTCCACCCTTGACGGTTAACAATTTCGAAATCAAGCCTGCCCTTCTTCATATACTTCAAAGTAAGCAATTCGGAGGTGATCCCACGGAAGACCCCAACCGCCACATAGCTCAATTCTTGGAATATGCCGATACCGTCAAGATGAATGGTGTGAGTGAAGATGCTTGGAGGGCTCGATTATTTACTTTCACACTAAGGGATCGAGCAAAGGATTGGATAGCTTCCCTACCTAGGGATAGCTTGGACTCATGGGAGACCTTGAGCAAAAAGTTTCTTCTAAAATTCTTTCCACCTTCCATGACTCTTCAATACAAGACCACCATTGCTCAATTCACTCAACTTGAAGAGGAGAACATACATGAAGCATGGGAGAGGTTCAATGGATTGCTAAGGAAATGTCCACAACATGGCTTCATGGATGAGCAAATTGTGAGCTTCTTCTACTATGGATGTCTTCCATTTTCAAGGCAAACTCTAGACTCTTCGGCGGGTGGTTCCTTGTTTGACAAAACCGGTAGAGAGGCCAAGGAGTTAATTGAAAATATTGCTAGCAACACAGCTAGTTGGCCTACCGAAAGAAGGGGTTCGTACAAAATTGCCAAAGTGGAGGAGAGTGAAACGATAAAGGCCCTTGCCAAAATAATGGAACAATTGGCAACAAAAGTGGATGAATTCGTTGAGGTGAACAAAAAGGGGGTGATAGGAGGAAGCATTGAGGCTCACCAAGTTGCTAATCATGTGGAAGAGGTAAGCTACATGGGAAGACCACCCTATCCTCAAGGAAATTTTCAAGGTAATAATCAATTCTCTAACCAAGTCCCTCCACAAAATTACCAAAACGGATATCCCAACAATTCTCCACCAAATTTCCAAAATCAAGCCTCTCAACCACCTCCATATTCCTCAAATAACCCTCCATATAATCCCAACTTTCGAAAGCATGAGAACTTCTCCTACTCAAACCCAAAAGCCGCCATTACATTGCCTCCGGGATTTGATCCGGGTGCTCGTGCCCCCAATAATGAAGGAAAGCCAAGTTTGGAAGATCTATTGGCAACATCAATGACCAATATGAACAACTTCATGGACCTTGCTAAAGAGAAGTTTGACAAGATGGAGAACACTATGGGTACTTTGGCCAATCAAGTGAAGAACCTAGAATTCCAAATTGGTCAAGTGGCTTCTTCAAGTGGTGGAAACCAAAAAGGAAAACTCCCCTCTACTACGGAAGTGAATCCTAGGGAACATTGCATGGCAATTAAACTCCGGAGTGGTACTCATTATGAAGGGCCAAGCATGCCGGTAGAAGACTATGGGGAGAAAGTTGAGAAGGAGGTGGATGTTGAAGACGAAAAAGAAGTGGAGAAAGAGATGAGTGGTGAAGAAGAAGATGAAGGAAGAAAAAATGTGAAAGAGAAGGAAGAATTGAAAGAAGAGAAGAAAGAAGAGAGAATTCCCAAGTGGAAATAGCAAGAGAGTTGAGAAAAGAAAAAGAGAGGAAAGAGCTTGAAGGTGCCAACATTGAATGTGATGAATGGGGGGTGCCCAAGACTTATGTTCCCCCACCATTTCCTCAAAGATTCATGAAACAAAAGCTCGATGAGAAATTCTCAAAGTTCTTAGAAATCTTCAAGAACGTGAACGTCAACGTACCTTTGATGGAGGCTCTTGAAGAAATGCCCACTTATGCTAAATTCTTGAAAGAGTTGATCACCAAGAGGAGAAAAGTTGATGAATGTGAGATGATAAGTCTATCCATGGAATGTAGTGCTCTTATTCAAAAGAGTCTACCTCAAAAATTGAAGGACCCGGGAAGCTTTACTTTAACATGTGAGTTGGGTAATGGTGAGAAGAAGAAGGCTCTTTGTGACCTTGGAGCAAGCATAAATTTGATGTCATTATCTATCTATGACCGTTTGAAGCTCGGTGACCTCAAACCAACCCACATGGCCCTACAACTAGCCGATAGATCATTCGTTCATCCAAAAGGAGTTGTAGAAGATGTGGTCGTGAAGGTGGACAAATTTAGCTTCCATGCGGACTTTGTGGTAATGGAGATGGAGGAGGACCCAAATATCCCTTTAATCCTTGGGAGACCGTTCTTGGCTACCGGTGGAACTACAATTGATGTGAAGGAGGGGAAGATCAAGCTCAAAGTGGATGATGAAGAAATCTCATTTTCTATGAACATGAAGGATCCTCCAAAAACTAGCTCCATACATTCTATACTCTCTATCTCTCATTTTATTGATGATTCTCATGATTCAAGCAAGTTTAATGTTGCTAATGATATCTCTCTTAGTGTGCTAGGTAAGAAAATGAAGAAGGAGAAAGAGAATGATTGGTTTGACAAGAAGAAGAGAAGAAACAAAGGAAGGAAACATCACTATGCTTCATCCTCCAAGGAAGTGGGAGGAGTGAAAATGAAGTGGATTGCAAAGAGTTGAGCGACTCAAGCTCCGTCCGGCAAAGGACGTTAAAACTAGCGCTAGATGGGAGGCAACCCATCGTTTTTCTTGCTTTCGTTGCTTTTGTTTTGTTTTGCTTTCAATAAGTGTGTGTGTAATCTTTTTGTGACCCTTTGTAGGAGGTCGAGGTGTGCAAGTGAGGCTTGGTGAGTTACAAGCTTGAAGTTGAGAGGAAGTGAAGACCTTACGGTACCACACCTTCTCTAGACTTAGACTCGTCTAAGTTTGGGGGAGGTGTGTCTCTTTTCACCCTTTTCCATTTGCACCGGTGCACCTCGTGTTTGGGGCTAATACGATATATCTTACTTGTACATGAATTTTGAGATGAGCTTACTTGTGCATATGCTTACTTGTTGATAGTTTCGGATTTCATTGTGGGTAGTTGTGTGCAACTTCACCTAGCTAACTACATTTGCCAAACTTTTAATTGTTTTGCAATGAAAAAGTTTGGGGGGTGTGTGTTAGTTAACATTGCTTGTTGCACCAACTTGCTTCTCATTTGTAATGAGAAAATTGTGTGAAAATTTTTGTGAATTTTGAGCTTTAGTGTGGATTTCACTCTTATCTTTGAGTTTATTTGATGAGAATTGATGAGGTGTTATGCTTGGAGGTATGTACGTGGCATATTTGTTTTGATTGATGGACATGGTGAACTTGTGATGTGATATTGAGTTGATTTGTTGCTTGATTCTAGCATGAGAAATTGTTTGTGATGATGAGTGTGATGTAGAATGCTTATTCTCTTTGCTAATTTTTAAGCCCGTGAGCTTTTGAACCTCTTGAATCGTGCATGAAAAACGGTTTGATTCCTTGTTGAGTGCATCAATTGCGATTATACATGCTAGAACTTGCCTATAGACTTATTGAAGTTGAGTTTTGTGTGGATCTATGAAGATGATATGAGGCCATGTTTGATTTGTTAAGCTACTTAGCCAAATTTTACCCCACCAATATCATTGATTTCCCTAGTAAGCCAATTTGTGCCTTAAAGCCTTATTCTTTGGCAAGCTTGTGAAATTAAGCCATTTTGTCTATCCTTATGAGCCTTTGTTCCCATATGTTTAGTAGAGCATGATTGTTGGCAATGAATGGTGAAGTGAAATTGAGAAAGTGTGGTGGTATGATTGGGATAAGTATGTTGAGATGAAAAAAAAAATTGAATTGAGAAAAGAAGTGAAAGAAATTATAAGAAGAAAAATTCAATTTGAACTTGAATGAAAAAGAAAGTCTCAAAAGTTGTTGGTGGTGAATGTTATGTGAAAAGATTGAAAGTGAAAAGAAAGAGTGATGTTTGTTGAAATGAGGTGAAAAATTGCATTGAATTATATGTTCAACTCTCATTGCTCTACTATCATTGAGTCACTTCTTCCAAATTCACCCACCTCATCCAAAGAGCCTTCATTACAACCTCTTGAAAAGACCTCTTTGATTTGTAGTTGATGCACAAAATGAATGATTGAGATGGAGTCTTGTGGCAAGCATATGGTGTGTATGGTTGTGATTTGATGATTGAGTGTTTAATTGCCCTTATACACTTGTGTGATGAGAGATACACTCCTTGGAAGGAGCATTGAGAAAGCATTTGAAATTGCATCTTGTCGAAGCAATGACATTTTCGAGTGTTAGTTGAAAGTGGCATTGAAAACTTGGGTTCACTAATGAGTTTGATTGTCCAAAAATTCATCTTTTTGCCATGTGACATAATTGCAATCAATTCACCTTTTGTGCTTATTTGTTTCGTTGCTCGGGACGAGCAACATTTTAAGTTTGGGGGAGTTGATTAGGGTGAATTACTGCATGTTAATTGTGTGCTTAATTGTCTCAATTTGATATGATTTTCATGTTAATTCACTATTATTTGGTCCAATTGTGCTTAATGATTTGATTTAATATTTGGGATTTTAATGTGTAGGTTTGATGCTATTTTGAGTGCAAATTGAGGATATTTATCGTCATCAAATTAATGGAGAAATTACATGGTTGGAAAGAGGGTCAAGATACGGTCGTAACGCAAAAAGAATGAAGTCAATCGGAGTTCGTATGAAGGAGATACGGACGAACGAAGTTGGGACGGTGAAAAAGCACAACTGCCGCATACACCCACTGAATCAGCGAATACACCCACCAAATGCACCCATGAAATTGATAAGTACACCCCCATCGTCACTTTCGAAAATTCACGCCATGGAAGCTTTTCCCAGACCTGCAACTACTCCCAAACATCAACAAACGACCACTATACACCTCCATCGTCAACACCCATCACCGCCTTCGTCAATTTATCGCCGTCGTAGCTTCGCTCTCGCCGCCACCACAAGTCGCGATCCATCACCGCTTCCACCACAAATCTGTCCCTCTCACCGCCGACGAACAGCGACCCAACCTTCGCCGTCGCAGAATCCACCAGAGCCGCCACCATCACCATTCTCGTCGAGCACAGATTCGCCGGCGATGCGACTCACCATCATCGATCGACCAACAGTAAAGCCCCAAATCTCTCAGCGTCATCCATCATTCAACTCGACCAAGGCATCTTCCCAACTCGACCTGAGTTGAGAATTGCGAAATTTTCCAGAATGTTTGACGAAGAAATTACCTCAGCCCTGCCTTCTTCAACTCGACCCGAGGCGCTCATTGCCAAACCGAGTTGAAGCTGTTCAGAAATGAATTGCAGCGTTTTATTTTTTTCTCTCAAATTTTAATATTTTGTGGGCCCAATTGCAATATTTTAAAACTTGATCCCAAGCCCCACAATATATATTCCATCTCAGATTTTCAATAGAATATACATCATTAGGGAGAAATAGATAGAAAAGGGGATTAACCCCTACACACACTGTTACACCTTTTCACACACACACATAGATAGATTTTGCATTTCTTTATCATTTTGGAAGATCAAGACATGGATTCTTAATATTTGGAGGCTAATTAGGTGATATCTTATCTTTATTTTCTGTTTTATTGGTTTAATTTCTTGCAATGATGAATGCTTATTTTCTTAATATCATGGGTTTATTTCAATTTGATATGAGTGGCTAATTTCTCAAGTGTTTGGGTGTTTGGAGGCTATGGATGATTGAATTATGTTGATTAATTGAATGGGTAATTTCAATTGAAGGTTGATTGATTGAATTGATGAGTTTTGCATGATCTATTATTTGATTGAGCTTGAATTCCATGTTTAGTATTTAATTATTGCAAGGATACTTGGATGATTAGATTTCTAGCTTGGTTGAAGGGTTTAATTGGATAATTAGAGTGGATATTGTGTAACGCAAGGAGACTTGGTTAACTACATTAGAATTACATCAATTCACATTAATTGCTTAGATTAATAGTCGGGTAATTAGTGAGGGGACAAAAGGGACGTACCTTAGTAGCGAAGATTAATCACGCTAGGGAAACCTATTGACTCGTGAGAGAATCGGGAAGAACGGGGACGTTGGCCTAATCAATTCTTCATGCTTAAACGAAACGTGACTCCTAGGCTTACCAAGTACGGTGTTGTGTTATCTTACTTGAATTGCCCTTATCAATTTGCCGACGAGAGAGTTACTATTTGGTTTTGATTCGTGTTTCATAATCCATAGCCGAAGAACACCCGAACACATCTTTTATCTTGCTTGAATTTAATTGTCGTGTTAGATTGTTGTTGCTTGTTTATCGTTGTTTGAATCCTAAATCTTGTTGAATGGCTTGCACTACAATTATGACTAAACTAGTAGATTTAGGGCTATCTCCCACTTGATTCCCGTGGATTCGATAATTTAACCCGGTACTTGCTCGCTACACGATCCTCCTACACTTGGGAGGTGAGTGCTAGTTTGCACCTATCAGCGAGAAAGAAGCTGCCATCAGATTTGCACACAGGATGCCCATCGAGCTCGGAATTCAGTAGGATGAGCATCAATGGCGGACTCATATTGATTTATATTCCGAGCTCTATAACCGGGTAGTCAAGACGAGACTAGTGGACCACGAGTGCATGATATCGAGGGGGATTGAGGAGGATATTCCTCGTCTGTTCGAGCAAGTCGGGATTGGGGGCTTCTTGGCGAAGAGGCCTCGGACGTATATCGGACTCACACTCGAGTTTCTGTGCACAGTGAGGGTTGATAAGGCCAGGAGGGCCAAATTCCCGAGGAGTATTACTTTTGAGCTCATGGGGCATGAGTATTCGTTGACTCTGGACGAGGTCAACGAGATTATTGGAGCACCTACAGACCCCGACCGATCACTGTTGAACATCAGGAAGGAGTATAATGCTAAGCAATTTTGGAGGAGGATTTCAGATTCTGGGGCTCCTAATCAGCCCAATTTTGTTCCAGGGAAGTCTAAGAGCACACATATCCGGAACCCGGTCATCCGATATCTTAAGAAGATTCTCGCGAGCACCATATTCGCGAGATCGGAGGGAGGAGTCGTGGTTTTCGAGGAGCTGTACGTCATTTGGTGCTTTCTCCATGGAGTCAGATTTAATGTGGCTGCCTACCTTTGCTATTTATTTGAGAGAGCCACTAGCACGAAGTTTAAGAAGATTAACTTCGGTGGCATGATTACATTGATCGCTGAGCATCTTGGGATCCCGACGCATAACCTCAGAGCAGTGGAGGGCCCTGACCTTACTCTTGATACCATGCGGCGCATGAGGACGCTAGACCGCATCGGTAGGACGTGGTGCCTACAGCAGCATCATGGTGGCCGATTCCCTCTTCCTAATAAGAGGTTGACGACAGTTTTCAGATCTCAGGCCTTTGTGACTATCAATCTGTGCATGTGGTCACAGCGTCATACTGAGGCGATAGATGCTTACACTAGAGAGCATGGGGATGTGCTTAGAGATTATGATGATGACGATGGGGGTCAGCAGTCGGGTTCAGATGATGATCAGGGTGATGGAGCTACAGAGGGAGCAGAGGTAGAGATCGGAGATTATGATTCTAAGGACAAGGATGATGAGGAGCAGGAGCAGGAGGAGCCGCCAGTACAGATGGACGAGGATTACCAGCTAGAGATTAATATGTACTGGCAGGACGAGATGAGGAGTAGAGAGTACGAGGCGGGGAGTTCATCTCAGAGGCCGTGGGTTTTGACTGAGGAGATGTGGGCAGACAGTCAGAGGATGCATATAGAGAGTTTGACCCGGCAGGATGAGATGTACCGGATGCTTGAGGAGTCCCGCAGATTTAATGAAGAGACTCGGAGGATGCAGGAGGAGTCTCTGAAGACTCAGCATGACATGTATGCACTCCTCCAGCAGATGAGCTCGTGGAACTTCGGGCAGGGACACTACCCTCCTCCACCACCGCCGTCCGATTACTAGGGTATCCCCTATTCCTTATTCTCTCTTCTTGTTCTTTAGATTCTGATATTCTTGTTTTCCTTTGTACTTTTGATGGTGATTGTACTCTTGACTTGATGATTGTGATGATTGGTTTTGGATGGATGATTTTATTGATGGTGTTATTATCTTGATTTTATTGAGTTTGATGGTCTATTGATGATTATTCCTTGATGATTTCTTTGGATTCCTTATTCCTAGGCTTTTGAGATTTATTGATTTTGAGCTTAATTGTGGATTCATTCACATATTTTTTGAGTATCATTCATGTGATAGTGAGTATGCTTGAGATTATGTACTTGAGCATTTGAGTTTGAATTGCAAGACTAGTTGGATTTTGATATGATCATTAGTAGATTTGTAGCTTGATGCTAGTTTCTTGATTTATTGTGTAAGGATGAATGTGATTGATGATACTTGATTCATTGCTCAATTTAAGCCCGTGAGCTTTTGTGCCTAATAATCGTACATCTTATACGGTTGATTGATTCTTTGAGAGTGCATCATTCATGATTTGTATGCTAGAACTTGCCACTAGACTTGTTGATATTGATCTTTGTGTGATGTTTTGAAAGTGATAAGAGGCCATGTTTGATATGATGAGTTACTTTGCCAAATACTTTCCTACCAAATACATTTATTCTTTGGCAAGCCAAGTGAAATTGAAACCATTTTAGCCTATTTTTTTAGCCTTTTTCGTCCTATATTTAGTTGAGCTTGAATGTTGGCTAATGATGGTGATTTGATTGCTAAGTGTGGGAAGATGATGTGCTAAGTGATCAAAGAAGAAAGAAAGATTGTGAAAAATTGAATCGTGAAGAAAAAAAATGCATGGAAAGAAGAAAAATTCAATTTGTGAGCTTAAAAAGAGAAAGCTTAAGTGAATGGTGGATTGATCATTGAAGTTCAAAAGGAAGAGTGTACTTGATGAAAAGTGAAGAGATGTGCATTGTATTGATTAGCTTTCATTCAATTTTCTACTACTTAGTCACTCTTATCCAAAAACGTCCCACCTTTCCAAAGAGCCTACATTACAACCTAGAAGAAAGACCTCTTTGATTCTTGATTGATCATAATTGATTTTGATTGAGATTAAGTCTATTGGCAAGCATATGGTGTGCAAATTTGTGAATTTGATGATTGAGTGCCTTATACCTTGATACACTTGAGTGAAGAGTGAAACACTCCAGGGAAGGAGCAATGTGTTGAGTATTTGATTGAGCATTTGTTTGAGCATGATTCATCTTGATGGCTAGTGGATAGTTGCATTGATACAAGTGATCATTGATGAGAATAGATATTTGAAAATTTTATTTTTAAAGAACTCAGTTCCTGTTCTAACTTATCTGTCTTATCAGACAAGGTACTTGTGACCATCTTAGTCTGACATTCCCCCTTGAATGTACAGTCTAGTTTCTCACTTTCCTTAGTCTGATTGACCTTAGTTAGATCAGAAATTTGATCCTTTAAATTAAGATTTTCAGTCTCTATCTGTTTATAAGCAGATAGAGCAGTCTCCAAATCTTTCAACAGTTTATCAATAAGACTGGGATCAGTTTCAGATAAGGTGTCACAGTCATTATCTGATGATGAATAGTAATGTACCTCTTTAGCCATTAGACATATGTCATCATCTGACCCAAAATCAGATGAGGATGAGGATGATGATGTCTCACGAGCTTCTTCTTTTTCAGCTAGTAGAGCTCTCTGGTCAGCATACCTTCTATCTCTTTTCTTCCTCTTTTCTTCTCTCTCTCTGGGAGTGAGTTGAGGACAATCATAGCTGTAGTGACCAAGTTTGCTGCAAGTATAGCATATATCTCCTCTGTCTGTTTTTGGACTACCATCTCCTCGTCTGATAGGTGACCTATGACTTCTTGACTGATCCTTCTTTTTATCATTATCTGAACTCTTTTCATCCCTGTCTGATCTATAGTTCCTTCGATCTAATCTGTCTCTTTTGTTTCTTCTGTACTTCATCTTCAATCTTTCATACCTTTTCAACAAAAGAGCCATTTCTTCTTTTACCGACAAATCAGATGCTTTAGAGATCTTTTCAGATTCATCCTGATGAACAAATGCTACTGTTTTTCCAGATGTGGATGACTCTGCCTCATCTTCTTCATCTTCAATGTGAATGTCATATTCCAGAGCTTTAAGATGAGAGAAGAGAGTGTGATGTGATATTGATGACAAATTTTGTGTTGCCTTGAGAATATTAGCTTTCTCTCACCATCTTTTGCTCAAAGATCTGAGTATCTTGTTGTTAATTTCTTTCTCAGTGTAAGTCTTACCCAAATCGGCTGCTTTGTTCACAAGATTAGTCAATCTCACATCCAGTTGATCTACAGTCTCACCATCCTTCATTTTGAATGTGTCAAAAGCATGTAGAACAGACTGAAGCTTATTTTCTTTGACCTGTTCAGATCCTTCACAAATTCCAGCAAGAGTCTCCCACATTTCTTTGGCAGTCTTGCATCTTTTAACCTTTTCAATCCAATCCTTACTTAGAGTCTCAATGATCTCAGATCGAGCTACTTGATCAAGATTATGGACCTTTCTTTCATCATTTGTTAACTCAGAGCTCTTCTTTTCTTGTCTGGTCCTGGATTCAGCTGACTCAGCTCCAGTGCTGGTTCCTCCATGATAGAATTTTATAGGTCCCTCTTCTAGAACCTCTTCCATCCTATCATGAATGGCTTTTAGGTGATTCTCCATCCTAAATTTCCAGTAATCATAATCTTCAATAGAGAATTCAGGAAGGTTCCTAGACTTTTTGTTTTTCCCTGATGACATGATGAAACAAAGGAACAAAATACTCCACAAGCTAATTAGTAGCACTGATAGTAAAAGAAGAAAAAATGAAGAAAATCAAGATAATTTCAGAATCTTGTTCAAGACCTAAAATCAATATCAGAACAGCTTAACACTGCTCTGATACCACTTGTTGGTCCCGGAATGTTGAGTTGAATAAAACCTTGAGTTAGCTTTCTAGAACAAAATCTAGAAAGGGGGGTTTGAATAGATTTTGTAGATTTTTCAAATCTTTTCAAAATCAATTCAAAGTATCAGATTATCACAGCGGAATATAATTGAGAACTCAACTTTTAACAAGATCAAAAGCAAGGCTGATATTCAGATTTTAGTTAAGATTCTGAACTTTAATCTTGAATTAACAAAATTGTAATTTAAACAGAAATTAAAGAAAGCAAGAAATAACACCAGGATTTATAGTGGTTCGGATTTTAACAATCCTACATCCACTCTCCTTCTCCAAACTTTGAAGAAGGGTCTTCACTAACTGCTTACTTACTTACTGTACAAACTTTACAAATTACAACTCAATCTTCGACTCTTCAACAATCTAATCAACTCTCTGAAATCTAACTCTAAGAATAAGATGTGTTTTTGAAGATGTGAAGTAAAGTGTTCTATAAACACTTAGAAAATATTTGTAATCTCTCGTGAAAAATACTTTGTGAAATCAATAGTGAATAGTGTGAAAAATCAAATTTGCATAAGTATATGTATCTAGAAAAATAAAATCTAGTCCTATTTATAAGTCTGAAAGGACAGTTAGTTTGTTAGTCAGTTCTAACAAACTGAAAACTGCTCAACAAACTTATTCTTGAAAACTGCTCTTGACCTCGGTGATTCTTCCCACTCGTCTGCAAGCGACTCGGTGAAGACTTGCCTTTCTTATTCTACTCAGCTTGTCTTGACCTCGTCTGAGCTCTTCATGATCGTCTCCTCTGATGACTAGATCTCACTGATCAATTTTGTTCTAGACCTCGTCTGATCTGTTTAGCTTAACCTCAGCTGATCTACAGATCGTCTGATCAACTTAGCTGCTTCTTTTTAACTCATCATGATTCAACATGATGAGTTAAAAGGAACAATCCAGATGAACAGACAACGTTGATAAACAGCTCAGATCAGAAGTCGATGCTAAGCTGATCAGACTAGGTCGAGAGCTGATTAAGTTAGCTGGAGATCAGAATTTATAGGTCATCTGTAGACAAGCTCAAATCTTAACCATCTGCAGGAGACGATCATAAAGAGCTCAGACGAGGTCAAGACAAGCTGAGTAGAATAAGAAAGGCAAGTCTTCACCAAGTTAGTTGCAGACGAGTAGGAAGAATCAGCTGAGGTCAAGAGTAGTTTTCAAGAATAGGTTTGATAAGCAGTTTCTAGTTTGTTAGAACTGTCTAACAAACTAACTGTCTTTTCAGACTTATAAATAGGACTAGATTTTATTTTTCTAAATACTTATGCAAATTTTATTTTCACATTATTCACTATTGATTTCTCAAAGTATTTGTTAAGAGAGATTTCAAATATTTTCTAAGTGTTTATAGAACACTTCACTTCACATCTTCAAAAACACATCTTATTTTTAGAGTTAGATTTCAGAGAGTTGATTAGATTGTTGAAGAGCTGAAGTTCAAGTTGTAATTTGTAAAGATTGTACAGTAAGTAAGTAAGCAGCTAGTGAAGACCTTTCTTCAAAGTTTGAAGAAGGAGAGTGGATGTAGGATTGTTATAATCCGAACCACTATAAATCCTGGTGTTATTTCTTGCTTTCTTTAATTTCTGTTCAAATTACGATATTGTTAATCCAAGATTAAAGTTCAGAATCTTAACTAAAATCTGAATATCAGCCTTTGCTTTTGATCTTGTTAAAAGTTGAGTTCTCAATTATATTCTGCTGTGATAATCTGATACTTTGAATTGATTTTGAAAAGATTTGAAAAATCTACAAAATCTATTCAAACCCCCCCTTTCTAGATTTTGTTCTAGGAAGCTAACTCAAAGTTTTAATCAACTCAACTTTTCGGGACCAACAATGTGTTAAGTGTTTGATTGAGCATTTATTTGAGCATGATTCATCTTGATGGCTAGTGGATAGTTGCATTGATACTTATGTTCATTGATGAGTTTGATTGTCTTATATTTCGTCTATAGTGTCATGTGACATAATTGCAATCAATTCACTCCTTTGTTCTTAGTTTCTACGTTGCTCGAGGACGAGCAACAATTCAAGTTTGGGGGTATGATTGGAGTGAATTGATACATATTTTTAGGGCCTATTTTAGTGCAAAAAGTGAGCTAAAGTGTGAGTTTTTGTGCCTAAATGTGAAAAGTATCACTCTTTGCCTAAAAAATATTATTTGTGAGATTTTGATGTTTTTCGTCCATTTTGCAGGTAATTCGGTGGAATTTTGCCAAACCGAGAGTACCATTAGGCTTAGAATGAAGAGACGGACATCCGGGACGAAAACGGGGGTCGGGGCCGAAGCCCCGTGTGAGAAAAGTGCCCTGGACTCGAGCTCTGGTCGAGGAGCAAGAGCCTCGAGTCGAGGGATATGCAGAAAGGATCAAAATCAGAATTTAAGCAGGAGTCTCGACTCGAGGCATGGCCCTTGAGTCGAGGGATGAGACAAAGGCAGTAGCCTCGACTCGAGACATGACCCTCGAGTCGAGGGAGGAGAATTTTGCAAGGACCTCGAGTCGAGGCATGACACTCGACTCGAGGGGGAAGATTTTCTAAATTTCGAATATTTAAAGGCTGAAGCAGAGCATGGCACAAAAATAAGTTCATAGTAGCAGTTAGTAGCGGTTTTGGGGCGATTTCTCAGGCCCCAAGCCAATTTCCATCTTAGAATAGAGTAGAAGTTAGATTTAGATGTAGATTTCCATTGATTGTTGCTAGATTAGCATTAGATTAGCATTTGATCTTGTAATTCATTCAATTCAAGCTTGTAATTCCTTTGGAGATTGTTGTTGAAGACTTAAGCATTCCTCTTTTTGTTGATTGAAGATCAATTGGTGATGTTTTTCCTCTTTTGTCTCTTTAATTTCTTAATTGTTGTGATTTGCTTAGTGTTTGATCAATTCTATCTTCTCCCCATTGGTATTGTCTGTGGTACCATGGGCTAACTCTCTTGTGCTTGGGTTAATTGAAATTGATGATGATTTGATTGATGATGCTATAATTGTTGATGATTGGAGATCAATTGAGTAGATTGCTTCCTAATTGTGATTCTTCATTGTGCTTTGTGTAAAATTGTCTCTTTTGATTAATGGTTGATCACCCTAGCAATAGGCGAGAGTTGAGCTAACGTGATTAGATGTTAATCGGGATTCAATTTTGCATAATTGTATGAATTGGGGATTTCTACATTGAGAGATGGGAAAGACTAAGAATACTCACATTAGGCATTGTGATTTTAATGGAGTGATTAATTTCATGATGGTTTATGCTTTCTATCTTAGTTGATTTGCAATTTGATTCAATTGTAGCTTGTTGATTGATGATTCATTGATGGATGTTAATCCTAGCACCTCTATCCTACCATTTATTGTTGTTTTGTCTTCGCATTTTAAGTGTTCGATCAATTGCTTGCTCCTTGTTGTTTTGTATTTTTGCTTGTGTTTTTGTTGTTTTTGTACCAAACCATTGTTGCAACTCTAGTCATTAATAACTTGTATTTCTAGGACCTCATATGCATACTTTTTCCCTTGGGTTCTATATTTTGTTGATTGGTCTTAATAACTCTTACCCTATACACTCCAATCATTTGCTCTCATCAAACCTTTCACCATATCAAAGGGACAATATAGATAGTTTATAAACACTTGTTCCTTTATTTTGTTCACCAACGGAACATGCTTTTTACTTTTATTAAGTAACGAAACAATTAAAATCTAGAAAAATCATATTACTGAACCAAAAAAATAAAGAAAGCACTAAAAAAGTCTGTTTGAATGAATTTATAAACTTATTTAAAACCGATTATAAGCTATTTAGGAGCTTATAAACTCTCTCGAAATGTTTGGTAAATTAAATTTAACAACCGTTTACTTTGAGGGTTATCCATGGATAACCCGGGATAAAAAATTATTTTGTGCTTTAAATGATTTTTTATCCCGGGTTATCCCTCAAAGTAAACGGGCCCTTATAAGCTTTAAAAATAAGCTCCTAACATCTTATAAGCTCAAAAAAAAAAAATTGGGTTTCCCAAATTATTTTTTTAAAATCATTTAATCTACACTTCAAAACAAATTTCACACACCTCTATCCCTACCTCTAACTCTACCACCCAAGCTCCACCCGCTCTCTACGCCCCCTTTCACACACCCTACCCCACACCACCTACCCCACCACCCCACCTCAACATAAAAAATAAAAATATAATTACTTTATATTAATATTATAGATAAAAATAAAATATTTTTTAAATTATTAAATAAGTTATAAATTTTATTGTCAAATAACTTATACACTACTTAAAAATTATTCCCTCCGTCCCAGAGAACCTTTCACACTTGACTTTTTCAACGGTTTTTGTGTGAAAGTTATTTCATAGTAATACGTTAACAAAAATTATTTTATATGAATGATATTCTAGTTAATAAGATAAACTAGCATATCATTCATATAAAATAACTTTTGTAAATGTATTACTATGAAATAATTCTCACATAAAAAACGTTGAAAAAGTCAGGTGTAAAAGGCTTTTTAGGACGGAGGGAGTACATTTTATAAACTTTTGAAACAACTTATAATATATTCAACATAGCCTAATAGTACAAACAAATGGTGAATGTTAAGATTGCTTTATTGGTTCAAAGCCGACATAAATTCTACGAATATTACAATGTTCTCTACATTGCAGCAGGACCACAATAAAAATACAGTGAGATAGAGAGTCAGATTTGGAAAACATGCAGAGATTCAAAAAGAACATATAGAGAGAGATTTGGGACAAATTTAGATCAACTTTTCAGGTTTCCAAAGAATCTAGAAAGCGGCAAAGGTCCATCAGCCTCTTCTTTTCCATTGCTTGATCTAGAACGATGCTTTTTTTCTTTCTTACTTCTCTTCAACCTTGACTTTGATCGTTTTGATTCTCTGTCATCATCATCGCTGCTTGATGTTTCTGATGCGGAGGAGCTTGAACTAGAATCTAAATTAGATCGCCTTGAACGCTGAGATTAAGCTCCGAAAGTTGAGTTAATTAGCACATTATGAGTATGCACTGCATTTAACATGAAGGAAATCAACTTGCTCTTGTCTCTACCATATTACTGAGTCTGAGTATGTATCAATTAAGGCGAGTATATCATTAATCCTTGGGTAACATAATGAGAATTAAGACAGGCTGAGGTGCATGGGAGCTTTACAAAAAATGCAAGCTTTTCAACAACCATAGATGATCATTTACAATTCCCAAAGTTTTAAACTAAGCCAGAGCAAACACCTAATAAAATAAAAATAATTGTTCAACATACGGGTAAGGCAGGGATTGATGCATTATCCCCTTTATACTATGTCACCCATTTGCTTGGTGGTATGATAATTGATGGGTAGGTTAGCACTGGTTAAACACAGTTGAATTTTAACCAAAATATTATCAAATTAGTAAAAATACAGATAGCATATCTAAATAGTAAGTACTTTATGCACCTTTCGCTTCTTGGTCCTGTGTCTCTTTGAATCTTTCTCCTTCTTGTCTACAAAACACAGGCAATAACATGAAAATCTACTACTTTACTGGAGTGATGAAAAACCGGAATCGCCGAAACCATTACCCTTTTTTCGGCTGGATTTGCTGCGGGAGTGATTTTGTCCATGTGCAAGTTTACGTGATCTTTCAGCATCCAGCTGAGCCCTGTACTCTTTCATCATCCTATCTTTATCCGCTTCCAACTCTCCCTTTCTCATTTCTTCCTCCTAGCAAGTTCACCATTAGAGTTTGACAAAGGTGCTACCACAAAATAAGTAAAAAGCTTCAACCTCATGGATAGTAGATACAATACAACTAGTAACATGGAACTCTGTTTATTCAAATAATGTAAAAGGTATTTAATTGACGGAAAATATTCAAGGAGCCTTGGAGTAGGCCACAAATTGTGTCAGGATAAGGATTGAGAATATTATAAAGACAAAAAATGTAAGGAACAAGAAAGTAGCCTCAGAAATCACCTTTTGCTTCTTTTTGTACTCCTCCCAAGTAACAGTGTGAGAAGTCTTGAGACTTGCCAAACGAGCTGCATGCCACTCTGGCGAATGAAATGAACCATCCACCTGCGACTGTCCTCATCAGAAGAAGCACAGGCCAGATACATACAAATGCAAAAGAAAAACAAAACGAATAACAAAAACTTACGCCATTCAAAAATCAAATACCTTGGTAAATAAACCAGACAAATCATCCGTGGACGCATTAATAAGCAATAAGTTTACACAAAATTATTTCTTCACCAATAGAAAACTATATGCTTATGAAATGAAGATAAGGATCCTCAAAAGTAACATACTGCAGTAATATTAAGAGGTAATGGTCTCTTTGTTCTTGAAAGATAGCAGATTTCCCTTCTGAAAACATTACAATAGGTCTTTACCACCAGATTTCACCACTTTCGCACCTTTACACTCTACAAAAGTAACTTAAAAGCATTTTATCCCCTAAACTTACATTTATTATATAGCATAGAAAAAAACATGGCCTTCAAAGATCAAATTCAGAAATGTCATCAGATACCATCAAGCATCTTCACACCCCACCCCCCACACACACACACAAACTGAGCTCAGCCTTACAGAGCATTTTACTTTGACCTTTTCTTAATCCCCTAATCTACAAAATTACTCGTTATATCACAAAATTAAATCTTCTACGATCAACTCATACGCATTGCATTAAGGTAAAAACCTGAACTTAAACAGACATCATTCACATGAATCAAATATTTTTTATTCAACATAGTTGGGCATCTGAGCAAGGGCACGATAGCTTTTTTTCCTTTTTAATAAAAATTTCAACACTTGGAAATTAGGTTAACATCCTCCTCTTCACAACACCATGTACACACTCTCCTAAAGATGGTTGGTCGATTGTCCAATAGCTTTTATAACTCCAGAATAGTATAATTTTTCCGATGAAAAACCCCATATTCGAGAAAGATCGAAGAGCCCTAAATTCAAGCTCCATGAGGAAACACCAGAAAGTAAATTTTCAACTAACAATTCTGTTTCCAGTATTATTTTGTGAAATCTACGAACACTAATTATTTCCATCATAACTCCTCTAGACTAAAATCTACAGATTCATGAATTACATTTCAATTTTCGCTAAATTATGCATCCGCATAAACTTATTTACATAAATCAAACATTAAAAGCGAAAAAGCGTAATAAATACACAGTATGAAAAGGTACGAACCATGCCATCTTCAACCTCATCCGGCGCCGCCGAGCTCGAGCCGACCCGAGCTCTTTGCATCGCTTTGTACGCTTGATTTTTCCCCATTCTACTAATTATCTTAATTAACTAACCTAAAAATTATCAAAATCCTAAAAAGGGGACGAATTTCGAGAGGAGAACCACACCAAAATGGAAATGATAAAATCTGAGAATAAATTGATGATTGTATGAATTTATGTTGAGTTGTTACTGCAGAAGAATATGAAGGTTTTATTGTGCGGGTTTGTGAGAGAGAACAAGGTTTGGATTTGGGGCCACTTTAACATTATTATCTGAAATTGAACCTATATATCGAGAGTTAGTCTCTTATGAAATATTTTTCTGTGAAATATTAGTTATAAAATATATATTCACAATTTCGCGGATCAATTAACAAAAGAAATAATTACAACCTAATACACGGTTCCTAGATTTAATTCATCCAAGTGCAAAAAAAAAAATCGGGGGGCCCACCATATCACATTCATTCCCAGATTTACCCTTCTAGCACCATCTCACGCGCTCCCTCTCTCTCTCCAAGCTTCAGCACACGTTCTCTTCTCTCTCTTTCTCACGCACGACCTCAACTCTCTCTCTCTCACTGCTACAGTTTCTCTCTCCGCCGGAATTAAATGCGGCTGAAGAAACCCTAGAATGCCGCCCCATCATCAGTCTACGGTCTATCTCTCTCTCACTTTAATTTTCAAATTTTCAAATTTTCCCTTCTTTTGTATAATGTTTCTTCCTCAGCGTATTTTTTTTCCGCCGTTCTTTGGCAGCCATCCCTTCCTGGAAATTTTTGAAGAATCAACTCTTTTTAAGTGTTTTTTTAGTATCCCATTGTTGTTTTTTCCTTTATTCTAACAATTTCGATTCCATTGCTAAGTTTCTTATTATGAGTGATCCACACATCACAATTTTTGTTTCAAACTTCAATGGCGTAATGAAACTTATATCACTTAGTAATACTCTTACATTCTTCCATCTCACAAACAAGATTATTAGTCAGTGGCCAGAGTTGAGGAAAGGTGAGTTTTCTCTCTCATGCTCTGTTGGCAATTTGAAAAATTGTTTATTGGAATCATTTGAGGATGTTGTTAACGTACATTATATATCCAAGGCCTGTTCTTCAAATGTTGTTGATGTTGAGATATCTTTTACCCCCATTAATATAGTTGATCGTTTGTTTTGGAGAATAATGATAATGGTTGTTGCACGTTTGATAAAGAAATTTGTGAGATCGCTAATCCGGATAATCGTTTCTAGTGTCTCATCCTCTCGTTCTGAAGAGTTTTTTTCGTTTTAAAACAGTGTCCCTTTCTTTGATTTAAGCCCTCCCCTTAGTAAGTCTAGTTATCTATCTGATGGTTGGGTTGATTTAATGAAGGGTGGTATTGGTACCGTATTCCCTGGTGGTGCAGTAGAATTTAGGGAGTCCTTGATCAAGTATGCAACACGTTTGGGGTTCTTGTATAAGTATGTTAGAAATACTGATAAGTATATATCTGTTGTTTGCTATCAATCAAGGTCTTTCGGTGGTTCTTGTGATTGGTTTATTAGGGCAAAAAAGAACAAATTAGGAGGAGATTTTGTTATTTATAAGGCTTCACTTATTCATAATTGTTTGTCAAATGTGGTGAACAACAAGTCCAAACGCTTTGCTCCTAAATTAATTGGCAAGCTTACAATGCAAGATGTGAAGAGTAAGCCAACAATGCGTGCTTCTGAGTTAGTAAATATGGTTCGCATTAATTATGGTATACAAGTACCATATCACAAAGCTTGGCGTGCAGCTGAAATAGCCAATGATACAATATTTGGTAGTTTTGATAAATCATATGACGATCTTAGATGGTATGTAGAAGCTGTGCATAGAACAAATCCTGGAAGCGTGGCTTTTATCGAGCATGATCAGTTTACTAATTGCTTTGAAAGGATATTCATCTCTTTCAAAGCTTGCATTGATGGATTCCAATCATGTCTGCCCATGCTATTCCTCGATGGAACTTTCCTCAAGGGTCGGGCTAAGGGAATTTTGTTGACAGCCACTGCCAAAGATGGTAACAATGGTACAGCTTTTAATACCTTTTTCCAACTATTATGTATTCTTTATTTATTGTTCTGATCCTTCTCTATTGTTCACTTGTGCAAAATTAAATTATGCACAATTGTTATAGATTTTGCACAGCTAAGGAAATATATTGCACAATCATGAGATATATTGCACAATATATTTTTATTTTTGCACAGTAATTATTTCTGTTTCCTTTTTATCCCAGGTCTTTTCCCAGTGGCATTTGCAATTGTCTCTGCAGAAAACACAGCCAATTGGACTTGGTTTGTGCAGAATCTCAAATATTTTATCACACATAAGAAGCAAATCTTGTACATATCCGACAGACATCTTGGAATACTCGCTGCCTTTAAGACTGTCTTTGAAGAACCAGTCCATTTTTTCTGTTTGTACCATTTGTTAACAAATCTCAGGGGCCGGTTTTCTTCTGGTTGGTCCAACACTCAGCGGGCTGATCTCGTTGACCTCTTTAAAGCATGTGCATATGCTCCCACACCCCGTTTGTTCCATGAGAATGTTGATCGTTTTGTTAAGGTTGGTGGTAAAATTGCGGAAGAGTTTATTGCACAATTACCTGTAGAGAATTGGGTTGTTGCATTCTCTCCTAACATTATCCGTTATGGAGAGATGACCTCAAATGCAGCGGAGTCTTTAAATAATTGGTTACTTGAAGCACGATGTTTACCCGTCACCAAGTTGTGTGATTGGATACGTTCCAATATCGGAAGGTGGTTTGTTGAACGTAGAAAAGAGTCTCAAAAGTGGAGCTCACCACTGGTTCCTCAAAAGGATTCTCAGTGGAGCATATTATGTGAGGTTGGTATGTCATGGACTGTAAACAAATGTCCCGGTGGTGATTTTGAAGTTTTATCCGATATTTCCTGCACTGTTGACCTCACCAAAAGACAGTGCTCTTGTTATATGTGGCAAACAATAGGTTTTCCATGTGCACATGCTGCTGCTGTTATCCAAAAATATTACACCAGTATATATACTCACATAGATGAAAGCTATTTCACTGAAAGTTATCAGCAAACCTACAAGTCACATATCCACCCCGTTCCTCAAACACTTCGCTTTGAATGCCTTGATAATGACAAGACTACGAAGATTCTTCCTCCACAACTAAAACGCCAACCTGGAAGGCCCAAAAAGTCCAGAATCACTTCATATGGAGAGTTTCCAAAGAAGAAAGTAAGACCCTCCACCCAATCATCAAGTAAACTGTAGTATTTTTTTCAGTTTTATTTGCCCTTTTTGACATCTAATTATGAAATTAGTATTAGTGGGCACTTTTGAACTTATAGTTTTGTGCATTATATTTGTACGTCATTACGTGATTCTGAATATGTAATGGATTAGATGTTGCTGTTAATTTCTGGATATTTGTACATCATTAAGTGATTCTGGATATTTAATGGATTAGATGTTGGTGTTAATTTTTGGATATTTAATGCATTACTTTTGTGCATATGGAATATGGTTCCAGATTTTGTATGTTTCAGTTTGCTGTTAATTTCGTATATAATTTCAGTCACACTGATAAGATTAATTTTTTGTAGTGTTCTGTATTCCTATTTTATAATTTATTCCAGGAACAATTCAAAGCCAATCTATACTAAAAAAAGAGCATATTAAGACAATTGCAATATATAAACATATAGTAAACTTATAGGCTTATTCCCAATCCTCAAACCAAATTTCAAAGAAAAACCCTTGTTATAATCAAACATACTACAGTAACAATAAATATTGTGACTAGATTGTCAATAAGCAAAGTTCCCAGATTTATCTGATATGCCCTTTGTATGTTTCTTTCTTGAACTGGAACATGTATTCGTTCTACTCTTCTAACACTGGACACTTCTTCCATATCATTTTCACTTGAATACCACTCTATTGGACTACACTAATGAGACCAACCATGCTGTGAACAATTATAATACAACCTACCAGGATTATTTCTTGTTTCTGACACTCTAATTGTGGTTGGCAATCTGCATGTTGTGCAATATGATCTTGAGTAACGTGGATAATTTGTAGTTGTGTTTTGAGACATGATTCATTTCCAAGAAGCAGTCTGTGTAAACTCTAATTTGTAGTTGGTTTGAGGATTGTGAAGAAGCAATATATTTATAAATAACAAGAAGGAGATTTATACATCAACGGTCATATTGTAACGGTAATATTCAAATTGTATGTTTCTCTGCATTTTTCATATACAAGGGTTTATTGGGCCTTTAAATTTTGTTGTTATTAATTGGTATTTTTCAATTCTGGGCCTTATATTTTTTTGTGATTTGGTCCTGTGCAAAATATCAAATTTACTTTCTTCAGTTTTTCGTTTTGTTTTGGGCTTTTACATATTATTCAGTTTCTTTGTATATATTGTCATCGAGTCCATACGATTAAATTAGATTGATGTATTAAACGATTTTTTTTATTTTAGATTGTGCAAAATTTAAATCACCTTTTATAGTGTTCAAAGTTACTGTTGGTATTATGATTGTGCAAATTTTTAGTGAACTTTTATATTGTTCAATAATTATTTTTAAACCTATTCACTAGAATTGTTAATTATATTTCTTAAAAAAACATATTTCTCTAGGGATTATTCGAACCTTAATGGTGGATTATTTTTTTACATAAATTGCTTTGGGCCTGTGCAAATAAAGGGTTGTATTTTTTTTTATTGGGCCTGTGCAAATAAAATTATAATCTGACTGTTTAAAAAGAATTTCAGAAGACAATTTTTATCGAATTAATATTTGATTTGGTGGAAGTTGAACGGTTTCCAATCTTCAAAAGACACGTTTTATCGATCCAACACAAACGTTTTGTCATGCATTTATATAACTCTGCAGGTAATGATTTCCCCGCATCCATTTTTTCTTTCAAACTCTGTCAATTCCTCATTCTTCTCTCCCACATTATCTTCTTCTGCAAAATGGTATGTTCATCGTTTCTTAAAAATTCTTCCTTTTTTCATTCTCATCTTTCGAAATATTTTTTAATACTTTTTTTTGTCTCTTATTAGGGAAACTCTAAAATGATGGAAATGATGGACATAATTGATAAGAACAACCAGAAGTTGGTGGAGGTGGCAAAAAAAACTAAGGTTTGTCTTTCATTTTAGGGTCATAATCAGTCCATTTCTTCATATTTTGTTTTTTTTACTTTCCAGACTTTTTAGTTACCCATATTTTTTATATCATATTTTTTCAGAGGGAGAAGGTGCTAATGGAGTTGGCAAATCAACAAAAGCAGGTTTTGCTTGACAAGATACATGCATCTATGGGCAAGGTTATTGCTCTTAGTTTTGATCTGGAGAAAGCTGAGACCCCTGAAGAGTTGATGCGGTGCAAGGTACTTCAGGATGTTGCGTATGAAGATTACCTCTATTTTGAGGACAAATACAAAGAACAACTCATGTCTCGTTCCCCTATTCCGTATTAACTCTCTTTTTATTTTTGCTATGAACTCGTTTTTTTTTTTTTTTTTGATGTTTAATATATTTTAGACTTTTGGTACTTTTTATATTATTTATGACGTAATATTTGCTTTAATGTATTTTTCATTTTCTGTATTTTAATGTGGTTTGCATTTAGTTTATATGCTTGGTTTGTCTAACACGCATATCAAGTTATTTAATCATAACCTGCAACAATACACCACATCAAGGTCAATAAGTATTTTTTTTTATCTTAAAATGCAGTGTGTCTCTTCATGTCTTTTTTTACATTTATGTACTTTTTTTTTTTTTTTGCGAACCATTTTTTGTTTTCATGTTAAAAGTATAGAAGTACATTATTGGTTTTAGTTCTATATATATAGCATGTTTTATTCGTATATGCTCTACTAGGCATGCAGTATATATTGTTTCTTAACATTACTCTTTTCTGCAAAATTCTTGATTTATAACAAACATTTATTATTTTTTTACAATAATTGTTTTTTGTTAATGAATGTTTATACACGTAAATCAATATTTGAAATCATAACATGCACTGTTGAAAATTCTTGCACATTAACTCTATTTATTGCACATCGGAAATTGTTTTTCATTATTCACTCTTTGTTTCTGTCTTATCAAATTTTACTAATATTTCAATATTGCATAATAAAATATTTTATTTGCACAACAACATGCACTGTTGAAAAACAATACTTTATTATGTTGAAATCATAATTTTGCACATAACCATTAGCAATTTTTGCACAACTATTTCAATATTGCACAAAAAAATAATTTTTTTTGCACAGATATCTAAAAAACTGCACATTTTTCACTAAATCTATTAAAATACTTAAAACACCCGACCGAAGCATACAATCTGTACTACTTTTGCCATTATAAGTTATAACAAACGTTCATTATTCTTGATTTAGTCCAATAAAAATTTGAAAACATAACATGCACTGTTACATTATTATTCTTTCTTGCACATTTTACTAAGATTTCCTTTTTCCACTCACTGACATTCAATAATTAATAATTTTGCACTTAACGACACCCAAGTGCTGCACAAAATATTTTCATAAATAATTTTTACTAATATTTCCTTTTTCCACTCCCTGTTATTCATCAAAATTTAGAAATTCTTCCATAAATAATAATAGGAAATAACAAAATTCGCGAGTTTGCACAACTATTTCAATATTGCACAATAAAATGTTTCAATATTGCACAATTTTTTCAATATTGCACAGCTATTAAAAAAATTGCACATCTTGCACTAAATCTATTAAAGTACTTAAACACCCAAAGACTTTAAAATTGCACAAACACACGAATAAAGCATGGACATAAAAAAGTTTTGTTTACATAAGTTATGTAAATGTAACCATTCATAACCCACAAAAGTTACCCAAAAGTCGAGTAACAAATTAAGTTTCACAAAAGTTACCCAAAAGTCGAGTAACAAATTAAGTTTTTTCACCTAAATACTTAAGCAAACATTCAGTTAAACGATTCATCCAAATATAACACTGTTTTCATCAAGGAATAACTTCACCATTTTTTATCTGTAATTGCCAGCTGATGCATTACTGAACTCTCCCTTTCTACTGCTTTTCTGTGACACAAATGTCTCTATATAGTTGCATACTATAACCCCGCAATCAACTGAATCTGCAGCCTGTTGCAAGCTTTCTTCTGAAACTGGTTCTATCAACTTCTTTCTAAGGAATGGATGCGCAGGTCTATATTTTGAAAATACTTCACGCAATTTCTGATTCACATATTTTACCTGTTACAATTAATTTAACATTATTACTTCATAAATTAAATTTTTATATAAATAATGACTAAAACCAAATCATTTAATTAAGACAAGTATTATTTACCACAATCATAGATTGCGACAAATGATGATCGACACCTCCTCGACGCCTTGGACGCATTGAGTTAAAAAACCTCCATTCATTTTTCCGCATGTTCAGTTTCAAAAGTGTCCAATGGTCTCCCAGTCCTCTTGCCGGACTATTTGATGCTCCAGCTAGTATAGGAAATAACAAACACTCCATATCCATCGCTTTCTCAAGAACTTTGTCAATCAAGTTCACTAATGACCCTTTTGGTTTCTTTGAATTTGACTTAATCAAGGACTACATTTACAAATTATGTATAAGCAATGAAACGCATATTTCCATCTGTAATAATAATATTAAAATATATATGTAAATTATTAAACTAACCCAACAGTGGCTTGTGAAAACCAAAACATATTTTGCTCCTGGCTTCTCTTGGTCGTACTACAGATGCATTATCTCTGACCATGAATCAATTACCTTGTTGACAATAAATCAGATGCATTCTCATTATTTATTAAAGGAAATAATGTTAATTGTTATATTCATATTTAGTAATAAATTTATACCTGACTTGAAATTCTGTCATGGTGCATGATAGCAACCAAATCTCTAACAGTTACTTGAGAGAATGCATTCAGTCCTACCCATACCTCAGCCCTGCACATGCAAAACATCTATGTCATTCAAGTTTGTTTAATACATAAAAAATGAGTAATCTCTATAATACAAAGAATATAAATTACTCATCACCATCGTGATCAACCAGGTAATGTATCTGTTCCTTTATGCTGTTTTCTGTCTTCTTTACAGCCATACAGTTTTCATCCAGTTTGAATCTCTTTTTCTGCATTGGCCTCTCCATGTTTATTTCATTTTCATAATTATATTTTTCTGCATCCTCAGCCAATAGAATAAGCTCCTGTGTACTTGGCTGGGGTGTAAAGACAACTTGTTTCCTACCTTCCTTCTCTGTTCTAACTTTAACTCTACGTATCATTGTGCTTGGCGAAGGATAACTTTTGACCTGTTTCCCCTTTTCCAATGGTGTTCTCTCCTGTCCTCCATTCCCATCAGAATTAGCTTTACTATTAGACAAAACTAAAACTTCCTTTCGCAGCTTCTCAATCTCATTTTGTGCAATGTGTAATTTCTCTACTGCATCCAAATGGGCCAAGTTCATTGGATTTTCATATAATTGTGTAGTTGTAGGTACCGATGCTTCTTCCAATCTTGTCTTCAATTCCGTGTTTGCGTTTATCAGCCTTAAAATTTCTTCTTCATATTTCAATTTCAAATTCCTCTTATCATTTTCTAGCCTCTCAATCTCCTCCGCCATTCTATCAATAACTGAATCTAATTGCTCATCTTCAAATGCTCTGTCATCTTCCTTCGTTCCTTGTACTTTAATTTCGTAGAAACTACCGTCATCCTCAGCCTTCAACTCCTCATTCACATTTATCTGTGTCTTATCCTCTCCATTCAACTCCTCAGGGGCATTACCTTCTGTTTTTTCCTCATCATTCAACTCTTCTAGGACATTTCTGACAGTTTTAGTTGGAGATATCTCACAGGCAAAATCTTGTGTAAGATTAAGACTGAATGAAAATGTTTTATCTTCAACATTCCCACATCTTTCTTCTCCATTCAAATTCATCCTTTCATCTTTTTTTGTTGAAACCCTATCATCAGATCCTCCACCATCAACAAACTTCAAAGTAGAATCTTCCATCTCCATCAACGTTGAGTTTTTGTTGGAAATATCATCTTCCCTTGTATTCACAACATCAGCAGGATTTCTCAATTCATCTGTTGGAACATCGCAGGTTGCCTCAACATACTCGTCTTCACTTGATTCTTCAACAACACCATCTTCACGTCCAACGTGATCACCATCAGTATCCATGCAATCATCTTTCTCTTTAAAATCATATGTTTCATCGTATTTTGTTTCCTCTTCATAAACACCCTTTCTGTAATGTGACAACACACCTATAATCTGTTGCTCAATCTTTGTTGCTTTCAACATAACCCGTACATCCTGAAACAAAGACATAAATTAATAATAACTTACACATTAATACATGAACAATATAACTTCCTCTTACATGATCTTTTTTCGACAGCTTCAAACGATGAATACTCTTGTGAATCTGATTCATGTCCCAGTTTGAAAAACGAGGGAATAATGCCTCATGTATCCTCTGAAATAAGTATGTGTGATCACACAACCAATACTGCAAATCAAATAATTTGAATTATACAAACTGATTTTATATTTTAGACAATTAAAATTGATATTTTTCATAAATATATTACTCTCTTACAGGAAGTATAATTGCACAACCACCAGCTTTCATTTTTTTGCTTCCAAGCAATTGATTCTTGAACATATCAACAATGTACGTGCTCCAGTCGTAATTGCATATTTTTCCTAGATCTTCCACGTAAACAGATAAGTGGAAAGAACATGATCCATTTTGAAATGGAGACAGGACACAAGCCATAAGATAACAGTGCACTAGCCTAGCAACATCTTCTACATCCTCAGTCTCATCACTACCAATTAGTGTCTTTATTTTCTGGAATAAAACTGCTCTGTACATCACAAATGCACATTATGTACTCTCAATCTCTCTTTTAAAATACCTTCTTATCCAAGTTGTAACTCTATATTCATCCCATTTAATCTCTATCATCTCAGTCCCTCCAGTAATCCCAAATATTAGTTCTGCATCCCTATTCAACAATGGTATTTCCTCACCTCTAATAACAAAACACTTGCTGTCAAAATCAAATGTACCAACTATCTGTCTTATATCCTCTTCGAATTTGTGACATTTTTTCATCAATTTCTCATGTTCCTTAGTATATATGGCATCAAACAACAACCAGTAAGGTGTTAACTTCAATATGCTAATATGTTCATCCCTAAACTCAAGACTGTTCAATTCTTTAACTGCAGTTCGTAGATTTGATCTATGATACGTCTCGTTTTTAACCACTTTGACATTACCTAAATAAAAAAATTCCAGACAAAATAATTTTAGTCAATAACATTTTAAATTTGGATATTGCTAAACAATATCAAAATATTGCACACTCTTTGAAACCTTTGCACAACCACACAAGTTATTGAACAGCACTCGTATAATTGCACAGTAATATCAAAATATTGCACAGTCACAGAACTTTTTGCATAACCATTGCACGTTTTGCACTAAACTATTTAACTTTGCACAACCAAAATATACTTGCACAAACACAGATACAGTTTCAAAGAGAACATCACCAAAGCAATTTCTGGCCTTGATGACCTTTCCCCTTTTCACTTGCGGGCTATCTGAACTGCATTCCGATGAGGTATCATAAATAATCTTCTTCGACATTTCCTTTTTTTTCCCCCTTTTTACATCTGTAAATTGTAACAGAAACAACCAAATTATTTCAAAATGAATAATATAAAGAGAAGATATGAAAATACTCTGTATACCTTCAGATTCCGAACTACTGGTCTTTTTGTGATGTTTGTTCCTCCGGCGACGGATTCGTTCCACAATAACGGTATCACTATCAGTTTCTTAAGTAAAACAATAAAAACTTGTGAGACTGCATAAATTTGCACAACACATACATTTAATGTAAATGAATTAGAACTGAATTTTTCTCATTGTACTCCCTAAAAAACCTGTTTCCGTAGAACTATACACATATCTCACTACTCTTTTTCCTGATAAAATCAATAAACATCAAAAAATTAGTTTTGCACAATTCATTTTGTACAATATAAACACTATCAAAGCTATCAAACCTTTCTTTTTGCTCGGTATATCTACCAAATTTCTGCTACGTAAACCTTCAGAACACAAAACAAATTCAAAATCAGTTTTTATTAATAAATTCTTCAAAAAATTAGGAAAAAAATACTTACCTCTCTTTTCTTTTACTCTCTCTTCAACATACTTCCTTTTTCTGTTTCCGATGTCACTATCTTCTGTTTCTCCTTCATCATCATACAATTTCTTTCGCCTACCACGTACCATATCTGCCTCTGAATAAATCTTCAAAAAAAATAAAAAAGATAAGTAAGCAACCAAATACAAGATAGAAATAGAAATCCCTTTCTCCTACCATGTACTTGTTTTCGATTCTTCAATAAAATGGCTCTCAGAACTGCTTCAGTTGTTTTTGAATTTGATTAATTGAAATGTGAAATGAAATTATAGCGCCATTTTTACCAATTTTTTAAGCTAAAAAAATCCCTTTCTCCGTACAGTAACTTTTCAGATCCCTCAGTGCATTAAATGCACTCAATTTTGGCTGCAATATGGGACGCTTGGGCCAGGGTTATTCTCGTCAAATTGGCCCCTTTTTGTGTACCAATTTGTAAGGTTTTACTGTAGCACAACTTATATGTAATAACTAATAATTTTTTGCACCTATATGTTATGGGCCCTTAACAAAATGGGTTAAAATATGAATAAAGCGCAGATTAGGGTGCAGAACAGCGACAAAGAAATAGAAACACAGAAACGCCGAAAAAAAATCGCGACAGAATGCGTTAGAAGGCGATTTAACATAGAACTCCGGCAAAAACAATAGTGAAATTTATCAACGATGTTAAATTGAAGAGAAACAGACAAAGATACAGATAAAAAAGAGAAGATATGGATGATTTTTTAAAAAAATTGTCAAATAATTGTTACAGATCTGATCAAAACAATAACAAAGTTTATCAACAACATCAAATTGATGTGTGCTGCTGTCTGAATCATCTTAGTTATTAGTTACTTGTTTTTCTAAAAAAAACTGGAATTAATATTGCAACTATTATCCTGTTTCTGATTTTTTAATATAGTAACACATCTTTCTCTATACAGTAACACATTTATGTTCATATAGTAACACTTTTTTTTTCATATAATAACACATCTTTCTCTATATAGTAACACATTTGTGGTCATATAGTAACACTCGCGCAAAGGCAGAAATAAAATTCCATTCTCAGGTGTGTTACTATAAGATTAAAACATGTGTCACCGTAAGGACAAGTACGTGTTACTAGTCCTAAAAAGAATAAAATATTTATCCATTTGTTCTACTGATTTTGTTTATTAGTAACACATTTTTCTTCATACAATAACACATGTTTGATCTTATAGTAAAACACCTGAAATTGAGTTTTAATTTTTATTTTTGCACGAGTTTAGTACACATATTTATCCTTACAATAACACATATTTACCTCAAATCTTATACGTGAGATCAAATAGACCCATTAACTTTTTCTTAGCACATTTAAATCATTTCTTTTTAATATTGATATCAAATTAGCCCTCATCTTAATAAAATCACACTCTATTAATGAAAATAAAGTTGTCGAAGATTAAAGACTTATTTGATCCACACATATAAGATTAGAGATTTATTTGACCATTTTTTCATTTTTATTTTTGCATTTGGACGATTATTATTAGACAAATACATATTATTTGTTTTACAGTAACACCTATTTATCGTTAAAGTAATACATGTTTAACTTAATAGTAACACTCCTGGGAGCACGTGGGGGCGAATTTTTTATTTAATTTTTTTGCGCGCGAGTTTTTCTGGAAATATCCATTGAGCCCGACCCGACCCGACTAGGATCCGCGAATTTCATTAAATGGGTTATTTCACGGTACAATATTTCATATAAGAGTTTGTCATATACTGATATACATATATATATATATATATATATATATATACACACTAGATGAGACCCCGCGTATTACGCGATATGTTCGTTAAATAAATTTTATACTATAATGTATTACTACCTCCGTCCCAATAAACCTTTCACACTTGACTTTTTCAACGGTTTTTGTGTGAGAATTATTTCATAGTAATACATTTACAAAAGTTATTTTATATGAATGATATGCTAGTTGATCTTATTAACTAGCATATCATTCATATAAAATAACTTTTCTTAACGTATTACTATGAAATAACTCTCACACAAAAACCGTTGAAAAAGTCAAGTGTGAAAGGTTTATTGGGACGGAGGGAGTACTATATTATGTTTTCCATCAAGTAATAATATATGTATAAAATTTTGTATAATTATAATATTAAATTTAAGTAATGGTAATATTAATGGTATAATAATTCATTCTAAGTATTATAATTATTATAATTATATGAAAATCTACTATTAATTTTGTTTCAAATTTATTTTACAGTTAATAAAAAAGGATAATTAATAGAAAAAAAATTATATAATTGACGTATATATATTAGAATAATATATATCGTAAATAAATATCATATATGATTATATTCAGTTTTTTAATAATACTAATATATATATATATATGTATATGTATATTTATTAGGATGAAATAAAGTAAATTAATTGAGTCGATCATTTTTTAATAATTTACTCAATATGTTAATATTATTGTATAAGTGACTAATTATACATTGACTCATAATCGTATTAATATACAAAACTCTTTATATTCTTTACTCCTAATTAAATACATAAATTATTTTTTAAATTAATGACACATCATCTAAACTCACTAAAAATATACTGTTAAATATTTTAAACTTCATATTAATATATAATTGGATACACTTGTTCGAAATACTCACAATTAATGTTTCAAAAATATTGGATTATCTCAGTAAAATATTTAATTGGAGTAGTACACTTTATAGACAAGAGTTAAAGGAAAAAGTTTTCAAAATCAATAAATATGCATGAATTAGTTTAATTGGTAAGTATTATAATCACTATATGAAAGGTGATGGGTTCAAACTCTTGTAAATATTTTTTTTTAATATAAAGAAAATTGACACATAAGCAAGACTCACCATAATCGACACCTCACAACAAAATGACACGTGGCAGTGAAAACACAAAAAATTGACACATAAGCAAAACTCACCACAAATTGACACCTAAAAAAAAACAAACTCCCTATTAGTATATAGGGGATATATATATATATATATAATATTATTAATTATGTGGATAGAAAAAATTCATTAAAGAAAAAATCACTCGATGTCACGTGAACTCTTTTTTTTCGTGTATCATTTATATATATATACATATATACACATACTATTACTGTTATTCATATTCATTATCAGTGTTTAAAAAAATTAAATTTTTAAACAATGATAATATGTATGAATAACAAGACAAATTCTTGTATAAAATATTTCACGAATCTAGTATCCGTGAAATAACTCATATATAAAAAAATTCGTGGATTCTAGGCGGAACGGGTCGGGTCCAGTGGATATTTTAAAAAAAAAAACTCGCTCAAATTTCTCTCTCAGTTGCTTCCAGTGATGTTAATATTAGGTTAATCACATATTACTGTAACAATAAATATGTGTTACTGTAACATAAATAATACATATTTATCTAAAATACTCGCTCAAATGCAAAATAAAAATAAAAAAATGGTCAATTCAGTCTCAAATCTTATATGTGTGAATCAAATAGGTATCTAATTTTTTACAATTATATTTTCACTAATAAAGGGTGATTCTATTAAGATGAAGGGATTTTTTTTATCTCAACATTAAAAAAAATATTTTAAATGTGTCAAGAAAAGATTCATGGGTCTATTTGATCCCCACGTATAAAATTTAAGATAAATGTGTGTTACTGTAAGAAAAATATGTGTACTAAACTTGCGCAAAGATAAAAATAAAAATCACTCTCAAGTTGTGTTAATATAATGTCAAACACGTGTTATGTATGGAGAAAAATATGTTACTGTATAAACAAAACAATATAACACATGGACAAATATTTTATTTTCATAAAAACTAATAACATGTACTTGCTCTTGCAGTAACACATATTTGTACTTACAGTAGCACATATTTGACCTTATAGTAACACACATTGGAGTATGATTATGTGTTACTATATGAATGCAAATGTATTATTATATGAAAAAAAAATGTATTACTATATTGACTTGGATGTATTTTTGTACAATTTTAGCACTCAAACACAAACCACAAGAGTATGGTATCAATGTAGCATGCAAATATATCGACCTAGTATTTATCGAACCTAAAGAACTAAGAGAATAGTGAGACTCAAAATGAAAACATTGGCATAGACATTATAGTTAGTTAACAGGATTTTTTACACTAAATGAAATAAACAATATTTTAAAACTACCAAACAAAGAGACAAGCAAATAAAGAATAAACTAACTTTGAATAAAAGTGCAAGTGAGAGAGATATGCTCGGGGTGTAATCCTTGTGAAATCAAATGGTGCTAAACAAGACAACATAACTTCTCATGTGCAATTTCAGTGGTGATAACTAAGGGCTGCCACTAAATAAATGAAGACCGATCCCTTTGAGGCTTGAGTGATCACTAGAGTTAACTAGCACCTAATTAACTACCAAAAGCTCTGACGTTCAACACGGTTACTAATCTCTACTCCTTCCCCCTCACTAGGTACCCAATTTTATTTTAAGAACCTAGTGTCTATTAATGGTGTTCTAAATTGTCTACCCCCTCTCAGTGCATGCAAACGATTAGAAAAATCCAATCAACAAAGCAAATCCCTCACCACAAGATTAATTTAAATACACCCAACTCTCATCGCAATACACACAATTTAATATATAAGCTAATAAAATCAACTAATCAATTGAGACATACACATTAATAGAAGCTAAACACCAAATCAATTACACAATCAAAACATAAACATAAACATCACACAATTATCCTTCACAATTTGTACACCCAAAGCATAAGAGGCTTAGCCCATGGCTAGTGAGACATATTGTTCCACTTTTTATCAACACACAAATTTAATTCCCGCAAGCGTATGGTTTTCAAATTATAGCGTGTTAAGTAAGGATATTGATCCACAAGGAAGGGGATTAGTGTAAGAGTAATGTGAAGAGGTTTAATTCTTTCTAGAGAATCAATTAAAAAGATGTTGCTAAATTAAACCTACAATTAACTAAATTCCACCAAGTGTCACCAATAAGAAATTTAGATAAAATAGCCATAACAATTAAACACAAGATTTAAACAAGCAATCGAGAGAGTGATTGGAGTGTATAGGGTAAGAGTTATTAAGACCAATCAACAAAAATATCGAACCCAAGGGAAAAAGTATGCACATGAGGTCCTAAAAATACAAGTTCTTAGTGACTAGAGTTACAACAATGGTTTGGTACAAAAACAACAAAACACAAGCAAGAATACAAAACAACAAGGAGCAAGCAATAGATCGAACACTTAGAATGCGATAACAAAAACAACAATAAATGGTGGGATAGAGGTGCTAGGATTAACATCCATCAATGAATCATCAATCAACAAGCTACAATTGAATCAAATTGCAAATCAACTAAGATAGAAAGCATAAACCATCATGAAATTAATCACTCCATTAAAATCACAATGCCTAATGTGAGTATCCTTAGTCTTTCCCATCTCTCAATGTAGAAATCCCCAATTCATACAATCATGCAAAATTGAAACTCGATTAACACCTAATCACGTTAGCTCAACTCTCGCCTATTGCTAGGGTGATTAACCATTAATCTAAAGAGATAATTTTACACAAAGCACAATTAAGAATCACAATTAGGAAACAAACTAATGTGAGTATCCTTAGTGCAACTAATCTCTCGATTCCGAAGCACCCAATCCACACATTCATACACAATTATCACCCGATTAATCCCGGATCACGTTAGCGCAACTCTCGTCTATAGCTAGGGTGATCAAACACTAATCTAAAGAGATAATTATGCATGAAGCACAAATGAGAATCACAATTAGTAAGCAATCTACTCAATTGATCTCCAATCATCAACAATTATAACATCATCAATCAAATCATCATCAATTTCAATTAACCCAAGCACAAGAGAGATTTAGCCCATGGTACCACAAATAATACCAATGGGAAGAAGATAGAATGGATCAAACACAAAGCAAATCACAACACTTAAGAAATTAAAGAGACAAAAGAGGAAAAACATCACCAAATGATCTTCAATTAACCAAAATAGGAATGCTTGAGTCTTCAACAACAATCTCCAAATGAATTACAAGCTTGAGTTGAATGAATTACAAGATTAAATGCTAATCTATGGCTAATCTACCAACAAACAATTGAAATCTACATCTAATTCTAACTTCTACTCTAATCTAAGGAAGAAATTGGCTTGGGGCCTGAGAAATCGCCCCAAAACCGCTACTAACTGCTACTATGAAAGATTATCCTGAATTGCCCTGCTTTTCCCCCTTTAAATACGAATTTTTGGAAAAACCTTCCCCTCGAGTCGAGGGTCAGGCCTCGACTCGAGGGTCAGGCCTCGACTCGAGGCCCTTGCCTTTGTCCCATCCCTCGACTCGAGGGTCATGCCTCGAGTCGAGGCTGCTGCCTTTTTCCAATTTTTGCCTTTCTCTGCACAGCCCTCGACTCGAGGCTCTTGCTCCTCGACCAGAGCTCGAGTCCAGGGCACTTTTCTCGCACGGGGCTTCAGCACCGACCCCTGTTTTCGTCCCGGATGTCCGTCTCTTCATTCTAAGCCTAATGGTACTCTCGGTTTGGCAAAATTCCACCGAATTACCTGCAAAATGGACGAAAAACATCAAAACCTCACAAATAATACTTTTTAGGCAAAAGAGTGATACTTTTCACATTTAGACACAAAAATTAACACTTTAACTCACTTCTTGCACTAAAATAAGCCCTAAAACATGTATCAATTCACTCCAATCATACCCCCAAACTTGAATTGTTGCTCGTCCTCGAGCAACGTAGAAACTAAGAACAAAGGAGTGAATTGATTGTAATTATGTCACATGGCACCATAGACAAAAAATAAGACAATCGAACTCATCAATGATCACTTGTATCAATGCAACTATCCACTAGCCATCAAGATGAATCATGCTCAAACAAATGCTCAATCAAATACTCAACACATTGCTCCTTCCCTGGAGTGTTTCACTCTTCACTCAAGTGTATCAAGGTATAAGGCACTCAATCATCAAATTCACAAATTTGCACACCATATGCTTGCCAATAGACTTAATCTCAATCAAAATCAATTATGATCAATCAAGAATCAAAGAGGTCTTTCTTCTAGGTTGTAATGTAGGCTCTTTGGAAAGGTGGGACGTTTTTGGATAAGAGTGACTAAGTAGTAGAGACTTGAATGAAAGCTAATCAATACAATGCACATCTCTTCACTTTTCATCAAGTAACACTCTTTCTTTAGAACTTCAATAATCAACCCACCATTCACGTGATCTTTCCCTTTTAAAGCTCACAAACTGAATTTTTCTTTCACTTCATGTTCACATTTTTTTTCACAATTCAACTTTTCACTAACTTTCTTTTCTTTTATGCTTCATCACTTAGCTCATCATCTTCCCACACTTAGCAATCAAATCACCATCATTAGCCAACATTCAAGCTCCACTAAATATAGGACAAGAAATGCTCATCAAAATAGGCTAAATGGTTCAATCTCACTTGGTTTGCCAAAGAATAAGGATAATGAGGCTCAACACGGCTCACTAAGGAAATCAAATGTATTTGGTAGGAAAATATTTGGCAAAGTAACTCATCATATCAAACATGGCCTCTTATCACTTTCAAGACATCACATAAAGATCAATATCAACAAGTCTAGTGGCAAGTTCTAGTATACAAATCATGAATGATGCACTCACAAAGGATTACTATTAACCGTATAAGATGTACGATTATTAAGGCACAAAAACTCACGGGTTTAACTTGAGCAATGAATCAAGTATCATCAATCACATTCATCCTTACACAATAAATCAAGAAACAAGCATCAAGCTACAAATCTACTGATGATCATATCAAAATCCCACTAGTCTTGCAATTCAACTCAAATGCACATGTACATAATCCCAAGCATACTCACTACCACATGAATGATACTAAAAAATATGTCAATGAATCCACTATTAAGCTCAAATCAATAAGTCTCAAAAGCCTAGGAATAAGGAATCCAAAGAAATCATCAAGGAATAATCATCAATAGACCATCAAACTCAATAAGATCAAGATAATAACCACCATCAAATCATCCAAAATTCCAAAACCAATCATCACAAATATCAAGTCAAGAGTACAAGCACCATCCAAAGTACAAAGGAAAACAAGAATATAAGAATCTAAAGATCAACAAGAGGGAATAAGGAATAGGGGATAGCCCTAGTAGTCGGACGGCGGCGGTGGAGGAGGGTAGTGTCCCTGCCCGAAGTTCCACTAGCTCATCTGCTGAAGGAGTGCATACATGTCATGCTGAGTCTTCAGAGACTCCTCCTGCATCCTCCGAGTCTCTTCATTAAATCTGCGGGACTCCTCAAGCATCCGGTACATCTCATCCTGCCGGGTCAGACTCTCTATATGCATCCTCTGACTGTCTGCCCACATCTCCTCATTCAAAACCCACGGCCTCTGAGATGAACTCCCCGCCTCGTACTCTCTACTCCTCATCTCGTCCTGCCAGTACATGTTAATCTCTGGCTGGTAATCCTCGTCCATCTGTACTGGCGGCTCCTCTTGCTCCGGCTCCTCATCATCCTCGTCTTCAGAATCATAATCTCCAATCTCTACCTCTGCTCCCTCTGCAGCTCCATCACCCTGATCATCATCAGAACCCGACTGCTGACCCCCATCTTCATCATCAACCTCTCTAAGCACATTCCCATGCTCTCTAGTGTAGGCGTCTATCGCCTCAGTATGACGCTGTGACCACATGCGCAAGTTGATAATCACAAATGCCTGAGATCCGAAAACTGTCGTCAACCTCTTATTAGGTAGAGGGAATCGGCCACCATGATGCTGCTGTAGGCACCACGTCCTATCGATGCGGTCTAGCGTCCTCATACGCCGCATGGTATCAAGAGTAAGGTCAGGGCCCTCCACTGCTCTGAGGTTATGCGTCGGGATCCCAAGATGCTCAGCGATCAATGTAATCATGCCACCGAAATTAATCTTCTTGAACTTCGTGCTAGTGGCTCTCTCAAATAAGTAGCAAAGGTAGGCAGCCGCATTAAATCTGACTCCATGGAGAAAGCACCAAATAACGTATAGCTCCTCGGATACCACGGCTCCTCCCTTCGATCTCGCGAATATGGTGCTCGCGAGAATCTTCTCAAGATATCGGATGACCGGGTTCCGGATATGTGTGCTCTTAGACTTCCCCGGAACAAAATCGGGCTGATTAGGAGCCCCAGAATCTGAAATCCTCCTCCAAAATTGCTTAGCATTATACTCCTTCCTGATGTTCAACAGTGATCGGTCGGGGTCTGTAGGTGCTCCAATAATCTCGTTGACCTCGTCCAGAGTCAACGAATACTCGTGCCCCATGAGCTCAAATGTGATACTCCTCGGGAATTTGGCCCTCCTGGCCTTATCAACCCTCACCGTGCACAGGAACTCGAGAGTGAGTCCTATATATGTCCGAGGCCTCTTAGTCAAGAAGCCCCCCATCCCAACTTGCTCAAATAAGCGAGGAATATCCTCCTCGACCCCCATCGATATCATGCAATCTTGGTTAACTAATCTCGTCTTGACTACCCGGTTATAGAGCTCGGAATATAACTCAATATGTGTCCTCCACTGGTGATCATCCCACTGAATTCCGAGCTCAGCGGGTGTCCTGTGTGCACGTCGGATGGCAGCTTCTTTCTCGCGAATCTCCGCCTCAGAGAGGTTATGTCTGTCGGGCCCTCTAGACATTGTTCCTGGAAAACATTCCCAAGAGCAAAAATCAATACCAACAAATACAATACGAACTCAGAAAAATATCAAGCATACCATGAACGAGTCAACGATCGATAAAAAAAAAATCATCACAAATGAACAAAATCCCTAGTAACTAGCAACTAAGCCTCAACAATGGTCAATGAGTCAACTAAACAAATATATCCAATAGAAGTGCTCAAAATAATCCTCAAACATGTATACTTACTAGAATGGCCTCAACAATTAATTCACAAGTGGCTCACAAAATAATCATGCAATTACGCTCAATAAAATCCAAAAAAAAAATCATAGGCCAATTAGCAAGTAATTCAACAATTATGCATCATCAATTCATACACTTCTATCACCACCATAATTCAACTTGACCAAATGATCCCAACAATTATACTAAGAATTCCTACAAATGCCATAATTCACAATTTCAATCCAAATTCACAAATAAACGAGCACAATATCAAATTCAATCCTAAACATGCTCCTATTCTCATCAAACAATCCAAATATACTCATACAAGGCTCCAAATCATCCACAATAATCATGCATAGAAGGTGTTTGTCAAAATGCCCACATGAAATTCCAATTTCAAGAATTTAAGCACAAATCATAACACCCATGCAATAATCACAATATAACAACAAAATTAAAGCCAAGAAGAGTAGAGATTACGTACCTTGTTTGAAGAATTGGTCCACAAACGGACTTGGAAAACACCCACTTATTTTCAACCAAAAATCCCCAAATTTGTTTCCAAAAACCCTCAAGATCCTATATTTATGCAATGTAAATGTTAAAATGATGAAATGATGATGATTGTATGGTGAAATCGATGTGAAATCGCCGGAAATAGGTGGGAACGGGGCTGGAAACGGCGCTGCTAACCCTCGACTCGGGATTCTGCTGCAACTGATCTGCGTATTTAAAAAAAACCCGCGCCTCGAGTCGAGGGTCAGGCCTCGACTCGAGGGATCCAAAAATTTCGACTGCCTCGACCCGAGGTCTCACGCACGACTCGAGGGAAATGCAAACTCCAGCTCCTCGACTCGAGGTGGCACCCTCGACTCGAGGGATGTGTCAAATTATGAAATTTTGCCTAAGTATAAATCCCTCGACCCGGGGGCCATGCACTCTCGAGTCCAGGGAATTTTTGACGATTCCCGGGCCCGACCCGACCCCCAAACTCCTAAAAATGACCTTTATACCCCTAATGAACCCAAATATGCAAGAAATTACCGTGTTGGTCCCTCGATTTAAGCCCGATCGCTCATTCGATCGAGGAGCCCGGGTTCTTTTCCTTTTCGCTCATTTTCACCAACTTTTAAGCTCTCCTTTCCTTCTCGATTCCTCGATTCCTTTGCAAATTCGATCATTTCCAATCCTCGTAGTGAGTCTACCTACACACGGCAAAATAATTCATCAAAATCATCACTAAGAGATGCATTTCTACCCTAAATGACACACACCCCCAAACTTGAATGAAGTCATGCATTCAAGTTTGGCTCAAAATATATGCAACTCATAATGATATCAACAATTAAGCTCAACAATATATGCATCTCAAAGCATAGAGCATCATGTACTAAGCATAAGCAATTAAGTAGCAACAAGCCAAATCTCCCAAAAAAAAACAAAACAAAAACACTAATCTACAAAAAACACAAGAAAAGAAAACAAAACGGATGGGTTGCCTCCCATCAAGCGCTATTTTTATTGTCCTATGCCGGACTTATTCTTCACGTCCAACATCCTTCATCGGAATGGCCAAGGGTAGCGGTCCTCCTTGCCATTGTATCTCAATCTTTGAGCTTCATAATCTAGGAGGTCCACATAATAGATAGGCCAACCACCCATATATATCTTGAACATTATTCTTGGTGGATTCGCCTCTTGCTCTCTCGCCATCCTCCTTCTCCATTCCTTTTTCCCAAGGATGCCCAAGCAATTCCTTAATGCTTTCCTATAGTCAAAGTGCACACGAGGTAAAATAAAATCATTAGAAGCATCATTTTCAATAAAAGTATGAATTGAAGAGTTTGAAAGTATAGAGATGCTCATTTCAATCTTCAATTCCTCATTTGGTGCTTCGAGATTTGCTTCCTCATTATAGCTCATGTCCGTTAATGGACACTCCTCTTCCTCACTTTTGACAAGGAAATTCTTCCTTTCATCCTCATTGCTTGGACACTTTTCTACATCTTCTTCTCTTGTATTTTCTTCCTCCCCTTCTTCTTCTTGATTCTCCATGATAGTCAAGTTTTTTACTTGGCGTAGGAAATCTTTGAGTTGGCTCTTGATAAACATGAAATGCACTCCGGTGATCTCCATGTTCCCCTCTATCCATGAATTGACCATTGCTTTGGTCTCATAGATTTCCTCATACAAGGGAAGCATTTCATCACACCTAGTGTCATTTTCCTCAATTCTTTCCAACAATACTCCAAGCATCTCTTGCAAGTTAGCTCTCACACCATGGAGTCCCCATTCTTCAAATTGAGGAGAAGCTTGTGGCATTGGATAGTCATTCTCATAGCTCCTCCTATCATCATAATAATCTTCCTCTTCCGATGCCCCTTGAAATTCGAATCCCGATCTTGATTGCATGCTTGATCATAAGGTTCATAGTATGGGAACATCTCTTGAGGTGGGGGAGAAATTTCTTCACTTATCCAATCTTCATAATTGGATGGAACTTGTTGCCATTGAGAATTATCTTCATAGTTCATCCAATTATTGTAACTCAATCCATCAAAGTGTGGAGAATACACTCTACCATCTTGATAATATTCTTGATTCCACAAGTATGAGTTGTATCCTTCCATCTAGACAAGATTTCAAAGTATCAAATTCAAACAAAAATAACAAAACAACACAAACACAAAGGCAACAAATAGTCACTTCAAACAATTCCTAAGTCTCACTTAAGGCGCAAAAACTAATTCCCCGGCAACGGCGCCATTTGATTGGAGTGTATAGGGTAAGAGTTATTAAGACCAATCAACAAAAATATCGAACCCAAGGGAAAAAGTATGCACATGAGGTCCTAGAAATACAAGTTCTTAGTGACTAGAGTCACAACAATGGTTTGGTACAAAAACAACAAAACACAAGCAAGAATACAAAACAACAAGGAGCAAGCAATAGATCGAACACTTAGAATGCGATAACAAAAACAACAATAAATGGTAGGATAGAGGTGCTAGGATTAACATCCATCAATGAATTATCAATCAACAAGCTACAATTGAATCAAATTGCAAATCAACTAAGATAGAAAGCATAAACCATCATGAAATTAATCACTCCATTAAAATCACAATGTCTAATGTGAGTATCCTTAGTCTTTCCCATCTCTCAATGTAGAAATCCCCAATTCATACAATCATGCAAAATTGAAACTCGATTAACACCTAATCACGTTAGCTCAACTCTCGCCTATTGCTAGGGTGATTAACCATTAATATAAAGAGACAATTTTACACAAAGCACAATTAAGAATCACAATTAGGAAACAAACTAATGTGAGTATCCTTAGTGCAACTAATCTCTCGATTCCGAAGCACCCAATCCACACATTCATACACAATTATCACCCGATTAATCCCGGATCACGTTAGCGCAACTCTCGTCTATAGCTAGGGTGATCAAACACTAATCTAAAGAGATAATTATGCATGAAGCACAAATGAGAATCACAATTAGTAAGCAATCTACTCAATTGATCTCCAATCAACAACAATTATAGCATCATCAATCAAATCATCATCAATTTCAATTAACCCAAGCACAAGAGAGATTTAGCCCATGGTACCACAAACAATACCAATGGGAAGAAGATAGAATGGATCAAACACAAAGCAAATCACAACACTTAAGAAATTAAAGAGACAAAAGAGGAAAAACATCACCAAATGATCTTCAATTAACCAAAATAGGAATGCTTGAGTCTTCAACAACAATCTCCAAATGAATTACAAGCTTGAGTTGAATGAATTACAAGATTAAATGCTAATCTATGGCTAATCTACCAACAAACAATTGAAATCTACATCTAATTCTAACTTCTACTCTAATCTAAGGAAGAAATTGGCTTGGGGCCTGAGAAATCGCCCCAAAACCGCTACTAACTGCTACTATGAAAGATTATCCTGAATTGCCCTGCTTTTCCCCCTTTAAATACGAATTTTTGGAAAAACCTCCCCCTCGAGTCGAGGGTCAGGCCTCGACTCGAGGCCCTTGCCTTTGTCCCATCCCTCGACTCGAGGGTCATGCCTCGAGTCGAGGCTGCTGCCTTTTTCCAATTTTTGCCTTTCTCTGCACAGCCCTCGACTCGAGGCTCTTGCTCCTCGACCAGAGCTCGAGTTCAGGGCACTTTTCTCGCGCGGGGCTTCAGCACCGACCCCTGTTTTCGTCCCGGATGTCCGTCTCTTCATTCTAAGCCTAATGGTACTCTCGGTTTGGCAAAATTCCACCGAATTACCTGCAAAATGGACGAAAAACATCAAAACCTCAAAAATAATACTTTTTAGGCAAAAGAGTGATACTTTTCACATTTAGGCACAAAAATTAACACTTTAACTCACTTCTTGCACTAAAATAAGCCCTAAAAACATGTATCAATTCACTCCAATCAGAGAGCAAGAGTAAGATCAACAATTATCTGGATTGGCCAACAACCTCAAGATTATAATATATTCACCTCATTTGTTCCAATATTTTGTGATAGTGTTATTGTTATTACTCAAAATCTTGTTCTTCATACTAGATGCAAAATGTTGACATTAGACTTCATTTCATTAGAGATCATGTTGAAAAGAAGAACATCTGACTAAAGGAAATTCATAGAAACAAAAAAGACTAGAGAAAATTCATACTAACTTCCAAAGGGCTGATATTTTGACAAAACCCTTAGCTGAAACTAGATATCAGAAGGTTATAGGAACTAAGTGAGTGTTCAACAATAAAAAGAATAAAAATGATGTTGTAACTAGAAACAAAACAAGGCTAGTCGCACAAGGTTATTTGCAGTTAGAAGGGATTGACTACGATGAAACCTTCGCCTCTGTGGCTAGACTAGAAGCTATTCATTTGTTTCTAGCTTATGCTGCCCACATGAAATTTAAAGTCTATCAGATGGATATAAAGTCAGCTTTTCTCATTAGAGTACTTGTTGAAGAAGTTTACATAGAACAACCTCCAGGTTTTGTTCAAGGAAACAAAGTATATCGTCTAAAGAAAATTTCATATGGACTAAAGCAAGCTCCACGAGCATGGTGTGATACGTTATCACAATTTTTTCTTTATCATGGATTCAATAAAGGAAAAATAGATAGAACTCTATTTAGAATCGAAGAAGATCAAGATATCTTGCTAGTTCAGATTTATGTGGACGACATAATCTTTGGATCTCCAAACAAGAAACTTTGTGAGAAGTTCAATGATTTGATATTAAGCAAGTTTGAGATGACCATGATGGGACAGATGAATTATTTATTAAGATTACAGGTCAAGCAAACTTCAAAAGGCATTTTTATAAACCAAGCTAAGTACACCAAGAATATGCTAGAAAAATTTGGGATGCAGACCAGCAAGGATGCTAAGATTCCTAGGATGACCAGTTACAGGATAGATCCAGATGAAAATGGTGAAAGTGTTGATCAGACCACTTATAGGGGTCTAATCGGTTCTTTGCTATACCTCACAGCTAGCAGACTTGATATCTCGTTTGCGTCGAAGTATGTGCTCAATTTGAAGTTAATCTCAAAAAGAGTCATATGGAAGTGGCAAAGAAAATTCTCAAATACCTTAAGAGTACAACAAACTTAGGACTTTGGTATCCTGTCGATGATAATATGGAACTTAGGGGATATTTAGACTCATATTATGGAGGATGTAGAATTGATAGGAAGTGAACTACGGGTACATGTCAGTTTCTTGGAAGCGAGCTAGTTTCTTGGTTCTCTAAAGAGCAGACTTCAGTTGCTACCTCAACCACAGAAGCAGAGCATATGGCTAGTGGAAGTTGTTGTTCCCAGTTACTATGGATAAGTCAGCAACTAAGAGACTATCATATAGTCACTAAGGAAATTCCAATCTTCTGTGATAGCAACAGTGCAATTGTGATTACTCAGAATTCAGTGCTTCATACTAGGTGAAAACATGTGGATATCAGACACCATTTCATCAGAGACCATGTTGAGAAGAAGAATATAAGGATGGAAGAAAAATCACACTGATAGGCAACGAGCAAACATTCTTACAAAGCCTCTGGCAGAAATAAGGTTTAGAGAACTATCAGTGGAATTAGAATTATTGGATCCAGGTGTTGTTTGATAAGGCAGAAGATTTTTAGGGATACATCAGAAGACTATATCCTACTCTTTATTCTCACTATTTATGTCGTAATCAACTTTTCTACCTGCATATATCTATTGTCTAACTAACATTGCAGGGATAGAAACCTTTTGAAGAAGGATCCTAGCCTTATGCTTGAAGAAAATAACCTTAGAAGGGTTGCATCAAAAATAGAAGACTTTGCAAACCTTGCTGCTACAATGCTTATGATCAATACACACACCCATGTGGTAACAACTGACTTCTAATGTTAGCTGACAGATACGTATCTCTTTCTATCTCTTAAAAAATGTTTTGATTTAAAATATTCCTAAGTTACTTACTCAGAAATATTTTTGGGAATATTTTTTTTCTGGAAACCTCTCCTCAGCATTTGGACTTAGTTTTTCTAAACGTCTAATCAAAAATTTAGGGTTCATATATTAGCTAATATTTTATTTCCTATTTCAGATGACCCAAAATTTTTTATTTTCAGAATATTACCTTTTCGCGTCCATTTACTTAGGTCACGCAACTTTTGGAATTCGGACGGTTTCTTCCATAACTGCTCGATCTGATCGTGCAACATGCCAATCAACAGTTATGTTTTATTTTGTGTTTTAAAAATTAGTGGTTTTCTTCCCTTTCTTATAAATACTCTTTCTTCCTCCAAAAGACACTCTTTCACTTTTAGAATACTCTCTCTACAATTTTTCCTATCTTTGTGTTCTCTTGCACTCTTTCAGATACATTACTCTATCTATCTTACTAATCTCAAATGGCTTCCAAACACTCATCGTCCTCTAAGAAATATTCAGGAAATAGCTGGGGCATGGATGCTTTGATCCTTTCTAAGAAAATGAGAAGCGATTTATCCGTGGATTTCAGAACCACGAATCAAAGGGAGGCTATTGAGATTCTGAACTTGCTCTCTGATCGAGGTTTGACTCAATATTATTCCACTCACTCTTTAAAGAGAAGGACCCTGGATGCATATGTGGCTCAGTACCTAATTAGGGCAAAGTTCATGGAGGATGGTTTGATGACGAAGGTTCACGGCCATAATCTAGCCATCACTCGTGAGGACATTCACAATCAATTAGGTCTCTCTCTTCACGGAGTTGATCTTAAAGGTTACATGTGGAATGATCACCTTGCGACATTCTTTTCAATAGCGAAGGCCTCTGTCGTCACCATGTCTCAGAGTTGAAGAAGGCATATCTGAAACGGAAATGTGGATTACTTTTTGATTTTGTGGTTAAAGTTATCTTTGGTGAGAGGCAAAGTATGGATTCTCTGAGTCAGAGACGTATTTGTGGTATGAAAGTGATTGTTGATGGGGTGGAATATGATTGGGTTAGTAAATTCTTGGATGTTTTGAAGAAAAAGAAGAATATATTCTTTTTTACTGGCTCACACTGGTGTTAAAATTTAGGCGATTGAGCAGTATGTGTCGGTGTTCAACAAAATCACTATGTTGTTGGAGAAGATGCTACCTGGGTTGGATTGGGATCCAAAATGGATTAAGTCTTACACCAAGGCTAAGTTCATTTTGAACAAAGATGAGCAACTCTCTGGTCCTCTGAACTCTGATGATGAGGAGGATGAGATGTTGGCTATTACTGAGGGGGAACCTCGTGTCGTGGTTCCAATCAGAGAGGTTGTTGCTGATGAGGATGTTGGAATGGAGTCTACTGATGAAGAGGTTGTTGAGGCAGAGGTTGCTGCCGAGGAAGTTGCTGATGAACCCATGGAAGAAAGGTCTGCTACTCCTGAGCCGACAAAGAGCAAGAAGAAGAAGAAGAGTTCGAATTCATCTAAAAAGGTTAAGAAGACTTTGAATTTTGACTCATTGGAGAGTGATGATCAAATTCCTATTTCTGAGCTGCCTAAGAAGAAGGCTAAGAAGTCCTCTATTGTTCAGAGGCAAGGGTCAGTGAGCAGTCGGACTAGAGGGGCTCGGCTGCCTGCTAGGGTGGCTCCTGGCCAGAAAGGTTCATCGGTGGATGATGCCATGGAAATCGAGGATTCTCCTTCGGAGGAGCAGAAGGAGGTTGCTGCTCCAGTACCCGCTGCCCAAGAACCTGCTGCCTGTGAACCTGTTGCCTATGAAGAGAAGGTATCTCCCCCATCCTCTCCCACTTTTCATGATGCCCACTCTGGGTTTCATGAGGCTCCTTCCTCCGAAGGAGTTGGTGATGAAGCTGCGGGCATGGGTGCCGCATCGAAGCCTATCACCCAAGTTGCGGAGGGTAATCCAGATTCAATCCTTGCTGCTGTGGAGTTGCACACCATGTACCTCTCTACTCGGGTTCGTGGACCTTTTGAAGAAAGTTTGGTTGTTGAGGTTATTGCTTTGGTGGACAACAAGTTCCCACACTTGTGTGGCCACCCTCAGGAAAGAAAATTGTTGATTGATGTAATTGTTTAGAGGAATGTTAGGCTGGGCATAGTTGATGATCTCATCTTATTGATAGAAGAGATGGGAAGGAAACAATTTTCTAATTAGGAGTATGATCTTCGCTCCAAAGCTAGTGTTTCTAAGGCGTTTGACTTGGCAACAGATCACCAGGTTGCTTGCTTGGTTGCACAGTTTATAGATGAGTCAGAGCCTGTTGCAGAGGAGGTTGACCCCAGATATGTTCTCTCTGATGATGCCTAGAAGGTTATTTATCCTACTTCTCTTGTTTCTGATTCATCAATTTTTTCATCTGTACCTCTCTACTCGGGTTCGTGGACCTTTTGAAGAAAGTTTAGTTGTTGAGGCTATTGCTTGGTTGGACAGCAAGTTCCCTAACTTGCGTGGCCACCCTCAGGAAAGAAAATTGCTGATTGATATAATTGTTTAGTGGAACGTCATGCTGGGCATGGTTGATGATCTCATCTTATTGATAGAAGAGATGGGAGGGTGTTAGCACAAAATTGTTTTGATGAGTTGAAAGACTATTCCAGATGAGCAGACTATGATAAAGAACTGAAGACTAAGTTCTAGTACTAAGCTAAGCAGATTAGGTCAAGGGTAGCTCAAGTCAGCTGAAGACGAGAAATCACAAGTCATCTGGAGACAACCTCAATCCTAGTCATTTGCAGGAGACAAGTATAAAGAGCTCAGACGAGGTCAAGACAAGCTGAGTAGAATAAGAAAGGCGAGTTTTCACCAAGTCAGCTGCAGACGAGTAGGAAGAATCAGCTGAGGTCTCAAGCAGTTTACAAGTTTAAGTTTGTTAAGCAGTTTCAAGTTTGTTAGAACTAACTAACAAACTAACTGTCTTTCCAGACTTATAAATAGGACTAGATTTTATTTTCAATGAACTTATGCATATTTGATTTTTCACACTATTCACTACTCAGATTTCAATCACAATCTTTTCACGAGTATTTCAAGAGAGTTCTCAAAAAGTTCTAAGGATTTTTAGAACACTTTTCTTGTAATCTTCAAAATTCGATATTCACTGTAATAGTTAGATTTTAGAGAAGGATTTAGGAGATTGAAGATTTGAAGATTTGTACAAGTTGTAAGCTGTAAGTTGAAAGTAAGAAAGTAAGTAGTAAGCAGAGTCCCTTCTTCAGATTGAAGAAGGAGAGTGGATGTAGGATTATTAAAATCCGAACCACTATAAATCCTGGTGTTATTTCTTGCTTTCTTTAATTTCTGTTCAAATTACAATATTGTTAATTCAAGATTAAAATTCAGAATCTTAACTAAAATCTGAATATCAACCTTGCTTTTGATCTTGTTAAAAGTTGAGTTATCAATTATTTTCCGCTGTGTTTAATCTGATATTTTGAATTGATTTTGAAAGATTTAAAAATCTACAAAATCTATTCAAACCCCCCCCCCCTTTCTAGATTTTGTTCTAGGAAGCTAACTCAAGATTATTAATCAACTCAACATTCCGGGACCAACAAGTGGTATCAGAGCAGTGTTAAGCTGTTCTGATATTGATTTTAGGTCTTGAACAAGATTCTGAAATTATCTTGATTTTCTTCATTTTTTTTTCATTACTAACAGTGCTACTAATAAGTTTTTGTGGAGTATTTTGTTCTTTGTTTCATCATGTCATCAGGGAAAAATAAAAAGTCTAGGAATCTTCCTGAATTCTCCATTGAAGATTATGATTATTGGAAATTTAGGATGGAAAATCATCTGAAGGCCATTCATGATAGGATGGAAGAGGTCCTTGAGGAAGGTCCTATAAAGTTTTATCATGGAGGCACCAGCACTGGAGCTGAGACAGCTGAATCAAGAACTAGACAAGAAAAGAAGAATTCTGAATTAACGAATGATGAAAGAAAAGTCCACAATCTTGACCAAGTAGCTCGAACTGAAATCATCGAGACTCTAAGTAAAGATTGGATAGAAAAAGTTAAGAGATGCAAAACTGCCAAAGAGATGTGGCAAACTCTAGCCAATGTTTGTGAAGGATCTGATCAAGTCAAAGAAAACAAGCTGCAGTCAGTCTTGCATACATTTGAAACATTCAAAATGAAAGAAAATGAGTCTGTGGATCAGTTTGATGTAAGGTTGACCAATCTTCTCAACAAAGCAAATGACCTTGGAAAGAATTATTCGAGAGAAAGAGATTAATAACAAGATTCTGAGATCATTAACCAAGAGATGGAGGGAAAAATCCAATATCCTTAAAGCAACTCAAGATTTATCCTCTATTACTCACCATACTTTATTTTCTCATCTTAAAGCTTTAGAGTACGATATCCAGATAGAAGATGAGGAAGATGAGATGGAATCAAGTACCTCATCCAAGTCTGTTGCCTTTGTCAGTAAAGAGGACAAGGTGTCAACAGAGTCTGTAGGAGCTGATCTATCTCTGAAAGAGCAGATGACTTTACTTACAAAAAGGTATGATAAATTGAGAATGAAGTATAAGAGAAATAAATTGAGATTTGCAGGTAAGGATAAACAAAGATCCAGATCAGATAGGAAGGTGGATAAATCTTCAGATGATGACAAAAACAAGGGCATGACAAGAAGATACAGATCATCTATCAGAAGAAATCCTTCCAGTCCCAGATCAGACAGGAGTGACACTTGTTATACATGCAACAAGCCAGGACATTTCAGCTATGACTGTCCTCAACTGACTCCTAAAGAAAGGGAAGAAAAGAGGAAGAAAAGAGACAGGAGATTTGCAGATCAAAGAGCTTTATTGGCTGAAGAAAAAGAGCCAAAGAAATCATCATCTTCTTCATCATCCTCATCTGATTTCGGATCAGATGATGAGATCTGTCTCATGGCTAATGAGGTAATCTACTATTCATCTTCAGATAATGATTCTTGTCAGTCTGCATCTGATCATGACCAAACTGTTGTCCATGAGTTATTGAGAGATTTAAAGATATCTTTGGCTGCTTACAAACAGCTAGAGACAGAGAATTTGTTTTTTAAGGATCAGATTCAAATTCTAAATAAAGGCAAGCAGGTGATGAACTGCTCAGAGACTGAGGAAACATTCAAGGAGGAATGTTTTCTTCAAACTGAAGCTAGTACATCAACCAGCTTACCTGAAAGGTTAGAAAATGAATTGAAAATTTTAAAAGACAAATTTGATGTAGTCTGTGCTGAAAATGAATTAATTAAGAAAGACAATGAGAAGTTTGTCTTCAAAATTAGTCAACTTAATAATTCACAATCAGTAATAGATCATATTTTTAATACTTCTCAAAAATCTCATGACAAGACAGGTCTTGGTTATGATAGGAACAATAAATCAGATGTCTAAAAACCTAGAAAATTTGTGAAAGCATATGTTCAATCAAAGGATATTAAAATTGGTCCATGGAAACCAACTAGTCAGATAAGGACTACATCTTCCAGTTTGAAACCAAGAATTCAGCTGAAAACTTCCTATCAGACTAGAAGGAATCCAAGAACCAAAATAAGAAGATTTTCTTATTATAATTCTTTTGATGGAAGAAGCAAATGCTATCCTACATTTCCTAAGTTTAGGAAAATTACTCAATCTGAATACAACAAGTTATCATTTAAAAATGATATAATTGTAGACAGATTTGGTAGAAAACTTGAGTCTGATTTATTGTCTAAAGATGAGATGTTTATTTGGATATCTAAAGTGATTCTTGACCCAAAAGGACCCAAGATCACTAGGGTACCTCAAAACTAATCTGTTTTACAGGATTCACAGGGATCATCACTCAAGGAAGAGATCTTAGCTAAAGGAAGAGGTTGCTTGCTTGGCTGCACGGTTAATGGATGAGTCAGAGCCTGCTGCAGAGGAGGCTGGCCCCAAATATGTTATCTTTGATGATGCCTGAAAGGTTATTTATCCTACTTTTGTTTCTAATTCATCAATTTTTTCATCTGCACCTCTATCATCTTATCTGCCAGTGGTGGTTCATGAGGACCTTGCTAAGTCCTATTCTGCCAAGTTGGAAGCATTAACCCAGAAGTATGCTGCCCTCTTCTCTGTATTTGCTGCTAAGTATGCTCCTCTAGCAGCAAGTATAAAGGCTTCTAAAAGCTACATCGATGCTGCCATTTAGATGCCTCCAAAATTCATCTTGCATTTGATTATGCAATTTTTGAATTTGTGACTTGTATTGTGAATTAAAACAACAGAATCAATTTTGAAAAAAAAAAGATTTGAATATTTGATTCGAGTATTCAAATAGTTTCGAAAAATTCGATATCAATTTCAAATTGAATATAAATCACATTTACTATTCGAAAAATATTCAAATTCGAATTCGATATTCTAAGAATTTAACTAATACAAATTCAAAACAGTGGTGTTTGATTCAATTTGATTCGTATACAACTCTACTTGTAGGGGACAGGTCCGCGTCGCCCTATCCCTTTTTTTCTAATAATTATAAATTTTCACATATGAGTACTTGTTCGAGTGTAGTATAATATAATTCAAGCTAAAAGAAAACTCAAATTCTCAACTTAATTTGGCATTTCAAATCCACCAAATCATCAAACCCACACATCCATCTAATCATCAAATTTAAAAGTTCATGACAATTTCATTCAAAATAAATATATATATATATATATATATATATATATATATATATATTGGTCCCTGAGTGTTGAGTTGATTAAAACCTTGAGATAGCCTTCTAGAACAAAATCTAGAAAGGGGGGTTTGAATAGATTTTGTAGATTTTTCGAATCTTTTCAAAATCAATTCAAAGTATCAGATTAAGCACAACGGAAAACAATTGTAAACTCAACTTTTAACAAGATCAAAAGCAATGATGATATTCAGATTTTAGCTAAGATTCTGAAATTTAATCTTGAATTAACAAATTGTAACTTGAACAAAAATTAAAAGAAAGCAGTAAATAACACCGGATTTTATAGTGGTTCGGATTATAACAATCCTACATCCACTCTCCTTCTCCAAACTTTGAAGAAGGGTCTCCACTAGCTGCTTACTTACTTACAATCTTTTACAAATTACCACTCGATCTTCAAACCTTCAAAGATGCTAATCAACCTTCTAAAATCTAACTTTAAGACTAAGAAGTGTATTTGAAGATGTGAAGTGAAGTGTTCTACAAACACTTAGAAAATTCTATAAAGAAATCTTGTGATTTGAAAACTTGTGATTTTTAGAAAATTACTTGTAAAATCTGTGTAAATTGTGTTCAGTAAAGTGTTCTCTATATTTTGAAAAATGAAGTGCCTAGACCTATTTATAAGTCTGAAAAGACAGTTAGTTTGTTAGTTAGTTCTAACAAACTAAAAACTATTTTAACAAACTTAAGCTTGAAAAACTGCCAGTCCTCAGTTGTCCTTGCTCTCCTCATCTACAGCTGACTTAGTGAAGATTCGCCTTTCTTATTCTACTCAGCTTATCTTGACCTCGTCTGAGCTCTTAATGTTTGTCTCCCGCAGATGACTAGATCTCAGCTGATTAGATTTGTTCTCGACTCCATCTGATCAGCCTAGCTTAAACTTAACTGTTCTTCAGGTCGTCTGATCAACTGAGCTGCTTATTTTTAACTCATCAAAACTCCTTGATTTAACAATTTCCCCCTTTTTGATGAAGTTAAAACCTATAAGGAAGAGACACACTCACAGCTGAAGTTAGTACTAGAATTAGTTAAAATAATCAGATAGGTATATCAGAGCACTTAATCTTATCACAACAGATTTATTCACATTCAAACACTAAAAAATTAAGTCCTTTTAGACTCTTTTAGAAATACTTAAAAAAATTTGAGTCTTAAGACTTAGATAAATTTTTAGGAAATTTTTTTTTTAAATCTGAGATATAAAATTCTCAGATGATTTATACTTAGAAAAAAAATTTAAGTTTTTCTTAAAACCAAAAAAAAAAACTTTAAGAAACTGATACACGTAATTCACATAAGTCCAAATATATTCATTCACAAATTTACAGATTTACAAATAGAAGAACTGATAGAAAATAAAAGATAAGGAATAGAAAATCCTGTTCTATCAGATTCCCCATCGGCTGGCCTCTGGAATGTTCAGTCAGTTGAAAATCCTTGCTCTTAGCTGTTTAAGCTCTTCTTCATCTGTGAGCTCGGTTTCCCTTTCTGCTTTGGCTATGACCGTTTTGACCCATTCCAGATCAGGAGAGCCGTCTTCTTTCAGCTTGGGGGTAACTTGCTCATAGGCTGGTGCAACTAAGTCGCAGTTTAACACATTGTGCGCCTCATCAAGCAGCTTCCCGTACAGATCAGCATCCTCCTTTTCCATCCACTCGTGCCAGCTTATGTCTTCATTGGCTGCTCCAGATGGCGATGCCTTCAAGATGTACCAGTAGTACATCCATCTGGCATCCAGGGCTAGCTTCTTGTATTCGCTTGTGTATTTCCCTGAGACCATCTTTGGAGGGGCTGAAGTGCGGTGGACAGGGCGGAAGTCCGCTTCATCTGGTGCTTTGGATACCCACTTCCGGGAATCCCTGTCCCATTTCAGCTCAGCTTTCCCCAGCTTCTTCAGCCTCTTCTTCTCCCGCTTCTTATATTTTTCCTTCTCAGCATGAATTCTTCTGATCTGCTCGGCTGATAGGTTTGAGAAGTCAGGCTCCTTTCTCTTACGCTCGACTCTGGGGCTGATCAGCTGCTCAGCTGTTGAAGACTTCTCTGCTGCTTTGCCTTTACCCTTGCCCTTGGCCTCGGGTTTTTCTGCTTCTTTCATCTTGGCCAGCAGAGGTAGGAGACTTGGCTGGTCAGCAGACGTCCCTCCCAGCTCAGAGGTTTTAACCAACCTCCTCCTCCTTGGTGCCTTCTCCTTCAGCTTCATCGGCTGGGCAGCCTCAGCTGAGCTCACTGTCGGCAGCTCTTCCTCTCTCTCCTCTTCTTCCTCCTCCTCAGCTTCTTCAGCAGCTGGTGCCTGAGCTCCTACCTCAGCACCACCTTTGTCTGAATCAGCTGGAGCCCCAAGAGGTTCATCCTTCGTCAGAATCCCCTTTTGTTTTGTATAAGGCCTGACTCCATCTGACCAGTTGATCTCAGCTGACAGCAGGTCCTCCATGATCACCGTCACCTTATTGAATAGGCTGGCGACCTCGCCTGCCACTTTCCTCCAACTACCTCCAGCCTTTTCCTCTCTGTCTCTAGCTTCTCCAAGAGCATCCCTGCCCAGTTAGTTTGGACCCCATCTAGTATTGTCCTCATGACACATAGTCTGGGTCTGGTTATCCCATCATGAGAACTTTGTTCTCCCAAGATGACCTTTGTTACGATGGTCATCAGAAGTCGATACCTCCGTCGGAGCATCTTCTTCTTCAGCTCCGATCGCCGGTCCCTCATGGAATTCCGGGCAATCATCTCGAATGATTCTACCCATTCATCAGACTTATAGGTGAGGGGGTTCACTCCTTCACTACTTGTATCAAAGATCCTAGCCACCTCCGTCGGATTAACAGTTAAAACCTCTCCATATACTCTAGTTTTAAAGACTCCGTTCTCGAATGTCCCATTAACGTAGAACTCGATTCCCCTCATATCCAGTGTTTTATTGGAGGGGGATTTCTTGGAACAGAATGTCCTCAATCCTGCCCTCTCCAATAACTCCAAAATCTCCCTTGATTCACCATCGGAAGTTGTTTTGAAATCCACATACATCTCCGATTTGATCTTCTTATTATACGTCTCGTTGTGAACATCCACCATGGTTGAAGTAACTCCTATTTGTTTTTGAGAAGTGCTCATGAAATGATCGAATAAGAGTTTTGAAAATTTTGCAGAGAGTTTGTAAGGATTTCTGAAAGTGAAAAAGTTTGTTTAAGGAAGACGATGTATTTATAGGGGGGAAGATTAGAAAGAGAAACCGCCATTTTAGAAAATTTGAATTAATCTGAGCCATTTATTCAAAAAGTTTTTACTGAGCATAAATCAACGGTTAAAAATTAAGATAAGCTATTAGGATTCAGCGCGTGGATGTTAATTGCCTTTAGAATGCGTAAATAGTTACTTTATAGACTGTTGATTTGACAGATGTAGGTTACTTTATGCAGGGAAGTAAGTATACCTGACGTCAGCCTAGGGTTACCTTACTTCGACTAAGGGTTTGCAAATCAGATGAGTTGAAAAAGTCATCTGATAAAGTAACCTCTCTGATTTTAAAAACAGCTTAAGTTCAACTTTTTAGCAATCTTAAAGACAATTTTAAATAAACAGACTCAGACTTGATTTTCTGAAGATGGGATTTCCAATCAATCATTCCAAAAGGATTTTTTTTTTTAAAAAAAAATATGGAGTTTATTTTAGAAGACAAAAGTGTCTGAATAAAGGATTTGAGAACAGATGAGGTGAAACAGTATGATCTGTGACCTATTCCTGCAAAGATATAGACTCAAGGAAAACCATTAGTAGCTTAAGGTAGATCAGATAGGGTGCAGATAGTCATCTGTTTTTCAGAAAATCAGTTGACTATTGTGCCCTTGTCTGATTTACCATATGTCAGATAAGCAATTATCATGTCAGATAAGGTCAATATGACTAATCCTTGATTCTTGATTCCTAAAAAGGAAATCAATGATATCAGCTACCTGATTGTCCTTTGACTCAGATCTAGTCTGATAATTCTTTCTAGACATAATAAAACTAAATTGAGAGAGACAAGAATTAATAAAAAATAGAATTAGAGATTTACTGAAGAAGCATCTAATAAGCCTAATTCTATAGATAATTCTTTAAACCTCGTCTCTGTCAGTGGTTTTGTCAAGATGTCTGCTCTTTGAAAGTCGGTCAAGATCTTCTCAAGTCTGATATCTCCTTTTTCTACATGGTCTCGGATGAAGTAGTGTCTGATATCTACATGCTTGCATCTTGTATGAAGGACTGGGTTCTGAGTAATAGCTATGGCACTATTACTATCACAAAAGATAGGTACATCTTTGGTGATAATATTATAGTCCCTTAGTTGTTGACTTATCCAGATCAGCTGTGAACAACAACTTCCAGCTGCCATATACTCAGCTTCAGTTGTGGAAGTAGCTACAGAGGTTTGTTTCTTAGACAACCATGAAATTAGCTTACCTCCAAGAAATTGGTAAGTACCAGATGTAGATTTTCTATATATCTTACACCCACCAAAATCCGAATCTGAGTATCCAGACAGCTCAAAGTTGTCATCAGCTGGATACCACAATCCAACATTTACTGTTCCTTTCAAATACTTGAGGATTTTCTTTGCTGCTTCAAGATGGCTTTTCTTAGGATTAGCTTGAAATTGAGCACAAACTCCAACTGCAAATGAAATATCAGGTCTACTAGCAGTTAAATATAATAAAGAACCAATAAGACATCTATACTCAGTTTGATCAGTGTCTTCTCCCTTCTCATCTGGATCCATTGAAAAATTTGTCATCATAGGTATCTTAGCTTCTCGGCTGGTACCTATTCCATATTTTTCAATAAGATCTTTTGTATATTTGGCTTGGTTGATGAAGATTCCCTTCTTTGTCTGTTTGACTTGAAGTCCAATAAAATATGTCATTTCTCCCATCATGGACATTTCAAATCTGTTTTTCATAAGACTACTAAATTCTTCACATAAAGATATGTTAGTTGATCCAAAAATTATATCATCAGCATAAATTTGAACTAACAAAAGATCACAACCAAACTCTTTTCTAAAGAGAGTTCTATCAATTCTACCTTTAACAAAACCATTTTGAATTAAATAATCAGACAAGGTGTCATACCAAGCTCTTGGTGCTTGTTTAAGTCCATATAGAGCTTTCCTTAGTTTATAAACCTTGTCTCCTTTGACAAAGCCAGGGGGTTGCTCTACATAAACTTCCTCAGCCAGGATTCCATTTAAGAAAGCTGACTTAACATCCATTTGAAAAACTATGAATCTTTTAAAAGCAGCATAGGCTAAAAACAATCTTATGGCTTCCAGACGAGCTACTGGTGCAAAGGTCTCATCATAATCAATACCCTCTGATTGTGAATAACCTTGAGCAACTAGTCTGGCCTTATTTCTAACCACAATATTGTTTTCATCCCTTTTGTTTTTAAAGACCCATTTAGTTCCAATGACTTTTTGATGATGAGGTCTTTCAACAAGCTCCCACACATCTTGTCTTTGAAACTGATTTAGTTATTCTTGCATGGCATTAATCCAGTTGGAATCAGTTAGAGCTTCTGTAATTGATTTAGGTTCAAGTAATGACACATAACAACTGAACATACAATCTTGATTTAGTTGGGTCCTCGTCTGGACACCAGAGTCTAAATCTCCAATTATCTGCTCAGCTGGGTGATATGACATTACTTTCTTACCTTTATCTTTTACAGTAGATGGTGTCTTGTCTGAATTATTTATTTCAGATGATTCTGAAGGTGTGCGTACGTGTTTTGCGAAATGTTGTCATGAATGTTGGCACTTTCGAAGAACAACACAGACAAATAAATAATCAGAAATGTACAGCGGAAGTCTTAAACACGTTGCAAGATGGATATCAAAATTTTCGTATAGACTATAAATAAGTCTATACTGTCAAACGGTGTATTATCACTAGTAATTGTTAAGTGATACAATCGGTGAAAACATAAGCTACACCTTGAATGGATCTACGTATATAGTGACTAGACAATGATCAATCTAACCTATCACTAATACAAATAAAGACCCAATATTGAGTGAAATGTTGGAACATTCACCAACGGAAGTATCGAGTATGAAACGAACAATAAATTCTATAATCTATGCCAATAGACTATGCTAGATTGTGTTTCCCTCAACTTCGAGTTTTAATCTTCATAAGCAGCGTGTATTTATAGAATTCTGGACACTCTTAGTGCTTGAAGATAACTTCCACATCTCCCTTGAAAATAGGTAACTTCCATGTAACTTCCCCATGATCTTTATAACTTCTCTTGCTTGCCTCTTTCAACCGCATGACTTCGGTAACTACCGTAAGTCTTCAATCCTGAAAGAACAAGTCAATGAACAAGACAAAACGTGGGTTAAGGGTTAGTGAAAGTGGAAGGACGAATTCTGATGTTGTGACCAGAATGTTGGCACTTTCTGAGTAACATTCGTCATAACATCAACAGATTCTATGTTACCTTCTGATAACTCTACCGGATCAACTGATGTGTTATTGGTCGTCTGATCAGTTGATGTGTCGTTGGTTGTCTGATCAGTTGGTAGATCAGCTGTTGAGGAAGTTCTTTCAGGTTCCTTTCCTTTGTCTGATTCTTCCTCTTCATCTGAATCTGATTCTAGATTGTAGAATTTTATGGTTGATCCTTTGATAGTCATCTGATTTAGATTATCTGATATCTTTGTGATGTCCCCTGTCTTATCAAACTCAAAAGAAGATTCATCAAATACCACATGGGGTGTTTCTTCTACACACAAGGTTGTCTTATTAAAAACTCTATATGCCTTTGATATAGATGAGTATCCTAAAAATATCTCATCTGCTATCTTGGCATCAAAGGTTTTTAATTGAAATTTTCCATTATTGTGTATGAAACATTTACAACCAAATATATGAAAATGTGAAATTTTGGGAGATCTTCCCTTCCAAATTTCATAGGGAGTTTTACACTTATCCTTGACAATCAGACTTCTATTTTGAACATAGCAGGCTGTATTCACTGCTTCTGCCCAAAACCTATGAGGAGTGTTGAATTCAGATAACATTGTTCTAGCTGCCTCTTTCAAGGTCCTGTTTCTTCTCTCAACAACTCCATTTTGCTGTGGAGTCCTTGCTGCAGATGTTTCCTAAGCTATGTCATTCTCAATGCAGTAGTTAGAAATCAACTTATTTAGAAATTCAGTACCTTTATCACTTCTAATTTTAACAATTTTTAATCCTTTTTTATTTTGAATCTTTTTAAGAAATTCTGGAATCTTAGTCATAGTCTCATTCTTTTTGTACAAGAAAATAACCCAAGTAAATCTTGAAAAGTCATCAACAGTTACTAAGGTATATTTTCTCCCACTAAAGCTGAGAGGAGTTACTGGACCAAATAGATCCATATGAAAAAGTTCCAGAATCCTTTCTGGAGAAGGACTACTTATTGTTTTAAAAGAAGCTTTGGTCTGTTTTCCTTTTTGACAAGAAACACATACATGGTTCTTTGAAAATATTTTATTAGGGAGTCCTTTAACTAAAGATTTTCTTGCTATTTTGTTAAGAGTTTTGAAGTTTAAGTGACCAAGTCGTCTGTGCCACAGCCAACTTAAGTCATCTGAACTCTTAGCAACAAGACAAGTATCTTTAGGACAGCTTTTGAAGTTGGCAACATAAATGTTACCTTGTCTAACTCCAGCCAATAGAATATTTTCATTTAAACCATCTAATATATAGCATGCATTATGAGTAAATTTGACACAAAACCCTTTATCACAGAATTGTGAAACAGATAGTAGGTTGTGCTTCAATCCTTCCACGTAGTAAACTTCATGAACTTGAACATCTCCAATCATTAGTGTTCCTACACCTTTAGTAAGTCCATAGTTGTTATCACCAAACATCACTCTTGGTCCATCAATGGTTTGATAGTTAGAGAGAAGTCTTCTTTCATAGGTCATGTGCTTGGAACAGCCACTATCAATGTACCAGATGACCTCAAGAATGTCTCCTCTATCAACTATCTTCTTATCTTCCTGCAATCACAAATTTATTGCTTAGGTACCCTTTGTATTTTGGGTCCTTTCATGTTAAGCTGACTCTTAGGAATCCAGATAAAAATATCAATGTTCCTTAAAACCATAGATTGAAGCTTGCATCCATATCTATCTACTAAGATAAGACTTTTAAGATCAATCTTATTTAATTGATCTTTTGAAATTGTCTTGAATCTTGGTAAGAATGGATAAGATTTGCTTCTTCCATCAAAACTATTATACCTAGGATAGATCTTTGATTTAGTCTTAGGTTTAGCCTTAGGAGTTATTTTCCTCGTCTGATTTTTCTTTTCAGAAGTATCAGATGAGGTAATTAATTCCTTCGGTTTCCAGGGACTGAATAAAGTTTCTACCTTAGGTTTAGTTGCTATGACAAAAATTCTGGGTTTTATTGGATCATTCTTCTTATTCCTATCAAAGCCTAATCCAGTTTTATCACTAGACTTTTGTGATGAATTGAAGATTTTATCTATTGTGGTTTGAGAATTATTCATAAGTCATAACTTGAGATTTAATTCTCTGTTAGTCCTCTTATAATTCTCATTCTCAGAATAGATTTTTGAAAATTTTACTTTTAAAGAACTCAATTCTTGTTCTAACTTATTTGTCTTATCAGACAAGGTACTGGTGATCATCTCAGTCTGACATTCCCCCTTGAATGTACAGTCTGGTTTCTCACTTTCCTTAGTCTGATTGACCTTAGTTAGATCAGAAATTTGATCCTTTAAATTAAGATTTTCAGTCTCTATCTGTTTATAAGCAGATAGAGCAGTCTCCAAATCTTTCAAAAGTTTATCAATAAGACTGGGATCAGTTTCAGATAAGGTATCACAGTCATTATCTGATGATGAATAGTAATGTACCTCTTTAGCCATTAAACATATGTCATCATCTGACCCAAAATCAGATGAGGATGAGGATGATGATGTCTCACGAGCTTCTTCTTTTTCAGCTAGGAGAGCTCTCTGGTCAGCATACCTTCTATCTCTTTTTTTCCTCTTTTCTTCTCTCTCTCTCTCTGGGAGTGAGTTGAGGACAATCATAGCTGTAATGACCAGGTTTGCTGCATGTATAGCATATATCTCCTCTGTCTATTTTTGGACTACTATCTCCTCGTCTGATAGGTGACTTATGACTTCTTGACTGATCCTTCTTTTTATCATTATCTGAACTCTTTTCATCCATGTCTGATCTATAGGTCCTTCTACCTAATCTGTCTCTTTTGTTTCTTTTGTACTTCATCTTCATTCTTTCATACCTTTTCAACAAAAGAGTCATTTCTTCTTTTATGGACAAATCAGATGCTTTAGAGATCTTTTTAGATTCATCTTGATGAACAAATGCTACTGTTTTTCCAGATGTAGATGACTCTGCCTCATCTTCTTCATCTTCAATGTGAATATCATATTCCAGTGCTTTAAGATGAGAGAATAGAGTGTGATGTGATATTGATGACAAATTCTGTGTTGCATTGAGAATATTAGCTTTCTCTCTCCATCTTTTGTTCAAAGATCTGAGTATCTTGATGTTAATTTCTTTCTCAGTGTAAGTCTTACCCAAATCGGCTGCTTTGTTCACAAGATTAGTCAGTCTCACGTTCAATTGATCTACAGTCTCACCATCCTTTATCTTGAACGTGTCAAATGCATGTAGAATAGACTGAAGCTTATTTTCTTTGACCTGTTCAGATCCTTCACAAATTCCAGCAAGAGTCTCCCACATTTCTTTGGCAGTCTTGCATCTTTTAACCTTTTCAATCCAATCCTTACTTAGAGTCTCAATGATCTCAGTTCGAGCTACTTGATCAAGATTATGGACCTTTCTTTCATCATTTGTTAACTCAGAGCTCTTCTTTTCTTGTCTGGTCCTGGATTCAGCTGACTCAGCTCCAGTGCTGGTTCCTCCATGATAAAATTTTATAGGTCCTCTTCAAGAACCTCTTCCATCCTATCATGAATGACTTTTAGGTGATTCTCCATCCTAAATTTCCAGTAATCATAATCTTCAATAGAGAATTCAGGAAGATTCCTTGACTTCTTGTTTTTCCCTGATGACATGATGAAACAAAGAAACAAAATACTCCACAAACTAATTAGTAGCACTGTTAGTAGTAAAGAAGAAAATGAAGAAAGTCAAGATAATTTCAGAATCTTATTCAAGACCTAAAATCAATATCAGAACAGCTTAACACTGCTCTGATACCACTTGTTGGTCCCTGAGTGTTGAGTTGATTAAAACCTTGAGATAGCCTTCTAGAACAAAATCTAGAAAGGGGGGGTTTGAATAGATTTTGTAGATTTTTCGAATCTTTTCAAAATCAATTCAAAGTATCAGATTAAGCACAACGGAAAACAATTGTAAACTCAACTTTTAACAAGATCAAAAGCAATGATGATATTCAGATTTTAGCTAAGATTCTGAAATTTAATCTTAAATTAACAAATTGTAACTTGATCAAAAATTAAAAGAAAGCAGTAAATAACACCGGATTTTATAGTGGTTCGGATTATAACAATCCTACATCCACTCTCCTTCTCCAAACTTTGAAGAAGGGTCTCCACTAGCTGCTTACTTACTTACAATCTTTTACAAATTACAACTCGATCTTCAAACCTTCAAAGATGCTAATCAACCTTCTGAAATCTAACTCTAAGACTAAGAAGTGTATTTGAAGATGTGAAGTGAAGTGTTCTACAAACACTTAGAAAATTCTATAAAGAAATCTTGTGATTTGAAAACTTGTGATTTTTAGAAAATTACTTGTAAAATCTGTGTAAATTGTGTTCAGTAAAGTGTTCTCTATATTTTGAAAAATGAAGTGCCTAGACCTATTTATAAGTCTGCAAAGACAGTTAGTTTGTTAGTTAGTTCTAACAAACTAAAAACTGTTTTAACAAACTTAAGCTTGAAAAACTGCCAGTCCTCAGCTGTCCTTGCTCTCCTCATCTACAGCTGACTTAGTGAAGATTCGCCTTTCTTATTCTACTCAGCTTATCTTGACCTCGTCTGAGCTCTTAATGTTTGTCTCCTGCAGATGACTAGATCTCAGCTGATTAGATTTGTTCTCGACTCCGTCTGATCAGCCTAGCTTAAACTTAGATGTTCTTCAGGTCATCTGATCAACTGAGCTGCTTCTTTTTAACTCATCAAAACTCCTTGATTTAACAATATATATATATATATATATATATATATATATATATATATATATATATATATATATAATTATCAAGAGTGTGTCTCCTATGAATCAAGTTTCACGATGAAATTTGATCCACATTGAAAAACTAGATCTAGTTTACCTTTCAGTTATCCTAACTAATACTCTTTAGTAATATAGGTCTTACCCTTCAGTTATCATGACTAATATTCTTTGTAATGTTATTCTGTTGTAATATAACTATATAAAGCATATCTTTCAGTTATCACGACTGATACCCTTAATAATATAGGATATACTCTTTAGTTATCACAGCTGATACCCTTTAATAATATAGATAATAGTCTTCCATTATTACAACTGATATTCTTTAATAAATGGATTAAGTTTCATCATAAACTCTTGTTTATATTAGACTTTTACAAATCATCAAATCCATGAATTCATGATAAATTCATGTCCAAAATTAACCAAAAAAAATTTCACGATGTCAACTTCTTTAATATAAGGCCACACACTGTTATTTCCATATTTCTTTCCAAACTCATAACTTTCCTCCACAAGTATCACATCATTCTAACCCACATGGTTGACCAAGTGGTGAGGACTTGAGGCTTAGGAGTGTGATGCTTGGTATATTTTAGATTTATTAAAAATATTTAAATAATAGTTCTATAAATAATGTTGGAGAAAGAAGGTGCCAATTATAATTTTTCATGATTATTTCAATTCTAAAAAATGTAGGACTTGATTACTGTAAATAAGGGGAAAACAAATAGAATTCTTGAGAAACTTGTTGATGAGCGTTTGGACAATGTGGGTCCATTTGATATTATACTTTTTCCTTTGATAACTGGAGGAAAAGAGGGAGATCATTGGACTTTGTTAAAGATGGACCTAAACTTTTGTCAATGGTCTTTCTTCAATTCAATGCGTCCACGAACTGACCTTAGGAAGGATGTCCATCTATAAAGATTTGTTGAAGTGGTAACACCACAAAAATAAATGGATTTAGCGAGGGGAGGGTTTTGGCGAGGGCATTAGCGAGGGGGGATGGCCCTGCCCTCGCTAATATCAATAGTAATAAAAAAGAAATGCGGCCAGGGGGATCGAACCCGCGCCCCTGGCCACTGAGAGGAGGGGGCTGGGCGCCCTTTTTTATTCGCGTGGATGGGGTTTTGAACCCGCGACCTCCGAGAGAGTGGAGGAAAGAGCTTAGGCACTTTACCGTTTGGGCAAAGCTAATCATTCGATATGATTTTGCTTTTAATTATATTAATATCATATTATGTTCAATATTTTATATATTTAATTTATAATTAAATTGTATACTATATATTTAATTAAATTGTATACTATATATTTAATTAAATTATCTACTATATATATTCAATTAAATTATATCATTTTTTATTTTTATTATTATAATATATATATTCAATTATATATATTTAATATATACTATATATTTAATTAAATTGTATACAATATATTTAATTAAATTATCTACTATATATATTCAATTAAATTATATCATTTTTTAATTTTTACTATTATAACATATATATTCAATTATATATATTTAATATATACTATATATTTAATTAAATTGTATACTATATATTTAATTAAATTATCTACTATATATATTCAATTAAATTATATCATTTTTTAATTTTTATTATTGTAACATATATATTCAATTATATATATTTACTACATATATTATCATTTTATCATTTTTATTATTATCACATATATTTTTAATTAAATTGTATATTATATATTCACTAATTATAATTTTCAATTAAATTATATTATTTTTTAATTTTTATTATTATAACATATATATTCAATTATATATTTTTACTACATATATTATCATTTTATCATTTTTATTATTATCACATACATATATTTTCAATTAAATTGTATATTATATATTCACTAATGTTATTATAAGGGTGGATTACATCCCACTACAATTTTTACACCATAATTACTATCCACTACAACTTTTTCAATAATTACTCTCTACTACAATAATATGTGGCAAACTACCCACATTACCCTTCTCCCTCCTTTTTCATTTTGCTGCAGATTCCTCAAAATAAATACTGACATGACATATCACTATTCATTGATTGATTTTGTTTTGACTTTCCAAAATAGCAGCTGCAACCTTTACTATTGCTTTCTTATTTCATGAATTTTGATTTCGGTAAATGATAAAACCTTTAGTTATAGTTCGAGAATTTTGATTCACAATTCAAATTAATTATTGTGCCCATGAAAAAAATAGTTCCAGAATTTATAGTTCCAGAAAAAAAATCAAACACGTGCAGAAAAATTCAAAAATAGTTCCAGAATTAATTATTGCAACCTTTATTTTTTTCATTACATTTTGATTCATTACATTTTGATTCAAAAATTCAAAGAAACCCAAAAAATCATCAAACACGCAGAAAAATATAGTTCCAGAATTTATCCCATGAAAAAAATTATGTATATGTGCAATGAAACTGCACATGTGCAGAAAAAAAAATCTGCACATGTGCGAAATTTACACATGTGTGCGAAAATCACACATTATCATTTTTCTGCACATTATCAAACACTGCAATCTTGACAAAATATCAAAGATCAACAATGAATTCCCAAAAAATCAAACACGCAGAAAAATATAGTTCCAGAATTTATCCCATGAAAAAAATTCTGTATATGTGCAATGAAACTGCACATGTGCAGAAAAAAAAAATCTGCACATGTGCAGAAATTTCTGCACATGTGCAGAAAATCTGCACATTATCATTTTTCTGCACATTATCAAACACTGCAATCTTGACAAAATATCAAAGATCAACAATGAATTCCCAAAAAATCAAACACTGCAGATATCATGTGCACATGTTCAATACTTTAATTTAACCATCACTTCAAAAGAAAAAAGAACATCTGCACATGTGCAGAAAACACAAACAACCAGAATAAAAAACTTTCACATCGAACTTACAGTAACAAAATATCAAAATTAAATCTAGAGAAAATAAAAATGGCTTTCATCTCTAATCCAAAAAAATATGTTACCTTTCTCATGATCATCTTATTCTTAATTATAACTCAAAACGAATTCCCAAAATCAAACTCAAACAAAAATTCAAAAATTACAGGGCTTCCTTCGTCTTCATCAAAGAATCAAAAAAAAAATTAAAAACAAAAATCAAACACAGATCTCTAATTCTGGAAACATGGCAAAAAAAAATAAAAAACAAAAATTATACCAGGGCTTCCTTCGTCTTCATCGAGCGTCGTCTTCAAATACAGATCTCCGACAACTACCGCCGTCCGTCTTCATCGAGCGTCGTCTTCAAACACAGATCTCCGACAACCACCGTCGTCGCCGCTGTAACTCCCACAGATCCGGCCGCTGTAACTCACAACAGATCCGGCCGTCTTCGTCACCGAAGGCCTTCGTCGGGAGTCTTCGCGAGCACCGCCGCCTTCGTCTCTTCGTCGTCTTCGTCGTGTCTGGGTGCACCGCCGCCTTCATCGTGTCACAACAGCGGGGGGTGGGGGCTGGGGCGGCCTGAGGCGGTGGGCGGCGTCGCGATGGTGGCGGTGTGGCAGCCTGTGTGCGGTGGTTGGCGGTGGGTTTTCTGGTGACGAGAGAGAGAGGGGATCGAGCGTGAAGAGAGAGAGAGGAGCGTGGGATTGTGAGAGAATCGTGAGATAAATTAGGGTTTAATGGGCTGTCAACTGATACAATATTTTTTTAATTAAAAAAGTCAAATGAGGGGCAAAATGGGGAGGAATTGACCTGGTAGTCATTTTTTCAAAAGTTAGTACCCCATAGTCATTTTCCCTTATTAGATAATTTTCAATTAAATTGTATATTATCATAATTTTTATTATTTTCATTTATAAATGTTATTATTATTATAACATATATATTCAATTATTATAATTATCATGTCTATAATTGTTATTATTATCATATATAACTGTATTATCATGTTTATATATGTAATCTTAAACAATTAAAATTAATACTTTAAATAATTAAAGTTCATCATCTTAATTAATTAAAATTCATACTCGTAAATATTTAAAATTCATAAATTCTTAATTAACATTCAGAAAAATTCATAGTTTTAAACAAAAATAATGAATTCAGCGCCGCCTAGAACCCCGGGACCCTCGTGATGACTGATCAGAACCACTCTGACCACCTGGGGGAACACCACTACCAGGTAATGAACCCTGCATCCCCTGCAACAGCTCCTGAATTTGACGTTGCATGTTCGCCGTCAACTCCTCTCTCAAAGTTGCGTATCTTCGCTCCATCTCCGCCTGCATCCTATCACGCTCCTCTTGGAGCAGGCGGTCGACATCAGCTTGGGTGTAGCCAACAAGAGGAGGAGAAGTACTCGATGAGCAAGAGCCGGAGGGGATGCGTCTGGACTTACCCAGCTGACCGAGACCCCGAACCCTCCCGTGTTTTTTTCCAACGGTATTGACATAGATCTGGGATAAGTCGGGTTGGGGTTCGGAGCTCGACCCCTCGGAGGACATCTGGGAGGCCACCTCTTGTACTTCATACTGTACAAATATTTCGACAATTAAAATTTTATATTACAAAAATAGACATATATATAATATTTTATTATAAATTATTACATAATATAAAATAAAAATACTTACAAGTGTGTCACTAATAGCCCCGTAGGTATACTCCCCGTCATCATACCAGTGGTAATGCTGCACTATGTCCCAATCCGTGGGGGGCCGTCCATGCCTCATCTCCTGTATTTATTTAATTAGAACCACGTGTTTAATTAAAATATTGAACTAGCATTAAAAAAATACTTACAAAGTCATATGCATACTCGGCTGATCCACGGGATCCGCCCCTATGACGGGAGATGCCAGTACCCTCGCCTCCAGGCTCCGACAGTCGATTCGTACGACACTGCTGGTTTTTTGCTCTCACGTCTTCTCTATCCCAGTAAGCGAGCAGTCCATTGAAGACGGCGTCATCCCATCCAGGCCTCTGCTGCTTGGTGACCCACAACGTTCTCACGTTGTTCAGCATATCAGTGTATCTGCTTGCTGCCCTACGAAGGAACAGCTAATACACCTCCGTTGAGTTCGTAACGTTAGGGTCCCACCTAGTTTGTCTCTGTCAAACAAAATATTATTGTACTTAATAAGCGTTAAAGTTTATAAATTAATCAAAATTAAATAGCGAATAACAAAATATAATGTACCTGAAATGTCTCCCAGTACGACTGCAGCCTCTCAGGAGATATCATCCGGAAAGTGAATGCACCGGGCTCCATATGTTGAGACATAATCTCCCGAATAGTCTTGGATACCGCATTCGATGGCATCAACCTGCAAAAAGGGAATAAACACGCAAAATTAATAGACATATAAATATGACATAGTTTATTATTCACAAGTATTTAACTTACGTGCCCTGGTAGATCCATATATCCAAGACCCTCCCCACTGGAGCTCGAGCTGCAGCTGGATGATGGTCCTCATAGGCCTTAGGGCCGACAGCCTCGTCGTCCCCCTCCTCCTGAATAAAGGGTACCGGTACTGGTACCCTGCCATCTCGACCCCTGGACCCAGACGGTCCGCTCGACCCATCTCCTCTAGACCCAGATCGTCCCCTCGATCCAGACGGTCCGCTCATCTGTAACAATAATTAAATAAAACCTCATTATTACACGGTTCAATAATAAATAATTCATCATATATATAACATGCAAATGAAACACACATAATTATTACATTAAATAGTAAATAATTATTACACTATATATTCAATATTCATCTGAGTCTTCTTCTTCTTCTTCTTCTTCTTCTTCTTCTTCTTCTTCTTCTTCTTCTTCTTCTTCTTCTTCTTCTTCTTCTTCTTCTTCTTCTTCTCCATTATTTTCAATATCAATTAATGCACCGTTAATATCTGTTAATATGATTGGATCATCATCCGTTTGCACACCATTAATTTGGGACTCAAGGTCGTCTTGAAAGGGGGGAAGCTCTTGTTCATTCGTTGACATGGTTTCGACCAAGGATCTCAGTTTGATTTTGCAAACGGTCAACCATTCATTTCTACGCTTTCCCGGGTACTTGCAATAGTAAACTTGAGTGGCTTGACTTGCTAACACAAAAGGATCGTAGCGGCCGTATCTTCCCCTTTGATTAACGTCCACAAGTTTGTAATGAGGATGTACTCTTGTTCCATTTGGCACAGATGGATCAAACCACTCACACTTGAACAAAACAACATTTTTCTCAATACGTCCGGGGTACTCCAATTGTACTACTTCCTCAAGGACCCCGTAGAAATCATTCTCATCTGCATCATAATTTTTACCCTTGATACAAACTCCACAATTTGAAGTAGATTTTGATGAGCCATAAGTTCGTGTGTGAAATTTGTAACCATTCACGTAATATCCAAGGTATGTGGTGACACAACTCGAAGGTCCGCTAGAAAGATCACGTATCCACCGATTTTGAATATTATTTATCCTTACAAGTTGTTCAAACCACGATGCAAACTCCTCTTGTAGTCTTTCATCCTGTTCAGCCCACGATGCAAAAACACTTAGCTTTAAATTGTAAAGATACCTAATTAAATGAATCAAGTGTTATATATATGTATAGTATAACCATTTTAGGTAATAAAATAATTTAGAGTTATAAATTACCTCTCAAACAGATACATCCATCTATACTGCACAGGACCAGCTATCCTTGCTTCGTATGCAAGGTGCACGGGCAGATGCTCCATCGAATTGAAGAAGCTGGGCGGAAAGATACGTTCCAACTTACACAATATAACTGGAATATCTGCTTCCAATCGAACCATGTTCTCAACTGTAATGGATGCAGAAGTTAACTCCCTAAAGAACAAACTAAGTTCAGTGATTGCTTTCCACACATTCGGCGGCAGAGTTTCACGAAAAGCAATCGGGAGTAGTCTCTGCATAAACACATGACAATCATGACTCTTCATCCCAAACATCTTCAATTTGCTCCAGTCTACACATCGAGAAAGGTTAGACACATAGTCATCGGGAAACTTCAACTCAGTTACCCATCTGCACAAATCATCCTTTTGACTCTTATCAAGTGAATAACAAGTTTTGGGATACTTTCCTGTGCGTTGACATTTCTCTAGAGAGGGACGACGACAATATTCATTAAGTTCATCCCTAGACTTATTTGTGTCTTTTGTTTTCCCTTCCACATTCGTCACTGTGTAGAACAAATTATCAAACACATTTTTTCAATGTGCATCACATCCAAATTATGCTGGATCAAGAGGGTACTCCAATATGGCAAATCCCAAAAAATACTTTTCTTCCTCCACCACCCATCTAATCTATTTGTTGTGGGCCTCAAGACCCTCTTCTTGATCACTTTCCGTACCCCAACCAATCAATTTCTTGTAGAAGCATTTCACCTGTTCGGATGGGTGGTGGGTCATCTGTAACTACTGTATTCTTGATGAATGTAGTCTTGTTCCTGCGATACGGATGTCCCCTGGGTAAGAACTTACGATGATTATCAAAACACGATCACATACGATCGAGTTTTAAAGTGAAGGCATCGTAGTACTCAAAGACAATATGGACAAGCAGTCCTTCCAAATGTGCTCCATCCAGACATCATTGAGTAAGCTGGAAAGTCGCTAATGGTCCAGATTAATGCGACTCGCATCATAAAATTCTGCTTTCTAGCAACATCATACGTTTCCACCCCATTTCCCCACAACATGTTCAAATCATGAATTAGTGGCTGTAAAAATACATCTAAATTATCCTTTGGATTTTTAGGACCAGACACCAAACCAAGTCAAAAATATGAATTGTTCTTTCATACACAACCCATGGGGGCAGATTGTACGGTGTCACTATCACACGCCATGACGAATACTTTTTTCCCGATCGCCCAAACGGCTGAAAACCATCGTTGCTCAAACCCGACCTCACATTCCGTATTTCACCAGCAAAATCGGGATATGAATAGTCCAGTGTTTCCAAGCCAATGAATTTGCAGGGTGACGCATAACACCACCTCATCATTATAGCAACTAGCATGTCATATCATATCCTTAGCAGGTAGTTTTGGGTGATCGATACAGCTTTTTGTAATCGAGGAATGATAGGAAAATATAACATCTCTTTGAAAGGACTGTTCTTTTTCCATCGACCATCCACACCACGTCTAGCAGGTGTGAATCGTGACCGACCACAAACCTTACACGATTCAAGTTCCCTGTCTGCACCCCAATATATCATACAATTATTTGCACAACAATCAATCCTCTCTACGGGAAGACCCATCCCACCCATCAACTGTTTAGTATCAGAAAATTTCTTGGGCACCAGATTTTCTAGAGGGCAAATCTCACTAATCAACTCAACCATTTGATTGTAACCCCTTTCAGACAGTCTGTTCTCAGTTTTAATGTTTAAAAGACGGGCATTGAATGACAACTGAGAATGAGACTCGCAACCAAGATACAGATCCTGATCCGCTGCACGAAGCATGTCAAAAAACTGTGCAGCATGCTGATTAGGAGGTTCCTCGCTAAGGGGCTCTTCTTCCACATTTTGGAAACTAATGTTAGGACCAGAAGTTAAGTCCATCATCATATTGTGGTACGAGCTAGATGCTGCGGTGTTGTCAACTCTATATGAAGTCGACGCCGGCTGATCATAGTTTCGGTGTGGCATAGAATTCTAATTTTGCTCACCGTGCAAAATCCAATTGTGATAATTAGACATAAACCCATATCTAAACAAATGTGATTTCACGTCAATGGGTTCTCTAAAACTCTGGTTCCTACATTTGAATTTCGAGCAAGGACACCTAATCTTTCCTCCACTCATCCATTCCGGGTTACTAGTAGCGAATTCTATAAACGATTCGATTCCACTAAGAAATTCGGGAGATATCATGCCATTAATCGTTCTTGGACCATACATCCAACTACGGCTTGAATAATTCATAGCAATAGATCTGTTTCAGATTAATGAAGATTCAAAATTTAATTAAATCATAATTAATTCTTCTAGTTAATATATTTTTTTCTAATATTAATATATATATTTTCTAAAAATTTCGGCAGAGTTTTGTCTTATTTTATCGTATTCCCCAGTTAATATATCAAGTTCCTAGTGCATCCATTTCCGACTTAATTAAAATTAATCAAGTCGGAACGCACATTCTACAGCAAACAATACCAAATAATTCATCAACCCTCAACTCCAACATCAACTTGAATCGAACATCGATTCGATTTTCAAAATTAATATTATAATTGAACTATTATACAAAATTTGATCGAACATCGATCATCATATATATAAATTATTATTATATCATGCATGCAAATTATTTTTAAATCAAATAATTATTATAATTAAATTAAAACCATTTTTAAATAATAATTAATTACAAAAAGAATATTTACGGTGATAGTGGTGGCTATGAAATTATACACCCGGATCGAATCTTTTTCAATAAATGTACACACCTACAAATATATAAATTATAACAATTAAATTAAAATTATAATAATATTAATAATCAAAATTATATAATTGCATAATTACTAATTAATTAACACTAAATAATTATATAATAATCTTATGCTACTAATTTTCCTAAATAATTACTAATAATCAAAATACACATAACAATTACAAAAATTAACACTAAATAATTAATAAATCACCAATTATAACAACAAACTTATTAAATTGCATAATTACTAATTAATTAACATTTTCCTAAATAATTATATATAATTCATATACTAATAATTTTCCTAAATAATTAAAATATACATAATAATTATACAAATTAACACTAAATAATTAATAAATCACCAACTATAAACAACAAAATTAATAATAAAATTACACAAATACATATAAAAAAATACAAAATTTACTCACTAAAATAACAACAAAATTAACCGATTAAATCTAAAAAATTTACCGTAGAAATATCCCCGGGAACGAGTACTACAAAGCCCGATTAGTATTAGAGCCAATTTCCGGCGAGAAAGGCGGCGGCGGCGGTTTTGAAAGAGAAAGGGGAGGCTGCTGTGATGTGGGGGGAGAAGGGCAGGCCCGTATTTTAATATTGGGCTTAGCGAGGGGCCCAAGCCCTCGGTAATTTTGGGCCTGCGAGGGGGTCGTTGCCCTCGGTAAAATTGGGCCTGGCGAGGGGCCCAAAGCCCTCGCTAATACTGTGTTGGGCTTCCTGAGGGCCTAGCCCTCGTTAATTACCGAGGGGCCCAATTCCCTCGCTAAAGCCCTCGGTAATTAACGAGGGGCCCAAATTCCTCGCTTTAACCCTCGTTAAATTGGGCCCTCGTCTCGGCCCTCGGTAATTAACGAGGGTTTTCTCCCCTCGTTAATTCCCCTCGTTAATTCTGTGTTTTTTTGTAGTGTAAGAGTATCAGTATTATTAAATTTATGTATTATCCATATCCTTCCTGCACCCAGCTCCATTTTCACATTACTAACAAAATTCTTGTTTGTTTATAATTGTTTATAATTTTTTCCATTAAAAGTTGATTACGTGTTGGGAGATTGAGAAGTAGGCTTGCAAAGAATTCACCAGGACATCGAATTCTTACTCCGATTGTCAGAAAACCACTTGTAGCACCATGAATAGAGTAGAGCGATACATCACTAGATTGTGAAGTTATTGTGTGCAAAAATATTGAGAATGAAATGCTGAAGGAGACAATTACAAAAAAATAGTTTAATACCCAAGCAGCAGGTTTCTACCGCAAAAAGATGGTAGAGTAGTTTATGTGCCTACCAGACAATATTATCTAGGCTAATAGTACTTGATTGATTATTGTAGTAAGAATTTTTTAAACTTAACGTTATTGTAATTCTGTCTAACTTGGTAGAGTGGTTTATGTGCCCACAAGACAATATTATCTAGGCAAATAGTACTTTATTAGTTATTGTAGTAAGAATATTTTAAACTTAACATTATTGTAGTAAGAATGGCTCAATTTACTTGGGGAACATTATATGTAATTCAACAAGTATTCCATATTTAACGGATTTACAATATGTGAATGGTTTTTTAATATGTTATTCAGCAATCATAGTATTTTGTTAAATGATTTATTTTGAACTACATGGTAGCAATCATAAACATATAGATATAGACAGTTGATTAGAGTGAATTATTGCATGATGTTTTAGGTGATTAATTACAAAAATTGATGAAAAGTATGAGTGTTTGAGCATAAAGGTATTGAGTATCACTCATTTGCACTAAAGGTATTATTATTTGGAGATTGCTGGTTTTGCAAGGTGTTTCGTCTCTTTTTCAGGATTTTCGGAAGAATTTGACCAAATTGAGCATATAAGCATGCACACGAGAACGAGACGAACGAGTGGAGTGAAAACGGGGGTCGAAAGTGAAGGTAGGGAGTCCAAAAATCCCTGGACTCGACCATAGGTCGAGCCCATGGTGCCTCGGGTCGAGCTTGTAGCTAAGAGAAGAAGTGTTGAATTTTTAGTGCGCTCAAGTTGAATATATATTACAAAAAGCGTATTTATTACCAAGAGCATGCCTAGTTGAGACAATAAGTATGCTCGTCTGTCACGCGGGTGCCCAGGGTTTGAACCCTGCTAAGGCCATTTTTTCCAGATTTTTTTTTAAACATTGCAAGCTCAAGTCGAGGTCCCCAAGCTCGACTCGAGGCTCAGAAAATCCAGATTCTCCTCTTTTTAAATGCCTTAGACACGAAAACAGAGTACAAGGTAGTTAGTAGCAGTTTCCTTTCGAAGTTTAGGCAATTTTCTGGGTTCCAAGCCAAATTCTTACTTTCTACATTCATATATTCAAGTTTTAGATAGATTTACTTCAATTTATCATTAGATTAAAGTTTAATCCATTAGATTAGTGATTGAAGATTGTATTTCCATTGAAGAGAAGTTTCAAGTGTTGAAGATTCAAGCATTCATTTCTTATTTCATTGGCAATTTGGTGATGTTCTTACTCTCTTTTTATTTCAATTTCTTAATTGTTATGTTGATCATGTTAATTGTTTGTATTCCCATGGGATTTGCTTGTAGCACCATGGACTAATTTCTTAGTATTTTGGGTAATTAAAATTAGGGATGAATTGATTGTTTTAGCTATAATTGTGGCCAATTGATGTTTGATTTTAATAGTTTAGTATCCTAATTGATGATAATATTTGTGCTTCATGCATGTATTTTTATTTGATTCTTATTTAGCAATTCTAACAACAAATGAGAATTGAGTTAACATTGTTAGGGATTAATTGATGGATATATGTGTATGATTGTATGTGTTTGATGCATTGCAATTGAGAGATTTTTTGCATTTAGAACTTTCACAATTAGACATTATATGATTGATAGAGACATTGTTGTATGATGTCCAATGCTTTCTATTTTGATTGAATATCATTTAGTGCAATTATAGTTGTGATCAAGGATTCCTTAATTGAGATTATTACAAGCATATTCCTCCTCCATTTGCACTTCGTTGAAGTTAGATTGTTTGTTTCTCATTCATAGCTTTGCTAATTGTTAGATAGCATTTTAGATTTCAATTGATTGCATTAGAAGATTGATTAGATCGAAACCGGATTAGCTTCAATAGTCGTGATCAACTTATATTTTAGGACCTCATTGTATTCACATCTCGTAGGTTCGATAACTTGGTTTGGTCAAAATAATATTTGCACGGAAAATACCACAATCAACAGTAAACATATTTAATTTTTCTAAATTGATGTGGTAGTATATAATCAACTTTCATATTAATCAGCACAAAAATTAAGTTTTTGCCTATCAAATAGTCAAAGTGGCGTAAAATAACTCAATAAAATTCTGAAAAATTATCAGTACATGTCTTGATTTGACTAATCTGTAAATTGGGCTGAATTATATCCGATTATGAAATTCAAAATGCTGATCTACATATATCAAAATTAAGTTATTAATATTTCACAAATAATCATGTATATAGGAATTAATTATTGAAAAAAATGTTGAATATTGTATTAAATACAACTTGATAAGAGTATAGCTTATTAAAGAATAATAAGTTGATTCTCGTATATATTATTTTATTTTCAGCACGTACAATATATGTAGTTCAACATTAATTGGGCAACCTTTTTAAAAATAAAAAAAATAAAATAATAATAATTACTATTATAATAGTAACTTATGCAAATTTAATTTACTTATGGTGATTGATACTCTTGGGTGTTACACTTTTTTTTTGTTCGTCCCACAATAAGTTTCACACCCTCAAAATAGAAAACTCTTTATAAATTTCACCTTCACAATATCCATTAATTTACATAAAATGTAATTACTTTTGAACTCATACTGACACGGGAGCAATTCGTAAAAGACAAGCAATCTTAAACGAGAGGGGAAATTGATATACTGATAGTTTAATAAAATTCTGAAGTACATAATTTGATTTCAATTCTATGTTTTAAAGAAGGAAAAATGAAAAGATAGATAGACTTAATTCAAGAAAACTAAAGGATCATTATTGAAAAAGAGGAAAAGTGGTCAAACGACCCTTCAAGCTTCTTATTTTGGCTTACGAAAAATCTGAGGTTGGAGTCGGAAGTTCGGCTCGGGTTTGTTCCACATCACATACATACAGACAACTCAATATTTTTTTTTTTTTACTTTATACATAAAAATTTACAAAATTACTCCTCAAAATTTCAACCATTACGTTTCTTTCTTAAAAAGAGTGTACTTCCTCTATAAATAATTTTATGAGATGTAGGGAGTTTTAATTTTGAATGTTAAAATTATTTCATTAAAAGATATTAGTTGAATATTAAAATGTATTAATTTTTTTAATTAAAAATATTTTAATTTTACGGTAAAAATTTATTTAACTATATATAGATATAATACTTAAAAAAAAATTAAAGCAATGTATATCCGCCCAAAAATGTAAATATTGTAAAACTGTGGTGTATTCTTTTAGGAGCATGTGGTTTCAGTACTTGGGAATGAAATTTTTTATTAAAAAAATTGATGAATGGGACCTGTTTTAATCCAGGTATTTGTAATAAATTTCAACTAAAAATCCAAATACCCAGCCCAAAGTATCAAGCCCATCAACTTGTAAAAATACAAAAGCCATGGGAAAATCTGATCTCATTATTTATTTGTTTTAGAAAATAATATTTTTATTATAAAATCCACAGGAAATGCTGCAGAAGGGTCATACTGCTGGTGCTGGATCCAGTTCTAGTGCATTAGCAAAACAGACAGAGCATCCGGTTATTGAACACGGTAATATATTATTCGTTATGTATCCAACCTAGATTAGCGACTCTACTATATAAATAGAGTCCCATGTTCATTACTTTACATGCACGCCCAACAAATCAGTTCTCAGATAAAAATTCTCCTTATTCTTCCCTAAATCAAAAAATTATGTTTCCTGAATCTTCATTGAGGAGACCAAAACAGTCCAAACAAAATTTCGATGGCTGACTACACCAGCGGCGATGCCTCTATCAATCCGACTCCCACCACCGCCGGTGCCTCGAAACCACTTGTCAATTCATACAAAGGTGTATGCGTTAATATTTATACAATCAGCCACCTAGTTCACACCCAAGTGGCGGACGTCATGAGTCATCAGTGCTCCACATGTGGCAGGAGTTTTGCCACTGGACAAGCATTCGGCGGTGACATGTGGCAGGAGTTTTTTTTTTCTTTATACATTTATAAAATTACTCCTCAAAATCTAAACCATTACTCTTCTTTCTTAAAAAGAGTGTACTCCCTCCTATGAAAACTTCAACCATTACTTTTTTTTTTTTAAAAAAAAGAGTCTACTCCCTCTTATCAATAATTCTATGGATGTAGGGAATTTTAATTTTGAATTCTTTCATTAGAGAGTATTAGTTGAATACTAAAATTTATTAATTTTTTTAACTAAAAATATTAATTGTAAATTTAATTTTACGGTAAATATTTAACTATAAATAAATATACTACTTAAAAAAAAATTGAGGATGCCCTGCCTCAGTATATCCGCCCATGATATTGTGGTGTATTCAGGAGCCTGTGGTTTCAGTACTTCGGAATGGAATTTTTTATAAAAAAAATGATGAATGGGAATATGGGATACCTGTTTTAATCCAGGTATTTGTATTAAATTTCAACTAAAAATCCAAATACCCAGACCAAAGTATCAAGTCCATTAACTTGTAAAAATACTAAATCTATGGAAAAATCTGATCTCATTATTTATTTGTTTTAGATAATAATATTTTTATTATAAAATCCATAGGAAATGCTGCAGAAGGGTCATACTTCTGCATCCAGTTCCAGTGAATTAGCAAAACAGACAGAGCATCCAGTTAGGTAATACTCCCTCTGTCCCGGATTAACTTGCACAGTTGACTTTTTCAATGATTTTTGTGTGAGAATTATTTTATAGTAATATATGTACGAAATTTATTTTATATGAATGATATGCTAGTTGATCTTATTAACTAGCGTATCATTTATATAAAACAACTTTTGTAAACGTATTACTATGAAATAACTCTCACACAAAAACCGTTAAAAAAGTCAACTGTGCAAGTTAATCCGGGACAGAGGGAGTATATTATTTGCCACGTACCAACCTACATCAGCCACTCTACTATATAAATTGTTGGAGAAATTAGGTTTAATTATTTTAATCAATTTATTTGATTATTTAATTAAAATAATTTGAGGTTTAAATTAAATGAGATTATGTTGATAGTATAATTAATTTCTTAAAACTGAATTTTGGTGAGTGAGAAATTGATATACATGTTGAGATGTTAAGGTATTACACTTAAGTAGTAAATGTGCTACATTAACTTAAGTGTTAATTGTCTCACATCGGTTAATGTGGGAGTTAATTTACCTCTTATATGTAAGAAGTGATTAAAAGTGTTGTAACCAGTAAGATTAGTGATGTTGATGTGACTAACGAGAATACCGGTTAAACAATAATGAGATCATAAATATAGCCATTAATGAACTGCAGATAATGTATATGAGTAGTAAATGCGAATGATTGGGGTGAGATAAATGCTAGTGCAGTAAAACAGTAGAGAAGACGATAGTTGCTGGGTGGTTTAGGCCCAGGCAAAGTGTGGATTGTGTAATCCGTTTATTGTGCCACTGAGGCAGTATTTATAGGGTTCAAATGTTGCCCTAGAATCCCTGAAATTGGGGACCATGCATTTAATGCATGGATTCTTAATAAATGTCGAGTGTACGGCTTCATACAAAAGATAGCGACGGCCCACTCTGGCCGTACAAGATGATGGCTGCTCGGTAGGCCGGCTGACAAACGAGAGTACACTATTACTATTCTAAGGAATGTCAGCATTTAATGCATTCACTGTTGGGAGATTTATTCCTATTGTAGGAGTGATTTCCTGACGCATGGGGCGCGCTGCGTCCATTCCTTGCTCGGCTGGAGTCTTCGGTCGCCCGCGGTTGGACCTGAGAGCCCTCTGGTCGGTTTCGGCAGTGTGAAGTGGGACTTCTTCGGATCTCGCGTCTCCGACCATCTTTGCTCGGTCTGCGTTGCTCTGCTCGGTGATAATGATTCTGGTCGGTTATTGTCTGTGAGACCCCCAGACGTGTGCTCAGGATGATTGGGCCCGCTCGTGGGCTTACTCGACTCTCTGTTAGGCCGCAGCCCATAGCCCGCTCCACAACAATTGCCCCTCGCCTTGGCCTTTGGTTCTTCCGAAGGCCGAGGCGACAATCCGAGCAGCCAACCTGGGCTGACGAATTGAATAGGACTTAGTGCGTTGATCTGGCCTGGAGCTTCTCGGGATCCGTCGGATAGGATGGCGTGCCCGGGAAGCAACGAGTCTAATCAGGAATGTGAAGGGTCTACGGGGCAGCCTACGCGCGCGTGAGCATAGGCTATGATGGCGCTTGCGCCGCACGCGCGACTGACACGGGTCCGTCAAACGGTCATAACTTGCCTCAAAATTTCTTTTTGGACCCCAAATTTGAAAAGTTAATTTCACACAGGTCCCTCCCACCTTTCATAAATAGCGGTTCCATTTACTGATTCAGAACTTTTCGACTTTCGCATTTGAGATCACTCCATCATCTTCAAGTGTTTCCTTTCCGTTAAAGAGCTCTTCCGGAGATTTGCGCCCGTCTTTCTGTCCATTATCTGTTAGTAAGTATCCACTGCAAGTGCTCTTCTCTTTTTCTGCGTTTCTGTAGTTATCGTTAAGATGGTGAGGTCTCGCGGTGGTGCCTCTGGGTTACGAGGCGTTGGGGGAAGGATCGCCGGGAGGGTCGACAGGGGCGAGTCGTCCCGTCGTGTCGGACCCACTGATGATGACGGTCTGGGGCGCGTTTTCTGCCAGGGTGGTGAGGCGGAGGCCGGAGAGGCGTCGATGGCGGCCTCCGCCGGTGTTGTTTCCCGCGAAGGGACGGGAAACTCAGCTTTTGAGGGCCTGTCCGACCTAGTGGTCGAGATGGGTCTTGAATGCGTGGAGGAGAGGGCTGGCGACGGAGAGGAGGAGGAAAGGGTTCTTCTGGCCGAAGGGGATAGGGCCTGGAGGGAGGAGACGAATGAGGAGATTGCCCGACGCTTGGTCGAGGAGAGAGACCGTGAGATTGAAGCCGGGTTCCAGCTGTGGGTTAAGTTTATGGACCGGCTGGCCGGGCCTCAAATTGAATTTGATTTCCGGGCGTACCTACAGGCCTACCCCTACAATCCCTCCGACCGACCGAGGAGACTGATCCTGGTTGCCCAGCCCTCGCCCTGGGCCGTGAACTCTGAGGAGTGGATGAGCTCGATGTCCCAGGCCGAGCTTGATAGGCTAAGGGTAGACTGGTGAGTCCCGCTCGACGTGCATCTCTATGCCCCTGATCCCACCGAGAGGGCCGACCAGCCTCCCGCGGGAATGGTGGCCGTCAACGTCGACATGATGAGTGCAGGGCTTCGCTTCCCCCTGCCCATTAATGTGTCCCACCTGCTCAACTTCTGGGAGGTGGCTCCCATCCAGATCCATCCCAACGGATGGCTTCAGGTTTTGTGCCTGATGACCCTTATGGGGTGTCTGAGGCTGTATCGGCATCCCACCCCGGGGGAGGTCACTCATCTGGTGAGCCTCAACAAGATCCCCGGGGCGGCCAACCATGGGCTCTATTACGTCAAGAGCCGGAAGAAGGTCGTGATCGAGGGGATCACTTCTAGTTTGAAAGACTGGAAGACGAGGTGGTTTTGGGTCTCCGGGGCGTGGAGGTCGGCGATTGGCTCTCCTCCTCAGGAGATCCCGGTCCCCACCTCTTTCCAGGAGAAGAAGAAAGGTGAGCTTGCCCCTGGCTTATGAGCTGTGAAGGACTGATCTAATTTTTTTCCCCTGTTTTGCAGACTATCCGTTCCCGAAGGAGGGGGAGCTGAACTTCGATATCGGTCTGGTCTTAAAGAAGCTTCGGCTCGTTCCGGCCTCGGACCGCCATTGCAGTGCCCTTAGCAAATCTGGGGCCCGTCGTTGTGCTCGATTATTCAGCTTTCCGCGGCACCTCGGCCGACGAGGTATTGCTCTATTTGTTTGTTCTTACCTTGGGTTCTTTGGTCCTGATTTCTTCTCTATTGCAGAACCCGACTTCCCCATTTTCTCCTCCTGCCCCGCCGAACTAATGGATCAAATGCCGAGCGTGCTGGCGCTCCTCGGGGGGAAGAGTCGCGGGGAAGCGAAGAAGAGGGCGAGCGCGCGCCCTGCCGGGGGGGTAGTCATCCGGGAACCTGCCCCGACCTCTACTGCGGCTACCTCGCCGTCGCCAGGAGTTCCGACTGCCCCTGTTGCCGGTCGCGTCCCCCTCGTTGCCTCCGAGCTCCCTGCCGCCCCAACCGAGGGGGACACCGCGCTAACTCCGACCACGGAAGGAGTGGGAGCCGGGACCTCCAGAGCTGCAGCTGGGTCGACCCGGGCCCGGCCGGTGGAGCTTTCCGAGGAGGAGGGCCAGGAGCCCCCATTGAAGCGGCTGCGCCAAGCTGTTTCTGCCGGGGAGGGGACGTCATCACCCCGCCCTGAGGAGGGCTTCAAGCCAGTCGCCCCTGCGGCCCCCACCTCCGCCGTGGAGGGCCTCCCGCTGCCCGACTCCGAGAGGGACGCCTCGGATCGGACCTGGATGGGTCGCGACCAGCGTCGATTTGAGGAGTAAGTATTCCTCGTCTTTTCTCTCTTCTCGACCTTTTTACTGAGTTAATTTTTGATTTAAGGATGTTTACCGAGGACGTTTTCCAGCCGGACATTTTGCTGAACTTCTTATCTTCCCGTACGACTGGGGACATGTCTGCTCTTCCGGCCCACCTCTAGTTGGCTATCTGAGACATTCCCGCGGCCTGGAATCGGGACCTGGAGGCCGTGGCTACCTTCCCGAGGGAGAGTAGCATCGTGGCCGTCCGAATGCTGGCGGCCCAGGCCCTTGTGATGGCCGAGAAGGCCGGCATGGAGCGGGAGAAAGAGGTCCGCCAGGCCGCTGCTGACTGGGCCCAGGCTGAGACGGCCAGGAAGGCCCTGGAGGAGGCTGAGGCTCGGGCGATCGGGGCCCTTCACCGAGTAGAGGCTCTGGAAAAGCGGCTCGGGGAGATGGAGTCCCTAGCCGCTCGGGTGGCCGAGCTGGAGGGGGCCCTCCGGGATCAGGAGGCCGAGGCCGCCCGGGACAAAGAAGCTGCTGCTGCTGCTGCCCTGCTTGAGGGCTTGAATAAAAGGAGGACCGAGGCGCAGGAGGTGGCCGCTCGGGAGTTGGAGAGGCTGAAGGCCAGCCTCCTGGACGTACAGACCTTTGCCGAGGAGGCCCGAAACCAGGCTCGCCAGGCCGACGATCGGATTGCTGGCCTCGAGCGCCAACTCCAAGCCTCCGAGGAGACTGTCCGGGACCTAGTGGAGGCTCGTCGCCGGATAGCTGCCCTGGAGGAAGGGACTGCCGAGGCGGAGAGGGGGGAACTTGAATTTAACCCATATGAGGACGTCGCTGCAGTGTCGGAGTTTGCTTACTATATGGCATTCGCCGAGGCTATCCGCACAAGTCGGAGGGAGAATGTGTCGTCCGCCCACCTCGAGAGCCGTTTTCGGGCTTACATCTATCAGCATCCGCTCCACCCTGACTTCTATGTCCGAATAAAGGATCTAGTGGAGTTGGGTGTTGACCTCTCCTGGTATCCTCGCTAGGATCGACTGCTTCTTCCTGGTGAAGCATCTCCCGAGGCGTCCGTGGGGGATCAAGCTGAGGGAATGGGGGAGACTGCGGGGAAAGAGGCGCATCCGGCGGGTGAGCAGGCTGGAGGAGGTACCGACGCGGAGGGTTTGGTAGTTGACCAGGGCAGGGGTGGAGCTCCGGGCAACGAGGCTGCTGGTGGAGTCTGACTCCAGGATGCTTTTGTTTTTGTTCTCTTTTGTAAATGATTGTATGGTTGAATCTAGCTTCGGCCACCTTTTGATTGTAAATAAAGTCTCTTTATTGCCTTGCGTTTCTTTTCCGAATCGTCTTTCGCCTGTTCGTTAAATACACAAGAGAATAGATCGAGTAGGAAACATCATTAATAACGGGATTGCTCTTTGTCTGGCCCCCAAGGCGAGACTCGGCTTTTAAAATAAAATAAACAAAATTTTGCGATAATTTTTTTTTTATCAGCGGACTCTACTCGGCCCCCAAGGCGAGGCTCGGCTTTGAAAGTTAGAAAAAATTTTGCGATAAAATTTTTCCGATCAGCAGATTTTGCTCGGCCCCCAAGGCGAGGCTCGGCTTTGAAAGTTAGAAAAAAATTTGTGATAAAATTTTTCCGATCAGCAGATTCTGCTCGGCAGGGTGCTTGAGCTTGTGTCCGCTCGCGCTTCTTATCCCTGCGAGATCGGTCGGTCGATCGGTTTCTACGACTCCCATTGAGTTATGCTCTTTGAGGGATTAAAGTCCGCTCGAGCTCATTTGCCCTATCGTGAATTTGCACGCATGCGGGTCTTACCCTACGTGAGCCGGTCACGTGTTAGGGCTCGAACGCCCGAAACTCATAGGAATCGGGATACCTCGCAGGCAATGGTGCCCGTTGACCTCGGTCGTAGCCAGAGTTCATCACGAGGATTTGGGGGTGGTGTGCCCCCTTGCTTGTGATAGGTTCTCGCTCATTCACAAGACTTGTGGAGTCAGTGTCCACTCGTGAGCTGTGGTCGGGTGGATCGGGAAGATTTGTAACTTTAAAAGATTTGAGATGGTAAACTGATTTTATTTATCCAATCTGCAACTATTACATTTGAAAGATGTACAAGATTTTTATAATGACCTACCCGACCAGCTATTGATAGTATTTTCTGAGGTGGCATGCATTCCACGGGTATTGGTCTGGCGTGCCATCAAGATGCTCTAGTTCGTAGGCTCCGCCAGATAGCCATTTAGATATTCTGAGGGAGCCTTCCCTATTGGGGCCAAAAACCCCTTGGCTGGGGCCGAGGACCCTTTTGAGGACTAGCTCGCCGACCTGGAATTGGCGGACCTTAACCCTAGAGTTGTAGTATTTTTCTGATCGTTGCTTATACGCCGCGTTCCTATGTATTAAAGTGAGTCTTCGCTCCTCGAGCATGTCGAGATCCATTCTCCGGGCTTCATCATTATTGTCAGAAATCGGAGTGGAAGTTCTCAGAGTTGGAATGGCAAATTCCGATGGTATGACTTCCTCGGTGCCGAAAGCTAGGGCAAAAGGGGTTTCCCCTGTTGAGTTTCTCGTGGTAGTCCTGTACGCCCAAAGAACGTCGGGGAGGTAGCTTGCCCAATTTCCCTTCTTATCTTCCAGCCTGGTCTTCAGGATGTGTTTTAGAAGTTTGTTAACCGCCTCCACTTGGCCGTTGGATTGCGGGTGATATGGAGTGGAGAACAATCTTTTGATCTTCCACCTCTCACAGAATTCCATAATTTCTAATCCATCGAATTGTTTCCCGTTGTCCGAAGTGATGGCGTGAGGAAGGCCAAAACGACAGATGATGTTCTTCCATATAAATTTGATGATCTGTCGCTGGTCGATCTTATTCAAGGGTTCAGCCTCTGCCCACTTCGTGAAGTAATCGACGGCGACCACGGCGTATTTACAGCCTCCGGGGGCCGTAGGGAGAGGACCTATCAGGTCGATGCCCCACTGGGCGAATGGCCAGGGGCTGTAGATGGATTCTAGCTGCTCGGGGGACGACTTGATACTCGGCGCCATCAACTGACACTTGCGGCAGACTTTTGCGTATGCGATAGCATCCTTCCTGAGGGTGAGCCAATAGTAACCTTGCCTCATCGCCTTGTGGGCGAGCGCTTGGCCTCCAGCGTGGTTCCCACAAATTCCGTCGTGGATATCCGCCAAGACTACTTGTCCTTGCTCGGGTGTGATGTACTTAAGCAGAGGGAGGAAAAAGCTTCGCTTATAGAGTGAGTTATCGATTAGGGTATACCTCGCCGCCCTGAGCTCGAGTTGCCTGGCCAGGACTCTATCCTCTGGCAAAGTCCCGTTTTTTAGGTAGGCCACGATTGGGGTCATCCAATTTTCTCCTTCCTCCTCGACAGTGTTGACTGATTGGTTACAAATTGCCGAACGGAGCTACCTAGTCAGAACGATGTTTGTCATATTGGCGGCCCCTTCGGAGGTTGCCATCTTGGAAAGTGCATCCGCCTGCGAATTCTGCTCTCTTGGGATTTGTTCGATGAGCACCTGTTGGAGTTTCCCACACATCGCCGCTACTTTCTCTAGATATTTTACCATCTGTTCTCCCCTAGACTCAAATTCTCCTTTAACTTGGTTTACCACGAGCAGCGAGTCCATGAAAATATGCAGTCGGCGGGCTCCAACGGCCTCGGTAAGCTCAAGACCCCGACCAGGGCCTCGTACTCGGCCTCATTGTTCGTGGCAGGGAAATCGAATCGCACAGCGTTTGTGAAGCATTGACCCTCAGGACCAATTAGGACTATCCCGGCCCCCGAACAGGAGGATGTGGATGATCCGTCGACGTATAGTCTCCAAGGAGGAAAGTTTACCTTGGTTGGATTTGGGGGGAATGTCAGCTCGACCAGGAAGTCCGCCAGAGCCTGCCCCTTGATTGTCGTTCGTGGGGAGTAGGATATTCCGTATTGGGTTATCTCCAGTGACCACTTGAGGAGTCGACCACTTGTGTCCGGCCTATGGAGCACTTGTCTGAGTGGGAGGGTTGTGAGGACTTCGACTTGATGGTCGAAGAAGTAAGCCCTCAGCTTTCTCACACTCATTACCAAAGCATATGCCAGCTTCTCCAGGGGAGTATATCTGAGCTCGGCTTCGTGCAGTACCTGGCTGACAAAATATATCGGGAGATGCTGCTGCCCCTCAGCCTGAACTAGGACGGCGCTGAGCGCCGAATCCGAGGCTGCAAGGTATAAAAAGAGCCTTTCACCCGAACTGGTTTGGAGAGGATTTGAGGGTTAGCCAGGTATTCCTTAACTTTCTGGAAGGCCTCCCTGCTTTGGGAAATGGTCTTTTGGGCACGCCGCATTGAGGTCTGTGAAGTCGATACACAATCTCCAGGAACCGTTTGACTTTTTCACGAGCACGGCGTTGGCGACCCATTGTGGTTCGTCCTCGGCCTGTTCTATTAGCTTGTTATCGAGCAGTTTCTTAACTTCCTCTGCCAAGGCTGCGTACTTCTCTGGTCCGAATTTTCTTCTTTTTTGTGAGACCAACTTCTTCTTCGGATCAATTTTTAGGCGATGGCAGGCATGCTTGGGGTCGATACCGACCATGTCTTGATGTGACCAGGCAAAAATATCCACGTTTTCCCTCAAGAAGCTGACTATCTCTTCCCGCATTTCTGTTGGGATTTTCGAGCCAATAGCAACCTCTAACTCTGGTCGGTTTAGGTCGACCTGAATATATTCAAGTTCCTCGACTGGTGCGGTTCTTTTGAGTTTTTGCCCCTCGGGTCGATATCTAGCCTTTGCGGCTCGAAACCCATGCGAGGTTCTAAGTCCTGGCAACCTGGGTCATTAACTTGGTCGATTTCCATTTGGCTATGACTTTGATCGCCCTCGGAGGAACTTGTTCCTTGAATAGTATTACAATTTGAATCTAAAAAAGCGGAAAGTAAATTTGGACTCGGGTAGTTCAAATATTTTCTTGCCATTTTCTGGTCGCCTTTTACAGTTCCCACATTCCCCTCGGGGTTGGGGAATTTGATACAATAAAAGAAAGAGGAGGCGACCGCCTCAAAAGTTTCAAAGAAAGGTCGACCAAAGAAGCCGTTATACATGTTCGGCTGGTCGACAATTACAAAATCCACTGGTCTAGTTATCCTAACCTTCTCATCCTTGTGGTCAACGAGCTCCACCGTCAGCTTGATCTTTCCGTATGCATTCACGATCATGTCGCCGAATCCGCACAGCTGTAGGTCATAAGGCTTGATATACTTTGTCAGGTTTCCCATCTGGTCCAGAGCCGATTTGAAGATCAAATTGCAAAAACTCCCATTGTCGACCAGAATCCTGTCGACCGTCATTCCGAGGATGGTGGAAGTGATCACCAGCGCATCGTTCTTCGGGCAAAGAATGCCTTCTCGGTCGACGTTGGAGAAACCGAGCACGGTGGACTTCAGGATGGTCGGCTCTGGCGGGAAGCTGACTAGACTGATGTTATCAATGGCCCTGATCTCAGCTTTCCTCTTCCGGTTGGACTGGCTGAACACTTCTACCAGTCCGCCGAGGCTCCCGCCCTGCTAGAGCATGCTGATTCGGCCCCCAGCGTGGGCGGGCGGGAGCTCGTCGTTGCCGGAGTTACCAGCGGACCGCTCAACTGCCATCACCCTGGTCGGGGAGTTGGCTCTCTGACGGCGGGGAGCCCGTTCCTCGGTGTCTGCTCTGGGCGGGGGCTTTTTAACAAAAGCATCAAGCTATCTTTCTTCATACAGTTTCCATAATTGGCGGAGGAGATCGCGGAACTGGCTGGTATTGTGACCGGGGGACTCATGGTACGCACAGAATTTGCCTGAAATTGGTTTAGTGGGGTCAAGCTTGATCGCTTTGGGCTTTGGCAGCAGCCCTGAGTGCTGGATGGAGTGAAAACCTGAGCGGGCGTTTGACCTAGCACGTTGACGATCGGGAACACCTCTGATTTAGGGGGAACTTCGTCGAACCTTTTGAAAGTTCCAAAGTCCCGCTTGTGCCCTCCTCTCTTGTGGCTGCTCTGGCCTTTCTTGGTCGGGGGAGTCTTTCCCGCCTCCTCGGTTGCGCCTTCCGTCTCCACCTCACCTAAACGTTGGGAAATCAGCTTCTGGCGAGTAATAAGATCGCCTGCTCGGCGGCGGAACTCAGTATAGGTGGTCGGATACTTCTTAGTCATGTGCCTGAACATGTGAGAATCTGGGCGGAGTCCGCTTATGGCTGCGTGGAGTTGTAGCTCGTCCCCTACCGGCTCCCCAGTGAGAAGTATCTCATCTAGCCTATCGAGGTAGGCTTCATCCGACTCTGTTCGGGTTTGGCGAATCCCCATCAACCTTTGACAGTTTTCAGCTCGCGGGATCTTAGAGGCGAAGTAAGAGGTGAACTTCTCGCTGAGTTCATCGAAGTTGTGGATCGAACGAGCGGGGAGTGAGACGTACCATTTGTGGGCGAGCTTGCCCAAGGTAAGTGGGAACTGTCTACACTTGGTGGCGTCCAAAGCTCCCCGGCCGACCATGTATATCTTATACTTGCTCAAGTGAGTCTCAGGGTCTGTTTTTCCCTCGTAGACCGGGGTTTGAGGGGGAAGGATCTTGGGCTGAACCAGAGCCTCTTCAATCTCCACTGATAGCGGTTCATTCCCCTGGGACTTTTTCGATGAGTTGCCGCCAGAGCCAATTTGCTCGGCCATCTCGTCAATCTTTTTTTGCATGGCGGCGAGTAGGGAATCGCGTGGATCTTTGGCCGGCTCGGAGCGGGCGAGAGGATGTGGACCGAGTCGGTCATGCACCGAGACTGGGGCTGGACCCAACCGGTCCATAACCGATGCCCTCCTTCCCTCCTAAAAGACCGGGGCGCTGGGAGCCAGAGCGCGCCTTTCGGATTGAGCCTTAGTGGGGGCCTTGGTCACAGATTCGGAGTCTGACTCAAAGTCGAGTTGGCGGGAGGAACTAAGTCGTTCGAAAACGGTTCTGGATCCTAAGGGCGACCGGCTCGTGGCCCGATCCATCGCTTTGCTTTTCCCTTTTTTCGCCTTCTTGCGGGCTGCTGATGGCCCAGGGTTGGCCACTTCAAGCTCCAGGCCCCGGGCCTGGAGCTGTTTGATGGCGGTCCGTATCTGTTCCGGAGTTTGATATTCTTGGAGAGGGATAGGGGCAATAAAACCTCCAACCCTGACTGGAGTCGTATCTCCTTGAATCGGCGGGTCAGGAACGCGCGCGCCGTCACGAGGATCGTTTCCGGTGTGAGTTCCCTCCCCCTGGTTGGTGAATGGGGAGTTTGTCATGATTCAGACGTGACTTTAGGGTTTACATGTGAGGAACATCAACACCCCCCTCCTTCTAGCGCCAATTGTTGTAACCAGTAAGATTAGTGATGCTGATGTGGCTAAGGAGAATACCGGTTAAACAATAATGAGATCATAAATATAGCCATTAATGAGCTGCAGACAATGTATATGAGTAGTAAATGCGAATGATTGGGGTGAGATAAATGCTAGTGCAGTAAAACAGTAGAGAAGACGATAGTTGCTGGGTGGTTTAGGCCCAAACAAAGTGTGGATTGTGTAATCCGTTTATTGTGCCACTGAGGCAGTATTTATAGGGTTCAAATGTTGCCCTAGAATCCCTGAAATTGGGGACCATGCATTTAATGCATGGATTCTTAATAAATGCCGGGTGTACGGCTTCATACAAAAGATAGCGATGGCCCACTCTGGCCGTACAAGATGATGGCTGCTCGGTAGGCCGGCTGACAAACGAGAGTACACTATTACTATTCTAAGGAATGTCAGCATTTAATGCATTCACTGTTGGGAGATTTATTCCTATTGTAGGGGTGATTTTTTGACGCATGGGGCGCGCTACGTCCATTCCTTGCTCGGCTGGAGTCTTCGGCCACCCGCGGTTGGACCTGAGAGCCCTCTTGTCGGTTTTAGCAGTGTGAAGTGGGACTTCTTCGGATCTCGCGTCTCCGACCATCTTTGCTTGATCTGCGTTGCTCTGCTCGGTGATAATGATTCTGGTTGGTTATTGCCTGTGAGACCCCAGACGTGTGCTCAGGATGATTGGGTCCGCTCGTGGGCTTACTCGACTCTCTGTTGGGCCACCCATAGCCCGCTCCACAACAAAAAGAATTCAAATTATAAGTGGGTTATGCATACATAAATGGGCCACACGCGCGCGCGCCGCCCTGTCGTGTCGAGCCAGAGCCCGTGTCTGTGGACTTGGATCTTGGCAATTGGACTTTGGGTGTACTTGGGTTTGGTGGTGGTGTATGTATAATTTTTTGGAGCCCAAAAATTCTGGGCCTTATCCGAGTCAGGCCCAGGGGTTTTAAGTCAATGTGTAACAGCTGAGCTGTTACCAAATTTAAACCACAAATCTCACCTGACGGATTGGCATTGATTTCCTTGAATTCCGGATCTCTTGGCTCTTCAGAATCTCAGGTGCTCTTCTTATTCCGCATTCTCATGCTGCATGCACCCTGGCAAACGCACCCCTGCTTTAGCATATACACCCACGTCGAAATTTTTGCATTTTTACGTCCAGTTTTCTGCATACATTTTAGTATACAGTCTAGTTCGCACGTTCTTTAGTTCATTGGAGCTCGTTTTCAGGTGGTGCTACTTGAATTCGAGACGAAAGTCGTTTCACCTTTGGAAACACTACGTCGAACTGTGAGCACTAGCCAGGACGTATTTGTTCTGCGGGCAAAGGATCATTTCCTTAACTCGACTTACCTCATTGTTCGTGTTGCTTGAGTTCGTTGTTGTTGCGGTTGTTGAAGCATGTTCGTGATCAAGAAAGTTCTCATATTTTTTAGTTGAAGAAGTATTACTATTTGTGATTTTCTTTTTCTTTGTTGTTTTCTTGCTCTTTTCTTTTGGTTATTTTCGTCCCTAATATTGTAAAAGTCATCGTTGGTGCACTTATAAACCAACATAAATAGAGTCCACCTTTTGACTCCATGTTCATTACTTTACACGCACGCCCAACAAATTAGTTCTAGAGGAGACCAAAACGATCCAAACGAAATTTCGATGGCGGACTACAGCGGCAGCGATATCTCTATCAATCCGACTCCCGCCACCGCCGAAGGTGCCTCGAAACCACTTGTCAATTCATACAAATGCGATGTATGCGGTAATATTGCGCTGGGTGGTCATAAAACCATACACCCAAGTGGCAGACGTCATCAGTGCTCCACATGTGGCAGGAGTTTTGTCACTGGACAAGCATTGGGCAGTCACATGCGTAAACATTATGGCGGCGTAACCGATCACCGTAGAATTGGTGTGAATTCTTTCAACGGGCCCTAGTGTGGTCACCTCCTCCGACAGCGTTACTGTAAGCAACTCTTGCGCCAGCAGCCCCATATTTGATCGCCTCCCGAACCAGATTTGACGCTCAAATTGTAGATTAATTGCATTCTTTTTTAGTGTATAAAAGCCATTGGAACTTAGTGTTAGGTGTATATATTCAGAATCTTAGAAAGCTTAGTTTAGTTAATTAGTCAGGTATACCTTTCATTCTTCTGCAGTACTATTTTATTGGATCTCCAGAATTTAGTTTTGTTGTTTCTACAATTTTGACACTTTGCATATGCATTTTTTCCACTGTATTTTTAAGATTTTGGGCAATCTTCTGAGGCCTGCTACTTTCTGTTTGTATTTTTTTGTCAGACAAATAAACATATACTCCCTCGATCCACAAAAAAAATATGTTTGTTTTAATTTTGATAGGTTTTAAGAAAATGTAGATAAAATAGATAGGGATATTTTGGAGTATTGTGTGGTCCATTTATTAGTTAAATAGTTGATTATTGGTGTAAAATCAATAACATGCGAAAAATTAAATGACGGTTGAATGGTGAAGCAAAAAATATTGTTGAAAAAAACAGTGTGAACATACTTTTGGTGGACAGAGTGTGTACTAAATAGAGAAATAAATATGTTTACAGGTACAAGATGTGCATGTAAACATATGATTCTCTCCATTTCTTTGTTGTAAAGCTTTTGTAAATTTCGGAAAGATATAGACACAAAAATAAAATAATATGTGAAATATAAAAAATAGGACTCACCCATTATTTTATTATTATGTCTATCTCTATTCGAAATTTACAAAAAATTTACAGAAAAAAAATGAAGAGGATTCATTTTCGCCTATAAACTACATTTTGCTGCATTAAGGAATAGAAGAGCAACACATCAAACTATACAAGACCAAATGCATTAAGGAATAGAAGAACAACACATCAAGCTATACAAGACCAAATGCTTGAGAGCCACAAAGAATATATATGGACAATTACTCATAAGTCATAAATTACTTTCTCTTACCTTTCTTTATCACGATTGATATACTTTAATAATATAAAACATTATCTTTTTGTTATTACAATTTATACACTTTAGTAATATAGATTATATCTTTCAATTATTACAACTGACATTTTTTAGTTAATGAATTAATTTTACCATAAAACCATTCATGATACACTTTACCTATCTAAAAAGTATTCTGGTAAATTTCTAATATCAGTGATATTATTTTCAAGTTGTTCAGTAAATGAACTTTTAATATCAAGGTCGTATTAATTACCATATTATTATGCCAAATATTTGTTAATTACATTTGTAACCTCTTGAGATAAAGAAAAATTATACAAATAATAAAAAATAATAATTTTTTTGTTGTTTAAATATTTTTATAATACACAATATAGTTAAATTGAAATGATAATTCAAATATAAAAAAATTAATTAAATATTTAGTACTTGATAACTCTATAAATCCTAATAAATTCGCAAATTTGTTTCAAGTAAAAAATTATACTTAATTTTTTTTTGAAAAATTAATTTGTAAAATAACATTTGTTGCATACTTTAATGATCTCTCATTAGAACCGCGACACAAAATTTACCATCCTCTTTTATTTTTGACTTTAGAGAGTGCAAGTCTGCCACATATAACGTCACATAACTCTAGCGCGTTGATCAGCGTAATATGTAAGATGATAAAAAAAAATTAGATTATAGACATTTTCATAATATTTTATAAATTGAATATAGAAATTAAAAAAAATAATTTACGTGCATTTTAGATTTTTTATTAATTTCGTAAATTTTGTTCTTTTTAAAAGTGAAAATATAAATTAATTTATAGTGTATGAGATTTACATGAAAATCAATAAAAAAAATAAAACATCAATTAATTTAAATGATCTAAGTAAATTAATTTTGTATTTTTATACAAAAGTAAAAAGCAATTATACTTCTGAAAGGGATTAAACTATGGATTACACAAAATAAAAAAATTAATGAGTAAATTACACATAAGTGCGTTCTACTATGTATAATTACACACAAGTGCAAGCACAGTAGAAAACATCAGAGAGGTGCAAAATTTGCTGCCAAAAATACAATAATACCCTTCCCCAAAAAAAAGAGGAAAAACGTTGCAGATGGTTTGATTTGATGTTCACCGCCGTACAATTGCAGCCCAAATTGCAGAGATTTTAGGCTATAATATAGATACAAATTCAAAACCAGCATTTGAAATTTCAAATTCAAAAAACCAACAAACGCAGCGACAAATTTGAGATAATACATTCGAGGTGGATTTCCAAAAAGCAAACAAGGATTTCGGTGTTACGCATCTACAAGAAGGTATGAACGACGCAAATTATACGCTGTGCACAGAGACACTGATTGTCTAATGAATTTACTCAAGATTTTTTGAAATTCTGCAAATTCGAAATTGCAACAAATGGGTCGTGACAGGAAGAAAATAGTATACATTGATGACAGCAACTAAAGGAAAACGAGAAAGAGGAAGTACATAGATGATAGAGTTGTGGAAAAACGAGGTTAATTACTAGTTCATGAATTGCTTGCGAAAATGTCCGACAAGAATTGCTAATATTCTGTCGGTTTTGAAATACTATTGTTCTTTGATATTGTAGTTTCGCGTAGCAGGAAATACGTTGACAGACCTACCAAGAAGAAAGGTAAGTATATAAAATTTTGTACTTTTGTGGTCTTTTTTCATATATATCTCAGCTTTACCCTCTGTATGTGTATTCTGGGAAATTACTGCAGGAAAGAGGGTGGTAAGATATGTCTACAGCTCAACAGAAACTGGTAAACAATTTGTGTGTTGACAATTTAAGTGTTGAATAGATTAAGCTTTAATAAATAATGTTTATATATCATACTGACACAAGTTTATGTTTTAGAATCCGATAGTGACACTGTTATTGTAAGAAGACGACGGAACAGAGGATCAAAATATAGAAAGGAGAAGGACCACTCATCTAGTTCAGAATCTGAAGGTACTACTATTTATACTAAAATTACATGTAATGAATTCTTCTAACAAGTGTTCCAAATTTTGGGATAGAAGAACGGGGTCGTAAGAAGATGAAGAAAATTATTGATGATTCCTCATCAGAAAGCAATGAAGATACACTAGAAAAAAAGCTGGAGAAGGTGGTTCGTCCACTTAACTGTTTCGGTAATGATGTATTCTCTAATTTGAAAATTATTTTATTTTAAATAGCAGCTACAAATTTTTGAAATTCTATACATTATTTACTGTATTGATAATGCAGAAATTTGTTTCTAAAATAGGTGAAATTTCTGTTATCAAGAACGAGACTTATTATAGATCGAACCTAAGAACTGCAATTAAGAAAATAAATAGCCTTACGTTTAGAGATGACCATTTAAAAAGACTGAAATTGATGCCTTTTTGGCTACTGTTTGCGTCAATCTACAAAAATGATCATGAAAAGCTAGGGAAGAGATACTGCAAGTATGAGGATGACATACGACAAATTCTAATGTGTTTTGATGTTGAGAGTAAAAGTTTTGTCATTGGAGGGGAGCGAATATCTATAGTGAGTAGAGACGCACAACTCATTTTCGGAATTTGTGATGGTAGTACAAGAATTGAGAGTAAGGGAGAGCAATACGTGGTACCAAAATGGGTTAAAAGATGTTTCAAAAGTCAGATTGAGAGTACGGATACACCATTTGTCATGTACAAGACCGTAGTTTTCCAGAAAATTAAGGCCATTATAGATAGTTCAGCTGCTGAGGATGTAGATGATGTGGCTAGGCTGTTACACTGTTACATAATGGCATCGTGTCTAGCACCATTCCAAAATGGATCGTGTTCTTTCCATCTAATTGTGTATCTGGAAGAAATGGAAAAGATATGCAGTTATGATTGGAGTACCTATATAGTGGACCTGTTAAAAGCCCAGATCTTGGCCAGTAAGAAGATGAAGGCTGGAGGGTGCGCGATTATGCTGCCGGTAAGATATGTTATATTTATTATTTAAATGATTGAAATGTATTACACTAAGGTATGTATGAATTCAGTCTAACATGTTTTTGGTTGTACAATTGTGGTTATGTGAACACACTAATTTGGTTGAAGCAAGCACTGATGAATCATTTCCTAGATTTCTGAACTGGGATATGAATTTAATCAATAAAATACTGCAGCGTGTGAGATTGTCAAGAAAAGATCACGTAAGTTTTTCATTACATTGTTAGTGTAGCAAAAAGTTTGTAATTAACTAAATGTGAAATGATGTTTTAGGTGAACAAAATAGTTTTAAAAGCCACGTCAAATGAGAGGCAAATCATGGCAAATCTGTTGACTTACAGAAATTCAGTATTTGGCCATGTGAACACTGAAGATAACACAACAGAGAAGGATGTAAAGAATAACGGTAGTGAATGTAATGAAGATGGAATTGTGTGTGGTCAGTGTTCAAGCGATGATGAGTATGTGGAGGCAACGTGTGATATTGTGGATGATGGACTGCGTGGACTGGGTAATATGATGATGACAATGAATGAGCAGGAAGTGAGAAATGAAGAAAAAGGAAATCAGATGGTGAATTCCAGAGGAAAAATGGTTCAAGAAGACAGCACCTCAAAAAGAGACTATCAGACATCACCAAGAAAAGAGATTATCGACAGTAATTCAAGGCTGGAAAAGGATGATAAGTCTGCTACTGTTGATTCTGTTCTTCCATCCTACAGTCTAAACCTGACACAGGAAATTAGTGGGATCCAGTCGCCAAATGCTAAAATACAGAATGTTATTGCTGATTTATTTTCCGAAGATGATGAACAGTTTTATGATATTAAGGTAGATGAGGAGAAGGAAGTAATAAACCAAAAAGATGAAACTGCTGATGTAAAAAGGATGAGTGAAGAATTAGAAAGATTGGAGGAGGAGAACAAGAAGATCCTCGAGCATTTTACTGCGGAGATAGCACAGAGGGATAATTGCATTAAGCAGTTGCAGCTAGAAACTGAAGTTTTGAAAAAAAAGTTGGAAGAGGCAGCCATACCTTCTGCTACACAACTGTATGAGAACCCAGCAAACCTGGAACATCTGGAAGCAGTGGAGAAACTGCACATTGTGCAACAAGAAAATGAAAGACTTGTCAAAGAAAATGCCTACATGGCTGAAAGCATTAGAGAAATTGTTTCAAATGGAGTGCCACAAAAAACTCCAGAGGACAAAGGAAAGAATTTAGTGACATATGCTTCCCCAAGTTCGATGATTAAAAGGGTTAAGTGTCGAACAATGACTGATGGCAGACGAGCAGTAACAATAACACCCCAGCCAAGCACACAAGAACTCATTCTTTTGGCAGAAGATGGTGACTTTGAATTAGAAAATGAAGGGAAAACTGCCATGACAGAAAACAAAAATCTGTTCAAACTCGATGACAAGTATTTGGCTGTGAAGAAAACAGATCCATGTTTAAGGGAACAAGTTGAATACTTCTGGCAAACCGAAGGACCAACGTAAGTTAACATTAAAAATTTAGCATTTGAAAAAATAAATGATATTATCTATCAAATTATTACTCCTGACTTTTTATGTTTCACAGGTATGCTATTTGGACAGGAGTAAGTCCATTCTCTTCATTGATAGTTAGCGATTGTGTTACTATACTGCATCACCAGAGACTTAACAGCGGGGTAAGCAAATTTATACAATTTTAAACATGATAGGTATGTAAACAAATATTAACATTGAAATGTTTTTTAAATTTAGATAATTGATTCATGGTCTGATTTGATACACTTTAAGAGTTACAAAGACAAGGCTTCAGCAAAGAACATAATGATCTTCACTTCACACTGTTGGGTAAGAATTCCTACCAACGTTTCATGTATGTACATGTGTTAGCTGTGATCATAATTGAAATGTTTTTTTTTTTAATTTGTTTGCAAAAGTCATTAATCAAGACGAACGATAAGAGCCCAAAAGGACCACTAGTGAACTTGATCGACAATAAGATAGAAGAATGTTTAGACATGGACTGCTTATTGTTTCCAATGCTAGCAATGGTACATGGAGGTTCGTCAAGAGGCCTGGGCGATCATTGGACGCTGCTGAAACTGAATATCAAGAAGAATGAATGGAAGTTCTACAATTCGATGCGTCCTAGAAGAAGGGGAGGAGTAGACCAGCATATGACACAATCATTGATAGTGGTAAGCATTGTTGATAAATTACTATAGCTTTAACATGACCCTGTTATATTGCTAATTAAATTCCACAAATTGAATGACATAGGTGAAGTATGTGCAAAACAAGCTGCGTGAAACGTTTACAAGGCTTCGGCCTGGTCATCCATTCCTAATGAAGAGATTGATAGGTCCAACATCTGAAGACAGCTTGCAGCAAGCACCAGAATCACTAGATTGTGGAATTATCGTGTGCAACCTGATAGAATCATTATGTGGACAAAAAAGAAGGGAGATTACACTTTGATATCCGCTGCGAATTTTAGATCAAAGATGGTTAGAATGTTCCTCGATGCTGATAATGTAATAATTTGATGGCTGACAATTATGGTTTATGAACATGTTTATGATTTGTGAACAAAATTATGGCATATTCAATTGGGATAGAAGTTAGTATTAGTCAGTACTTTACATTACTGATGTAAAGCTATAATTTTGCTTAATATTTATGATCCAGTTGTGCTTATTATAAGTTTCCCATTGTGCAATTTATTTACTATTATTGTTTATTTAACATATTGAATTACACTGATGTGCAATTTCCAAATAGGAAACGTTCAAAAAAAAAAATATTGCACAAAGATATACAATTTGTGCACAATAGTAAATTCAATTTGCACAATAATTGAGAACTGTTACACAACCACACAATGTATGTGAACAAATGCATGTCAATATTGCACAACGAGATAAATTTACTTACACACACTCACTTTATAGCATGAAAGTTTAAATAATAGATCCTTTAAGAAAAATAACAATACTTGAATATAATAACACAATTGTACAAGAAACAAAAAAAAAAAAATGAATGCAACACAAACAATAAGACCAATTAATAATAGTTGCACAACAGCTAACAATAGTTGCGCAAACAAATGATCATTACTGCACAAAGATATACAATTTGTGCACAATAGTAAATTCAGTTTGCACAATAATTGAGAACTGTTACACAACCACGCAATGTATGTGAATAAATGCATATCAATATTGCACAACAAGATAAATTTACTTACACACACTCACTTTATAGCATGAAAGTTTAAATAATAGATCCTTTAAGAAAAATAACAATACTTGAATATAATAACACAATTGTACAAGAAACAAAAAAAAATGAATGCAACACAAACAATAAGACCAATTAATAATAGTTGAACAACAGCTAACAATAGTTGCACAAACAAATAATCATTACTGCACAAAGATATACAATTTGTGCACAATAGTAAATTCAGTTTGCACAATAATTGAGAACTGTTACACAACCACGCAATTTTATGTGAACAATTGCATGTCAATATTGCACAAGGAGATAAAATTACTTACCATAACGTGGGAATATAAGATTAAGTAAAAAAAAGGACTTTTACTGTCTACACCACTAATTTATTACACACACTCACTTTATAGCATGAAAGTGTAAATAATAAATCCTTTGTGGACTTTAACAATTGGGCTTTAACAAAAATACTTTAAGAAAAATAACAATACTTGAATATAATAACACAATTGTCCAAGAAACAAAAAAAAAATGAATGCAACACAAAGAATAAGACAAATTAATAATAGTTGCACAACATCTAATAATAGTTGCACAACTCTTAATATTGCACAAGAATCAATAATAGTTCCACAACAGCTAATAATAGTTGCACAACATCTAATAATAGTTGCACAACTCTTAACAATTAATATTGCACAATTGTGAAATATAACTGCACAATTACAGTAATGAAATATTATTGGTCATTTCAAAATACAGTGTACAAACAATAAAAAATAAAAAATAAAACTGTATAACTAACCAAAAAAAACTCCTCATGTTCTAAAGTTAATAACCATAAAGATTTATCTAAAACAATTAATAACAAACAAAAAACATTATTAAATGCAAAAAAGTCTTTCCAAATTCCTTACACATTTCAATCCTAAAAAAACGTAAACTGTCAAATCAAAACCATATAGCAATCATACCGCCAAAATAACTCTGAGTCATCTTCCTCACAACACCAACTTTCAAAAATGACGACACCCAAGACACGCAAACAATCCTCTTCTTCATCTTCGACCTCTGAAGAAAATAAGAAAATGCTCCCCATAGAAATAATACTGAAAATATTGCTCCTTCTACCACCAAAAAGCCTCGCCATCTGTAAATGTGTGAGCAGGGTTTGGAGAAGGGAAATCGAGACCACGGATTTCAAGAAGGCTAACCTATCCGAAATGAAGAAAAAGAAAGCGAAATTTTACTTTTGTGGAGGAGAACGTGGAGACTTTGCATTGAGGTATGCAAAGACACCCCACGCAAATCCTACAAACGCACGAATTAACGAACGTGGAGACGAAAGAAGACCTATTCTTGCCTGTGCTGAAGGGTTAGTAATGTACTGTAACTTACAAGATGATTTTTTTTTTATCGAATCCTTTCACCCGTAACAGAGTGTCTATTCCTTTCTGCAAAATTGAATTTCCACACTCTTATTATGGCCCTCCAAATACAGCATTTTCATTTTTCGGAATGGGATTTTTTTTCCAGAGAAAAATGAATATAGAATTGTTAGGATTACAAAGTTCCCAAGCCGAGAATTTCTTACAGAGGTTAAGATTTTCTACTCTGTAACAAATATATGGAAAACTGTAAGAAAATTTCCATATGAATCCCCTCTAAGTAGGCCCCCTGTTGTTTCCAATGGAATGTTCCATTGGCAGGTTCTGATAGATACAAAATTTGGTATTTGTGTTTTTGATTCAAGTGAAGAATGTGAATGGGACCAACGATACAGACTAATGAAAATACCGGAAGGAAATAAGAAACCTTGGGGATAGAACTAAGTTGATCGGATTAGATGATGGAAGACTAGGAGTCTGCTGCAATAGGTATTCCCCTGTAGCATTGAGTAACATTTGGGTAATGCAAGATTACCAAAAAGAGGACTCATGGGTTGGATACAAACTGACTCTTCCTGATGAAATTGTACGTGATCGTATGATGATTAATCCTGTAACTGAGTATGCCGAGAACACACTGATGATTGAAATGTATCCGTATGGATTGTTTGTTGTATTTGATTTTGAAAGTGAAGCATGCTACATCATCGACTCTCCGGAAGTGAGTGAAGAAAAGATGGTCAAATTTAGCTGTTGGCAGAGCATAATAGACCCACCACTTATTTAGTGTATTTAGTTTTGAATGTATATGTTATGATTTTTGTTAAATCTATGTAATGATGTATATAACTTTAATCTGTGTATGTATTTCACTTTAATGAATTTTATTTTCAGTATACCTTATTAAATCTTATATCTGCACAATACAAATTGGCAAAAAATAAAAAAATTGCACAAAAAAAAAATTCTCTGCACAAAATTGTTAAATCTTTGCACAAGTTAAAATATGCCTACACAAAAGAGAAAAATAATTGCACAACTGTACAATATAACATCACAAAAGAAATATAATTTTGCACAACAAAGGTCCAGTTATTGGTGGCCCAATAACTGTATAAAATGCAACTAAAAACTTTGAAAAAATATCCCGGTTCAAAAAAATGTAACTCGTATCATGAAAAAGAAAAAAAAACAAAAAAAATTAATATTTCATGAAAATCCATGAAATATTAATGCACAAACAATGAACAAACATTTTGCACAGCATTAAGTTCAACTTGCACAACAGTATAATAATAATGCACAAAAGAGGAAATATTTTGCACAGTAAAGACCCAGTAATTAGAGGTCCAATAACACTATAAAACATAACTAATGTAACTAAGAAAAAATACCCCTCTATGAAAAAATGTAAAATAACTGAATAACTGAATAAAATCTAAAATGTAAAAATTGCACAAGTGTATAATATAATTGCACATAAGAAAGTTATTTTTGCACAACAAACGCCCAGTTATTGGAGGCCCAATAACTGAATAAAATCTAAAATGTAACTAATAAATTTAAAAAAATATCAGGGGTAAAAAAAATTTAACTAGTATCATGAAAATGGAAAAAAATTAATTAAAAATGAATATACATAAAATACCAATGCACTAACACTGAACAAACATTTTGCACAACATTAAATTAAACTTGCACAACAGTATAATAATGATGCACAAAACACCCCTCTATGAAAAATGTAATGTAACAAGTATTATGAAAATAAAAACTTGCAAAAACAACTTATAAAAAAAATATTCATTGAATATTAATGCACTAATGTAGAATAATTATTTTTCAAATCAAATTTAAATAATTGCACAATTGTATAATATAACTGGACAAAAGAAAGATATTTTTGCACAACAAAGGCCTAGTTATTGGAGGCCCAATGACTTGCCCAACAATTTAATAATACTGCACGAAAGATGAAATATTTTGCACAGCAAAGGCCCAGTAGTGAAAAAATATAACTAGAATTATGAAAAAAATGACTTGCAAAACAACTAATTAAAAATGAAGAGTAAATTACACATAAGTGCATTCTACTATGTATAATTACACACAAGTGCAAGCACAGTAAAAAATATCAGAGAGGTGCCAAAAATACAATAATACCCTTCCCCAAAAAAAAGAGGAAAAACGTTGCAGATGGTTTGATTTGATGTTCACCGCCGTACAATTGCAGCCCAAATTGCAGAGATTTTAGGCTATAATATAGATACAAATTCAAAACCAGCATTTGAAATTTCAAATTCAAAAAACGAACAAACGCAACGATGAATTTTATTTTCAGTTTAATCTGTGTTATGATTTTTGTTAAATCTATGTAATGATGTATATAACTTTAATCTGTGTATGTATTTCACTTTAATGAATTTTATTTTCAGTATACCTTATTAAATCTTATATCTGCACAATACAAATTGGCAAATCTGTCTAAAAAAAAAATTGGCAAAAAATAAAAAAATTGCACAAAAAATAAAAAATTCTCTGCACAAAATTGTTAAATCTTTGCACAAGTTAAAATATGACTACACAAAAGAGAAAAATAATTGCACAACTGTACAATATAACATCACAAAAGAAATATAATTTTGCACAACAAAGGTCCAGTTATTGGTGGCCAAATAACTGTATAAAATGCAACTAAAACCTTTGAAAAAATATCCCGGTTCAAAAAAATGTAACTGGTATCATGAAAAAAAAAACAAAAAAATTAATATTTCATGAAAATCCATGAAATATTAATGCACAAACAATGAACAAACATTTTGCACAGCATTAAGTTCAACTTGCACAACAGTATAATAATAACGCACAAAAGAGGAAATATTTTGCACAGTAAAGACCCAGTAATTAGAGGCCCAATAACACTATAAAACATAACTAATGTAACTAAGAAAAAATACCCCTCTATGAAAAAATGTAAAATAACTGAATAACTGAATAAAATCTAAAATGTAAAAATTGCACAAGTGTATAATATAATTGCACATAAGAAAATTATTTTTGCACAACAAACGCCCAGTTATTGGAGGCCCAATAACTGAATAAAATCTAAAATGTAACTAATAAATTTAAAAAAATACCAAGGGTAAAAAAAATTTAACTAGTATCATGAAAATGGAAAAAAATTAATTAAAAATGAATATACATAAAATACCAATGCACTAAAACTGAACAAACATTTTGCACAGCATTAACTTAAACTTGCACAACAGTATAATAATGATGCACAAAAGAGGAAATTTTTTGCACAGTAAATGCCCAGTTATTAGAGGCCCAATAACACTATAAAACACCCCTCTATGAAAAATGTAATGTAACAAGTATTATGAAAATAAAAACTTGCAAAAACAACTTATAAAAAAAAATATTCATTGAATATTAATGCACTAATGTAGAATAATTATTTTTCAAATCAAAATTAAATAATTGCACAAGTGTATAATATAACTGGACAAAAGAAAGAAATTTTTGCACAACAAAGGCCTAGTTATTGGAGGCCCAATGAATTGCCCAACAATTTAATAATACTGCACGAAAGATGAAATATTTTGCACAGCAAAGGCCCAGTAGTGAAAAAATATAACTAGAATTATGAAAAAAATGACTTGCAAAACATCTAATCAAAAATGAATATCCATGGAATATTAAGGCAATAATGTAGAATAATTATTTTTCACATCAGTATTAAATAATTGCACAAATGTAAAATATAACTGCACAAAAGGAAGATATTTTTGCACAACAAAGGACCAGGTATTGGAGAGCCAATGATTGTATAAAAGGTAACTAATAACTCTTAGAAGTGACCCAATAACTCAACAATTTGCAGAAAAATAAAAATATATGGAAGGGCCCAACCGTTGAAAGCCCAATAAGTCAAGATATAATTATCATCTTAACAAAATGGCCCATCATCATTTGAACAACAGCATATCTAACGAAAACATTAAAACCTGAACAACACCACAAGAAAATTGCACAACTTTAATCTGTGAACACAAATTCCTGAACGTTAAAATATGACCGTTAAAATATGACCGTTGAAACCACATCAGAAACAAAGAAGTCTATAAATATCAGCCACAACAGCAAAAAAAAACATATGAATTAAAACCATATTCAACAGCTCAAAACAACAAAGAAACAAAAAGATAGAAAGCCATCAGAGGTAAGCAATGTCTCAAACTTCAGCCACAACATATCCAAGATACTCAAAGTCATTCGGCAACACCTGCCGCTGTCCAACTACAATTAAAGTATCCGAGACACGAATGAATCCAGGAAGACTGTACTACAACTGTGCACGACACGGGTGGTCTCACTGGTGCAGTCCAATCGAATGGGATACAAATATGAATGAGGGAGATGAAGTTTCAAGTTGCAGGAAAAAAGATGACAACAGTTCTGACCACATAAATATTGACAACAATAAGCGAGCATACCAGATCAATATAGCAACTATAGTAGTTGCAAATCTGTTGACAGTGATAGCTGTGATAATAGTATGTATTGTAGTATAAAAAGTTATGTATTAATGATAATTGCAATAATAAATATAAAGTTAAAATATATTGATGATAATTGTTCATACAAAGGTACCATTCAATACACAAAAAATTCCCCAAAAATATAAATCAGCAAAAGTAAGCCATATAAAACTTGACCTTATAGATAATGTTCAAGTTTGACACAGCTAACAAATTCAGTATTGCACAAAAAGGAATAATAGACAATCACTTCTTCACGTTGAAGCCTGCATTCCAAAAAATAGAGAAAAAAATCAATAACCAAAGTACATTTAAAAATGATAGGAAAAAACAGATAAAAAAAACAGGTCTTACATTGAATTCAGTTTGTTTCTTGTGGGAAGATGAGATAACTTTCTTCTTACGAAATTCACCGTAGGATGTAATTCTGGATTTCTTAGGACGACCAGGCATTCGTCTAACCTTAGGTGGTAAAATCTTCTGAGACGAATCATGTAGTTCAAATTTCAAGGTTTGAGGAACAGGATTGATATTTGCTGCATAAGTTTGCTTATATGACACAGTGTAAAAACATTCTTCTATGTAACTGTAAACCGAATCACACTTCCGCTGAATAACTGCAACAGCGTGCGCGCAAGGAAAACCAGTAATTTGCCACAAATGGCAGGAGCATGTCCTTCTACTGAGGTCAACAACAGAAGAAATATCCGATAAAACTTCAAAATCACCACCGGGGCACGTACTAACAATCCAAGACATACCAAGTTCACTTAAAACACTCCATTCAGCCTGCTTAATTGGTACTAAGGGGGTATTCCACTTATCAGATTCACACCTCCTTTCAACAAACCACCGCGAAACATTCTTCCGTATCCAATCACATAAGAAAGTCACAGGAAGGCTACGAGCTTCAAGTAGCCATTTGTTAAACGACTCGGCAGCGTTACATGTCATTTCTCCATAACGAATGATGTTAGGAGAGTATGCCACTGCCCACTTTTCGAAGGGAAGCTGTGCAACCCATTCTTCAGCCACTTTACCTCCAAGCTGAAAAAACTTTTGCAAGTTTTCCTCAAACAAACGCTTGGTTGGAGCGTAAGCACAGGCCTTGAACAAATCACACAAAGTATAACGCCTATGATGTGTTTTTCCAGAACTAAAACGGCCTCTAAGGTTTGCTAGAAGATGGAAAAGACAGAAAAAATGAACTTCATCTTGAAAAAGATCATTGAAAGCTGCAATAATACCAGTATTTCTGTCGGATATGTAAAAGATTTTCATCTTATGCTTTACATGATCTTTTAGGATCTGAACAAACCATGTCCAATTTGAAGTATTCTCAGCAGACACAATTGCAAATGCAACAGGGAACAGACCTAAACATAAATACAAAGCATAAAAAATATCAATCTAATAGGATTTCCTAAAAAAGGACAAGGGAAAAAAAAACAGGATACCATTATTGCCATCTTTTGCAGTAGCTGTGAGCAATATCCCTTTATTACGACCTTTGAGGAACGTACCATCCAAAAACAACATTGGACGACATGATTGAAAACCAACTATGGAAGCATGAAAAGATAAGAAACACCTCTGAAATTCATTAGAAGATTGATCCTTCTCAATAAACCCAACACTACCAGGATTTGTCCTATTCACAGCTTCAATATACCACCTCAAATTATCATATGAATCTTCATAACTACCAAATATACTATCAACTGCAAAGTGAGATGCACGATAGCCTTTTTGATAAGGCAGATCAATGCCATAGTTATTCCTCAACATATTAACTAACTCAGAGCCCCCAATTGTAGGTTTAGACTTGACTTCTTTCATCATAAGTTGACCAATCATTTTAGATCCAAGACGTTTGCCTTTATAATTTATCAATTTAGCAGCACAACTGTGTGATAAGTTTGATTTATATATAACAAAATCACCAGTCAATATCCTTTTCTTAGCCCTAACAAACCAATCACACCCACATTCAGCATCAATACACACTGCATATATGTAGCGATTAGTATTCCTAAGATACTTAAACTGAAAACCTAAACGGGTTGAGTACTTGACCAGTGATTCTCTAAATTCAACTGCACCACCCACAAAAACAGCACCAACACCACCCCTCATAAGGTCTACCCAAGAATCAGAAAGATAAGAAACTTTAGGAATTGGAGGATTAATGTCAAAAGATGGTAAACATGAATCGCCAGAAAAATCAGCATAGTCATTAATCACAGTGATTGGGGGAGAATGTGGTGAAATCATAACATCAGTGCACACACCGTAATCATCTTTGGGTTCGCAAACACGTACGGCCACATCAACTATATTAGTATGTAAACTACTGCATATGCTATACACATTAAGGATATCATCATCACCCTCCAAAACACATTCATCCACACTACCAAACGTGCAAAACAAAGAGAAATAACCTTTCTTAAGCTGAGGCCATTTAATCATAACCTGGGCACAAAGTTGATCAAACTTATTGCATCCACGCAGAGATAACAATTTCCTTAAGCCATCGAACTTCACAGCAAAAACCACAGACTGTTCTGGCACCTCCATGGAAAGAAACACGAAAAACAGAGAACATGTAAAATTCTCAGTAGCAAATAAAAACCCTAAATTGATGCGGAAAAATCCAAGTGAAATTTGAACGAAAACGCGAATATCTAAACAAATAACCCATTTCGTCTTTCAAAATTTGAATTTTAAACTTTAAAAAAATTATAAAAAAAGTACAAAGATGGGACGTAATCTATGTGACCTGAGATGAACGACTGCGGCGGCTTGAGCGAGAGAAATCAGGAACGGTGAGGAGAGAGAGAGAGAGAAAACGAGCTGAGAGAGAAGGCAGAATCAATTCATGGATTTTTTCTCGGGAACAGAAACGGAGCTGAGAGAAGCAAGTAAGGAAAATAGGGGCAGTTTAGGCAAATCACACAAGGCTGAAAAATGAATGCACCTCTCCGTAATTACTTGCCTAGACTTGCACCTCCTTGTCATTTTTCCAAAATTAATTTATGATCCACACTTTAATTAAATGATTTTAATTATGAAGAATAAAAAAATATAATTATATTACTATATTTTTATTAAAATATTGTGAATTCATACTAATATAAAATTATTACATATAAAAAGTAAAAATATATATTTTTTAAAGTGGATAGTAATATAAATATAAAAATTAATGTATAATACATAATTTATGGAAATTACATTCATTTAAAAAAATTACTATAACTCAAATAATTTCTAATGAATTGAATGGTTGAGATTAGAAGCATATGATAAATGATTGAGATCAACTCTTTAAAATAAAATGAATGAGATTAGAGAGATTTAAAATAAAAGAATGTGATTTTGCCATATAATTTTTATATATCTCTTTATTTATAGATATAACTATGTTCTAATCATGTTATTATGCTCTATTTTTAAAATAACAAGCTCAACCAAATTAAGGAGTCAGCACTTTCTTTGTACGTAATAAATATTTGCCAAATCACCAAAAATGAATTTAAAAAATAGTGAATTTAGGGGGCAATTTGGTCTCTACATTGGTAAGGCAAAATTTTTAATTAATTACAAATATATATATATATATATATATATATATATATATATATATATATATATGATGTGGATAAAAATGACGGGCCCAACTACACGTAGGGCCCAAAGATATTCAGCCCAATAGAGCACAATAACGTAACCGAATATCCTCAATAGAGGGAGAAAAACCCGAGGTGGGCCCGAGCCCATACTAATCCCAGAGAGGCTGCAAAGCCACAAACCTGGTTACAGGCAGGCCACGAGGCCCAAGCCTAGGTACAGGTGGGCCATGAGGCCCATATTTAACTAAAGGTGGGCTGCGAGGCCCCAACCTAACTGCAGGTGGGCTGTGAGGCCCAGGCCAGATTTGAGGCCTGCAAGCGGGTGTTAATCGAGCCCACATGGGCGAATTATATGATAAGACCGAGAAATGTGAGAGACAATGAGCAGTTGAGAAGATTAATGCCCAAGTCAAGGAGTATTCCCCATATTCTTCATTGACTGGGTCCAACCTCCGTCCAGAGAGGGAAAACGTAGGCACAATGCAAATTTCTTGAGAGAAGATATCAGCGCACGACACCATGATAGAACGCGTGGGATAATGCCATGAAACCGTGGTAACGGTTACTACTCCTAAAGTACGTATAAATAATACACCCAGAAGGGAGATAACGGTATCGAATAACTATAACTCTTACTTAGCTACTTCCTACGTACTTTCTTGAGTGTTTTCCAGTAATCTGATTTGAGCGTCGGAGTGCCTACGCCGAAGAACCCTCTAGCGTATCTTGCAGGTACGTTCGTGTGAAGGGGGCTAAGGATTCCATTGCGTAAGGACTTTACCCACGTGGAACCCAGGCGGGGAAATAGGCCCAGGTCAGTTTTTACGTATCAATATATATATTTTATTTATTTTTCAAATTTGTATTTTAACTGGACAAAAATCCTACGTCCGCCTTGAGAGTGAAAAAATCACTTTTTCTGTCCCATAAAACTTTTCACACATTTTTTTTCGTCCGTCCCACTATAAATTTCGTAATCTTAAAATGGAAAAAACCCTTTATAAACTTCACTCTCACAATTTTCACTAATTTACATAAAATTTCATTATTTTTTGTCTCACACATACAAATAATCCACTAAATTTTTTATTTTATACATAATAATTTATAAAATTACCCCTCAAAACTTTATTTATTACTTTTCTTTCTTAAAGTGTATGCTTTCTAAAATATGAAAGTTTTTGCAAGAGGAACGAATATGTTGTAGTGTAACACAACACATAATGACACGTGTACGCTTAAATCGCACATGTGATGTTTTATCTGTTATTTGGTATAGTGAAATAAAGTGTGGACGGCAACTGGAAACTTGCTAGTAAAAAACAAAGTCAGTAGCCCCCAGGGGCATAGACGGATGGTAAGTGGGCAAGGTGACTGGAGCACATACACTCCGACGTCATGTGTTCGATTCCGTGTGGTGACAATTCTTTGCTGAAATATTGCAGAGGTTGTTGCTGGAATTGTGTCTCCCGAAAGTCCTCTCCCTTGCATGGCTGCCATTCGTGCACATCTCTCGATTTACCACCCGCCTGACCAAGGGGCATCTGGTACAAGTGGGGGGGTTTGAGCCTTCGGGTATTTCCTCCTTATCAAAAAAAAAAAAAGTCAGTAAGCTATCAACTTTTATTTTAGTAGGTGCCTAAATTATACTTAATTTGTTTCACCAACTTTTATTGTTCGAAACAATCGTTTGATCATATAAATTATGTTTGTAACTCTGTTTTTCCTGTTTATTTGACAATTCTAGTTTTATCAGTTTACAAAATATCAACATCTGTAGAGAATAATGGGGATTGTGGCAATGAAGCAAGCATAAGATACAAATGAGTAAGGATGAAAATATCGGTATCGATACTTTAACTTTATGGATATATCGGTGGAAATATCGATATCAGTAAAAATAAAAAATTGATGAAAATTTTATTAAATCATGAAAATTTAACATGAAATTTTATATAATATTATTACTAACACTAATAAACAATTTAACTTAAAATTTCAACAAAATAATTTTTTTATGATGAACATATCAATAAAAAAATATATAAGCAGTGTAAAATTATACAATAACTATTCATAATTACTCCCTCCGTCTCATAAAAGCTTTCACACTTTCTTTTTTCGTCCGTTCTAATATAAGTTTCACACCCTTAAAATGAAAAACCTTTTATAAACTTCACCCTCACAATTTTCACTAATTTACACAAATGTCATTACTTTTACTCTCACATACACATATCCCAATAAAGTTTTTTTATTTTATACATAAAAGTTTACAAATTTATCTCCCAAAACTTCAATCATTACTCTTTTTTTTTTTTAAAGTGTGTGTCCACCTACATATGAAATCTTTTCCGGGACGGAGGGAGTATTTAGTATTAGACAATTAATATTAAAATGATGTCCTATTAGGCTCAAATGTAAAAGAGAAAATGTTATTTTAGTCTAAACAGTACCAATGTGTTTTTTTTTTATTTTTTTAAATCGATATTTTGGAAATATTGATATGTTACCGATATTTTCACCGAAATATTCCGATATTCAGAAAGTTTTGAACTATAACTCACCGATATCAATATCGATACCAATATATCCCGATATTTACCGATATTTTGAAAAATTTATCGTTCCAGTAGATATTTATATCGAGAGTCTAAAAAATAGATATATCGAGATATTTACTTTCTTGCAAATGAGTGAGGTAAAATGGATTTTTATGTGGAAATATTTAGCTAGGTCTATTACTTTTTTTTTATCGGATAAAAAGTGACTCAAACCCATAACCTTTGAGTCATAGGTAATGAAACTCTAATCAGTGTAGCTATATCACTCCGTCTAGCTAGGTCTATTAGCTAGGTCTATTACTTGGTCAAAACAATACTCATTTTTTGCCTTCCGCCCGGCTTTAAAATTAGTATTATTCATTTCCTTTTGTAATTTAATTTTTCTTGAGTTTATATGCAAATTATTATTATTATTATTATTATTATATTTAACGAGTAAAATAAATACTACTATTTTAAATCCTTCTTTCACACGGATGTTGCAATTGAATATAGCAAAACGACACAAGATTAGACGTTTTGAATATTAAAATAGAATATGACAAGCCCCAAATTCTAGAGTTTAGAATGAACACGATGGTTCGGAAGGTCATCAGAAGCCAAAAGGCCAATACGGGGAAAGAGAATTGATTTGGTCAAGTTTCTTTTCATTCCATTTAACGATTTTTTTTTTTTTTTTTTTTTTTACACAGACCATTTAATGAAGACTGGGCTGTGAAGATTTGGGCCCATTCCTTGGGTTGCATGGGTCAAATCTCTCTTTGGGCTAGCCGGCCATAATAATATGCTGGGCAAATTAATGGGGTGCTTGATTGACTACTTTAGGAGGTGAGTAATAGAAATCAAAGTCATAGTGTGTGCTTGAAATGGCTCTAGTCTGACTTTGATTCGAAAAAACAAAGGAATTATTCATAATTCACATATTTGAGTGGAATGACTTTGATCCCATACTCATTCCATTCCTATATTCATTCAATTCCTTACAATTTTACCAAGTACTCCCTAAATTTTATTTGGACCGGGAAATGTTATGAATTAATTAATATTTGTTAAATAATCCTTAAGGTATTATAAATATTATTCCATAACTGTGGATTCTTTGATTGTGAAAATCATATTAAATTTGATTTGGATCAAGGATCATATACATTTGTATTAGAGATCACAAATTAAAATTTGGATTTAATTCAAAAGGTTGGACTAGTGTCAAAAGGTTAATTAAGGCCTCATTTGAAATTTTGGATTTAATCCAAAAGATATTCTCTCATATAATTTGTTATTAACCGAAATAAATTCGTATATTTGTGGTGAATGTGACTTTGGAATCGGTTAAAACAAATGTTGATGAGTAAATTTATGACAATAAATGCACAAGAATAATCACTAGAAATGATGAGCAATAAATATGGAATGAATGCTTGAAAACTATTAAATGAGAGGGAGAATAGCTGAGGGATTTAGCCTCAGTCTTAAGTGTGGATTTTTTAATCCATTTATTGTGTCATTTAGGTCTTTATTTATAGGGCATAAATGTTGCCCTAGAATCTGTTGGTCCCAGTCGATCAAGTTTTCAAGGAGGAAATTTAGAAAGGGTGGGATTGAATAGATTTCCTAAACTACTCAATTTTTCCTTTCAAAGATTTAGAGAAATCCAAATTAATATCAGATTTACACAAGTATCAGATTATACAGCGGAAGTATTTTATACTTGATTCGATTGATAATTCGTTAAACAAGTGTTTGATTATTCAAAGTTGATTATGAACAAGTAAGTAGAACAATAAAGAACAGAGAATAAGAAAAGGGACTCCACTACTTATAGTGGTTCGGATTATGAAAATCCTACATCCACTCTCCTTTCACACTCTTGTGAAAGGGACTCCACTACTTACTCACTTTCTTACTGCCTTACTTACAAATTACAGTGATGATCTTCAGCCTTTACAATCAACTCTTCCTATCTTCTAGAATTTAATGGCTTGAAGACATATGGGATAATGTTCTATAAACACTATAAAAACTATGAACGTTTTAGAACGTTCTTGTGCTTAAGAATATGCTTTTGGATGTGCGTTAGAATGTGATACATGATTTGTGTAATTGCAAAAGTTCTTTTTCTAATTCTAGTCTCGGATCTATTTATAAGAAGTTGATTCTGGTAGTTGTAACTACCTTGTTGACTCTTCAAAATTTGTTGAAACTGACTAACTGAATCTTGTAACCGCTTGTAACTGCTTCTTGGTTAGTTATAATTGTTCTTGTTATTTGTTATAACTTCCTGATTTCTTTAACACTTCTAGTCGTCTGCTCTTCTTGACTTCAGATATCCTTGACCTCGTCTGGTCATCTCATGCCTTAGCATGTCTTGATCTTCCAAGATGTAGTCGTCTGCTACCTCGTCTTTATCTTGCTTGTTTTCGTCTGTCTTTCTATCTTGCTTTCATCTGTACTAAGTACTTAGTCTATTACAAGATTCTACTCACTACTTCAGCTGGCTATACAATAATTCAGTTGGTCATCTTATTTTACATACTCATCTTAACTTCATCAAAACTAACATTTTTCTCCTAACAGAATCCCACAAAAAGGGGATGTGTGCATTGAATGCACAGATTCTCATTAAATTCAGGGAGTAACTCACTTGTACTTGGACAGGGAATTATCCATTCACGTCCAACTGTCCGCTGGCAGGGGATTTCCTGACATTTAAAGGAGATTTTTATCTATTTTAGGTAAGGTTAACATCACTAGCATACTGTTACATTGATCCTATTTCTATCTTGGGGGAAACTTCGCTTGGAAGCTATCAAGCTGCCGAGCTATTCACCATTAGCCTCTCCGAGCTCTCCCTCTTGCAGCGAGCCGAGGTCTTCGATGGACTTGGATGAGCTCGCCTCTTGACTGGACATGCTCGCCTTGGCTGGGCGAGCGGACTCCTTGATGGGCTGAGCTCCTTTGAGCTTGACCCATATAGAATGGGCAGACTCCTTTGTCATTGGGCCTTGGGGGCGAATAATTGTGATACAACATAATTCGTTGAGGAATTATTTATAAGTTAAGGGTGGAAAAGAACAAAATTATGTTGCTCATATTATAAATATGATTAAATAGAGAGAATCATACTTGAGTATCTCCCAAGGGATCAAATGCTAACAAATTGGTTAATAAAATGTTTAACGGGAGATAAGATAAAAAGGTCATGTAGAGATACAGAGCAATTACAAATTGAATATGATGTCTTGATTGAAACCAACTCCATCTTAAGATATAGTGAAAAATTTACACCTTAACATTGAATTAAAAAGACAATTCAATATTAGAGATCGACAAAATAGAAACTTGGGTACATTTCAAAGTGCATAACCTGGAAATAGTGGGGGTGATACTATTTCGAAAGCTCTATATCTGACCTATGCACTTTTACGAGACATTACACATAGGTTCCAAAAAAAAAAAAAAAAAAAAAAAAGCCTAATTACAAATAAGTGCAAAAAATTTGAAGTAGAAAAAATAGTAGAACAGACACACAAAAATATTTGAACGTGAATCTATTTGTAATTTTAAATTTTTTCTTGAACATATATGTAATTTTCTCTTTTACGGGACATCTACATATAGGTTCAAAAAAATAACCTAATTACAAATAAGTTCAAAAATTTGAACAGAAGCACAAAAAATATTTACAGTCGTACAAAAATATTTGAACATGAAACCTATTTATAACTTTTAAATTTTTCCTTGAACCTATTTGTAATTTAGCTTTTACAGGATTTTACATATAGGTTAAAAAAATAACCTAATTACAAATAAGTTCAAAAAATTTGAACAGAAGCACGAAAAATAGTTGAATATACGCACAAAAATATTTGAACATGAACCTATTTGTAATTTTAAATTTTTTCTTGAACCTATTTATAATTTTCTCTTTTACAGGACATTTACATATAGGTTTAAAAAAAATAACCTAATTACAAATAAGTTCAAAAAATTTGAACAAAAAAAAAAAAAAAAAAAAAAATAGTTGAACAGACGCACAAAAATATTAAACATGAACCAATTAGGAATTTTAAATTTTTTCTTGAACCTATTTGTAATTTTTCTCTTTTACGAGACATTTACATATAGGTTAAAAAATAACCTAATTACAAAAAGAAATAAGAAATTTAAACAGAAGCACAAAATATAGTTGAACAAACACAAAAAAATATTTGAACATGAACTTATTTGTAATTTTAAATTTTTTTTTAACCTATTTATACTTTTCTCTATTATAATATCTACACATAATCATTAGATGTGAAATATCGACAAGAATGTGCAAAGCGCATTTAAATTATTACTAATATTTCTAATTTTTTTTTTTAATTTTGATCGGGCAACAGTGACTCATTTATAAAATTATTACTATCATAAATTATTTTAGATTGTTGGAAAATACAAATTTTTAATGATTTTTAAAAAAAAAACAATAAAGTTTATTCTCTCATACGCACACTAAAACGTTTTTTTTTTCTCTCTCAATCATTCATTAAATTATTGTCTAGAGATTCGAGAAATTTGTCTAATCAAAAATCGACTCACTGCAAAAAATTGGAAGTTAGTAATAGTTGAAACAATTGCTATATGGGTTTGACCGCCTTATTATTATGGAGTAATAAAAAAGGGGTACTCTTTGTTGTTGGCGTTGACTGCCCTTGCTGTTAGTTATTGTTTTTTTTTATCAGAAACAACCCTGGCTAATAAGACAAAAACTTGTGTGAACCGGGTGCATACGATGAACTCTGTTTTATTATCACTGTCATGCACATTCACTGTCACTGTCATGCACATATATTGTCACTATCATATTTACTTATAATAATACAAATGCATGACAGTGATTGTGCATGTGCATGACAGTGATAATAAATGTTCATGACAGTGATAATAAAAATAGAGTTCATCGTATGCACCCGGTTCACACAAGTGTTACTCGGCTAATAATAAGCATAAGGCAAGGGTCTAAGCATAATTGCAACAAGCACGCCTTCATCACATATTCAAATAAAAATCCAAAAACATAATGTCCAAATGTGAGAATTTTTTACATTTATCCTCTCTCAAGTGCTCTAAATGTACATATATCACATTCGATCTCTCACAACCCTCAATTAAACACGATCTTTAATTAACTAACACAATGATTCGGGTGATAATTGCCTGATTTTATTCAATTTTTTATGCCTAATTTTAATTTAATTTCATGTTTTTATTGCTCTATTTTGACTAATTGTAGTTGATTTGGAGAAAGGTCGTGTTTTGTGTATTTTGTAGAAAAATCATGAATTTTTGAAAGCAAAACATGAGTTTAATTTTAATTAAAGTAAATTAAAGAATTGAATTATATGAAAAATATTGAAAAAAGAATTGAATCAATTGTAATTCGGGTCTCAAATTATGAAGAAAAGTCACTCATATTCCTCCTATTCTTGTATCAAGGGGGATAACTTGTTGCTTTGTTATTAGGGCCACATAATTCCAACACATCAAATTCTGAGTACATACACTTCTAAATACTTTTATGTACACATATTTAGTGTGCGGTTGAATTGTTTGCACAAGTGCGTACTTGGAATATGCAACTAAAAATTTCGCAATAAAGATATTTATTCGGATAAAATTTTTGCACAAATATGCGTACTCATAAATACGTGCATACTCCGTAATTTGGTGAATAAGAATGACAAATATTTGTGTGCATATTGTGCACACTAAAAAATAGTGTGCACACTGTTTTTATCTAATATTACACTGTAACTACACCAATATTATACAATATTGCTAACTAAACTAATATTATACAATGTTTAAAATAATACTACACTGTAACCAAACTAATACTATACAGTACCTGAAATAATACAATATTGTAACCAAACTAATACTATACAATACACAAGGATTGAAATATTGCGATATATCACAAAAATTGAGGTTGGGATACGAATATTAGGGGGTAATGTATTTTTTTCAAATATCGCGGAAATATCGCAAAATATCGATATCAATATCAATATCGGTCAGGCGTATTGTATTTTTTCCCGAATATCGCGGAAATATCGCGAAAATATCGCAAAATTTTTAAAAATCGCAATTTTTATTTTTTACATAATTTATAATTTTTAAATTTTTTTTTAATTTTATTTGTTTCCCACAAATAATAGAATATTTCAGACATAGACTTGTAGACAATCAATTGTCCGCAAGATTCCCAAAAATAGATAACTCAACCGAGAATGGAGGAAATAGTAATGGAAAAATTGTGAAAATGACGGTGATAGTGAAAATAATTAAGATGATTATTTTTCAAATCAGGTGTTATTAAGTTCGTTCACTGGTGAGGCCGACTTCACTCATAACTATGTCATCTTTGTCTAAACAATATTGATATCAACCCATCACATTAATTAGAGTAATTTTGGACATAGTTATGCACATGTGAACCTACTACATTTGAACCTCATAGGTCTTCATTTTGGTATTAATTGTATTGTATCATGTATATTTAGTCATTTTGTATTGTATTATGTATTATATTGTCATTTATTTTGTGTCAGACAATATTTATATATTCTATTATCCATATAGTTGCTTTAAAAATATGATTTTATTGTAATTTTAATGGAATATGTGAATAATAATATGTTATAATAATCCATGAAATATCTTGTTAAATTTTCAAGATTTTAATAAAGTTTCCATCTTTTTTTCAATTTTTTGCAATATCGATATGCGATATCGATATATCCATCGATATATCCGTGAAATTAAAGTTGCGATATTTGTTGCGATAGCGATATTTTAATCCTTGACAGTACATGAAATACTACTACAGTATAACCAAACTTTGTGCACATAATTTTTATTGTGCACAATATCCACATAAATACTACTTTGTAGGAATAACGTCACCCTTGTGAAATAATGTGGGCCATTCCTTGTCAAATAAAGTGGCCGCCCATATTGATTTTTTTTTTTTTTTTTTGTTATGGAAACAAGTATCTTACTTGTACTTTCTCCATTAATTGCCATGCGGAAGCCATTATTTCCACATGATATCATCTGTGTAATTTTCTGTATTCCATTATATGTTCTATAATCTAGATGGATGACACGTAGCATGTTAAAAATAATCTAACAAACCATCACAATTTTGGGTCCATGTGTTAAAGATCCAGGGAGTGAAATGCATAATGGAACATGAAAAGTGGCATAAAGAAATTAAACTGCATTATTTCAGCCGTCCGATCAAGAAGAGAGAAAGAGGGAAATGCTGAAATTTTGTCGATATTAATTGGAGGGACCCACAAGAGTATTAGAGTTGTCGGAACCTTTTTAGGAAAAAAGAAAAGAAAGTTCATATCCCAACTATTTCAGCGATTTCACTTGAAAATATTCGAGAGCAAGATTGGAAAAAGGGAGCAAATTATAATTCCATAATTTTTGGAGGAGAATTTTAGTATTTAATTTCTAAGTTCTTGAGCCCTAATTTCAAAGGAGAAAAAAAGTTTTTTGATCCCATAACTTGTTGGGTCTCCAGTTTTTGCCCAATTTTGGTCTCATAACTTTTGAATTTGTCCAATTTTGGTCCTATTTTCACCTGAAAATATAAAACGACGTCGTTTTTGGTCACGTGACATGGGAATTTGTCAATTTTGGTCCCATAACTTTTGAATTTGTTCAAATGTGGTCCCAATTTTCATCGGCAGGTGCATGTCACATGACAAAAGACGACGTCGTTTTAGATTTCCAAGAAAAAATGGGACCAAAATTGGATAAATTCAAAAATTATGGGACTAAAATTGGACAATTCAAAAGTTGTGGAACCAAAATTGGACAGACAAATTTTTTTGACCAAAACTAGAGACCCAATAAATTATGGGACCAAATTTATTTTTTAATCAATTTCAAAGGGGTATAAATATCCTTTCTATTCTCATTCAAAAAAAAAAAAAAAAAAAAAAAAACGAAAAACAAAAAACAAGCAGCTGCAATTTTACATATATTTACACACACTCAAGGTGTTTTAGATCATTTTCTTCATTTCTCCACCATTTTGAATAACACCACATGTATTGAGATTAGATTTGAATTTCATCCTCACGAGGCTAAGTTTTCTTTATTTTCTCTTTTATTATAGTTATAATCCTTTAATTTTGTAATAGTATAGATGATGATTGTTGAATTGGCTAGAACCTTTGGTTCTTGGATTTAGAAATTTATGGTTTAAATCTTTTTTTATTTGGTGCTTGTTGATGAATATTGTTCATGTGTTCATATTATTGTTGATTATGAGGGTTTCATTGGTCATGATTGTTTGTTCTACTTATTATTGAGTGAGTTTTTTAGTTGAGAAATTATAATTTATTAATTTACCTTGAATACATGACCTATTGATTATCACTAGAAAAAAGGGATTAATTAGTGGAGAGATTTTAGGGATCCTAGGTATTATTGGGTTGATTGTATAAGTAGGGTAGAGATACTGCTAATATGTTCTTCCTTTGAGTTAATTAGATTGATAATTTTTTAACTCTAGTTTAGCTATCTATCTTGCATAATCACAACAACATCATTTGAATTAAGTTTGCACCCATTGATGGATATTTAAGTGTAGCAAATCCCTACGACTACTCTTTTTAATTATTGATTTCACTCTTGTTTCATTAATTGCTTGTTTACTCTAGTGTTTAATTTGGTGACACTTGGTAGAGTTTAGTTAGTTGTAGTTTTAATTAAGTAACGTTTCTATAATTGATCTTTAATTCTAGACAAAATTAAACCTCTTTACACCACTCTTACACTAATACCCCTCCCTGTGAATCAATATCCTTACTTATCACACTATAATTTAAAAATTGTACGCTTGAAAAAATTTAATTTATGTGTTGATAAAATGTGGAACACATAACTCTCATTTGTAATTAGAAAAGTTTCGTGAATAATATACTAAATGCAATTGAACATAGTGTAATATTAATCCTCAATTGAGAATCAATTAACAACCCTCGAATCAACATCAACAAAACATAAATTAAACTAAACAATTAATTCATACATAATTTCAAATACCCAAAGCATAAAAACTACTAGTACATGGTTCTTGAAGAGACGTCCATGGCTAAAATGCTAAAACAAAAAATGAAAATCAATTAACCATTAAAGTATTAATTAAAGAAACAATATCACCTCTAGAGTTTTCAACTATTTCAATTCTTACAAGAAATTAAATTACTCGTTAATTCCTAACTAAGAAAACGTTAAAACTATTTAATGTGTGTATTGTGTGTAGAGAATGGGAGAGAAGCTCCTAAACGAGTTAACCTATAAATTGTAAACTGTTTAATTTCTGCCGCTGCTTGCCCTTTTAGTTGGTTGATTGGTTCTGTTTCTCGCTCCAAAATCGCTAAGCGTGATAACAATTTAATTGAAGTAGCGCTTTTAAATTTTTAAGAATAACTTGGGGAGAAAAAGGTAGGCCCCATTAGCAACTCCCCATCTTTCTTCTTTCTTTATACCTCACGGGAAAACCAAGTAAATGGAATGTTAATTCCAAATTTTTCAATGAGTCCTGCTAAATATACATCCATTTTTAATGGATAAACATACTCAATTAATTCACCCTCTTATGTCCCGTTAAAAAAAAAAAAATCACCCTGTTTTGTTTTTGTAATTTTATTGATACATTTCCTTTAAATTACCCATAATATCCCTCATGTGAAAATTACTCAAAATTATCTCACATAATGATACACACACCAAATCTAGTCAATATCAACAAACTAATTAATTTGACGATTATCGTACGCGTGCTTTCATTCATCAGCAACTTTAGTGTGATAGTCAGTCCATGAAGTTGCAACCGATGACATAGGACTTTCAACGGCTAGTTGTACTTACAAATACATAGTTATTATTATACATTATTATATAACTGTTGGAGAAAATAGTATAATCAATTAAAATGAATTATGTGGGTTTTCATGAGGTGCAATTTCTCTCATGTTTGACCAAGTATTTGAAGGGGTTACATTTAATTTCATGGAAATTAAATGGTATAGCGTTATTCTACTCCGTGAGTAGATGATCGTAGTGTATCTAAACTCGTAAAACGAATTGTGGTGAGTGAGATATTGATACACAAAGTTGAGACTTTGGATCATATTTATTGTTTAAAGTGGAAGACAAAGAGGCTTGAGGTGGAAGTCAAAGAGGCACTAAAAAGTGCTCTTTGTCCCACATAGGAAAAAGAGAAGGAGTTGGAACATGATATAAGTAGGAAAATAAACTACATGGACTAAAGTGTGCGAAAAAACCGAAAACCTTGCTACCACATAGTAAGGCACAGAGGTATAAGCAACTAAGTAAGATTCCCTTGTTGTTCTTGTTACAGAAGAGCCTGATCCAGATATATAAAGTCTTCTATTAGCAGCTTAAAGTCCTAGTGCTGATAGCAATGGAAGAATCTAAAGTACGTCTTGGGATAGAATCTTATTATTAACTCAGTATCCGATTCCGGGGAAGAAGTAAGTGCCAGAATATCCTAATGAAAGGAAAGACTCTCTTATTACTTTTCCTAATTTGCTAATTCTTAGGGGCGTATTCAAGTTACGGAAGACCTGTGTAAACTCTTTCGGCTTAGGGAGTTGACCCCAATCCCTGGTATAACAAAATAGGTCTGAACCAACCAGAAGAATCAGTTGTGGAATAAAAGGACGGGCTGGTAAGAGCCTTTTTCCACGGAAGGTACCCTTTATAAATATAAAGGTAACTTCCAGCCATGTTCATACTCGACACGACGCCACATCGGATACATATTGATACCTGGTTGGTTGGCGAATAGATGTTGAGATAATGATTTTGTGTTGCGGTAAAACACAGGATTGAGTCAGTGTGTGTAAAGTAGCAGCGGATATGCGACAATGACAATCTTTAGCACTCATTAGTCCCAGTCCCGACACTTGACTTTCAGCTTGGAGCGAAAGACAAAGGAAAACAATCGGAAGAGCTCACAAAGACGTGGCCAAATGAGCTACCCGATTCATGAAAAGATGCATTCTATACACCATGATAAGATCTTTCTGGTATGGCAGGTTCACATGAAGAATCAGAGCTCAAGTCAGTCCTAGAAATCTAACCATTTGCCAAAACCCCGTCTTTTTTTATGCAAACCTTCTCTTTTCTTTGAAAGGGAAGGAATTGTTTATTCAAATTATGTGGACATTTCACATACGCTTCTATAAAGCCAAATAGGCTATCTATATCCCTATCACCCAGTTTAGTATGCCACACAGGCTTACCCGCCGGTAAAGAATATTCTTTCATTATAAAAGGATAGAGCGAGTTTACATCGTAGTAGTAAAGGTTTTCCCCATACTTCTTGTATGCGTCGGTATGACCACCATAGTAACCACTACGAATAAAGCTATCTACGGTATGCACCCACTATGCTACACCACTACACGTGCGCGCGCTTCCCGCCCGGACCGGGCCTTGGCCTTGGATCTTGACAATTGGGCTTTAGTGGGCTTTGGTTCTTGGTGACCCTATCTTTTTGGAGACCCAAAAACTCGGGTGACCCAATAGGTCGATCCATTAACGAAAATGGGTCCGGTCGATTTAAATTTTGAATTTTAATTTTTTCAAAATTTAAAATCAGATAATTCCAGATCCTTCCAGATTATTAAACGTAAGTCTCAAGTTAGTCAGTTCTAGACTTAAGTCTCAAGTCAGTCAGTTCCGTTTCTTAAGCTGAAGAAACGGTCACCGCCCCATGATTTTCTCAACTCCTCTACGTGTGTGCGTTCTGATGCCTATAAGATAGGCTGCATATCATATTTTCAAAACACAAGCATATGTAGACTTCTTAGGCCTGCATACGCACTGCATAAATTATTTTTCATACTTAGAGTTCAGTTCAGTTCTACCCCCGGGTGTTCGTCGGAGCCTTTATACGCAGTGGTGCTACTCGTATAAAGGACGAAACCGTTTTACCTTTGGAGTTTTTACACCGATCTGTGAGCACGTACCAGGGTGTATTAAACTTGCGGGCAGAAGGCTACCTTCGACTCGGTTCATATATTTTTCGTTTGCTATTTCATTCAGTTTAATTTTCGTGTAATTTTTCGTTCCATTGTACGCAATAGACAGGATCTAACATTCGCAAGTTTAATAGTTCTTCGTAATTCTGTTTACTGTAATCATGTCTGGAAACAACGGAACTGACCCTATGGAGATTGTTACTGATCCATCCCCTCCCACCGGTGACACCATTTTGAACGACGTCCCACATATCACTGCAAACCCTCTCCAGAACCCTATTCCTACTGGAAGTTTGAACCCTATCCCTACTGCAAATTCGAACCCTATCCCTACTGTAAATTTGAATCCTATCCCTACTGGAAATCCGAACCTTAACCCCATTGCGAATACGAATGCTTTCGTATTCGGTGCCTCAAACACCAACCACTGTCCAGTTCAACCTGGAAGCACCTCTGCAAATCCATTTGCAAGTGCACCGTCTGCGATGCCTTTGTGGCACAGACGACTCCCATGAGACCATTGATGGTTCATAGTGAGAAGCCCGATAAATTTACGGGTACTGATTTTAAAATGTGGCAGTAGAAGATGTTGTTTTATCTCACGACATTGTCTTTGGCACCGTATCTCAAACAGGACTCTCCAGTGGTTGATGAGAACGAAACTGATACTGCGAGGCGGATTGCCTATGACCAGTGGACAAGTGGTGACTACTTGTGCAAGAATTACGTCCTTGGTGGACTGTCTAATCAATTGTACAATGTGTACCGAAAAATACGTACATCTAAGGAACTGTGGGATTCCTTAGAACAAAAGTATGTTGGTGAAGATGCTGGAAATAAGAAATTTCTTGTTGCGAAATTTCTGAATTTTCAGATGGTGGATAACAAGCCTGTGATGGACCAGGTTCAAGAATTCCAGTTAGTCCTGCACGATATCCTTGCTGAAGGAATGGTGCTGCCAGACGATTTTCAATCCGCTGCGATTATGGAAAAGCTGCCTCCCAGTTGGAGAGATTTCAAGACCTATCTCAAACTGAAAAAGAAGAGCATTTCAGTGAGAGAGCTGATCCAAAAATTGCAGGTGCAAGAAAACAGCAAAAAGATGGTCACGAAAGCAGAAGCCCAAGGGGAGGCCAAGACAAATTTGATGGAACGTGGGCGTTCATCAAAGAGAAAGAGGCCAAGTGGGAATGACAAAGGCAAGAAACTGGCTGCTAAAAAGCAGAAATTCAATGGGAATTGCTATAACTGTGGCAAGCTGAACCACAAGGCCAGTGAATGTCGTAATCCCAAGCGAGGGGACAAGGGAGACAAAGGAAAGAAAAGAGATTTTGCTAATATGACAGAAAAAGAAGTTACAGACATGGACATGTGTGCCATGGTTTTTGAAGCAAATGTGGTGGATAAACCAAGGGAGTGGTTTGTGGATACGGGCGCTACTTGCTATGTGTGTGCCGAAAAATCTGCATTCTCGACATACACTCCTGTAGATGGAAGGAAGCTACACATGGGGAACTCTGCCTCATCTGAAGTGGCTGGTACGGGGATGGTCGTGCTGAAACTGACCTCGGGAAGAGAACTGAAGCTGAAGGACGTGCTGCATGTCCCGGATATACGCAAGAATTTGATTTCCGGTTCACTCCTTGTTAGAAATCAGTTTAGAATAGTGTTTGAGTCTGATAAAGTTGTACTTTCCAAGTTTGGAAAATTTTTAGGGAAAGGTTATCTTGAAAATGGTCTTTTCAAGATGCCAGTTATGGTTGTAAGCCGTGAAGGCGAAGTTTCTATGAATAAAAATGCAAGTACTTCTTCTTATATCATTGAGTGTTCAAATTTATGGCATTGTAGATTAGGACATGCAAATCTAAAGGCTATAAAAAGATTAGTAACTCTAAATTTACTAAACATTGATAAATTTGACTCAAACAAATGATGTGAAATTTGTGTGGAAGCTAAAATGGCAAAGTTGCCTTTTCCATCAGTTGAACGGAATACTGCACCTCTAGATTTAATTCATACGGATGTATGTGACTTAAAATTTGTGCAAACTAGAGGTGGGAAGAAGTATTTCATAACATTCATAGATACAAGATTCTGCTACGTTTACTTATTAAGAAGTAAAGAAGAAGCAATTAAGGCTTTCAAGCTCTATAAAAACGAAGTGGAAAACCAAATGAACACTCGAATTAAAACAATTCGAAGTGATAGAGGTGGAGAGTATGTAGCTCCGTTTGAACAGTTATGTGCCGATTCAGGCATCATACATTAAACCACAACCCCTTACTCACCTCAATCTAATGGTATTGCAGAACGAAAGAATAGAACATTGAAAGAGATGATGAATGCAATGCTAATTAGTTCAGGGTTACCACAAAACATGTGGGGGGAGGCTATTCTTTCAGCCAACCACATATTGAATAAAATTCCACATAAAACTAAGGATCAAACTCCATATGAAATGTGGAAAGGACACAAACCTTCGTACAAATACCTCAAAGTGTGGGGGTGTTTGGCAAAAGTTGGAGTGCCCGAACCTAAGAAGATGAGAATCGGACCAAAAAACGGTTGATTGTATCTTTATAGGCTATGCACACAACAGTGCAGCTTATAGATTTTTGATTCACAAATCGGAAGTACCTGATATGTCGGAAGGTGTTACGATAGAATCACGAAATGCCGTGTTCTTTGAGAACATATTTCCTTGTAGAGACAAGGAAGAAGTGAGGACTAATAAGAGACCTCGTGAGGATGTAGAAAATGTCGGTACTTCTACACAAGAAAATGAAGGACCAAGAAGAAGTAAACGAGCAAAAGTGTATAAGACTTTCGGTCCAGACTTCATCACTTATGTGTTGGAAGATGAACCTAAGTCTGTTAAAGATGCACTATCAAGACCAGATGCACCTCTCTGGCAAGAAGCTATCAACAGCAAAATAGACCCAATTCTACAAAATCATACATGGGAATTGGTTGATCTCCCTAAAGGTTGTAAGACCTTAGGATGCAAGTGGATCCTAAAAAGAAAGTATAAAGTAGATGGGTTGGTGGACAAGTACAAAGCTCGTCTGGTAGCTAAGGGCTTCAGACAACAGGAAGGATATGATTTCTTCGACACATATTCGCCAGTTACCCGAATTACATCCATTCGTGTACTTATCGCAATTGCTGCTGTGCATGACCTCGAAATAAATCAAATGGACATAAAGACTGTCTTTTTAAATGGTGAATTAGTGGAAGAGATTTATATGGATCAACCTGAAGGTTTCGTTGTACCGGGTAACGAGAAAAATGTATGCAAACTTGTTAAGTCTTTATATGGACTAAAATAAGCTCCTAAACAGTGGCACATTAAGTTTGACAATACTATGATGTCAAATGGGTTTAAGATCAACGAATGTGACAAATGCGTGTATGTGAAAAATACTTCGCGAGGTTTTGTCATTGTGTGTCTATATGTTGACGACATGTTGATCATGGGAAGTGATCGCGCGATGATCGTTGACACAAAAAGAATGTTGAGCCGGAACTTTGATATGAAAGAAATGGGAGTAGCCGATGTGATTCTTGGAATCAAAATTGAAAGAAAACCAAACGGTATATTTTTGACACAATCTCACTACATAGAGAAGGTGTTAAAGAAGTTTAATGCGTTTGATGATCCTCCAGTTAAGACTCCTTTAGAGCTCAACATACATTTAAAGAAGAATCGAGGAGATCCAGTGGCTCAAGTGGAATATGCAAGGATCATAGGAAGCGTGATGTATATTACGAATTGCACACGTCCTGATCTTGCATGCTCGATAAATAAACTAGCCAGGTTTACGAGCAATCCAAGTGAAGAGCATTGGAAGGCTCTTAGAAGGGTGTTAAGATATTTGAAATACACCCTTGACTTCGGGCTTCACTACATGAAGTTTCCAGCTGTACTAGAAGGTTATAGTGATGCCAACTGGATAGCTGACACGAATGAATCATTCTCTACCAGTGGATATGTGTTCACAATTAGAGGTGCCGCCGTGTCGTGAAAATCCACAAAACAAACATGTATAGCTCATTCCACCATGGAATCGGAATTCATAGCCCTGGATAAAGCCGGTGAAGAGGCTGAATGGCTACGAAATTTCCTTGAAGACATTCCGTGTTGGATCAAACCAGTACCTACTGTGATGGTACACTGTGATTGTCAAGCTCCAATTGGCAGAGCTTTGAACGACATGTACAATGGAAAGTCTCGTCATATACGACCCAGACATAACTCTGTAAGACAACTGATCTCGAGTGGAGTAATATCAATTGACTATGTGAGGTCAAAAGATAATCTAGCGGATCCGCTCACGAAGAGCATAAATCGAGATCAGATGAATAAGCTAATAGAAGGAATAGGTCTAAAATCCACAAAGAAAACCTGAAACAGTGGTAACCCAACCATGATGACTGGAGATCCCAAGAACTTGGTTCAATGGGACAACTAAGCTGTGGAAGTTGTTGAGAGAACACTTGAAACACACGACCATTCCTGACAGCACAAATTCAAGTGTTGAAACCCGTAACTTTGTGGTAAAGGTTAAGTCTATGACTTTTAATGATTCCTAAAGCCTTGATTAGGTGAAGTATGACGAGATACTTGGAAAGGAGATCACCTATGTAAATGAGAAGTGAGGGCCGCTTCGACCAAACATTTATGAAAGACAAAGGGTGTCCATGGCCAAAACGGACAAAAACGTGAGAACAAAACCAGAGTTGAGGCCGTATTGTGTCTACACTGTTGTCTCGGTACACACTAAAGCGGATTAGTTCAAGGCATTGTGTCCACTAAGCCACTGGTGTACTCGATGGTGTCAGACTACGGAAAGTTCAAAGTCACAAGCTACTTTTCGGATGCAATATAGTCTCATATGAACTGAACTGTGGGTCTGCATGACTTATGGGTATCAATTCCACTCATGTGGGGGATTGTTGGAGAAAATAGTATAATCAATTAAAATGAATTATGTGGGTTTTCATGAGGTGCAATTTCTCTCATGTTTGACCAAGTATTTGAAGGGGTTACATTTACATGCATGTGGGTTTTCATGAGGTGCAAATTCTCTCATGTTTGACCAAGTATTTGAAGGGGTTACATTTACATACATGGAAATTAAATGGTATAGCGTTATTCTACTCCGTGAGTAGATGATCGTAGTGTATCTAAACTCGTAAAACCGAATTGTGGTGAGTGAGATATTGATACACAAAGTTGAGACTTTGGATCATATTTATTTTTTAAAGTGGAAGACAAAGAGGCTTGAGGTGGAAGTCAATGAGGCACTAAAAAGTGCTGTTTGTCCCACATAGGAAAAAGAGAAGGAGTTGGAACATGATATAAGTAGGAAAATAAACTACATGGACTAAAGTGTGGTAGTGGGTATGCACCCACTATGCTACACCACCACACGCGCGCGCGCGCGCAGCCCGCCCGCCCGGACCGGGCCGGGCCGGGCCTTGGACTTGGCAATCGGGTTTTGGTTCTTGGTGACCCTATCTTTTTGGAGACCCAAAAACTCGGGTGACCCAATGGGTCGACCCATTAACGAAAATAGGTCCGGTCGATTTAAATTTTGAATTTTAATTTTTTCAAAATTTAAAATTAGATAATTCCAGATCCTTCCAGATTATTAAACGTAAGTCTCAAGTTAGTCAGTTCCAGACTTAAGTCTCAAGTCAGTCAGTTCTGTTTCTTAAGCTGAAGAAACGGTAACCGCCCCATGATTTTCTCAACTCCTCTACGTGTGTGCGTTCTGATGCCTATAAGATAGACTGCATATCATATTTTCAAAACACAAGCATACGTAGAATTCTTAGGCCTGCATATGCACTGCATAAATTATTTTTCATACTTAGAGTTCAGTTCAGTTCTACCCCCGGGTGTTCGTCGGAGCCTTTATACGCAGTGGTGCTACTCGTATAAAGGACGAAACCGTTTTACCTTTGGAGTTTTTACACCGATCTGTGAGCACGTACCAGGGTGTATTAAACTTGCGGGTAGAAGGCTACCTTCGACTCGGTTCATATATTTTTCGTTTGCTATTTTGTTCAGTTTAATTTCCGTTTAATTTTTCGTTCAATTGTACGCAGTAGACAGGATCTAACAATAACATTGAATTTACTGCGATGATAAATTAATTTAGTACCTGGATGAAGTGGTTGTTGCTCACCATGCCAATACACATTGATTTCACGTTTTCCAACAAAGGTTTTCTTAGAGGTAGAAAGGTAAGTAAGATATCATTTGACAATGTAATGAAGGTCACATTATATGTCGATGCAACCAAATAGCCCATGTACGGCAATTGAAACCAGATCTTAATGGTGCAGGCTCTGTTAAACAATTTAGAGCATCCAGAATAACTCCTACATGATCATCCTCTTTAAAAGCACTCTGGCATAGTTCATATTTGTGAAGACATTTATGTACGTAGTCCATTACAATCTCATTATCTGGAACACCTACATTTGGTTACTTTGAACCTTCATTAGAGATGGCAGTTTTAACCCGACCCGTGGGTACCCGCCCCGCACAGTAAAAAAAATTGAAAATGGGCCAGGTCGACCCCGACCCGATCATAATATGGTCGGGTCTGATTTTATATTGGCCCCACGAGGCCCCGACCCGACCCAACCCGACCCGCATATATATATATATATATATATATATATATATATATTATGCCCCGTGTGGGGGCATGTGAGCGAAAAAAGGAAAGAGAGGGATGAGGTTTCTCTCGCTTTTGGCATAGCGGGCCCCCTGCGTGAGGCTCACACGACGGACTATTAATATATAAATAAAATATATTTCAATATATATAAATAAAATATATTATATATGTAGTAGTCTCTTCATATTGAACTTGATGCATTTCTTATTTTCTTTACTAAATTGTTGACTGAATATTTGTCTAATTTTAATAAATATTTCATGAACTAAAATATGAGTTGTTATATGTTTAAAAATTATTATTGTAGTTTGTGTTGATATTTTTATGTTAGGTTATCAAGATGTAAAAACATATCGGTGCGGGTCTGACCCGCCCCATACGGGGCAGGACAGTGGTCAGCATCTCAGGACCCGTGCAGGTATAGGGCAGGTCATTTGAGAATGGGGCAGGTTCGGGTATTTAACTACTCGACTCGATCTGGCTCATTGTCATCCTTAATTTTCATCGATATCTGGTGGCAAATCAGTTCAAACTATTCGAGGAGTACGATATCGGAAGCCTAAAATGGAAAAAAAAAAAAGATTAATAATGAAGGCAAGCAAATGGGATGAACTCCCAGATTTTCACGTGCAATACCGAAAATATATTGACTTGTGGAATGAAGGGAGGATGGTGTATTCCTCGATGCGACATATCGTTCCCGCATCCATCATAGCTTCAACTGCTGCTGCACCCGCACCCACAGTCGTCGAAGCTTCAATCGCTAGCCCAACCCTACCCTGCAGCACCACCTTCAGTTTACCTGCAGCTAGAATGAGGGTGGCTGCAGGTGCAGTGAAGGTGGAGTTGCAGGGTAGGGTTGGGCTGGGGATTGAAGCTTCGGCGATGGTGGGTGCGGGTGTCGCGGCGGTTGAAGCTACGATAGATGCGGGGGCGATACGTCGCATCGAGAAATACGTCATCCTGCCTTCATTCCACAAGTAAACATATTTTAGGTATTGCACGTGGAATCTGGGGGATCATCCCCTAGTTTGCATTCATTATTAATCTTTTTTTATTTTAGGCTTTCGACATCATACTCCTTGAATAGTTTGAATTGATTTGCCACCAAATGTAGTGTATGTCATGCCAAGTGGTCATGGCAAATCAGTGGGACTATACAAGTCTCAAACCTTCTTATCTCATGGATGTACGGAATCAGCGGCAACTCAGCCATAAGATATCTTATTCATAAAGTAGAAACAAACACTAATAATAACTATAACATACTCATTTATTAAATATTTTTTAATATTTCCAATTATAATATATACACTAATAAAATATATTATCTCTTACAAGGATAAAAAATGTGACTTTTATCCTTATAGTTACTATTAGTATGTTATATTATCATTTATTTATCTATTATAAGGATCAATATTTTTAAATAATAGTTTAAAATTTTGATTCACCATTGTTTTAATATTGATCCAAATTATTTCTGGAAGTAAGTCACTCAGCCAAAGCAAAAATAACTCGACCGAGTGATCATAGGGCTAAGTAATAACAAATGTCACTCGTCCAGTGCATAGCGACTTGGTCGAGTGAAATTCAACTCTAGTCGAGTCAACTCGTAGTAGGTATTTTTTTCTTAATTTTTTGAAATAAACATAAAAATAAAACAGATTTTTTCAAATTTCACATCAGGTAACTATAACATATATTCAACAGCAATAGTAAAATGAACTTGTATTAACAAAATTATTTATCGAATGAATAAAACAAACTTAAAATAAAGCAGATTTGAACTTATCTCATTGCTCAAATTTGAAAGAATTTCTTTAAATTCGACCTCGAGATTGATCATATGATTCATTGAAGCTGTTTTTGCTGCTCTCACAATGTATCCTAGTAAAAGCTCGTCGCAGTTCTCGAAATTCAATTCAATCACGATAGCTCTTCGCAATTTTGGAATTCGTATTAAGAAAAAAGTTTGTCAAACAAAAATATAAAATATATCAATACTTAAAAAAATAGAGTACAAAAAATGTTGAAACAAACATAAATAAAGAACACTTACCAAAACAATGAATAAATTTTCATCTATTGACGACTTCTTTATGGTTTGCGTACCATATCTTTTGAGCCCTTGTAAAAGATAAGTCAGCAAAGCGCCCTAAACATAATTTCCAATTATATCCGATTGTTCAACAAGTGTGGTGAATGTAGAGCGGACATGCTCAAAATTTGTTGGAGTGATGAAGCAGTGAATAATAATCAATAGAAGACATATCTCCTATACACATAAGATTTATTTCTATTACATACCATGACTTTCATTTTAGTAATAGATGTTACATTTTTGTCTCCCGGTCTCTCTCTCCTATAACCCTGCTTAATAAACCCCTTCCCCTAGTTTTGGGACAGATCACTAAATTGCCCCAAATGAGCAAGCCAATTATACACAAGACATCCTGTAATGTGATGCCTAGTGTGTAAGCTCCAAACATGGAGATTATGGTCTTAACGGTTAAATAAAATCTTCGTTGAACCATAAAAAATATTTATCTCTTCTGTCAGCATTAACATTGATTAATGAGCTGGCAAACTGCCCATTCTCAAGTTCTATCTTGGACTCTTGATCATGAAAATATCCCATAATTTTTTAAAGTGCTTAATTTTTCAGCTCTTTTGAGTGCTTGATTCTGAAAATATAAAGAAATATGAGTCTTGTGTGGTGATATATAATTAACTAAAAATAAGAGTCTAGAGTGGTGAGAGATATCATGAGTATCATCGTAGGTTCTTCTAAAAGTTTAGTTTTAAAAGGGAAAAAAATATTATTATCACAATATTAATTGAAAACAAAATGGATTCGAACAATATTAATTGTATGAAATAATATTAAAACATGAAACAATCGTTAGATGACATATCTACGATCAATAGGGGCGTGCATAATCTTAGTCCAAGGGCTGGAGCTGAGCATGTTGTGTCTAAATTACTGATTTGTATGATTACGATTTATTATTGTGAAGGATTTTATTATGGGTATAAATTACTGGTAGCAGTTTGTCTCATTATGATAATTGAGAGGTTCGCAATGCAAATAGAATCGGCTCAATTGGAGTTCAGGAGCTCAAGATATGAAGAAATGAAGTTGGAAGGGTTGAGACGGAAAGTCACTCGGCCGAGTGATAGTATGATGCCCGAGTCATGATCATCCAGTGTCTAACCCACTCGGTTATTGCCACTTGACTCGGCCAAGTTGGACTTTTAACTAAATATTTTAGATTTTATTTATTTTAAAAAAATTATTTGCAATAATATTTATAATTATTAAATTATTTTGGTTGAGGTTAGTGAGGACATGAACTGTTTAACTAGATTTATGTATTTTAAGATTATTTATTTTAAAAAAATACTCAATTATATTTTCCAAAATCATACCACTAATTTATAAAGAAAGTCACATTCAAACATTAAAAAAAATAAATCAAAAATTTAAAAAAACAATTAATAAACAATACTTAAACATAATCAACAAGAGTATCAATGGTATCAATCAGATTCAAAACAATCAATAAATTAACTTATATAGCTAAATTTTTATAAATTATTTCTTTATGCCAATCCAAATTCTTAAATAAAAGATATAACTCACATTAATTTCTATGTAATTTCTTTGAAAGGATAAGGAGAATCAGCTACTCAACAATTCAACAAAACTAAAATCAACTAATGTTTTTGTTAATATGTCTGCTCTTTGAAGTTCAGTGGATATCTTTTCTAATCTAATGTTATTTTTCTCCACATGATCTCTAATAAAGTGATGTCTAACATCAACATGTTTACGTCTAGTGTGCAAAATAAGGTTGTGTGTCATAACTATTGCACTATTGCTATCACAGAATATGGGTATAGATGATGTGTCATAACTATAATCTCTAAGTTGCTGGCTAATCCAGAGAAGTTGGGAACAACAACTTACAGCTGTCATGTATTCAACTTCAATGGTGGATGTGGCAACAAATGTCTGTTTCTTGGATAACCAAGAGATCAGTTTGTTACCAAGTAATTGACAAGTTCTAGGTGTGAATTTCTTATAAATTTTACAACCACCAAAATCTAAATTTGAATATCCAGAAAGCTCAAAGTTATCATCAGATGGGTACCATAATCCAACATTCAAAATGTAATACCCGGACCCAAATTGTGATTTATTTATTTACTTGCGTGAGTGTTATGTTATACTTGATTTTTCTTTCGAAAAGAGAAACTTCGTTGTTATTCAAAATCTTCGATTTTGGGTAACGGACGAGCAGAACCGAACCGACGGTACTTTAGAAACCCTAATACTGATCGAACCGGTACTCGATAGTCGGAATGTGGATAATATACAAATTCAAAATAAGTGAAGAAACCGTTCGTATTAATAACACAGGAGTTTTCTTTTAGTCGCCGAAAATTGGGCGAAAAACCCTAAAAATGCCGAATTTCGAATCTATCGAACGAAAATCGAACCAACCGAGAACCGAATTAATAAAATAAGTTAAAAGCCTCCTTAATTACAAACTTTTAAGATTATAAAATTATTTAGTGATTAAACGAACGAAACGTAACTTCCGGAGCCCCAAAATTCCAAACGGAGCCCCGTTTTTCAGTATCGAACCGCACGCCCTGAACAGAAGGGCCACCACAAGCCAAAGGCTTGTGGGGCCCACTATTTGGACGTCCAAGGGGAGGGTTTGCAGCCACTTTCAAGGGCCAACACACCAAGACAAAGTGTGTTGACCCCAAGTACTTGTACCCCCTCCTTTCCCATTAATTCTTGTCCTTCCCTTCCATCCCACCATCCACTTGCTTTGATCTTGACCCTCCATCTTTTCCCACATGCTCTTTTAAGTTGCTTGGGCGCCACTTCTCCCCCTTATTCAAGTCATCAAAAGAAAGGAAGCATTCCCCTTCCCCTTCACGGAAAACCTTCTTCTTCTCCCAACTTTTCCCACATACACACATCCAACCCTCACCTCAAGCCATTTCTTCTTCCTTCAAGGTGCAAAGGAGTAGAGCCATTCCTAGGAAGAGCTTGAAGAAGACATTTGACCCTAGCCTTTTTAAAAAAAGACTACAAAGGTGACCACACCTCAAACCTTAACTCTCTTCCTTAAAACTCTTAATGGAGAAAATGACATGTGTTTTCTTGAGGTCTTGTTTATTTCTTGGTAGCATGTTGTTTTCATGAAAGAGTTGAAGGTTTCATGTCTTTTTTTTGAAAGTGAGAATAAGTTTTTAAATATTCATAGTATGTAAATAGATGAACTACCTGTTTTCCCGTCAGAGGTTTAAGCTGAAACGTTTTCGTGACTTGAAGTTTTGGCATGTTTGACTGCATATTCTAAAAGTAGGAAAAAATGGCTTTCGTTTGCCACTGGTCTCATGCATTTTGGAGTTATATTCAATAATCTATGAATTTTTGAAGTTAGTGTGACAATCTGTGACGTTTTTGTGACTGTTCGATTTTTTCTGGTATCCCTCACTTCAGTTATTATTTTTATAAAAATCAAAATAAAATACTACATGATGTTAGCTTCGTTTCTGGATTTTTCCATGAATTTAGGAGTAGTCTAAATAGTTTTACAAAAATTATTTCTCTAGTTTGTACGTGACTGGGAAGGCAGAAATGTTTCTGTCCCTTTTCCAAAAACGAGCCAAAAACACCCTTTTCCCTTCGTATCTTGCCTAAAGTCAAAACTAAGGAAATGTTGGTGACTTCATAAGTATCTACTGTAAAAATTTCATAATTTTCGGAAGTGTTTTAGTATTATTAAGAAAATTATTTCTATGGTGTCTCAACACTGAAAACTTTCTGGAACACTGTTTCGACCTAGAAAATAAATTCAAAAACCCAATTTTCGTATACCTTTTTAATGAGACCATATTTTATGTGTGATATACACTTCAAGAGAGTGTCTACTGTGCTTTTGCCAAATTTTTAGATGATTTAATTATATTTTAGAAAATGCCCCAAAGTCAAGAGTGGGCAGTCGGAAGTTGTCATAATGCTTGAATTACTACTTTTGAAAAGGTGTTTTCCATTTTTACGTGTCATACTTAGGAGCATGTTAGTAAGAGTCTTATATATATATATATATATATATATATATATATATATACATATATATATATATATATATATTCTTGTGTCGAAAAATTAGAGTTCCAATAATTTACGACTAAAAGACAAAAGACGTATAAGTAATCAAAAGTCCTTTGGGACCAACGCACTGTATTTATTCCTCGATAAGAAACTAAAACCCAAAAGTTTTCTTTAGGAACGAGTACGACCGGTCGGTGATTTGCTCGGACGTTTTTCCCTTTCAAGTCATACTTTCGAGCTTCTTTTTAAGGTGGGTGGCACTAACCGTATTGCATTTATTTATGTCATAGTTGAAATATCATTGCTAAATCATGTTTGATTTACGAGCGATGTTGGTATCGTCTCAGTTGTTTTATGAGCGGAGGTGGTCCGTCTCGGTTTACAAGCGATGTTGGTATCGTCTTGGTTGTTTAAGAGCGGAGGTGGTCCGTCTCATTTATGTTTTACGAGCGGAGGTGGTCCGTCTCGGTTTACGAGCGATGTTGGTATCGTCTTGGTTGTTTAGGAGCGGAGGTGGTCCGTCTCATTTATGTTTTACGAGCGGAGGTGGTCCGTCTCGACGAGCGGAGGTGGTCCGTCTCGGTGTTTACTTTACTGTAAAAATATGATTGATGTGTATGATATTGAACTGTATGCATGATAGCGTGCGGGCTACCCACACTGAGAAATTCAAATTCTCATGCCCTTTTTAAATATTTTTCAGGAGCCGATGGAGTAGATCGGGAGCAGAAGAATAGACTCGGCCTTCCCCCGCCATATAATATTTGAATGCTTAAACGCTTTTATTTTACTGTCTGCAAATTTTAAACTCTCTATCTGCTTTTGTTAAAACTTAGACTCACAATACTTTCTCCGCTGCTACGGTTAATTATGCTCCTGTTTTATTGATTAGGATTTTAATTTGATGTTGAATACTTTAAGTTAAGAATCATTCAATTGTTTTCTTCTATCTTTTTCCTTTATCGATTCCTTTTCTTAAAAAAAAAAAAATTTGTCTTACTTTTCCCTTTCACTAAGTGACGACTCGAATTTGGATAAGTAAGTGAAACTATCTGGATTCGGGGCGTTACACAAAATTCCTTTAAGATATTTCAAGATTTTCTTAGCTGTCTCCAGATGAGACTTCTTGGGATTTGATTGGAATTTTGCGTATACCCCAACTGCAAAAGATATTAAAGGTGTGCGTGGGTGTATAACAGAATATTGTTAAAAATATTGGCACATTCGAAGAACAACACAGACATAAATATACACACAGATACACAGCAGAAGTCTTAAACACCTTGCAAAATGGATATCAAAATTTGTATAGACTATAAATAAGTCTATAATGTCTTTCGGCGAAATATCACTAATAATTATAAAGTGATACAATCAGTGAAAGTATGAGCCACACTGTAATAGGTCTACGTATATAGTGAGTAGATGTTAAACAACTAACCTATCACCTAATACAATTACAGACACAAATGTTGTGTGAAATATTGTATCATTCACCAACGGAACAATGAATACAAAATGTACAATAAACTCAAATAATCTATCCTAACAAACTAAGCTAGATTGTATTTTTCTCAGTCTTCAAGTATTATCTTCATAGCAGCCGTGTATTTATAGAAAAAATTCGATAAAAAGTACGATTTCGGAAAAAAAAATGTCAGAAAATAAAAAACAATGCATGCAAAGGGGCGAGAGAACAAAGACGGGACGAGTAGAACTTAGAAAAAAAAGATACAAACCTGGTGTGGATCTACTACACGGTGCGATGGAAGACCATCAAGGTTGGAAGATGATGCAGATCTGCTAAAGTAAAGCAGATCGCACCCTAAATACTTCGATTCAGCCAGTCGCGTTTCGTAAACATCTGGAACCTTCCCCACAGGGTGGTCTTCAAACGCAGAGTATGATAAATCTGCAGGTGAAGTTGAGTTAGTGAACGAATTAAAATTGAAAGAGGTACCAGGGTTAGAGCTTACATTGAGGGATGAAAAATAAGGAGAGTAAGAGAGGGGGAAGTGGGACAGTGGCGATGATTTGAGGTGTGGTTGAATTTGTCTCAAGATCGAGAGGAAGGAGAGGGTGTGGGTAGTGTGATAGAATCACGCCCTAATATTTCCGTTCACGGCACCACTCCGACTCAGGCCGGCGAGTTAGGTTGTGAAAGCAAGAGAATTTTGCAAGTGAAAAGTAATTTCTATTTTCTGATAAAACGCACATCAGCCCAATTGTATTTATACTTAATACAATTATTGATTAAGATCCTATTATTATTGGGCTTCTTCCTCCTCTTGGGCCCAATAATCTCTTTGGTCTTCTTTATTATTATTATTCTGGGCTGTGGCTTGCTGTTGAGCTTCTTGGGTTGCTTCTCGTATCTTAATTCTCCTAGCCCGATTATAGGCATTTTTTAGCCCACGACTTTCACTCATATCATCCATATCCCCTTCAATTTTATCCTTGTCCTCAAGGATTAGTTCAGGAAATCGTTCTCGCATCATCTTCAATTCTTCCCAGGTTGCTTCTGAGTCAGGTAGAGATTCTCATTCCACCAAAACCTCCCACCAGAATCTTCCATTTCTTTTTATCCGATGGTATTCAGCCACCCTAGCCAGCCTGTAAATAACTTGCCCTTCCTGATTCACCGCCGGCAATCGATTGTTGACTACCTCTCCGGTTCCCAATCGATGCTTTAATTGAGATATGTGTACAACAACATGTATCTGGGCATCGTCTGACAAAGCCAATTGGTAAGCAATGGCTCCGATATGTTCCGTCACTTGAAAAGGGCCATAATAGCGGCTTCCCAATTTGTACAATGCTTTCTGTGAAATTGATTGTTGGCGATATGGCCTTAGCTTGAGATATACCCAGTCACCTACTTGGAATTCTTCTTCTCGTCTCTTTCGGTCGTGTTGCTCCTTCATCAAATTGATAGATGTTCCCAGGATTTCCTTGAGTTCTTTCAACATTAAGTCATTCTCGAGTAATTCACTGTCCACTTTGGCGTTGGGTGATTCTCCTGCTGGATAGCTGGTTAATTGTGGGGGCAACCTGCCATAAACAATCTCAAATGGTGTTCATTTGGTTGAGGCATGATACATGGTATTATACCAGTATTCCGCCCAAGGCACAAACTCTTGCCACTTCTTTGGATTCTGATGTACGAAACACCGCAAGTACTGCTCTAGTGTGCGATTAGTAACCTCTGTCTGTCCATCCATTTACGGGTGATAGGCGGAGCTCATAGCTAAATGCGTCCCCTGCATTTTGAAGAATTCTTTCCAGAAGTTGCTAATGAAGATTTTATCACGGTCAGTGATAATGGATCTGGGAAGGCCGTGTAATTTGATCAGGTACTCCACAAATAGTTTTGCCACTGATTTAGCAGTATATAAATGCACTAGAGGAATGAAGTGTGCGTAATTTGATAATCTGTCCACTACCACCAGAATTCCATTATATCCATTTAACATAGGTAGACCTTCAATGAAGTCCGTGGTTATATCCTCCCATACGTGCTCGGGGATCGGCAAGGGTTGAAGCAACCCACTAGGCTTCCTTAAGTCACTTTTTATTCTTTGGCAGACGTCACATTGTTGAACATATTATTTTACATCAGCTTTCAAACTTGGCCACGTAAATGTTCGTTCCATTCGTTCCCACGTTCGGTAGACCCCCGAGTGTCCTCCGTACCTAGAATCATGGAAATTCTTAATTAGTTCAGTACGTAGAGAATTTTTACAAGGAACCCATACTTTACCTTAGTGAAGTAACATTTCATTTTGCCACTCATAATCATCAGCTGCCACATCTTTATTACTTAGTTGCTGTATTTTTTCGGCAATTTCCTAGTCATCATTAGAGGTTGATCGTATGTCGTCCCAAATCCCCCAAATAGGTCATATAATTGCTTGTATTTCTTGGGCCTATTGGCGCCTTGATAAGGCATCTGCAACCGTATTCTACCGTCCCGGCCGATTGAGGATCTCATAATCAAACCCCATGAGCTTGGTGATGAATTTTTGCTACTCTGGGGTGATAATTCTTTGCTTGAGCAAGTGCTTTAATGGCTGTTGGTCTGTAACGATCCTAAAATTCCTCCCAATTAGATAAGGTCTCCATATTCTTACCGCTTCTAGGACTGTCATCATTTCTTTTACATAAACGGACCACTCCCAACGTCGAGGTCCCAATGCCTTGCTTAGAAAGGCGAGTGGTCTTCCTTCTTGAACTAAGACAATGCCTATTCCACGATCACTGGCATCCATGTGTACTTCAAATAATTTCTCGAAATTTGGCATCGCTAGAACTGGGATGGTGGACACTGCTTGTTTGAGTTCCTCAAATGCCTTTTCACTATCTTCTTCCCATCGAAAAGCTCTCTTTTTTGTCATATTGGTTAGAGGCCGAGCGATGGTGCCATAATTCTTTAGAATTTCCGGTAGTAACCTATAAGGCCCAGGAATCCTCGAAGTTCGGTTAAGGTTCTTGGCTTTGGCCAATTGATCACAGCTTGTATCTTTGTTTGATCCATCTGTACTCCATCCTTGCAAATTACATGGCCTAGATACTCCACTGATGTCTCTCCAAAGGCACATTTACTTGCCTTGATATGGAACTCATGCGGTGCTAATATAGAAAAGACTTGTCGTAGGTGTATCATATGTTCCTCCCAGGTTTTGGAGTATACTAGAATATCATCAAAGAACACCTATATGAATTTCCTCAAATGTGATTGAAATATTGAGTTCATTGCACCTTGGAATGTCACCGGTGCATTGCACAATTCAAAGGGCATTACTAAGTATTTGTAATGCCCGTGATGAGTTCACAAGGCAGTTTTGTGTATGTCTTGATCGACAACTCGAATTTGATGATATCCTGCCCTCAAATGCAGTTTCGAGAAGTATTGTGACCCACCCAATTCATCTAGCATGTCATCGATTGTAGGAATCGGGAAACAGTCCTTAATGGTGGTTGTGTTAAGAGCTCGATAGTCCTTGTAAAATCGCTAAGACCCGTCCTTCTTTTTAACTAAGAGTATCGGAGATGAGAAAGGACTAGCACTTGGTCTAATAAGGCCCTGCTGTAACATTTCTCGAACCTGTTGTTCGATCTTTGTTTTTTGGAATTGCACGTATCGGTATAGATGAACGTTAATGGGTTGTGACTCGTTCTTTAGTGGTATGTGGTGATCAAAATCCCGTTTAGGAGGTAAGCCCTGGGGCACACAAAAAGCAGAACCATAATCAGCAAAGATTTTCAATATATCAGGATGTTCTTTACCTGTGCTTGGTGGTTCAAGCTCTTTCTTGGTTTCGATATGGATGACATAGCATTGTCCTCCTTTCTTCCATATTCTTGCAATACTCTTTTGATTGGAGTGAATTGATGCATGATTTTAGGGGGTATTTTAGTGCAAAAAGTGATCAAAAGTGTTAGATTTTGTGCCTAAATGTGTAGAGTATCACTACTTTGCCTAAAAAGTACTACTTGATGAATATTTGATGTTTTTCGTCCTGTTTTCAGGTAAATCGGTGGAATTTGGCCAAATCGAGAGTACCGGCATTCATAGAATGAAGAGACGATCGAGACGGGCGAAAACGGGGGTTTGAGGTGGAGTCCGGGTCAAGAAAATTCTCTGGACTCGACCCGAGGTTGCAAACCAAGTGATGGAATTCCAATTTTTGAAGGAGCCTCGAGTCGAGGAGCAGGGCAAAAAGGGCAAGCTCGACTCGAGGACTGAGCCTCGAGTCGAGGGAGAAGATTTTTTTGGAAATTCGTCTATTTAAGCCAAAAACAGAGCATGTTCTCCATAACATTCCATATAGCAGTTACCAGCAGTTTTGGGGCGATTTCTTAGGCCCCAAGCCAATTTCACCTTGTAGGTAGATTAGATTGGTAGATTTAGATAGATTTTCCATTGTTGTTGCTTAGATTAGCATTAGATCATTTAGTTTTCTCATTCAAGCTTGTAATTCCTTTGGAGAAGAAGTGTATTGAAGATTCAAACATTCCTATTTTTGTTGATTTAATCCAATTGGTGATGTTCTTCCTCTCTTCTCTTTTCTATTGTTTAATTGTTGTGATTTGCTTTGTGATTGTCCAATTAGATTTTCAACCCATGGATTTTGCTCTTGGCACCATGGGCTAATACTCTTGTGCTTGGGATAATTGAAATTGAGGATGATTTGATTGCCTATGCTATGAATGTTGATGATTGTTGATCAATTGAGTTAGATTGCTTCCTAATTGTGATTCTCATTGTGCTTCATGCATTTTTATCTCTTTAGATTAATGTTTGATCACCCTAGCAATAGGCGAGAGTTGAGCTAACGTGATCCGGGATTAATCAGATTATAATTGTGTATGATTATATGGATTGAGTGCTTCTTAATTGAGAGATTAGTTGCACTAAGGATACTCACATTAGGCATTGTGTGATTAATGGAGAGATTAATTGCATGATGCTTTTATGCTTTCTATCTTAGTTGATTTGCAATTTGATTCAATCATAGCTTGTTGATCATTGATTCCTTGATGGATGTTATCCCTAGCACCAAAATCCCCCATTTATTTTGTTATTTGTTCTTGCCTTCCAAGTGTTTGATCATTTGCCTTGTTGAGTTGTTTGTGTTTATTTCTAGCATTTTATTGTGTTTTTGTTTCCAAAACCGTTTTGCAACAATAGTCACCGAGAACTTGTATTCCTAGGGCCTCATTGCATACTTATTCCCGTGGGTTCGATATACTTGATTGATCTTAATACCGCTTGCCCGGAATCCTACAATCTCTTTATTCCCACATCCTGCAATTTTTCTTGATCTCCAGTTTTAAACACCACTGTGTCATCCCCCATTTAAACTTTATTGTCCCATTGGCATAATCAATAACAACTTTGCCTAATTTTCCTAACCACTGTATTCCCAACACCACATCTAATTCCCCCAGAGGAAAGGCATACAAATCAGCAGATATTACAACCCCTTGTATTTTAATGGGAACATTATGATATAATACTTCACAAGTCAATTTATCCCCACTTGCCACTTTTACCCGTAAAGGATCTACTTTAGTTTCAAGTAATCCCAATTTCTTGGCTATCTTTTGGTTAATAAAATTATGGGATGATCCGTTGTCGTTTAATACCATAACTTGTTGACTTTTAATCCAAGATTCGATGCGCATATTGTGTGGCCCATTAACTCCGGCCATGGCATGTACTGAAATCTTGGCAACATCGGTTTCACTACCTGTTTCTTGACTCTCATCACCACTAGAATCAGCTGCCTCAATCAAGAATGCCTGCCGCATCTTGCACTTATGCCCGGGAGTGAACTTTTCATCGCAATTGAAACAGAGGCCACGTTCCCTTCTCTTCTGTAATTCATCCCAAGGTAATCTTTTAACCCCTGTTGGAAGAGGTTTAACAGTATTACCCGTAGATCCTGGATTTAACGCGCTGCTCCCTCCCTTGTTTTCAGGTAATGAGTTCCCAATTCGACGCCCCTCAGGCCGACTGGTCCTTTTGAAATTTAGGTGATCATCTCGGATCCTAGCCATTTCAATGGCTTCTGTATATGTCTTTGGTCGACAAACTCGAACTTTTGAGGCTAATTCCAGTCGCAACCCTCCCATGAACGCCCCTACTAACGCCTTTTCCGGCCAATCCTGAACACAATTTACTAATTTTTCGAATTCCTTCTAGTAGTCCCGCAAGCACTGAATATTCCAACGGACCAAATCAAGCTAGAACTTCCTTCTTGAAATTTTTCCACCTGATGATTCGGCCCTTGTGATAAATGCAGCTGATCTACTGCCACCATACGTTGGCCTCACCCTCAAGATAGTAAGCCGCATACTTCACCTTATCTTCTCTCCTTATTTCGTTCAAATTGAAGTATTGATTGACCCTACTTAACCAAGAAATAGGATCAACCCCATAAAAAATGGGACAGACCAGTTTGGGTCGTCCCATCCACCATTTTTTCCCTCGTAGTGGTAATTCCCCTTCATCTCTTCGTCGTAGAGCGCGAATTTCCTCAGAACTCTGGTCTGAGTCATTCGCTTCATTGGAGGAAGATGATGAATCAGATTTCTTGGTGTCTCTGTTCATTATTTGTTCGAACATTCTCTCAATTCACCCTATTCCGACTTGCATATCCTCGAACCCCCTTTCCATGCGTTCAATCCTATCCCGATGAGTTCCATTACCAGCCATAGCTTCGATTATTCAGCGCGATTCTGTGTGCACTCTCTCAATGAAAGCACCAATTGATAGAATCACGCCGTAATATTTCTGTTCACGACACCACTCTGACTCAGGCCGGCGAGTTAGGTCGTGAAAGCAAGAGAATTTTGCAAGTGAAAAGTAATTTCTATTTTCTGATAAAACGTTTACACATCAGCCCAATTGTATTTATACTTAATACAATTATTGATTAATATCCTATTCTATTATTATTGGGCTTCTTCCTCCTCTTGGGCCCAATTACCTCTTTGGTCTTCTTTATTGTTATTCTGGGCCATGGCTTGCTGTTGAGCTTCTTGGGCCGCTTCTAGTATCTTAATTCTCCTAGCCTGATTATAGATGTTTTTGAGCCCACGACTTTCACTCATATTATAGTGGTGGGGCATAGAGTAAGAGGAGGGAGAGAGAGACACATATATAAAGATAGGGTTTGATGAAAATGTGATAGAAACAACAAAAAGTATGGTTTTATGGTTTTGAAAGTAAGTATAAAAATAATTATTGGTGATATAATTTGATTTCTTTTAAATTGGTTTCAGCAAAAAAACTGTTTTTGACCTGAATTAAAAAGAAAAAAAGTTTTTTCTTTTTGTGCCTGTATTAAAATAAAGGTTTGGGCCTAATTTTTTTTTTAAAAACAGTTTGGGCCTGAATTAAAAAAAAAATATTGGCCTGAATTTAAAAAAAAAAATTGGGCTTGAATTTAAAAAAAAAAATGTTTTGGATCTGAATTTAAAAAAAAAAAAAAAATTGGGCCTGAATTAAAAAAGAAAGTTTAAACTGTAAAACACCTTCTTGCTTTAATTTTAATATAGAAATTAGGGTCAATAACTATCCACTACAATATTATAGACTCTAACACTCTAAGATACAAAATATTTACTAATTGCTTGTAGCTACAACATTTAAACTTGTTTTTTCCAATTTTACCCTTATTTGGATTTGTAATATTTTTGTTACAGAAAGGTACAATAGTACACTTGATCTGACCTCTTCCTCTTCTCAACATTTGCTTTAGACAAAATTCAATTTCAGAAGGCTTTTCAATTCACATTTCTGCTATCTACTTTAGGTGAAGAAAAAATGGATTTTGACGAAGAACTTGTGTCTGACTATAAATAATTTCTTCTTGCTCTAAAAAAATTCATAGCATTTTAGTCTCTTTTAAAAGGGGCGAAGTGTTAAAATGAAAATCTATATTCAAAGCTTTCTTTCATTCCAGATTTTGTTTATTTTTTTGTAGCTTTTGTTTCTTATAACCTTTAAAAAAATTTTTGTTGCACATCTACAAAAATAAAAAAATTTGCACATTATTGTCCCAGTTTACACAACCAACTTTCAAAAGAGAATCAAGAAAACAACAAGAATCAAGAAGCAACTTTAAAATTTGCACATCATTGTACCCAATATACACAAATAAATCAAGGGAAAATCAAAACAACATGAGAAAAACTGAGTCAAGAAAAATCTGCACATTAATATATAACTTACAGAAGAAAAATAAGAAAAAAAAATAGGAAATCGTCAAACTCACTGAGTGAATGCACTCGTCAAACTCACTAGTCATTCACTGATTTTGGGATCTAGAATAGATCCAACTCCTCGCTCAGGCCGATCCACACGAGAGTGCCTTCCCACCCAGATTGATCTAATTCTCCCAATACATACTTGATCCACACGAAATTCTCGATCCCGTTGAAGACGATGAGTGAGCTGCTGCAGATACGTACAAAGATGCTCTAAAGCCGTGGCGGTGGCGGCCATATTCTCTCTCTAAAACCAGACAATCAAATCGAAAAATATAGGATGTGTTGTTAATGAATTTTACAACTTGTGTTTGTGAAAAACCTGTTGAAAAGCAAAGAATACAGGTGTGTTCCAGAGAGCTTAGATATGTGTGAAAAGGTGAGATGAGAGAGAAGAGAGCCATGTGATATTCACCTTGTTTATAACAGCTGCACATTTGAAGGGTAAAAAAGATATTTTTTTTTGGACGTACAAGAAACCGATACATTAGAGATCAAGAACTCGGTTCCACAAGTCTTGTACCCAATTATTCACCCTTGTACTAATCCAATCAGGAGGATTAGGCGGTGACAAAGCCGACTTTGCAAGAAGATGCGCTGCTTCATTGTGCTTCCTGTTAATGTGTGCAAATCTCCAATACTGGAATTAGCGCAGATCCTCCTTGATTTTGTCCAGAGTGTACCCACTCCCATTCCACAAAATCTGGTTCCCATTGATAGCCTGCACAGCTTCTTTACAATTTGATAAGAATAGAAAATTCTTCCTCTGCATACCTTTGGCCCAATTGATGCCTTCTGCAATTGCCAAGAGCTCTGCTTCCAGTGGGGATTGAAGATGGCCCGCTGATTTAACCACCAATTCCACAGAGCAATCAGAAAAGTTGAGGGCAACTACCGCGATACCACTCCTGCCATCAGTTAAAGAGTGGCTTGCATTCGAGAACAGCACCACTCCCTCTCCGACCTCTGAAAACCAAATCTTGATCATTCTCCGAGGGTCGCCGACGTTTCTATCCTCCCTCATCATCGTAGCCCTGGAAAATTCTTCCACCATCATTGCCGCCCACCAGACTTTAGGGAGTGTAATTTGAGCGTTGTTATTACTCTTTTTAGGGGTATCGTGTGTGAGTTGGCATCTCTGCTTCTATAATCCCCAAGCCAAGGCCACGAGGATTTAGCATGAACACCTGCGGTAGGAAATCGAGGGGGTTCACAAATTGATCGCGGCTACAAGGGACTTTAATGTCAGCTTCCCTCCATACCCGTCTCGCTAAGGGGCATTAAAAAATAGCATGAATAGAAGTGGCAAAGGAAAACCCACAAAGAGAGCAAGCTGCCGAAACGGGTACATGGTGTTTATGAAGGTTACCTTCCACCGGGAGGATATCCCACGACAGTTGCCACAAAAATATCTTCAATTTTGGCGGAGCTTGAAGGCTCCAAGATACATTCCACCAACAGTTAGCCAAACTGGACCCACTCGGGCGATCCGAATTTCTCATCATTTCTCCCACCTCCGCTCTTCTATGATAGTCCGTATTCACTGTGTATTTTCCTTTAGGATGGAATTTCCAAAACCGCCGATCTCTGCCTCCATTGATATTCACTTTCAGAATTTCTTCCGCTTCAAAGGGGATAAAATCCTGTCTGATTGCATCTTCATTCCAGTTATTATTATCTCATATATAGATAGCCACTTATTCGTTTTTCCTCGTGCAAGAAGAGGAATGCGTGGGGGCCCATTCTCCAAAACCGTCCCTTGAGTCAACAGTTATATCCCTTCCATTGCCAATAACCCAGAGTAGGCCCTCCCGGAGGAGCTCTCTTCCCCAGCAAAGCGACCTCCAAATAAAGGAGGGGCTGCTTCCTAACCCTGCTGTCATAATATCTCCATTTCCGAAATATCTCGACTTAAGAACTTTTGCCGCAAACGAGTTAGGATAACAAATCAATCTCCATACCTGTTTGGCAATCAACGCTTGATTGAACCAAGTGAAATTTCTAAATCCCATCCCCCCTTCGTCTTTCTTTTGGCATAGTTGCTCCCAAGGTTTCCAATGAACTCCACCTTTCGCATTATTACCTCCCCACCAGAATCGAGCACAGATTCTCTCGAGGTCTTTACAAATTGTCGAGGGCATTCTGAAGCATGCCATTGCATAGGTCGGTATTGCTTGAAGAACCGATTTGATAAGCACCTCCTTGCCTCCCTTAGTGAAATGTCGATGATTCCAAGAGTCAACCTTTTTAAACATCCTCTCCTTCAAGTACCCAAATTGGACTCTTTTATTTTTTAGCGCAAAGGAAGGTGCCCCAAGGTAGAGCTCATGACTCCTGCTTACCCGAATATTAAGGTAGTGCTTGACTCTATCCTGGTTTTGCTTCAGGGTGAGGGGGCTGAATGAATGGGCCGATTTATCATAATTAATAACCTGCCCAGAAGCCTTCTCATAGAGTTGTAAGCTTTCTTTGATCATCCGGCAAGAATTCGGGTCCGCTTTGAAGAAAAGTAGGTTGTCGTCGGCAAAGAACAAATGAGTGATTGTTGGGCCACGAGATGCCATTCTAACCCCTTTGATAAGTTCCTGTTGGTGGAACCCTAAGATGATAGAGGAGAGGCCCTGCGAGCAAATGACAAAAATATAGGGAGAGAGAGGGTCACCCTGGCAGATGCCTCTTGATGGGCAAACTTTCTCCGTAAGAATCCCATTTACTTTAAAGGTATACGAAACCGAAGTAATGACTCGCATGGTGAGCTCAATCCATTTTGTTGAGAAGCCAAGTTTGCTCATAATTGCTTCAATAAATCTCCACTCGACCCTGTCATATGCTTTACTCATATCGAGCTTTAAAGCGGCGTAACCTTCTCTACTCTTCGACTTATGAAGCCAATGTAGACACTCAAAGATGATTAAGATGTTGTTCGTGATGAGCCTCCCCGGGACGAAAGCGCTTTGGTTGCTATCAATGATGTTAGCCATCACCGATCGTAGCCTGTTGGCTATGACTTTAGCTACAATCTTGTAACTCACATTGCATAAGCTTATGGGCCTGAAATCCTTGACTTTCAGTGGGTTTTTGCATTTTGGGATCAGAGTGACTTCAGTTTCGTTCCATATATCCAGTCTCCCCCTCTTATTAAGAACATTTTTAGCCTCCTTGATAACATCCTCACTGATTGTGTCCCACAAGGTGTGGTAGAACTTTGCCGACTAGCCATCCGGTCCTGGGGCTTTTGAGGGGTTGATGTCAAAGGCCGCTTGTTTAATTTCCTTGTCTGAGAACTCTGTGTTTAGCAAGTTGTTCATGGCATCATCAACTCTATTGTCAACAAATTGTAGGGCCTGCTCAATTGAATGCCAATTTGGCTCTCTAGATTTAAACAGATAATTGTAGAAGTCAGTGATGCATTTGCCTATGCCTCTCTCTGTGGTTTGTATGATTCCGCTATCATCTAGCATTTTATCAATACGGTTCCGACTGTATCTTGCCTTTGCGCACTGGTGGAAATATGCCGTATTTTGATCACCTTCCTGAAGCCATTGCTTCGAGCTCTTTGTTTCCAGTGGGCTTCTTCTTAGAGTAGTAATTTTTCCATTTCCTTTTTCTTAGCTACAATATCTGCCTCATTAATAGGGTGTAGCTCCTCCCAGTAATGAAGGTCTTCAATTTCCTTTGAAAGGATTTGGATTTTCTTTCTTGTATTTCCCACAGTTTCCTCTGCCCATTTGAACAGCAAGTTGCCATATGTTTTAAGTTTTTCTGGGAGACTGATTTTGCATTGAGCTGTTGCCCAGCTCTCCTTCGTCGTTTGCAAGAAATCCTCTTCCATGAGCCATTTATTTTCGAACTTAAAACGCTTCTCCACTGGCGTTTTCCTGACCCATTTCTAATGATTAATCAACAACTTGACCGCTCTATGGTCTGACCCGAAAAAGCCGCAATTACGAGCAAAAGCTCTTGGAAAAGAATCCCCCCAGGCCCTGTTAATTAGGAATCGGTCCAGTTTTTCCTTAATGTTGGCCCCTCCCTTTCTTTTGTTGGTCCAAGTAAACTTTGGATCCTTAGTGACAATGGAAGTTACATTGATTCATTTGCAGCAACTGTAAAGATTATTAGCAGGTCCAGTCTTTAGTTTGTTTCCCCCCCCCCCCCCATTTTTCCGATTCAAAACAAACATCATTGAAGTCCCCTCCCAGAACCTATCTTTCATTATTATCAACTCTAAGGGAGTGCAGTTTATGTAATAATTCCCAAAATATCTGTCTTTCTTCTTTAATTGGGGGGCATAACAACCCGTAAACCTCCATTGAAACGATTCCCAAACAGCATTCACATCAATATGGTTAATCGAATACGAACGCAAAGAGACATTCATTTTATTATTCCAAAATAGGAGGAGACCACCACGGGTACCTCTAGCATCGACACCATACATATCATTAAAGTTAAGAGCAGAAACCCAGTTCTTAGCAGTCTTACAAGGAATTCTAGACTCAGAAATAAAGAGCAGTAGGGGTTTAAGGTCTGCAACCAGCTGCTGCAGCATGAGGAATGCACATCTGCCCCCAACCCCCGTGCATTCCATATCACAGTGCTCATTTTTGCTGGCGGAGCTGATCGCCGTCAGACTCCGCCTTTTCCACCTGAGTGTCCCCATCTTTGTTCTCACTTTCTTTGCCTTCCAGTTCTTTAGTCACCTCAATGTCCTGGCTTTTTTCAGGTTCCTTTTCAGTTTACTTGCTTTCGCTAGCTCCATCAGTGTTATCAGCTCCATGGTTCTTTGGTTTCTTGGCCGCTTTTTACTCTTCAATAACAATGCCAGAGCTTCTTTTCATCCAGACTCCTTTCGGCCCCACCTTGGTAGTAGTAGGTGTCATTTTTGCCTTGCCTTTATCAGCCCCAATTTGCTTTTTTCCCCTTTTGCTACGAACTTCCTTAGTTGTTCTCTTGCCCTTGCTACTAGGCTGAGTGTGTGCCCCCACCATATCGTTTGACTGGACCGCTCCCATCTCCATATTCTGCTCCGTGGGAATCTGATGGAACTCTGCAGGCATTGTAATCATACTTGCATCAAAGGGCAAAACAGAAACAATAGGATTCCACAAGTTAATATTAGTCCACTCCTGAGTAGGGTTGAGATGGTAAACTGGCTCCATATGTGTCCCTACGAAGGGACCAAAGTTGAAGGGCCCTGGGTTCATCTCCTGCATGTGGCTAACTCCCTCCAGAAACTGGTCCCGATGTATTATTGGACCCATTCCCCTTACCATACAATCAAGGCCAATTGGGTTTCCCGCGTTAAAGGTTGGCTGCATCAGTTGCTCAGGGGTGCCTTGAAAGCTTTGTTGTTCGTTGATCGTGCTGGGCCCCGTGTTCAGTACTTGCAAGGCAAACTCTTCACCATTGTTGACCTCCATTTTATCTCCTTTCTCTTGCATGTTGGTCTGCATGTCCTGATTAGCCAGGTTTAGAGCACTTCGGCCTATTTCTTCTGCCGAGACTCCCTTCATCCCCTCCGCTCTGAGCCAGGCCTCATACTGTCTTTTTCCTCGCACCACGTTCACTTCATTTGCAAAGAGGGAAGGACAATCCCTATCTAGATGGTCTAGCTTTCCACAGATGAAACAAAAATCACATAGTTTTTCATACCAAAAAATTACAACAGAGGTGGTCCCATTAAAATCAATTTTTGTGCCCCTAGTCAGTGATTTAGTTACATTGAGGAGCACCCTAACTCTCAGGCATCTACCCCAAGCTAGAGAGTTAGTTGCGCAATCAACTTCTAGAATTCTGCCTATCTTGCTACCAAGGAGTTCTCCAACATACCTTGTTAAGAGTTGAATCTCTAGGTCATGGATTTGGACCCAGAAGGGGACCTCATTGAGCACCAAATCAGCGATCTTCTCATTCCCCACCGCCTTCTTAAACACCATCAAAGAGTTACTCAGTTGCCATGGTTGGCGTGCAAGCACCTTATTACAGTCGATAGCATTTTCAAAGCCAGCCATGAAAACTCCATCTCCAATGGCGAAGAGATTCGCTAGGGCACTGGGTTTCCAGATAGCATTCAGTGCTGAGCCCAGATCCTTGATGTCGATGGTTTTTTTGGACACAAATCGGAAGATAAGTGCGTTGATCACCGGCGGGACAAAGCTCCTGTCAATGATAGTGGTGCCCTCCTCTGGTTCAGATTTACACCAGTTTGCCCAAAGATCATTTAGGCTCTCCTGCATGCGGGTGAAATCCATAGCTGGTGGGGGATTGGTGAGAAGGAAAGGCTTAGAGAGTGATGTGGGAAGAAATGCCCTATGGCTGGGTTGAGTGATCGTCATTCGATTTATAGAGAGAGCTTGCCTCTGGAAGACTCTAATTCTTGAAAAACGAACCGACCGCTTATATGAAATCGCAAGATGCATTGTGATCTTTGTGAAATCTCCCAGATTTTGCAATGATTACTGTAGTATACACTCGCCTATGACGCTGATTGCTGTGGAAGCCGGAGAGTCACCGGACTGGCCACTCCGAAGAAAGGAGGGATGAGTCTAGAAGGGTCCTAGATAAATTCTAGAGAGAGAAGCTCTCAATTAGAGAGAGAAAATAAGTATTTATCTTAAAGTTTAGATCAAGACAGACAAACTTTTGGTAAAAAAGACATTTTATGTAGAGAGATTGTATCTAATAGTGTTTCTTATTTTTTGTTGTATCTAGTAGCAATAAAGTGTGAAATATAGTATCTAGTAGTCATAAATCCTAGAATTTATGTACAAGTAAAACATATACCTCATCCTTCTGACCAGTCAATGCCTTGGCCAGTGCATTCACTTCAACAACCTTCTGTGCAAATGCGAGCCATGGGCCTGAATTTAAAAAAAAAAAAAAGTTTCGGGCCTGCATTAAAAAAAAATATTGCCCAGGTTTCTTAACACACTTTTTTGTTGGTACACTAATTTTTATTTTTTTAAAAACTTATTCACATATAAATATTGTCTTCTACAATTTACATATAAACTCTAATTGATATATAAAAAATATAAAATCAAAAATAAAAATTAAAGACTTTTAAACACCATCATTCAAATATCATGATATTATTTTTGTAGAAATTTTCTATTTAAACATCTAAATATTAATTAACAGGGAAGAAAGTGCAGACAATTTAAAGAATACTCCATATATAAAATATTTTTTTGTTTACTATTAATAACAGGGAAAGATCTCTATCAGATTAAACCAAGAAACTCGGACCATCTTCAAAATGACTTCTCAAAATAAGCATTAAAAGTCAAACCACAAATTTGCTCATGTTACAGACAATGGAAGATATAAATGGAACAGGTTGTATAATGACAATTGACAGGCACAAAATACCTTGATTTTCTTTAGCCCGACGTTGCTCAAGAGAAGCACGATGTGCAGCCTGTTTAATCATAATCTTTCTACCTCCAACAGTTGAATCATTCCTCAGCCAATGGCACAAGTAGCATCTTCAACAACAGCGCTATATTCAAATTATAATATATAATATTAGCTTTACGGCTATGGATTCATAATGATGACTCAGAAATGCAAAACTGACTTACAAATGAACATTGCCAAAGCCATGGTGTTCAGTAGACCCTGTAACATAAACAAACAGAAAAAGAAAGACACACTTAAACACCACATTTACATCAACAATCAAGAGACCAACGAATTGGATGCTTGAGGAGAAAGAAGAGAGAGTGGGAATCCAATGAATTGAATGCTTCTTACCACTAGAACATCCACCGGAAACGATAGATCCAATGCAAAGCAAAAGGTTCAGCGGTTTCAAACTTCAAACACAAATCAAGGCTTCAAGAATGTAATAATTATGAAGAATCCAACTTAAAGCCTCAAACCCAGTTTATCATTAAATCAAAATATGCAAATTTATTAAATCAAAATATGCAAATTTATAGCAAAAAAATTGAAAAAAAAGCAGAAATATCAGGAGAAAAAAAAAATTATATTTCGACAAAAATATTCGAAAAAAAAAATCCCAAATCCACAAATAAAATATTCGGAAAAAATCTCAAATCCACAGATCTTTTTCTCACAAATTTTAAATACTGAAATTTTCGAAAAAAAATATAAACATAGATCTGAAAAAGAATGACTACTTTTAGACAATGGGGAAGGCGGTGGCAGCACCACGAGTGAGGCGGGTAGGCGGCGCAACTCGCGACGGCGGTGTCAAGGGATCGGCGACAGCGAAGCGGCGGTGGCTGCTAAACGGCAGTCGCAGAGGCACGGTGGTCGAGAAGGGGCGGTGGTCGCGAAACGGTGATCACAAAGGAGCGGTGGCTATGAAAACAATTGTTGCAAAGGGGCGGTGGCCGCGAAAGTAGAGGTTAGCAGTGGTGGGCGACGCAAAATAAGAGAGGGGCGAGGAGAGTGGGTGGCACCACAGCACGTGGAGGTGGAGAGTGGGCGACGCAGACGGAAGAAACAAGAGAGAGAGAGAGAGGGGGGGCAGTGAATTAAAATAAAACGGATAAGTGAAGTCGCAGATAATATGTTCACTACAGTGGGTGTACTAATAAAATGATCAGACTATGTTTTTGTTAGCACACCATCTCTACACCCACGTTTTAATTTATAGCCCACATATTGGGCTGATTTATTTTTTGTGGGCCTGTAGTATATTGATCGCATATAGATGAGTACACCCACATTAGATCTGTTTTCGATATAAAGTTTTAGATCCAACTTAACCAGATGAAGATCAATATTGTTTGGCAAAACACATTGTAAACAATGAATCAAACAATATGAGAAAATATTCAGAATAATTTAAAGAATCAGATACTTCAATTTTCAGCAAAATATTTTATAGAGGGCAAAAACTTGTATGAGATCGTCTCATGCATGAGACCGAATCACTTTTTAATAAATTGTTATCACTTTTTTAAAAAGTGATACAAATTAGTATAAAAGTGATAACAAATTAAAAAGTAATAACAATTTATGAAAAGTGATAACAAATTATGAAAAAGAGATAATAATTTATTAAAAAGTGACTCCGTCTCATGTCCGTCTCATGCATGAGACGGTCTCACACAAGAGTGTCCCTTTATAGAGACACTTCTTTAGGTATTTTAACTTCTTAAAAAAATGAAAAAAAGTTGTTTGTCAAGAAATTTTATGAACTAAGTTGCATACATCTATTTTATAAATTCTTAAAATTCAATCTTCATTCAAAATATTCAGAATCTGGTCGTATTGCAAAATTTTCAGAAAATTCAATTTTGGACTTGTGTGCCAAAACAATGATTTGGACTAATTTAAGTATTATATTTACAACTATCTTATTTTTCATGCACAGTCAAAGTCGATCGAGGAAAACAAGGTAGGGCAAGACGAAAATCAATTATTGATGAAAATAAGAAATTCAAAACAAAAGGTCAAGGCGTGCACGCATCTTCTTTGTTAACATGTATTACAAATGGTATGTAGGAGTATTATATTTTTATTAAATTTAATTTGTACTCCCTCTGTCCCAGATCAGATTTGGGCAGAAAAATTAAGAAAACCCACTTTTTGGGTTAACTTGGGTGCTGGAATGGGGAAAAAGGAGGGGCAAAGTAGACAATTCTACTTTTTGCTAATTGTGATTAGCATACCACCTCCCCCTCCTTTTATGCCGTTTTGGAGGCAAAATTAAACATAAATAAAATAAATATTTAAATATTAAAAATACTGCAGACTATAAAAATAAAAATCCACAGAGGGTTAAAATTTTTCCCTCCATAATTTACAGAACCAGGTTTCCCTCCTAACAAAAATTGGAAAATCAAAATAAGCAAGTACAAGTGTCTAATCACCATTAAATGCTTCCCTCCTAATATTACAAGCCTTAAAGATGTCAATAAATACCACAGTCAGTCTTAAATAAAGCCATGCATTACAAAATCCTAATAAATAAGAAAGTCTAGAAGAAACACTAATCTTACACCACATGAGTAGAATCAGATTGCTCAAGTCCTCACTGCAAACAACACCAATGGTGTTGTTCATAGAGGTAAGCTTGCTGAACTTGTAGCTTTATTTGGAGTCAATAAAAGGACGATACAATATATATCTGGAGTGCTGCAAAATAACAACAATTAGATGGTGGACCAATAATGTTCATAAATGGGAAACAAGAAGGTATTCACAATTTAACAAGCAAAGTACACATTGATGTGGATGTTATGAAGGTTATTCCATTTGAGAAAAGATCAACCATTAGAAGGCTAGTTAGGGAGATGGAAACAAGTAAAAGCACAGTTGGTAGGTGGGTGAAAAATGGGGCAATCAAACCACATACTAATGCTATAAAGCCAGATTTCACAACAACAAACAAATTTCAGAGGATAAAATACAGTTCGCATCAATTGGAAAATGAGAGCTTTAACAACAAAGTCAAGTTCAAGGGCATGCATAATGTGATCCATATTGATGAGAGTGGTTTTACATGACAAGAGCAAGTGAGCCAGGAGAAACAGAATCATATCGATCATGCAAAAGTAAAAAGTTCATTCCAAAAGTCATGTTTATGCGTGCAGTTGCAAGACCACATTACTCAAGTGATGGAACAATTTTATTTTATGGTAAGATTGGTATTTTCCCATTCACAAGGATGGAACTAGCCCAAAGAAACTCAAAAAATAGAGTAAGAGGTACAATGGTGACAAAGCCAACAGACTCAATCACTAAAGAGGTGATTAAGGGCTGCCTAATTTACCAAGTAAGTCTCCTAAACTGAAATTTTATGCAAAAAAATGCAACTATCAGAACTCATTCATCATTTAGTTAAAATTTCCAAGTTGGTGACATTACTAATTAAGCAAGCTTGCAACTATCAGAACATATACACATGTAAGTAAGCAAAATTAGAATTTCAAGTTGGTTACATTACAAATTTATCCAAGTATACAACTATCATAATATATTCATCATTTATTTTAGTCATGTAAGTATCCAAAACTGAAATTTCCAGTTTGGTTACATTACAAATGTTTTTTTTTTAGATTATACCAACAATAAAGGCAAAATGGCCTGCAAGTTCAAGTAAACACATTTTCATTCAGCAAGACAATACTAAACCGCATATAAGCAACATGGACCTCAAATTTAGAGCTGCTGCAAACTCAGATGGGTTCAATATTGAACTAATTTATCAGCCACCAAACTCCCCAGACACAAATGTCAATGACTTGGGGTGGTTTAGAGCTATTCAATCATTACAAGTTGACACGGCATCATACAATGTGGATGACTTAGTGAAAAATATTTTGTTATCATATGAAAATCTCACACACATCACACTTAACAATGTGTTTCTAAGTCTACAGGCTTGTATAATTGAAATACTGAAGGTAAAGGGGCACAACAACTACAAGGTGCCACATATGAGCAAAGCAAGTTTAATTAGACAAGGAATACTACCAGAGAGACTAGAAGTGAATGAGGAAATTGTAAGGGACTGCTTACAATTCCTAGAAAAAGCGGACAGATTGAAGGGGCATCAAGTTCACAACAATCAGAAGCAATGTTCATGTTAGGGTATGAATAGAACAAGTTATACCACACCTTTTGTCACATTTTGAAGCATGTTTACAGCATAATCATGTTAGGGACAAGTAGTGCTTAGGCTGTAAACATGCTCTTTTAGCATGTAATGACTCATCATTCACTTTTTTTGCATGTAATGAAAGAGTCATATTCCCTCAAAACAATGTCATCATAGGGAAGTATCGCGAATCCAAAATAAAACAAATAAACAAAATCTACTTTTATAGTTGCATTGATTTAATACATAGCCCAAATAAAATACACTCAGCCCATGCATAACATATTAATCAAGCCTCCTACACATATGGTGGCATTGACATATCAATTCCCTCAGAACAATGTCATTATAGGGACACAACAACCTCCAAATAAAGCAAATTAACAATTTAACTTTATTGGTGGCACAATTATACACATAGCCCAACAATTCCCAAAGAACAATGTAATCATAGGGACACAACAACCTCCAAAATAAAATAAATACACAGATTTACTTCTATGGTGGCACAATTACTCACATAGCCCAGCAATTCAGAACAGTGTCATCATAGGGACAAGAAGCCTCCAAAATAAAGCAAATAAACAATTTAACTTTATTGGTGGCATTCATATATTCATAACTCATCACATAACGCACAACAGTAACTTACAGAACCATATATGTCATCATTTTACCAAATTTTTTCACCCCCAAATATACCAACAGAGAGTCAATGCATGCACTAGATGTTCACAGAACATATTCGTCCACCAGTTTAACATGTAAGTCATTGCATGCAATCAACAGATTGTTCAGTTTAGGGTATGAAAGAGCATAAATTAAGATATCAGAGTAACCTACGGGCCAAAGGAACCCAGATGGATATAACATTCATGTACTACTCTTTGGTCTCCGCCTCCAGCCTCGCCACAGCTTCTGCCGCCACTTCCAGCCTCTCCGTCGTTTCTGCCGCCTCCAACAGCCTCTCCATCGTCTCCCTCTCTGTCGCCTCCGGCGGAGGAGTCTCAGGTATGAAGAACCAATCTTGGTCCTCCGACTCAGGAACAACAGCCCCGGAGTAGTCAAATTTCGGTGTATCCTCCAAATAATAGTTTGCATCCATTAGAACACAAGAAATAACAAATCAAAGAAATCCTAAAATTGAAGGGCAAGGATATCATAAATTACATTTACCAAAGGAAATATACAAATCGACGAATATGAAACTGATCATACCTTTTTAATCGAATGAAATCCATCAAAATCCCTCAAATCCGTCAAGAATAAGATATCGAAGGGATTTTACAGAGGGTAATCGAGCTCAGTGTATTTTACATAGACTGAGTGTATTTTGCTAGGGCTGAGTGTAGATCGAACACGTAGAGATGGGCGGCGACCGAAGGGATATGGGGAGATGCGTGGTGGCTGGCGAGCGAAGAAACCCTAAAATCGAAGGGCACAGGGGGTGGCGATCGGAGTATAGCAGAGGGGTGGCGATCGGAGTATAGCAGAGGTGGGGTGGTTATCGGATAAGGGCAGAGGGGGGCGGCGATAGGAGAAGGGCAGAGGGAGTAGAGCGAGGAGGTAGAAAGAGGCGGATAAGGGAAGGATCTAGATACTAGGGTTTGTATTCTGAGTGTATATTAAGTGTATTGTACATGGGCCGAGTATATATGGGCTAGGTGTATTTTACATGGGCTACGTGTATTTTAATTATTCTGAGTGTATTTTAGTTGGGTTGTGTATAAGTATATGGGCTGAGTGTATTTATTTTGGGCCTCAATGTATTTTTTTTGGTCAAATACATGTTTTATACGGGCTCAGTGTATTTTATACGGTCCATGTATTTATACGGGCTGAGTTTTTTTTAATTAGGTGTAATTTAATTGATTACGTAATTAATTAGTGTGATGTGAGTTAAATGTGTAAGAAAAAATAATGGCATTGAGGTAAATAAGTGGAACTTTTGAGGGTAAGAGGTATTAAAAAACTTTCCATTTTTGGGTGTGAAAACTGATATGGGACAGACGAAAAAGGAAAGTGTGAAAACTGATGTGGGACGGAGGGAGTATAATTTTCATTTAGATGACAAGATGTGCTCATTTTGTGACAATGTTGTTTTTAAATTTAGATTTTTTTTCAAGATTTTTCCTTTTTTTTTTTGAATTCCATGGTCAGTTTTCTATATCTAAGTTAATTGTATTTTTATATAGTTATATATTGCTAGAAATATTTATAGGGTATAAATTTTTTTAAACGATTTTTACACTCCTAAGTTTGCTCAACTTTATATTTACGACGCTAACAATGAAATTCGAAATCGAATAATGTGTGTCAGGTTGGATAATTTATATTAGTTTACAAACATTCATTGATCCACATTTATTAATCAATAATATATTTCAAGTATCTTTTTATATTTGTCATTAACATTTTTCATTCTTCATTTTTCAGGCAGGTTGAGAATTTAAATACCCTACACGCAGAAATTGTGACTGATTTAAAAGAGATGTTGGACGAACACAGTATTCTGGTCAAAATATTTAGAATGACTAGAGAGTTTTCGGTTGACGAAGAGCCTTTACCTGTCAAGCTTAGGCTGATAGGCCGAAGAGGTGGGGACGCACGTCGATATAACATGCCAACTGCTTCAGAAGTTGTTGTTTAGATAGTTGGTGACTTTGACGAGTGTATGGGTGATAGAAACATCATAGTAGAGACACGCTCTGGACTGTTGAAGCAGATTAATGAACTGAATACTGAATACCTTGCTTTGCAGTACCCATTACTTTTTTTGTATGGTGAGGATGGTTATAGAGAGAACATTTCATTATCGGTGGAATCTTAATCAGTTGGAAGTGGTAGGAAAAGGGTCAGTATTCGAGAATGGTTCGCTTATCGACTACAAGAGAGAGAGAGCATAAACCTCCTTCTATTCTAGTTTCTGGAAGACTAATATGGTTGATGCATACACCATGGTTGAATCTGCAAGACTTACATATGTTAAGACCCATCAGAAGCGGTTGTGTTGTGAGTTGTACAAACAACTAGCTGAAGCATTGCTTCGTGGTAAAAATAACTCATGTGCAATAGAGAAACGTGTCATACTACCACCAATTTTTACTGGGGGTGCACGGTACATGATTGAAAACTACCAAAATGTAATGACAATATGCAGGTGGGTTGGCTATCCAGATTTATTTCTTACTTTCACATGTAACCCCAAGTGGCCAGAGATAGTTCGGTGTTTAAAAATAAGGATGTAAAGCAGACGATCGTCCTAATATAATATATCGGGTTTTCAAAATGAAGTTAGATGGGTTGATAAGAGATCTTTGTAAGAATAATTTTTTTGGAAATGTTAGAGCGATGATGTACACTGTAAAGTTTCAAAAAACGTGGACTGCCTCATGCCCACATTCTATTTTTTCTTAGCAGTGGAGATAAGTATCCAACACCTGTTGATATTGATCGTATAATCTCAGCTGAGATTCTGGATCAGCGGAATGATCCCAACTATTATAATGTCGTTAGAGATCTTATGATGCACGGTCCTTATGGGCCTGCAAGATCGAAATCTCCATGCATGTCAAAGAATCGATGTACCAAATATTTTCCAAGGAAATTTATTGAGTTAACCACTGTAGATGAAGAAGGATACCCTGCATATAGACGTCGAATAATGGTAGAACAGTGGTGAAGAATGGAATTGAATTAGATAATAGGTATGTTGTTCCACATAACCGTTACTTACTATTGAAGTATGGTGCTCACTTAAACGTGGAGTGGTGTAATTAGTCTATATCGATAAAATATTTGTTCAAGTATGTCAACAAAGGGCATGATCGGGTCACTGCATCATTTTACAAGAGTACCAACGAGGATGGGACAACATCAAATGTTGATGAGATCAACATGTATTATGACTGCAGGTACATATCACCATGTGAGGCAATGTGGTGTATCCTTGGTTACGACATTCACCATAGGCATCCTCCGATTGAGCGCCTAAACTTTCACCTTCCAAATGAACAACCTGTCATTTTCTCTAATGACGATCCAATTGATGACGTTCTCCAGCAACCTTCAGTGAATGAAAGTATGTTTCTAGCTTGGTTTCAGGCTAACAGGGATGATAGAGAAGAATATAAAGAGGGTAGAAAATTGACTTATGCAGAGTTTCCTCAAAAATTTGTTTGGAAAGCATCCAAGAAAGAGTGGGTATCGAGGCAACGAGGTTTTTCCCTGGGACGTATTTTCTATGTTCCTCTTGGAAGTGGCGAGTTATATTATTTGAGGTGTCTACTTAATGTCGTTCGCGGTGCCACGAGTTTTGAAGATATAAAAATTGTGGATGGCATACTATATGCGACTTTTTGTGATGCTTGCTATGCATATGGTATTCTAGATGACGATGAGGAGTACTCAGATGGTATTATAGAAGCTAGCCAGTGAGCTTCATCTCATTCTTTAAGGTATCTCTTTGCTACGTTATTATATTCACATTGCTTGAATCGTCCTGATGCAGTATGGGAGAAATATTGGACGTATCTATCAAATGATGTCCTTTACGAACAACGTAAATTGTTGAATCACCAAGGTACACTTGACATCTCCTTATTATATTAAAGGTGTTTGAATATTTGTTCAAATTTGATGTATTTTTTTCAAAATTGATGTATACATTTAATTTATATGAATACTGATTCAAAATATTTTGATATAGATTTGTCGTTATCGGAGGATGAAATAAAGAATTTTGCTTTAATTGAGATTGAGAATATGATGCAGAAATTTGGAAAGTTGCTTCGAGATTACAAATCAATGTCCTTTCCAGATATGTCAAGTGCATCTTCTTTGCAAAATAAGTTGGTATATGATGAACTAAATTATGATCAAGTTGCTTTGGCGGAGGAGCACAAGCATTTGATGGGTAATTTAACTAATGAACAACGCCATATTTATGATGTTGTGATGGATGACATAGATTCAAGTTGTAGAGGTGTCTTCTTCGTGTATAGATATGGGGGTAGCGGAAAAATATATTTGTGGAAGACATTGTCTGCAGCGGTTAGGTCAAGAGGAAAAATTGTTCTTAACGTGGCTTCAAGTGGCATAGCTTCACTTTTACTTCCTGGTGGCAAAACTGCACATTCGAGGTTTTCAATCCCTTTAAATCTCAATGAAAACTCGACATGTTCCATTAGACAGGGTGGTCCGCTCGCAGAACTTATTATAAGAGCAAGCCTTATAGTTTGGAATGAAGCTCCGATGATGCACAGATGTTATTTCGAAGCATTGGATAAAACTCTAAAAGATATCATGCAGTTGGGCAATCCATTGAACATGAATAGACCATTTCGAGGTAAAACTATTGTTATTGGAGGGGATTTCACCAGATTTTGCCAGTAATTCCTAAGGGAACTCAACAGGATATTGTCCACGCAACCATAAAGTCTTCTAATATATGGAGGGACTGCAAGTTGTTGAAGTTAACTAAGAATATGAGGTTGCAGTCGCATTGTTCAATAGTCGAACATTGAGAATTAAAAGAATTTTTTTGAATGGATTACACGTATTGGAGATGAGACACTGGGAGTTGATGAAGACGGTCATGCAATTATTGAAATTCCTAAAGACCTCATAGTAAAATCTTCAAGTGATCCGACCTTATCCATTGTGCAGAGTACATATCCATTTTATATGGATTCAGGGGACGATGTGAGTTTTTTGAAGAATCGTGCTATACTAGCACCAACGCTTGATGTTGTTGACAGCGTGAATGAATATATGTCTTCATTGAATTCTGGTGATACAAAGACTTATTTAAGTTCAGATAGTGCATGCAAGTCCGATGCAAATGTTGATGTATTGGCTGATGTACATACACCAAAGTTTCTGAATGACATAAGGTGTTCCTAATCATGAGCTCAATTTGAAGGTTGGTACTCATGTGATGTTATTGAGAAACATAGATCATTCCTTTGGTTTGTGTAATGGTACTCAGTTAGTAATTACAAAGCTCGGATGATATGTTTTAGAAGCAAAAATTATGTCTGGAAGCAATGAAGGTCGTAAAGTTCTTATCCCAAGAATGTCATTGACTCCATCAGATCCAAGGTTACCGTTTAGGTTTCAAAGAAGACTATTTTCCTTGATTTGTCTTATGCTATATATGACAATAAATAAAAGTCAAGGTCAATCACTCTCACATGTTGGTTTGTTGCTGAAAAAATCTGTGTTTAGCCATAGACAATTGTATGTTGCGGTTTCAAGGGTAACTAATCGCGAAGGACTTAAAATTTTAATTTGCGATGAAGACGGTGAACATAGTCGATCAACGAAAAATGTTGTATATAGGGAAGTATTTCAATTTATGATGTTTATTTACTAAGATAATTTGTTTATTTTATATACATTAGAAGAATATTTTTAACCAATATTTATTTTCTTATCATTTATTTACTTTTATAATACACCAATTTATTGATTTAGAATATATTAATATTAAAATAAATTAAAATATAAATTTTTAAAATTTAATTTCGTGCATCGCACGGGTGAAATACTAGTCTAATAAAAATAGAGGTGTAATAGTCGGGCCAAATTCATTAGCTGTGGGTCGGAATACTGATGGACATGGGTCGAATTGTTGCGTTCAAAAAATTAATTAATGGGCCATCTCAATTTCTCTTCTCATATTTTTGTCCCACCCTCAATTCTAGCTCCTTTTTCGACTATTTCTTCAATTGATTTCACAAAACAATAAGTTTATATTTTGTTTTAAAAAATGCTCATTTTCCTACAAAAATAATAAAACACTACATTTATCATGTCAAATATAGTCAATATTAGTGTAAATAATGCATGAAATTCTATCAAATTAAGTAAATTAAATCCAAGAATATAACCAATTTTCACACTAATCACATGCCTCCAGTTATATTTTTTTATTTTTGAACCCATCAATAGCCTGGGCTTGAAACCATTTCGTTTATTATGAACTAAGAATTGACAAATTCTGGGCGAACACAGAATTCATCTAGGCAACAAATTAGGTATGAGGAATTGCTCCATCTCTCTCTCTCTCTGTGCTATTTATGTGATATATGTACTTTTTTTTTTAGGAATTGAGTGGGATTATATTTTGGGCATAATGAATCTTGTGTGTCTCTTATTTCATGTGATTGTCCTTAGAAATTGAGTGTTAGTCATTTTTTTTTTAATTTGGTCTCGCCTATTTGATGAAATATTAAGCATCATTGTACTCATTTTTTTAACAGGAAATGCTCACTCAAAATTTTTATTTATTTTTCTATTCAGCATGGATTTCCCTTTGGTGTTTATGATTGTTACAAGTATAATTCAATACTCAGTAGCTATTACTTTTTATGTGGTATTGCTAAATTTGTGTGTGTGAGATATATGTTGAAATTATATTTACTTATAATTTTTGTGTGTGGCTTTTTGGTTGGAAAATGGTTAAAAAAAAAGGTTTAATTGCTTGATCATTTCTCTACTGGAAATAATTTCAAGGCAAATTCTTAAACCTGTAATCAATTAATTATAGATGTAAGGGAAAAGGTAAATATAAGCCCCTAAACTATTGCTCAAGGTACATATAAACTCCTAATGTATGATTAGGGTCAAATAAACCCTTAAACTTTTCAAATAGAAACAAATAAGCCCTTCTGTTGAATTAGAAAAAACGGACGTTATTTTCTAATAAATTTATTTTTACTTCCCAACAGTATCAATTCTTCTTCTTCTTCTTCCTCCATTTAATTTATTTTTACTGACCCATTTTGACACAATGATGGTATAACTTGGGACACTGAGTTGACCATTGAGGTAGCTGCTCTGTGGGTTCCGAAATATATTGTGTAATAAGATGTTGGTAGGGTAATACAAAACTCTAATCATATGTAGTTCGATCTTTGATGAAGCTTCCATGGTTTCGTTTACAAGAAGTAGGCTCACTTTCAGATTTTTATTTCAATTTTTGGTCTTGGGTGTTCTAATTTGCCCAAACACAGGTTGATTATTACAATATTTTCATTTCTGGAAATCTAAAAAATCATACCATGGGAGTCGAGATATAATTGTTACTGTTTGCAACATAAATAACAGAGGAGGAAAAACCAACCTCTAAAACTTGGTTTATGAGAAATCATTTGACTTGATACAAGTGCATCTACTATAAATGATGATAATTTTTTGGACTGGAAGTCTGGAACAACCTTCGTAAAATTGCTGTGACAAAAAATAAAATTGGTCATTTACCCATCCATCCATCCTCTTTAATTAAAGGAAATAACGTCCGTTTATTCTTCTCTATGGGGAGGGCTCATACGTTTCTATTAGAAAATTTAAGGGTTTATTTGACCCCAAATATACATCAGGGGCTTATGTGTACCTTGAGCAATAATTTAGGGGCTTATATGTACCTTTTCCCTAGATATAATCGATCTCCACATTCAGTTATTATTTTTCTTGAGCGTTCAAGAAACACGAAGAGTGAAAATAGTTCTTGTACTACAAGAATTTCATAAATTAGTGACAGATTTTTATTTACTAACGGATTAGTAACAGATCACCAACAAAAAAAATCTGTAACTATTAGCCTCGTCCCTAAATATAACAACAGAAAAAATTTATGTTGGTAAAAAATATTAACGAATTGCCAACGGATTAGTGACAGATAATTCAAATTGAGTATTCCGTCGCTAATCAGTCGATAATACGTCACCAAACATAATTTGTTAGTAAATTATTATGTCAATATGTTGGTAATCAGTTACTAAAATGTCGGTAAATATTGTCAGTAATCTGTCACTAATAAATCTGTTGATAATCTGTCACTAAAATATGTTAGTAATTTATTATGAATCTGTCACTAAATAAATTCGTTGAAAATCTATCACTAAAATGTGTTAGTAATCTGTTACCAATCCGTCACTAAATAAATCCGTCGAAAATCTGTCGCCAAAATGTATTAGTAATCTATCATTAAATAATAATCTATCACTATCCATAAGCAAATATTTCTGTCACTAATTAATAAATTTATCACAAATATGTTAGTAAAATTTGTTTATACCAATAATTTTTATCACGTTACTATGATTTTCCCTACTATATAATTCAATAACAATAATATCAACCAAAATATACCTAACAATTCATTAACATATAAAGTTTGCAAACATAATTCACCTACCAAAATAATAACATCCAAGTAGTAATATTTTTCACCTACCAAAATGATACTATCCAAGCATAAACGATGTACATATTTCGAGCACAACTCAAATTCAACTAAAATCTAAGGCGCATCATCACCATCACAAAGATCTCGATAAGCTTGGGTCTGAGGCATTGAATCACTCCACTAGAATGCAAATTGTCTCCTCCATTTGTTGTCGTGCCATGACATCATCCAAAACCCTCTGAATTTCATCTTGACCCTCCTCTCTAATGAAAATAAAAAAGAAGAAATGGCTAAGTTCACAAGATATGGGTATTACCACTACAAGCATTTTCACAAATACTTTAAAGACAATTACCTTGAAACTATTTCTCCAGAATTCCCACAATAGCTATGTACACCACCCCACAATAAAATGATAAAATGATAAAATGTGAAACTTAAATAAAATTTAATTTACATTAAAAAATATAGCATGCAATTGTGTTTAGTACGTTACCTTTATCTTCCTTATGACGACAATATTTTCTTCTCCTGAGAGAAATGTAAACAAATAAACACAACATATTTGACAAAATTAGTAAAATCCATCAATTGATACATTAATTACAACACTAAGTCAATTTATTTATAGTTAGCATAACATAAACTAAGTTGACATGCACTAACCCTTCCAAAAAAAATAGAACAAACACATTTGCTCACTTATATATGTGCGAGGGTTTGGCATCGAATAATTTCTCAGGTACTCTTTGTTCCCCTGAAAACAATACATGAATAAAATTTGTTAGGTACCTTTATAGCTGAAAAGTACACTGATCATGATTAAGATATATGTGGAATTCATCAAGGGTATAAAATAGAACCTTCGTAATTACACAGATATCAACGTTGCTTCCACTTCCAAAAAATTCCAGAGCAAATTGCATCAGCCACCAATTTTATTACTTCATCCTTCTGCAAAATTGGCAGTACATTCTACTCAAAGAATTTGCATTTATCATGCTTTCACATGCTACAATGAAAAATAATGAACTTACACTCAGCCCTTCACGATAGTTAGATTCAAATACTTACATGGCAGCCAGGGAGCCAGAGCCTATTGTGGCAAACGGCAGTGTGTCTGTTGAGCCATGTGGGTATACATGTTTTTAAAGGGCAGGTTTCATGGTGGATTGAGCTCTTGTGAAGCACTTGAATTTCAGCTTGTATTAGAGTGAAAGTGAAGAAAGTGAAGGTTATTTGTTAATAAATGAAGATGAATCAAGTAGAGGTGTTCCTGGGCCAAAACTATAGAAGTATGCACAAAAATTTTCATCTTCCAAATGAAGGAAGTTAATGAAGCACTAACAGACTCAAATGACCTTAAAAGAGAAATTAGTAGTAAATCAATAGACATGGATAGATAAAATTTTCTTTCATCCTATGTTACTTCCCCCATGTATTTGCCTTCTCCAAATATAATTTCTAATGAAATCTATTGTATCCATCCGCCCTCTTGCCCTCACCCCTCTCAGAACTAGTCATAATACATATTATCAAAATAAGCTAGGATAGGAGCAAAGGTCAGGCTTTAATATAAGAAGAGTAGGTACAAATCATTTGAGCTCTATTGATTCCTTTTTCAGATAAAGCCTGTGAAGTGAATGCTTATGTAGTTTTTACTAAATAGTTGGCTATCCTGAATCCACCTTAAAAGGCCACACGGTTTTATGATGTGGTGTTTACAATTGTTCATTTAAGGTGATTTCTATTATAGTAACTCTGCACATTTACAATCAGATCTATGCTTAATGGGCAGAGTCTAGCTACTTACAGGTTGCAGATTATAGGGGAAATAGTGTGCACAAACGAATCCTATAAAGCAAGCAGGATTTAATGTCATTACAATTTTACATTGACAAAGCCAGCATAATTCAAGATTTGAATAGAATGGCTGAATTTTTTTAAGAAAAATATCTTTTCAGCAATCATTTATAGATATTCTAAACATAAATCTCCATAAATATTTATATATTTAAAGTAACCAATGATTAAATTAAGAAAGATATATAGTACAGAGACCTCAGATCCCCCTCAAAGTTCACATACTTCCAAATATATATATGTTGGACAGAATGGTTCATCCCAAAAAGAAAATAATCATTTCAAGAAACTTTATGCTTGCCAGTAATATATTAAGGATTTGTCGAATTCCTGTATTTCACACGACTCAGTGAACAAATACAAGAACACATCGGTAACATATAACACTAATTGGACAGAGGATAGAGGTTCTAAATTCAAAGCGAAAGAAAGATGAACACCTTGAGCTGAAAATTGTGTATCAATTTCGGGAGATGCATCAGATACACTTTCTGCAGCACTCAACCGAAGCTCATTTAGTCTTCTAATTGCAGAATCCAAATCATGACCAAATTCTTCGAGGGCATTCTCCAGGAAACTACATACATAAATCATTTGCAATCAATAAATTAGTCCAGCAATCTAACCAGGAGAGAAAAAATGTATAGCTAGTCTGTATACGAAATTCCCAATCGTGATAAAAATATATGAAGAAAACTAAAGTATTAGAGATAGGGCATTCACAGAGAAAAGTAGAACTTCCATACTATTTTTATGTGTATTAGAGATACCGAATTCAGAAATTACAAGAAATTTCTTGTAGAATCATTGAAGAACACTGTTAATTGAACACCAAATTGCAAAATCAAACCAACACTAAAAGAAGCAATTGCAAACTTTGTTCAGAAAACAACAACAATTATGTCATCCAATTGCAAAAGTAAGCCAACAAAACAAGAAGCAATTGGACACGATTTTAAAAAAAAAACAGAGAATTGTGTGAAGGTATATTCAATACAATAAGTTTTTTACATGTCATTTCGTTTCTGAAATTAGGAAAAATTAGAGCAAATGAAAATAAAACGCACCTAGAAGAAGACTGATGCAATCACCGGCGTCAGAGCGAGACTACGTTGTGCGTTGATGCTGTGCCAGCGAACGGTAAGTGACGCGACGATGCGAGAGAGAAACACAGATAGAAACATGTGACCGCAAACTGTAAGTGAGCGGTGGTGACGGTCGTCGGTCAACAATTGCGGCGACTGAGAGCGGCTTCGCTATGGACAGCGACGGTCGATCGGCTGAGATGGTGGGGAACACTAGAAAGGAACCGACGACTGAGATTGGATCGATGGCTGAGAGCGATGTCACTAACAACGTCGGTCGATTGGCTGAGAGCGGCGAACTACGGACGGTCGGCGGTAGAGGGCTGAGAGGGTCGGCGGGAGTGGGGGCTGTGACTGTGAGGGGGCGACGATTTGAGTCATTTGACTGAGGAGTCTAATTAAGGCTGAGAAAGCTGAAAGAATGGTGAATTAGTGACCGGATATTTCCGTCACAAACTTTTTTTTATGTAAATAAATTCTAAATTATTTGAAATTTAGTAACAAATAATTTTCGTCATTAATTTTTTATATATAAAAATATTTTTTTATTAAATTAGTGACGGAGTAGATCTGTTGCAATTTTTACTAACATATTATTTTTTGTTGGGAATAAAAAATTACTAACGGATTGGAATTTCGTCAAACATATATGTTAGTAATCCGTTAGCAAATCATTAAAATCGTTTCCGTTACAAATCTGTTAGCATTTAGTGACAGATCAAATTGGTTAGTAAATTGTATGAGTAATCCGTTAGTAATCTGTCGGTAAATTGTTGAATTTCAATTCCGTTGCAAATTTGTTAGTATTCAATTTTAATTACCAACAGATTTAAATCCGTCACTAAAATGAGCTGTTTTTGTAGTGTTGTGTGTGTTTATTGGATTTGGGAGGGAGTGAGTGAGTAAGCAAGTTTGTGTATGTATAATCACACCTTTTTTTTTATCAGAAAAAAGTTATATGTATATATTAGTATATTACTATATCTCGGGTATAAGAATAAGACAAAAATTTGTATGAAATCGTCTCATGCATAATACGTAGTCACTTTTTAATAAATTGTTATCACTTTTTAAAAAAATGTACAAATTAGTATAAAAGTGATAATAATTTATGGAAAAGTGATAAAAATTTTGGAAAAAATGATAACAATATATTTATTAAAAAATGAATCTGTCTCATGTCTGTTTCATGCATGAGACGGTCTCACACAAGAGTGCCCCTAAGAATTAAGAAATACCCACAAATACATAAATCCAAAGTTTACATCAAAGAAGACCCTTAGATGGATCACTCATTCATTCTCGAAAATTCACAGTACGTAAAATCATGACACAGACATCCAACTTTAAAGTCAGAATTTTTAACTCCATGAGCGAAGCTTCCCAATTAAATTCTTTCTTTTGTCTTATGTTTAATAGTTCTACGCATACCTTTTTCTTTCACTGGCCTAGAAAAGAAACAACTATAGAACATTTGGGTATCCTTCATTATAAACGAAATCTCATGCTAACATTTTTATATGATGATTCACTTATTTGGTATAAATAGAACATCAAAAGGAAAGAAGAAAAAGAGAAAAACATGCTCTTTGTCATGCTTTTTCTACTTGATTTTAAAATGAGTAATAAAAGCTATATGTTCTGTGTGGGGCTTGAAAAATAATAAAACATTTTTTAAGTTTTGGATTCTTGTCTTTTTATTATAGTTTTAATATTTGGAACTATCGATAGTCCTTTAGTTGGCTGATGCTCCTTGAAACCAAGTTTATTTAGTTTATGATGCTGAAAAAACATGAAGTCATGCAATGGGAAAAAAATCTGGCTTTTGTAACTGGTGCTGCTTGCTTACATTTCATGAAACCCACGTGAATATTATAGAGCATAAGACCTAACTCAACATTTAAAACCTAGGTTACAAGTGAGATGATTATTCATGCTTATAAGATCACCCAAAGCACTTACCTCAATCGATTTGAGATACTCAACAAATATATGCCAAAACAATTTGTAATGGACTGGGCCATTTAATCACTCCTTTCATACACCCATTTGGGGCTTATCAAACAAAATAGGCAAAGTCTATTATAAATAAGAATTTATGGTGAAATTTGATTCATTTTAAAGAGTGTCAGTTGTTTAACTGAAGAGTATTAACTATATTATTAAGGGGTCGTTTGGTTTCCTTTATTAGGGGTGTATTGATTCCTAATACACCTTTATAACTTGTTTGGTTTGTTGTATACATTATACTTCCAGCCCGTTATTAAGAATAGACCCGTTCAAATAATACCTAATACATGGTATTATAGATTCCAAGTTTCATATGGTATTTGTAATACTTATATTTCTCCAACATCTATTAAATTTTAAAATACCAAAAACACCCTTCACTTTCATCAAAATGTGTTTATTATTATTTTTATTTATAAAGACAAATTAGTCTAAAATAAATTAATACTAGTTATAATACTTGCAACCAAACATAATATTGATAGCTAATAACTAATTATTTAACTCAAGTTTTTGAAACCAAACAAAATATTGATAATAAACTGGTATTACAAATATAGGTATTATAGTTCAGGTATTATCCAATAAAAGAAACCAAACGAGCCCTAAGGATATTAGTCGTGATATCAAGAAAATATGTCTTATATTACTAAAGAGTATAAGTCGTGATAACTGGAGGCTATTACCTATATTACTAAAGGGTATCAGTCATGGTAACTAAAGGGTACTACCTATATTAAAGGGTATTAGTCGGGATAACTAAAAGATAGATTGACCTATTCTTTCAATGTGGATCAAGTTTCACCGTAATTCAGCGGAAAAAATGAAGATCGAAAAGTGGATAATTTGGTTCCCTATGAAGATTCGGGATCATCCCTGGAAGCTCAAATGTTAATCACATCTTTTGCTTGACTACTATTTTTGCTTTTTTGATGCTTAATCTTGCTAAATAACGATGGGGGGCATTTTTCAATGACCATATTATGTTCCATTTTCGAATGATAAATTGTTTAATGCTTTTGTATTGCTATATTTTTCTACTTGAAAGTTCCATAATACTATTATTAGATCATTTGTCTTACACTCCCTCCTTCTCGTAATTAACTTCACACTTTTTTTTTTGGAACATCCACAACTAACTTAACACTTCTAAAATGGAATACTCTCCATAAACTATATCCTCACAATATCATTTAAATTTAAAAAATGTCACTCTTACTTTATTATACTTTATTCTCTCTCCTACACTTTATCTCATCGAACCACCTAAAATAGCCTTACACTTTATTCTCTCTCTTACACTAATTTAAGTTTTCTTAATAAATGTGTCTGTTCACACATGAAAATAACTCCGAGAAGAAGGGAGTAAAATATTTTAGTTGGATATAAAAAGATCTTATAGCAAACAAATTTTAATTTTGTACTCTATTTCAACATCTGTGATGGGGAGGAAGCTGCTTGAACACTTAATTCAATCTTTAATTCGTAGAATTCATTTTATTTGAATGGCTAATATATATTCCCGAAATATTAAAAGCTTTGACCAAGTATTGTAGTGCTTTGTTTTAGATCAAAGAAAGATTGTATCTGAAAGGTCATTGAAGATATATGAAAATTATTGAAGGGTTATCTCCTTGATCCCAATGTTCACCGGCATTTCTTGTAGAAATCAATGAAGATCACTTAAATTTAGTTACGCTTCTGCATCATTTGGTATCCGAAGACCAGGCAACGCTCCTTGCAATGCCGCCGCGTAATGTATGGACAGTTTTCAAGATCAGATGATGGATATTCACAATGCCTGATACAACTTCTCTTGCAACAAGGCACCACACAACCACAACCTGCGCCCCAAGATAATTTCGACACAGCGGTTTTCAACTCGTCTGGAACAGATGATGATGAAACTACCCTCGATAATCCATTCGCAAATCCTGAGCACCGTCAACCACCTCGTCGAGATCGGGAACACCTTCCCTTTAAAATAGACCTACCCCAGGTTCAGGGTACTATGGATGCAGATGTTTTTCTTGATTGGCTCGCCTCCGATGAAGAAGTTCTAACTTACGCAGACATCCCTCGTAATCGACGTACTCAATTGGTCGTCACAAGACTCCGTGGACGGGCTACCGATGGTGGCAGCATCTCAAATCATCGCGACTGAAACAGGGTAAAAATCCTCTTTTGCCTTGGGACAAATTCGTCAAACTTTTACGGGCAGATTTATTCCGTTTAATTACGATAGGGTGCTATACCAAAAACTACAAAATCTCCATCAAGGTAACCGTTCAGTCACTATATGTGCAGAAGAATTTTATCAATTACTCGCTCGGGTTGATCTTTTCGAATCCACTGAGAAATTGGTCTGACGTTTCATTGGAGGTTTGAGACTCCCATTTTAGGATACTCTCAACCTGTTTGCTCCAATTTCTGTTTCCGATGCGTATCAATGCGCACTTATATCGGAGCAACAATTTAACAAACGAGGCTCCAGTACTTTTCCATTTACTAATTTTCAAGGGGGAAGTTCTTTGGTTTCCACTACAACTGTGAAACTGGATCCGACTTCGAAGCCCGTTACGACCGCGCCCTCTCCACAACCCTCTCGGTCCGGCACCTGTTTTAGATGTGGAGAGCATGGTCACCATATCTCTTCTTGCCCACGTTGTAATTGGGGCCTTTTTCTCGATGAACCAACCCTCGAGGACATATCCCCTGCCACTGAAAATACACTTTATTCTTCTGCACCCATCTTTGATGAGGAACTACACGTAGAGATGCCGACCGAAATCTTATATGGGGATTCTGGTATGACTTTAGTCCTTCGTCGATCCTTCAATGCGACACACAATTTTCGAATCAACATGCACAATAAAAGGAAATGTTTGCATGATTGATTCGGGGTCGTGCGAAAATGTTGTGGCAGCAGATGCAATTGCTAAATTATCTATCACTCCGGAAATACACCCTCATCCGTATAATTTGGCATGGCTTCAACATGGAACAAAAGTTGCGGTAGATCAGCGCGCACTTATCAAGTTTTCTATTGGGGGGTCTTATGAGGATGAGGTATGGTGCGACGTGGTACCGATGGACGCATGACCATAGCAGTTCGACAGAGATTTCCTCTTTGAAGGTCGCCGCAATGCCTACACATTTACCATGGACAACAAGATATTCACATTGCTTCCAACAGTATCTCCTTCGCCACTACAACATAGTTCAAAGCCTGCTATGTTGATCACCCGTGCAGATTTCATGCGTGAATGGCAAACAGCTCCAGTCCTTTTCATGATTATACCACAACCACTCCTCTTGACATCCACCAAGTCTGCTCCACTCTCTAATCTACTAGATGAATTTGTGGATATTTTCCCAGCAGATTTACCTCAAGGCTTACCACCTTTAAGGTCGATACAACACTAAATCGACCTTGTTCTGGGCGCTCCACTGCCTGATCGGCCTCATTATCGAATGAGTCCTAAGGAACACGAAGAACTTCGCCATCAAGTTGAGAGTTTACTTTAAAAAGGATTGATTCGGCAAAGTATTAGTCCTTGCGCAGTGCCCGCCTTACTCTTCCTGAAGAAGACAGGGGATTAGCGCATGTGTATTGATAGTAGAGCTATAAACGAAATCACCGGACGCTATAGTTTCCCGATTCCGCGTTTGGAGGACTTGCTCGACCAGCTTGCCGGCGCTCGCGTATTTAGCAAACTTGATCTCAGGAGTGGCTACCATCAAATTCGAATCTGACCGGGCGACGAATGGAAAACAACATTCAAAACCCGCAAAGGCCTTTTCAAGTGGATGGTTATTTCGTTTGGATTGTCCAATGCACCGAGCACTTTCATGCATGTCATGAATCACACACTTCGTCCTCTCATCGGCGTCTGCGTTGTGGTTTATTACAACGATATCCTCGTCTACATCCTATCTACATAAACTCATTTGGAGCATCTTCGATCAGTATTCCTCATTTCATGAAATGAGCAATTCTTTGTTGCGCCTAGGGAGATGAAATCGGGAGGTTCCTCCAATTCGTTGTGGATTCCGTGGGAGACGAAGTTTTTCCGCCCCAATTAAATATAATCTTATGGTAACTGCAGGGGTGTTAATATTAACTAATAAGTTTTAATTTTTTAAAATTATTTAAAGTTTAAGGATTTTGAAATGTGCGTTTGTTTTTTTAGATGTAAGTAGGATGTTATAATTTTATATTGTTGTTAGCATGTGTGATTGTAATAATTAAATAATGTGAGGTGCAAATATATTAAAATGTAAGAAGAGATAATTAGTTGTATTATAAAGTGCAAATTATCATCTAATTTACAAATGAAATGAAACTTCACAACATCACTTATTTTAAATGGAAGAAATAGTAATTCCAAGAAAAATTAAATATTTGAATGATTAATATTGTGTAAAAAAATCATTTAATTCATATGTTGTCAAAGAATAACCTATTAATCATAAAATTTAATTACAGTAAAATAAAAAAAAAATCTAATAATAAATAAAGAGTGTGTCTACTGTGAACCAAGTTTCACGGTGAAACTTGATCCACATTGAAAAAATAGATCCAGTTTACCCATCATCTATTACGAGTAATACCCTTTAGTAATATAGGTCATACCTTTCAGTCATCATGACTAATATCATTTATAATATTGTCTTGTTGGAATATATGTCATACCCTTTAGTTATCACGACTGATACCTTTAGTAATGTTACAACTGAAACTTTTAGTTCTATAGGACATACTCTTCAGTTGTCACGATTAATACCCTTTAGTAATATAGATCTTATCCTTCAGTTATTACAACTGATATCTTTAGTAAATAAATCATGTTTCGCCATAAAACCATAATAGACTATTCATAAACAAATAGTTAAATGAAATAATGAATGTATTTAATTCATAACTCAGACTGATAATATATATATATATACACACACATTAATATTAGTGAGAGGTCAAGCCTTTTAAACTTTGCAAGCAGATTGATGCAGAAACGTAACTAAATTTAAGTGATGTTCGTTGATTTCTACAAGAAATGCCGGTGAACCGGGATCAGGGAGATAACCCTTCAATAATTTTCATATATCTTCAATGACCTTTCAGATACAATCTTTCTTTGATTCAAAATAAAACATTACAATACTTGGTCAAAGCTTTTAATATTTCGGTAATATATATAGCCATTCATTCTCTCCCGGTTGAGAACGATTCGACCTCGAATCGCTTTCAGCTTCCTCCCCAATGTCATTGTCCCCGACATACGACACAAGGTGTTTGACATTAAACAACTTCCGAAGTGCGAAGGTGAGCAGGTAGACGGAGACGATACGCATTTGGATTGATGACCTCCAGAATTTCAATGGGTCCAATTTTACGTGACACCAGTTTGTTGTATTCATGCTGAGGAAAACGGTCTTTAGTCAAAATTGCCCATACAAGATCGCCAACCTTGAATATACCTCTCCGCGTTTGATATCAGCACGACTTTTGTACTTAACAGTGGCCGACTCCAAATGTGATTTAGTCTGACCATGGATGCGGGTAATATCATTGAGCAAATCCTCAACTCTACGATCGGTATGGAATGAAGATGGTAATGGCAGCAAGTCTGATGGGCCGCTTGGAATAATACCATACACAACTTGAAAGGGACACAAACGAGTGTTGCGATTAATAGCAGAGTTGTGAGCGAATTCCGCCTGAGGTAGATGCAAGTCCCATGACTTCAGGTTGTCTCCGACTAGACATCCAAGTAAATTCCCAAGCGATCGATTGATGACTTCGGTTTGACCATCCGTCTGAGGATGATGTCGCGATCGGATACAATAGAGAGAGGCAATCCATGGATGCGATAAATATCTTTGAAGAACAATTGAGCAACGTGGACTGCATCAGTGGTCCATTTACTTGGGATAAAATGCGATATTTTTGAAGAACAATTGAGCAACGTGGACTGCATCAGAGGTCCATTTACATGGGATAAAATGCTATATTTTTGAAAATCGGTCGACGACGACAAATATAGAATCGAAGCCCCGCTTCGTACGTGGAAGACTCAGCACGAAATCCATGCTTATGGCAACCCATAGAATATGAGGAACATGTAAAGGTCTGTAGAGACCGGCATTATAAGCCACGCCTTTGGAGATTTGACAAATGCGACATCTCGTTACAAATTTAGAAATCTCGCGTCGTGCAGTCGGCCAAAAATACCGCCGAAGAACTAGCTCCACAGTTCTATCCCTACCCACATGACCTGCTGAATGCAGCTCTGAAATTAACTTGTTGCGAAGGCTACAGTCTGAGATGCAAATGGCAAGTCCTTTGAAAATGAAACCGTCATGAAGATGAAATTGATGCTCGGTACCTGCTGCAATATTTTCGAGAATTGGGCCAAAGTAGGAATCAAAGGCGTACAACTCCCTAAAATCATCAAGACCTGGGACCTCTGTCCGGATTTCCGACAACAGACATGAGCGCCAACTAAGAGCATCTGCTACTCTATTTGAAGCACTGGATATGTGGCAGACAACAAAGGTGAATTGTTGCAAGTACGCAGACCATTTAGCGTGTCTAGTGGAGAGAGTCGACTGTGTATATTGATATTTGAGGGCATCGTGATCCGAGATTAAAATAAATTCTCCATGGAAAAGATATGAGATATACTATATATAATTATTTTTATTTTAATCCTTACTAAATATAATTTTTATTATATGTTGTGTTTTAAACTAATATTCACAATTTAATTAAAAAAAACTAATAGAAATAAAAAATAATGATGATGAGTTGAGATGAAGAATTTTTACGGGAACCGGAATTCTCATGGAGATGGGGATGGAAAAAAAATTATAGTATTTATTTTGCAGTGATAATGATTGGTCCCCTGGTCCCGTCCATTGACATTCTTAGTGACATACGACCCATTTATACATAACCTCTATTAACTTAAATTAACGCAAGTACATGAATGCATCCTTCTAAAATCATGAAGAATTGGTGAATCTATGAATGTATTTACTTAGACAACATTATCGTTCATTGTTTAATAATAATATATACTCCCTCCATCTTGCACACTTTTCTTATTTGTATGTTTCAAAATAGCCTGCAAATCCTAAAAATAGAAAACTCACACAATTTACATATAATGTCATCATTTTTGGGTTAATACATGCATCCAATCCAACTCTCTCTCCTTTTTTTTTTTTTTAATTTATACATAAAGGTTTATAAAATTAACCCTCAAGACCCAAATTATACTTCACTTTCTTATTTTGTGTGTTCACCAAATGGTGTAAATTAATCTGGACGGGGAGTATAAGGATGTTTGCAAACTCAACTTCATGGGAGAGAATCACTTTTATTTTAAAATAAATCATTTATATAGTGTTTGCAACCATTTTTTTAGCACTTAAGATTACTTTTGGTAAAATAAATTTTACTTGCTTTTGAATTCTCTAAAAACAATTTTTATTTGTAGAAGAAAAAAATAATAATTACTCTCACATATAATTATCCTTGCTATTAGTAAAATGATTATATTTTTGCAAACACACACTTTATTTAATTTGATTAAAATTATTTTTCAAACACTCTTCACTTATAATTTTACTATAAAAATCAATTAATATTTTTTTTAAATGAGTAGTATTTTAAAACACACCCAATATAATAAAAAATATATGAGACATCTTGATACCGTGTAGGGCAGAGAATGTTATTAGAATTGGATTGTGCAGCATTCCTTTTTGAAGCACCAATGTCATATTCATTGTAATGATATCATCAAAATCTTTAATTTGAAAAGAAATATCTTACTATTATTTTTCAACTTTAGTACGTAGTAGCATATCACCATCATTGCTTTTGATTTCTTTGCCTTTTATTTTATTTTATTTCGCTATAGTTGAGAAACTTTTCGATATCACTTTCTCATATTATATATACAAGTAACGCTAATGAGTTAAATGTTTAATCTTAATTATTATAAAATTATACTCAAGACAAGTTATTAGACAATCATTTCATTAGTATATATATCATGTTTATTATTTAATTATTTCTATAATTACACGTATGTATCAATATATTGAGTAGTATTTGTGTGCATATTGTGCACAATAAAAATTGTGTGCACAATGTGTAGTATTATTTCATGTAGTGTATAGTATTAGTTTGGTTACAATATAGTGTTATTTCAAGTACTATATAGTATTAGTTTTGTTACAGTATAGTATTATTTTAGATATTATATAGTATTAATTTAGTTAATAACATTGTATAGTATTAGTTTAATTACAATGTAGTACTATTTTTTAGTGTGCACAATGTGCACACAAATATTTGCCCAATATATTTACAACAAAACATATTTACTATTACAAGAACACATGTTTTGTTTTTTAATAATACACATGGAACAAATTTTTTATAATTTACCTTTACACGATTTTTTAGAAAAGATTTACTTGACCCAAACTGGTCCGTTTAAAATTCACAAATTTTCTCTTTGAACTATAATTTCAAGAATCCTTATTCCATAAAAAAAGTCATATAAGTAATTGTTTTTATTTAAATATTGTTTTTTTTTACTTGGTTAATGCAAACAGTTACGCAGCCAGACATTTTATCTAGGGGGCGTTTAAATAGAATAAATAGAAAATTTGAAATATATTTTAATACTTACATATTATACTAAATTTAATAAAGTTTAAAACCTAATTTTTTTAAAAAAATTATAATTCATGTACGTGATTAATTATATTATAACATTCAACACATTTTACAATATTGATCTCATTGTCCATCTATATTGATGTGGCATAAATATGTTATGGGCCGACTCAGGCCCACTTAAGGTTAAAGGGTCACGGAGTGAGCGAGAGCCCAAAAAGGGCCAAGAGGGAGGAATGATGTAGCTGAACCCAGAAACCCAACATGGGCCCTAGTTCACGGAAATAAAGTAGGCGGTTGGGATAACCCCGAGAAAGGGGCTGGCGGTTGACAATAAGTCCACAAAATAAGGGTTAGCTAATAAACGGGTAGAGACTCAGTCAAACAGAGCCGATAGAGAGTATCAGGAAAGATCCAGAAGCGATTATGCCGGAAAAGGAGGAATGAGACGTAACGTGGGAGGAGCACGATGAAAAGAGAGAGAGCTTCATCGGAGGGTGGTGATAACCGTCCCTTTCCAGGTATTATTTATGTATGATCAGTGTAGAAGACAAGGTACGAATTCATTTATCTACCTATCACACTTTGAGCACGTTATCTTATCGTTATCATCACTCATTCAGTTAGTTCGTATTAGCTCCAAGAGGTCCCTAACTGGGTATTTAGGGCCCTCCTTTCATATCCATTCCAATCACTGACTTGAGCATCGGAGTCTCTACGCCGGAGACCCCTCTGACGTGTTTTGCAGGTATTCAGAGCTCGAGTACGGGTTTGGTTTACAAGGTGGCACTTCATGTTCGAAGAGTGTTTTTACGAATCTCAGGTATGGGGTACGATTCTTGTTAGGGTAACATTATTGTACGCATCAAGTGGCGCCGTCTGTGGGAAACTTGAGTCTAAGATGTGAGTTTCCTTTATAATCTTGAGTGTTATGGCTGAAGGACAAGATGAATCCAGGAAAGATGGTGGAGGAAGAGGGCGGCCATCTTTGGTTGTCCCTTTTCCGCCTCCCGCTGCTGGAACAACAGTGAGAAGGGAAGTGGTGTCACCTCGCACGACGGTGAGTGTTAGCCCCAGCAGAGAAAGGGCTCAGACGGACCTCCCTACACCTAATCTGCAAAGGGTGGAGACAAATGTGACTCTAGGAGCAAATCAGACTCTAGGCAGACCGGGAGGAGCTTCCTGCTCCACCTCTCGTCGGACAAGGTGAAGGCCCTGCACCAGTGGTCATCCCTGGTATAGGGATTCCTATCTCCCAAGGACCTGTAGCCCCTGAGGTACAAATGACTCTCAGGGAGCAGATTGATGTCACAATGACAACCATGTTGGAAGCCATCCTTATAGAAGGGATTCAATTCCCTATGCCCCCAGAGGGAAACGAAAAAGAGGTTAATAGAGAATCGGTGTTGGTGTCCTTACAGGCACGTAGATCTGATGGAAGAGACAGAGCGAGGGCTCAGAAACCCATAGATGAGGATGAGGTGATTTCGGGGCAGCAACCGAAAGAGCCAGAGGTAGAGATGCTGTGGAGCATCCCGCCAAAAAGAAGGAATGCTGGAGATGCAGTGGAAGGTAAGGGTGATTCTCATCCTGGGAAAACAGGAGGCCAAATCTCGGCTCTCCAGAAGCAGATTGTTAGTATGAGGAAACAGATGAACACTCGGGTTAGTGATTCTCGACCTGTGTCTGGTTCTCAGTTTTCTAATGAGATTTTGTAGGATGAGCTACCCCAGAATTTTAAACCCTTGAATTATGAGTACGATGGGACATCAGATCCCTATGAACATTTGGTACGGTTCGAGAATTCAGCCCTCCTGTATTGCTATATTGAAGGAGTCAAGTGCAGGGTCTCCCTGACCACGTTGACTAAGACTGCTCAACAGTGGTTTAGTCAGTTAGGGCCAAACACCATTAGCTCCTTCGAAGAGTTCAACAACCTGTTTCTACATCAGTTTGCCAGTGCACGAAGATAACCTAGGACGACGCTGACACTATTCAACTTGCAACAAGGGGAGAAGGAGAGCTTATGGGCCTTCTTGAAGAGGTTCAATCAAGCTGCCTTGGAGGTACCCTCAGCTTCGACAGAGGTAAAAATTTCTCCTCGTTAGCAAAGAAACCTGTTGATACGTTCGATGAGCTACTGCGAAGAGCCGAGAAATACGTGAATTTGGAAGAGGTGAGGAAGGCCAAGAGGAACGAGGTCAGGCCGTTGATAGGAGAACCAAAGAAGAAGGGGACGAAGACTAAAAGTACAGCCCCAACAACAGTTGCACCAGTATGTGCACAGTCTCGGAACAGGTTCAAGAAATATACTTCATAAAAAATAGAGTCTGCAGAGGTCCTGGACGTAGCAGCAGACCATCCAGAGATAAAGTTCCCCTGGTCGAGATCAAGGGGACCTATAAAGCCCAAAGAGGACAGGTTTTGTCGTTTTCATAACAAGTATGGACATGATACTAACCAATGTTTTCACTTGAAGGATGAGATTGAAAGGTTGATACAGGCAGGACACCTGAAGGAATTCATTTACAGAAATTGACAGGGCCCTCGGAGGTTCAAAAGAAAAGAATCTGAAGAGAAGGTGGAAGATAAGCATCGGAGTTCATGGGACCATCTAGAGGAGCAACCACCGCCCAAGAGAGGAGCTATTTAAATGATAATGGGAAGTCCCACTGAAGGAGATTCAATTCAGGGCGCAAAAAGCTATTGTTTGGGCTCTACATGTCGGACAGAGGTTTGAGCTTAGAGAGATCGGGTGAGTGACTTCCACCCCACACATCTAGTTCGAGCCTGAGGATGGTGGAGAGACTCAAGGACCTCATAGCGATGCCTTGGTAATTACCACTGATATTGCTGGATATGATGTAGCTCATATTTTTGTAGATGCAGGAAGTTCAGCAGACATCATGTTCCTGGGCTGTTTGAAGAGGATGAACCTGAACGTGAGTCTGAAACCTGTTGATACAGCTTTATATGGGTTCACTGGAGGAGCTATTCAGCTGCTGGGACAGGTGATGTTGCAGGTGGGTCTGGGGACCCCTCCTCGAAGGAAGGTTATGATGGGGACATTCCTGATCGTGGATGTGCCATCCTCATACAATGTGATATTTGGAAGGTCAATCTTGAATACCTTCCAGGCGATAGTATCCACCTATCACATGAAGATGAAGTTCCCGGTAGAAGATGAAGTTGGAGAAGTTAAGGGGGACCAGTTCCAGTCTCGAAGATGCTATGTAGATGAAGTTGGAGAAGTTAAGGGGGACCAGTTCCAGTCTCGAAGATGTTATGCAGACTCCGTTAAGATGGCTGATAAGGCGTACTTTAACTAGCTTAACAGAACCAGAGGACCAGATCCGGAGCAGAAGAGGTGCAAGGTCCTCTATGAGGAGGGAGAAGGGCCCTCCAAGATCCATGCTGAGGAGGAGTTGATGCCGGTGGAGATATTCCCCAACAAAACTGGGCTTACCACTAGAATTGGGACTCAGATGGAACATCGAGTCGCTAAAGAGGTAATACGTTTGATAAGATAAAATGCTAACCTATTTGTTTTCTCACCATTAGATATGAAGGGGATACCTCCCGAGGTGGATATGCATTACCTTAATGCTGACCCTAAAGTGAGGCCGGTAAAGCAAAAGTTTTGACACTTTGGAGCTGAGAAGGACCTGATCATTAAAGGGAAAGTGGAGAAGCTGTTGAACGCAGGGCAGGTGAAGAAGATCGAGTTCCCAGAATGGCTGTCTAACGTCGTTCTGGTTCCTAAAGGGGGTGGCAGGTGGAGGATGTGTATCGAATTCCATGATCTAAACAAAGCATGCCCCAAGGACCACTACCAATTGCCAAGAATTGATCAATTGGTGGACTCCACAGCCGGGTTCGAGTTGCTTAGCATGATGGACGCAAATCAAGGATATCACCAGATACAGTTGTATCCGGCAGATATCCCAAAGGTCAGCTTTATTGTACCTTGTGGAACTTTTGGTTACGTGAAGATGCCATTCGGTCTAATCAATGCAGGAGTTACCTATCAGCGCATGGTGGACAAAGTATTTCAGGAGCAGATAGGTAGGAACATGGAGGTGTATGTGGATGATATGCTGGTCAAGAGTTAGAGAGCCCCGGAGCATGTGGCTAACTTAGACGAATTCTTTAAGGTAATACGAAGGAATGAGATCATGTTAAATCCTGTTAAGTGCTCTTTTGGAGTTAAAGCGGGTAAATTTCTGGGATACATGGTGAATCAAAGAGGAATAGAGGTGAATCCTGAGAAGGTACAAGCAGTGCTGAACATGCAGCCCCCCAGGACCTTGAAGGAGCTCCAGATGCTGAACGGGAAGATAACAACCTGATTCCGGTAAAATCGGGCAAGTGATATTAAGACAACCAAGTTATCGAACCTAAGGGAAAAGTATGGCCATGAGTCCCTTAAAATATGAGTTTTTAATGACTATTGTTGCAAATACGGTTTGAACCAAATACACTACCAAATGCTAGAATTAAAATCAATCAACAACAACAAAGCTATGATCAAAACAAGAGATAGGGTAAAACAATTAGCAAACTAGAAATTCTCAAAAATCAATGGGGATAGGGGTGCAAGGGATAATATCCATCAAGGAATCAATGATCACAAGCTATGATTGCATCAAATTGCTATTCAACTAAGATAGAAAGCATAAGTCATCATGCAATTAAGTCTCCATTAATCACACAATGCCTAAGGTGAGTATTCTTAGTGCAACTAATCTCTCAATTAAGAAGCACCTAATTCATACAATCATACACAATTATAACCCGATTAATCCCTAATCATGTTAGCTCAACTCTCGCATGTTGCTAGGGTGATCAAACACTAATCTAAAGAGATAAAAATGCATGAAGCACAATTAGAATCATAATTAGGGCACTAACTATCTCAATTGATCAACAATCATCAAAAATCATAGCACAAGCAATCAATTCATCCTCAATTTCAATTATCCCAAGCACAAGTGAATTAGCCCATGGAGCAAATTGCAAAATCCATGGGTGAAAAATCTAATTGCATAATCACAATGAAGTAAGTAGAGAGGAAGAACATCACCAATTAAATCAAATGATCAGTATATTGAATGCTTGAATCTTCAAGAGTACCTTCTCTTCACTTGAATTACAACTTGAATTGAGGAATCTAATGGATCAAAGTCTAATCTAATCAACAATTAATGGAAATCTATCTAAATCTATCAATCTAATCAACCTACAAAGAGAATTTGGCTAGGGAACTCAGAAATCGCCCAAAAAACTGTAAGTAACTGCTATGGATGATGGTATGCTCTGTTTTCCGTTCAAATGGATTAAAACGGGAATTTTCTGAAAATCGTAAGCCTTGACTCGAGCTTGAGACCCACGAGTCAAGCTTGCTTAAATCGTGCCCACGCTTTTCTTAAAAAGTCTCTGCCTCGACTCGAGCTCTCAGCCCTCGAGTCGAGCTTGCCAGCATGTCCTCCACCCTCGACTCGAGCTTCAGCCCCTCGAGTCGAGGTTCTTCTAATTTTTGAAATTTCTTCACTTGGCCGCAACCTCGAGTCGAGGCCCCTGGACCTCGACTAAAGGTCGAGTCCAGGGAATTTTTTCGGCCCGACTTCCGCCTCCGACCCCCGTTTTCACCCATCTCATTCGTCTCTTCGCCGTATGAATGTCGGTACTCTCGGTTTGATCAAATTCCACCGATTTACCTGAAAATGAGACGAAATGCATAAAAAATTCATCAATTCTATACAAGTGATACTTTTCATGCAAAGAAGTGATACTCTAAACCTTAAAGCTAAAAAACTAACACTTTTCACCACTTTTTGCACATAAATACCACATCAAATCATGCATCAATTCACTCTCATCAAATACCCCCAAACCTAAAGTGTTGCTAGTCCTCGAGCAATGAAGCAAATAAGCACAAAAGAGTGAATTGGTTGCAATTATGTCTCTTGGCACCATAAATGAAATTAGGATAATCGAACTCATCAATGACCTCAAGTATCAATGCAAACTTTCAACTAGCAATCAAGATAAAACAAATGCAACATCAAATAGTCAAATCATTACTCCTTCCATAGAGTGTTTCTCTCATCTCTCAAGTGTATAAAGGTAAAAGATCACTCAATCATCAAGTTCAAGAACATGTACCCCATAAGCTTGCCAAAGGACTCAATCTCAATCATTTTCTTTTGTGATTCAATCAAGAATCAAAGAGGTCTTTCATCAAGGTTGTAATGTAATCTCTTTGGAATGGGTAGGTGAATTTAGGTAAGAGTGACTCAAATAGTAGAGAACTTGAAAGTTAACTAAGCAATACAATACACTTCTCTTCCAATTCTTTATCAATCACACTATCTCTTCTTCATGTTTTTCAAAGTTCATTCCAATTCTTTATCAATCACACTCTCTCTTCTTCATGTTTTTCAAAGTTCATTCACCACCCTTCTTTTGAGCTTTCTTTCATATCTAAGCTCACAATTGAATTTTTCTTCTTTTCACTTTCACACTTTCTCCTCAATTCAATTTTTTTTCTCAACCCTTTTTTTCTTCTCAATTATCAACTTAGCACATCATCTTTCCACCACACTTTACATGCAATGCACCATCTTCTAGCCAACAATCAAGCTCTACTAAATATAGGACAATAAGACTCATAAAAATAGGCAAATGGCTTCAATTTCACTTGGCTTCGCCAATGAATATGGATACTAGGCTCAAAATGGCTCACTAAGGAAATCAAATATTTTTTGTGGGGAAAATTTTGGCTAAGTGACTTATCATATCAAACATGGTCTTTTATCATATTCATGAAATCACACAAAGATCAATTTCAACAAGTCCAAAGGCAAGTTCTAGCATACAAATCCATAAATGATGCACTCACAAGGAATTAATTCAACCGTATAAAATGTACGATTCATAAGGCACAAAACTCACGGGCTTAAATTGAGCAATGAATCAAGCATTTTCAATCACATTCATCATCACATAATAATCAATCATACTAGCTTCAAGACACATATCAACTTATGATCAAATCAAAAATTCCATTAATCGTTCAAATTAAGCACAAGTGCACATGTACATAATCTCAAGCACACTCACTTCATCAATGAATATCACTCAAATATATGCAAGAAATCAAGACTCCAAGTATAAAGAATATCATCCACATCATATCCATAAACAATGATAATCAATATATCCAAATCAAATCAAAATCAATTCATCCATCAACCACTTCAAGTACCCAAAATCCATAGAAGTAAAGAAATTAATACAACCCAATCAATCACATCAATTCAAATTATAACATCACCAAGAGGAATAAAGAGAGATAGCTAAATGATACTAGAGGAGAGGGGAATAAAACTTCCTAATCATTCGACGAAGGCGACGGAGGAGGATAGTAGCCCGGTCTTAAGTTCCACGAGCTCATGTTCTGGAGGAGAGAGTACATGTCTTGTTGGTTCTTCAAATACTCCTCTTGCATCCTCCGAGTCTCTTCATTAAATCTCCTTGTCTCCTCTAGGACTCGGAAGTACTCGTCTTGGCATGTGAGGCACTCTAGCTGCATCCGTTGGCTATCTGCCCACATCTCTTCGGTTAAGGTCCACGGCCTCCTCGACGAGCTTCTGGCCTCGAACTCCCGGCTCCTCATCTCGTCCTGCCAGTAGTAGTTAACCTCCAGAGCATACTCCTCATCTTTCTCCATCCTCACCGGCTCCTCACCCGGCTCATCCTCTGCTTCGACCTCTTCGTCCGCATCCTCATCTCCCTCTTCATCCGATCTTAATCGTTCCTGCTCTTCTTCATCCTCATCTTCATCCCGGAGGTTGACTCCATGCTCTATCGTATAGGCATCAATCGCCTCTGTATACTGCTGCGACCACATCCGGAGGTTGATCGTCACTTGCCCCGCAGCTCTGAAAACAGTGGTGAGCCTCTTATTAGGAAGAGGAAATCAGCCTCCAAGGTGTTGTTGAAAACACCATGTCCTACCAATAAGGTCCAACGTCCTCATCCTCCTCATAGTGTCAGCAGTCAAATCGGGCCCCTCCAAAGCTCTCAGATTATGTGTAGAGATACCAAAGTGCTCCGCTATCAGTGTAATCAAACCTCAAAACTGGACCTTTGCAAACCGGGTGCTCTTCACCCTCTCAAACAGATAACACAAGTAGGAACTGGCATTAAATCGGACCCCGTGGAGGAAGCACCACATCACATATAACTCCTCAAAAATAATGGCTCCTCCCTCAGATCTAGCAAATATCGTACACGAGAGTATCTTCTCTAAGTATCGCATCACCGGGTTGCGGATATGGGTACTCTTCGACTTCCCGGGTGTAAAATGGGGTTGCTCTGGTGCCCCCGAATCTGAAATCTATCTCCAAAACTTCTTAGCATTATACTCCCGTCTCATCTTCAGTAATGAGCCATCTGGATCGGTCGGTGCACCCAAAATCTCATTCAACTCGTTCACTACCGATAGAGTGTACTCACTCCCCATGAGCTCGAAAGTAATCGCCCTTGGAAACTTTGCCTTCCTTGCCCTGTTGAACGTCACCGTGAACAAGAACTCTAAAGTGAGGCCCAAGTAGGTGCGTGGCCTCTTCGCCAAAAATCCTAACATGCCGGCTTGATCAAATAGACGGGGGATATCATCCTCGATCCCCATCGATACCATGCAATCATGGTCCATGAGACGTATCTTCACCACTTTGTCATGAAGCTCTCCATAGAGAATGGAGTGCTTCCTCCACTTATAGTCATCCCATATGATCCCAAGTTGCACCGGGATCTTGTTGGCGAATCTCACTTTTCGCACTACCTTCTGAAAATCCTCATCGGAGTACTCATGACCATCGGCTCCGCGAAACATTTTCCTACAAAATTCCCAAGGCAAAAATTAGCTCATAATCATAGCAAAAAGGGCAAAACACATGATAATAAATGAGCATGAAAGAGTTAAGCATCACAAACTTCAACACCCAATATTCCTAAGTGAATCATCAAACTAACTCAATCAACTTGGTCAAAAATCACCACTAAAGCAAATAACCACTAGGAATGCTCAATGAATCCCCAAAATATATACATACTCAATAAAATGGCCTTAACAATCAATAACAACAATTAATCTCACAAAAATATGCAATTAGGCTCGACAAAATTTTTCCAAAAATATGGCCACTTAATCAAGTAATTTCATCAATGAAAATCAATGATATGCAGTCCATCATCAAATATGTCAACTTGACCAAATATCCATATACATTCACTAGGAATTCCCAAACAATTATTCAAAACTCATTATCAAGTCATGAAATCACAAAGACACAATACAATAAGCTCAACTCATTCCAAATATGCCTTCTAATTCAACAAGTCATCCAAACTAACCAATAAAATTCCTCAAATTCGTCCTCAAAATAACACATACAAGGTGTTCGTAAAAATGCCTCAATGAAATTCACAATTCACAACATACATTTGACAAAATTAACAACACCCATGCATCAATCAATCACAAGAACAAAATTAAAGGTCAAAAGATGAGAATTACATACCTTTCTTCAAATGAAATTGGACTTGGAAGATTTTGGTTCTATCAACTCACTCATCTTCAAAAATCCCCAAATTATTCTCACAAAACCCTCAAAGATTTGATTTTGATGATATGGAATGAATGATATGATGGATAAATATGTGAGTGATCGGTGAATTTACGACCAAACTGGGTTCACAGATGAAAATCGCAGGAAATGGTACCTAGGGCTCGAGTCGGGAATGGGGAAGAAAAGAAATTGTTGCGCAATGTTTAAATAAAAGACCCAACCTCGAGTCGTGCTTGGAGCCCTCGACTCGAGGTTGCCGAATTTTTACCTCTCTCGACTTGAGGCCCAGCCCTCAAGTCTTGCCGTCAGTTAAAACAGTCGCCTCAACTCGAAGCTCAGAGCTCGAGTCGAGCATGAAGTGATTTTTGCAAAAGTTTTCTAAGGATGGATCCCTCGACTCGGGGCTCAGACACCTCGACCAGAGGTCGAGTCCAGAGAATTTTTACAAATTTTCGGATTCGGCCCGACCCCCGAAACACCCGAAATCGACCCTATTGACCCCAACGAACCCAAATATGCACACACTAACCTTTTTGGTCCCTTGATTTAAGCCCGGTCGCTCATTTGATCGAGGAAACCAGGGTCTCTTTCTTTTTGCCTAAAATTCACCAATTTTTATGCACTTTCCTTCTTGATCTTACATTTCCTTGCAATTCCAATCACTTTTCAATTCGATTTAGCAAGTGTACCTACAATCGAGCACAAAACCATTAAATTCTTACCAAGACGAGTTGCAAATTATCCAATAAAAAAGATCATTACCCCCAAACTTAAATTTAAGCATGAAATTCAATGTTTGGCAAAAGAGTGATTAAATGACATGCAACCCCCAAATGTATCAAATACGCTCAATCATTCTAATAATCCCATAGCAATATACATCTCAATCTCCTAAGCATCATCAGTTCAATTCCAAGCCAATTCTCCAATAAAAACAAAGAAAAAACAACAAAAAGCACACAAACACACAAAACAACAAAAATGATGGATTGCCTCCCATCTAGTGCTATTTTTAACGTCCTTTGCCGGACATAACTCAAGGAGTTCATACTTCCCTTTCAATGAGGACGTTAGGCTCATCCTTGTGCCTTACTAGATTTTCCTTTGCAAAAAGGCAACATCCCCATTTGTCTTCCAATAGGAGCTTCCCTCCTTCTTTGATTTCTTTCACAATCAAGACTTCTTTGAGGCTTTCTACTCCTAGCAACCTACTCCAATTGGATTCGCTCTACACCACTTGATCACCAACTACGAAACTCACTTCTTTCTTCTCAAGTGGTGTCTTCCTTTCTTCTAACACCACCAAACTTGAGCCTTGGTCACTTCCTTCACTCCTTCTTCGTTCTTTCCATCTCCCGGATCAAGCAAAGGTGCAATAAACGCTTTTTCCTTCCTAAGATCATCAAGAGAAATACAAGACTTATTAGCAATCACTTTTCAAGAAGGAATAAAATGATCATTATTTAAAGAATTAGATGAAGTAGAAGGAGTAGAATCATCCCTATCATTTGAAGAGCACAAATCAATGATCTCAATGTAACCACATTTCTTATTCTCCAATGTACTTGGAGCATCTTCTTCCAATGGAGCTCTAGAAAATGTCACCTCTTCTCCATTAAAACTCAATTTGAGCTCCCTTTTTTCCACATTAATCATAGCTCTTCCGGTAGCAAGGAAAGGTCTACCAAGAATGATAGGTGCCTCAAGCTCTTCCTTCATATCAAGCACTATAAAATCCACCGGGAAGAAAAACTTGCCAACTCCCACTAACACATCTTCAATAATCCCAAAAGGATGCGCAAAAGTTTGACCCGTCAATTGAAGATTAATATTGGTAGGAGTCACCTCTCCTAACTCCAACTTTTTGAATATGGATAAAGGCATAACATTGATACTAGCTCCCAAATCACACAAGCTTTGTACTTTCCCACTCTCACCAATTTCACAAGAGATAATAAAACTCACCAGATCCTTAAGCTTTTGAGGTAGGTGTCTCTCAAGAATCTCCTTGCATTCTTCCACCAATTTGATTACTCCTTTCTCATCCCATCTTCTCTTCTTTGACATTATCTCCTTTAAAAACTTCTTGTAATGGGGAATTTGCTCAAGGGCATCTAGAAGTTGAATATCAACATGCAAGCTTTTAAACACCTCAAAAAACTTACCAAACTCCTCATCAAGCTTCTTCTTCACTAGTCTTTGAGGATAAGGAACCAGAGTTGGTTTCATTGGAACTCCCCATGTATCTTTGGAATTCTCCCCTTTCTTTGATTCTTCCTTTGCTTTGATCACTTCACTTTCTTTCTCAACAACCACACTTCCTTCAATCACCTCTTCTTTCTCCACCTCTTTCTCAACTTCAACTTCCTTGGGCATTTAGAGCCTTCATATCTAGCACCACTCCTTAATTGTATAGCACTACAAAACTCCTTTGGATTAGGCTCGGTGGTAGATGGATATTTCCCCTTATTTTGCAAATGATCCACCGTAGATGAGAGTTTTCCAACCGTTGTGGCCAATTGCCCCACTTGGTGCTCAATAGTCTTGAATCTTGTGTCCATTTGCTTCCCAATATCATCCAATCTAGAATCATTCGCCTCTAACCTCTTCACAATCATACCAAGTAGCTCCTCCGTAGTTGCTTTCCCTTCATTATTAGGAGCTTTTGCACCCAGATCAAACCCGGGAGGAAATTGAACGGCGGCTCTTGGATTAGCATATGAGAAATTTTCATGTCTCCTCCAATTATTAGCATTATATTGAACTTGAGGTTGAGGTTGAAAGTTACCATGATGCCTATTTTGATAGGGCCTTGCATTTTGGAAATTGCCTTGAAAATTGCTTTGGTAGCCTCTTTGGTATGGAGGCCTTCCTATGTAATTCACTTCTTCAATAGGCGTTGGACTTTGACATAAATCAACATGAGGAATGGATAGACTCACACTTTGTTGAGCTTGAGAAGTAGTAAGGGCCCCTAAACGATCCATCATCATCATCATTATTGTCTTCATAGATTCAATCTCCTCCACATGGGACACTCTATGATGAGCTCCTCGATTCACCGTCACTTGAAAAGAGTCTTGGGCAATATTCTCCATTATCTCATTCATTTGCCCCACCGTCTTTGACCAAATCGAACCATTAGCACATGCATTAAGAAAAGATCTATCACTATCCGTCAAGCCATTACAAAAGTACATGATAGTTTGCTCCTCCGGAAAGCCATGTTGTGGACAATTAATGAGCAACATCTCATATCTCTCCCATGCTTCCGGAATAGTCTCTCCATTCTTTTGACGAAAATGAGAGATAGCTTCTTTGGCTTACACTGTCTTAGATGGCGGATAGAATTTCATCAAAAATCTCTTGCTAAGGTCCTCCCAAGTACGAACGGTTTCGGGAAGGATATAATTGAGCTAAGCTTTGGCTCTCCCCTTAAGAGTGAAGGCAAATAGCCTTAACTTCTTCGCATCCTTGTACACTCCATTGTACTTTGTTGTGTCGAAAATCTCCAAAAATTGTGCCAAGTGTTGATGAGGGCACTCTTCTTCATCTTTCCCTTCAAATTGCTTCTCCCTTGGCATTCTCACAAGTGCCGGACTTATCTCAAAATTATTAGCATCAATCCTTGGCCTTGCAATGCAATCATAATGCTCACGAAGTTGAGGCTCAATGAACTCCCTTAACGACCTACCTTGAGGTGGAGGCTCTTGCATAGGTTGTGGTTGGGCTTGTGGTATATGTGGTGGCTCTTGATATCTAGGCTCATGAGGATATGGAATTTGTGGATAATATGGTGGGAATTGTTGTGGATGAGGTGGATAATATGGATATTGGTGAGCTTGTGGATGGTATGAGTATGGATTTTGATAGGGGAATTGATGTGGTGGCATCCCTTGAGAGAAAGGGCCAACTTGAGCATTGTAAGGTAAATTGTGCTCATTACCTCCTCTATTATCTTGCACACCCCCTTCTCCATTGCCATTAACATTGACCCCCTCCACATACCAATTCTTTCTTCATTCATCAATTCTTCACCTTCCATCATTTCTCTTCTCCTTCTCCCACGGTTTCTACGAATATTAGCTTCAATCTTCGGATTAAGTGGCTCGGGTGGTATACCACTGGACCTTGTAATCATGCACCTACAAACCACCAATCTAAGTATCAAATTCAAACAAAAATAAAGAACAAAAGAAAAATACAAAAACAAAAAGTAGTCATTTCAAACAAATTTCTAAGTCTCACTTTAGGCGCAAAAACTAATCCCTGGCAACGGCACCATTTTTTGATTGCGGTAAAATCGGGCAAGTGATATTAAGATAACCAAGTTATCGAAACCAAGGGAAAAGTATGGCCATGAGTCCCTAGAAATATAAGTTTTCAATGACTATTGCTGCAAATACGGTTTGAACCAAATACACTACCAAATGCTAGAATTAAAATCAATCAACAACAACAAAGCTATGATCTAAACAAGAGATAGGCTAGAACAATTAGCAAACTAGAAATTCTCAAAAATCAATGGGGATAGGGGTGCAAGGGATAATATCCATCAAGGAATCAATGATCACAAGCTATGATTGCATCAAATTGCTATTCAACTAAGATAGAAAGCATAAACCATCATGCAATTAAGTCTCCATTAATCACACAATGCCTAAGGTGAGTATTCTTAGTGCAACTAATCTCTCAATTAAGAATTACCTAATTCATACAATCATACACAATTATAACCCGATTAATCCCTAATCACATTAGCTCAACTCTCGCATGTTGCTAGGGTGATCAAACACTAATCTAAAGAGATAAAAATGCATGAAACACAATTAGAATCACAATTAGGGCACTAACTATCTCAATTGATCAACAATCATCAACAATCATAGCACAAGCAATCAATTCATCCTCAATTTCAATTATCCCAAGCACAAGTAAATTAGCCCATGGAGCAAATTGCAAAATCCATGGGTGAAAAATCTAATTGCATAATCACAATACCAATCACAACAATTAAGAAATAGAAATAAGTAGAGAGGAAGAACATCACCAATTGAACCAAATGATCAATATATTGAATGCTTGAATCTTCAAGAGTATCTTCTCTTCACTTGAATTACAACTTGAATTGAGAAATCTAATGGATCAAAGTCTAATCTAATCAACAATTAATGAAAATCTATCTAAATCTATCAATCTAATCAACCTACAAAGAGAATTTGGCTAGGGAACTCAGAAATCGCCCAAAAAACTGTAAGTAACTGCTATGGATGATGGTATGCTCTGTTTTTCGTTCAAATGGATTAAAAAGGGGATTTTCTAAAAATCGTAGGCCTCGACTCGAGCTTGAGGCCCTCGAGTCGAGCTTGCATAAATCGTGCCCACGCTTTTCTTAAAAAGTCTCTGCCTCGACTCGAGCTTGAGGCCCTCGAGTCGAGCTTGCCGGCATGTCCTCCACCCTCGACTCGAGTTCAGCCCCTCGAGTCGAGGTTCTTCTAATTTTTGAAATTTCTTCACTTGGCCACAACCTCGAGTCGAGGCCCCTGGACCTCGACTAAAGGTCGAGTCCAGGGAATTTTCTCGGCCCGACTTCCGCCTCTGACCCCCGTTTTCACCCATCTCATTCGTCTCTTCATCGTATGAATGTCGGTACTCTTGGTTTGGTCAAATTCCACCGATTTACCTGAAAACGAGATGAAATGCATAAAAAATACATCAATTCTATACAAGTGATACTTTTCATGCAAAGAAGTGATACTCTACACCTTAAAGCTCAAAAACTAACACTTTTCACCACTTTTTGCACATAAATACCACATCAAATCATGCATCAATTCACTCTCATCATAACCTGAGCCGGTTCATAGCTAGATCAGCAGAGAGGAGTTATCAGTTCTTCCGCATTCTCAGGAAAAATCTAAATTCACTTGGGATGAGTGGTGCTTGGAGGCTTTTGAGGAGCTCAAAACCCATTTAGCTCAACTCCCGACACGCACAAAGCCCTTACCAGGTGATATCTTGTATTTATATTTATCGGTGGGGGAGCACTCATTGAGTACAGTATTGATAAAGAAATAAGGTTTTGAACAGAAACTTATCCAAGATGTGGAAAGTAGGTACTCGGAGATCAAGAAGGCGGCTTTGGCGGTTATGATTACGGCCAGGAGATTGAGGCCTTATTTTTTATCACATAAGATCGTTATTAGGACTAACTATCCATTGAAGCAAGTTATAGCTCGCGCGGACCTGTTTGGGAGAATGGTAAAATAGGCCATTGAGCTGGGCGAGTATGATGTGGAGTTTGAGCCTAGAAGAGCCATCAAAGCCCAATCCTTGTCTAATTTTATTCAGGAGGCTACATGGCCAGAGAAAACAACACTTTTGAAGCTCTATGTTGACGGATCAACAACATTGATGGGTTCTAGAGCGGGTATTGTGATAATTGATCCTCAAGGATTAGAGACTCAGGTGCCTGTCAAGTTCCAGTCCCAGACTTCTAATAACGGTGTGGAGTATGAGGCGCTGATTAGAGGGGCTGAGATGGAAGCGAATTTGGGAGCTCAAGGTATAATCATATTTTCTGACTCACAGTTAGTGTCCCAGGAGGTGAATGGGGATTGCGAAGCCAAAGACCCCAAGATGATAGCATATAAAGACCGAGTTAAGGAGCTGGAGAGTAGATTCTATCGGTTCGAGGTCCAACAAATACCCAGAGAGGAGAACATGAAGGCAGGCAGACTAGCAAAGCTCGCCAGCTCCTCACCGATAGGAGGATCAAGTAAGATAACTTTGGTCACAGCCGAAAGAGAGGCCACAGAGCCCGCCATAGGAGCTATTGATGATGCGGCAGACTGGACAAGCGAAATCTGGAGGGCTTTAACTCAGGATCCTACCATAGGGTCCCGGAGAGATACGCAATTTAAAATCAGATTTTGTATAATTGATTATCAGTTGTATAAATGATCTTTTACATGTCCCTACTTAAGATGTTTATCCAGCAGGGAAGGAAAGCATGTGTTAAAAGAGATGGATAAGGGATGTGCAGCGGATCATGCAGGGGCCAGGGCGCTGGCAAGAAGGACCCTAAGAGCTGCTTCTGGCCAACCATGAATGAGGATGTAAAGGACCTGGTGAAAAGGTGCGAAAGGTGTCAAAAGCACGGTCCGTTGATACACCTTCCCGCGGAGGAGATGGGGGCTATGTATGCCCCATGCCCTTTTGCCAAATGGGGAATGGACCTTGTCAGGCCCTTTCCCTTAGCTCGTGGCCAAAGAAAATTCCTGATCGTTGTTGTGGATTATTTTAGCAAATGGGTCGAGGCAGCCCCTTTGGCTAGAATTGATGAGCAGAATGTGATAAAATTTTTGTGAAAGTTTATATGTTGCAGGTTTGGAGTTCCAAGGATCCTTGTGTCGAACAATGGGACCCAGTTCAATAGCGAAAAGGTCCAGGAATGGTGTAGGACCCTGAAGATCTGCCAGAAGTTCACCTTGGTTGCACACCCCCAAGCTAATGGCCAGTCGAAGTCACTAATCGGATCATGGTCAATGGGATCAAAGCACGGTTGGAGGGTGTAGGGGGAACATGGGTCGACAAATTGGATTCAGTCTTATGGGCTTATAGATTTACCTCCAGGGCCGCAACAGGTGGATCCCCTTTTCGATTAATTTATGGAGCTGATGTTGTGCTACCTGTAGAAATAGGGATGAGCTCCCATCGAATTGAACATTTCAATGAGGAGTTAAATCAGAACCAGATGAAGAAAAACCTGGACCTACTCGAAGAGGAGAGAGAGAAGCTGCCAGGGTAAGATCTGAGAGATACAAAGCCAGGATCAAGGCAGCATATAGTAAGCAAATGGTCCCTAGGATATTTGAAAAAAGAGATCTGGTGCTGAGAAGAGTCGATGCTTTAATGCCAGTCAAGAAGCTGGAGCCCAACTAGGAGGGGCCCTATAGGGTCACGCAAGTATTAACCGGGGGAGCATACATGATGGAAGAAATAGATGGAACACCCATAGCACGACCCTGGAATGTCACCAATTTGAAGAGGTTCTTCGTTTAAGAGTACTCCTTGTTATTGCATTGTAGTTGATTTTGTAGCATTTGTTTATTCAAATTATTGTACTTTCACCCTACTAGTACTCTTTTCTCCCCTCCTATGGGTTTCCCACTGGGTTTTACCATAGGAGATTTTTTTAAGGAGGCTGACTTAGGCTCTTTGGGGCCTTTATTGACACTGTCAATAGGGTATTTCAATTAATAAAAATTCCTTTTTCAGTTCACATTGAATGTTTACTTTATGAAAGAGGAGCGGATTTTACACGAATTTGTTCAAATTCTTGTAAAAAATACATAATGGATGATATGATTACAAAGCGATATAGGATTTTTTAAGGTTTAAGAATGACCTTAAAAATATTCTAAGGCTCAGAGAGAGCCCTAACTTTGATTAAGTGAATCCGAATATTCACTTAGGATGTTTTAAGGTTCAAGAAATACCTTAAAAAGATTTTAAGGCTCAGAGAGAGCCCTGATTTTGATTAAGTGAATCCGAACATTCACTTAGAATTTTTTAAGGTTCAAGAATGACCTTAAAAGGATTTGAAGTCTCAAAGAGAGCCCCGATTTTGATTAAGTTAATCCGAACATTCACTTAGGATTTTTTAAGGTTCAAGAATGACCTTAAAAGGATTTGAATGCTCAGGGAGAGCCATGATTTTGATTAAGTGAATCCGAGCATTCACTTAAGATTTTTTAAGGTTCAAGAATTACCTTAAAAGGATTTGAAGGCTCAGAGAGAGCCCTGACTTTGATTAAGTGAATCCGAATATTCACTTAGGATGTTTCAAGGTTCAAAAATTACCTTAAAAAGATTCTAAGGCTTAGAGAAAGCCCTGACTTTGATTAAGTGAATCCGAATATTCACTTAGGATTTTTTAAGGTCCAAGAATGACCTTAAAAAGATTCTAAGGCTTAGAGAGAGCCCTGACATTGATTAAGTGAATCCGAAAATTCACTTAAGGTTGTTTAAGGTTCCCGAGAGAGTGTTAAGTTTTTTACGAATTATTAAGTGAATAATAATTCACTTAAAGTTGTTTAAGGTTCCCGAGAGAGCCTTAAATTTTTTACGAATTATTAAGTGAATAATAATTCACTTAAGATTTTTTAAGGTTCCCGGGAGAGCCTTAAATTTTTTACGAATTATTAAGTGAATAATAATTCACTTAAGGTTCTTTAGGGTTCCCGAGAGAGCCTTAAATTTTTTACGAATTATTAAGTGAATAATCATTCACTTAGAATTTTTTAAGGTTTAGGAGAGAGCCTACTCTACGCAATTAAATAAGAAAGGAATTTTTAGCAATGCCAAGAAAAGTTTTTCCAGATTTTTTAGAACGATTGATATAGCAGGAAAAACAATTATAAGTCAGGCTCGCAAGAAGAATGCCATTTTGTAAGACCATGCAAAAGGGATTATGGTTAAAAGTCCATACGGGACCTATTGTAAAGCAAAATAAATATATGAGGACGTGCAGGGACACAAACAGCCCTATAGAGGCCCATAAGATTACTACCAAAAAGGGCTTATTGGGGCACAGACAATCCAGTAGAGGCCTATCAGTTCTGCCTTGGGACACAAACAACCCGGGATAAGTAAGATATTGTGTAAAAGCATGAAAGGCAAATTGTTCAAGACAACGAAGAATGAAAAGAGTTTAATTAGGAGGGGAATTCACAGTATCTTTACTTGAGTGACGGCTAGAGTCGCCACCTTTACTTTCTGCTTCTCTCTCATTGGCACCTGGCGGGGGGTCTTCGGGTTCCTGGCTCTGGTAGATGGGATAAGGAGCAGCAGTCATTAGGAGTAGGCTGGCAGGGGTAACCTCAGTATTCTGGAGCTGCAGCACTGCGGAGCTGATGTAAGGAAGCCACCAGGGCTCATTAGGGTTACCCTCTCCATCACCGGGGAAGTTAAGGGGGAGGGTCTTCATAGTATGAAGAGGAGCCTCCTAGTCATACTCCCCTTTGAAATCAACAGCTTGGTGTTGGCTGAAGATGGGGATGTACTCCCCCATGTCTCCCAGGTAGCTGGGGCTGCTCTTGTATGCCTTCAACCAGGAGGTATGAAGGTCTCCTAGAAACTTTTGTCTAATAGGGGAGGTGAAGAGGGAGCCCAAACAGTACTTGTTCCCGTCAGCCTTAAATCGTGATTCTGCCTCCCTTACTTGTGCCTTGACTCGCTGGACCTCATGGGCAGCACTGGCAACTTGGGACTTCAGTTTCTAGCACTCTTGAATCAGCTGGTTACGCTCAGAGGCAAGCTCCTCTACCTTCAGCTTCTCTAAGTTCAAGAGGGATTCTGCCTTCTCTTTGGCTAAGGTGAGAGAGCTGTAAGAAGTAGTGGCCAGGTCCGAAAATAAAGTCTTGAACTGGACCAGCGTACATGTTAGGAGGCCATCACAAGAACATGGTAAGATAAAATACTAGAATGTGTAAGAAACTACCTCAGCAAAAGCTTCAGAAGCATGCACAATTTTCTCTGGCAAGGGAAGACCGAGTAATGATCGAGAGGTCTTTGGAGAGATGTATCTTTGGCAAAAAGAGGAGAGGGGGTTCTCCTCATCGGGGCTTACCTCCATATCAACATGAGGGATGTAAGAGGAACTACCTTTTTTCCCTTTAGGGCGCTTCCGATCAGCTTCGCTACGGGTTGGAAGAGAAGCGTCCTGTGAGTGTACTGCCCGCCCAGAAGCAGCCCTGGTTCTCTTGGAGACAGCCAAGGGAGCTGGCATATAAGGGGTAGAAGCTGGGGAATCATTTTCCTTGGCAGGGGGAGCACTCGGGGGTTGTGAGCTGGCAGAGCTGGCTGGCTTGCGGACGCACTTCGACATCCAACTTATCTCTGCACACGAGGAAAATAAAATCAAATGTGTAGTAAGGCATTTATATAGGCATGCAGATATAAGCACATGTAACGCGCTATACTAAGAGTGGGAATTATAAGAAGTTTACCATCTTCAGGTTCTAAAGGAGTTTCAGGAAGATCAAAACCAAAATGTGACAGAAGGCAGGGGTTACTACTGAGTTCTACGGAGTTAAAAAAGCCTCGCCACTCTACATACAGGTTTAATTCGTGGATAACTCGGTAATTCAGGTCGGAAGTTGATTGGGAGTGGGGTGCCTTCATAAGAGGGTTCTTAAAAATCCAGCCTTCATGAGGGAAGCACCAGGGTTCAGGAGGCACGACGAAGAAATATTCCTCAGTCCAGTTAGGGATTCTATCATGAGGACGGGTGAAAAAAGAGCATAAACCTCTAGTTCGTGTAGTAGTGTGAAAAAAGGAGTGAAAGATCTTACAATTGAAATGAGTAAAAAAGAGATCCCCAGTGGGCTCTCCTCCTGTCCCCTTTATCTGCATGAAAAAGGAGACCATCATGCGCAAACCGTTGGGAGTAAATTGATTCAAAGTGACCCTAAAGAGTTCAGAAACTCTATTGAAAAAAGGAGGGATGGGGAAATAAAGACCGGCACGGATTTGTTCTCCCCAAAAGGCTAGGGTTCGACCCTCTGTTAGATGGGGCCTCTCATCCACCCCAGGTATCCGGGCCAAGAAATCAGGAGAAATCCATCCCCATCGGAGAAATTCCTCCAATGTCCCTAGAGACATTTTAGAGGAAGATGAGATTTTATCTCGTGGAATTTCGGGGGGGGATTATCCATAGCCCCTCTTTGAGAGAAAGAAAATATGATAGGAGGATGATGAAACTAGAGTAGAGAATGAAAAATACCTGGTGGGAGAGGAAGACGATAAGGGTGAGAGGAACGTTGGAAATACACAAATCTTGAAGAGGTTTTGCCAAGAACGATGAAGGAAGAGAGTGGAAAAGATAAAATCAGATATTTGAAATGCAAATAAAGAGTGGAACAGGTTCTTGCCCCAAAACTAGTGTATAAAAGTGCAACCTCCTTATTGGACGGTTATAGGCGGTGAATTGATAGTTGAGTAAAGTGAGTGACGTTTGATGGGACAACGTTGTACTGATTCGGGTGATTTTTGCATGGTTTTATTGTGGTCTGATTGCACATTTTTTATCTATTTTATGAGTAATATCACCCTAATTAGTATGATTGTGAGCTTAACGGTTGTGGAAGGTATTATGCTTGTTTTGTAGGCTTTTGATCGTATTTTATGCAAAGAACAAGCCTTTCACCAAAATTTAGTTCGAGTTGAGTTGATAGTCCAAGAAACGAGCCCACTTCGTGCTCATCTCTCAGTGAATCCAAGATCCAAGTGAAGAATCAAAAAGACACTGAAGAGAGGGTCGCGTAGCAAAAAGAATTACTCAAATTGGAGTTCGTGAGCCCAAGTTATGAAAGATCGAAGTCTGAAAGATCAAGCTCGAAGGGCAACTCGGGTCGAGGCAATGTCAGAACCGAGCCAAGTCAATGATCGAGGAATAGAAAGTTTAGAAGCTGATACCAGCTCGGATGGAAAGCCAACTCGACTCGGTTTGGCGTGTAACTTGGACCGAAGCAGCAAACGCAACCGAGTCGAGGCAAGGTATTGGGTCAGAAGCTTTTGAACGTTGAACATTAACTCGACTCGGTTGAGGGCTGACTCGACTCGGATCACTACCAACTCGACTCGGATAAGAAGGTGACTAAGACCGAGTTGGGCCTATTCGCGGAAAATTAAGTATAAAGGCATATTTTCAGGGATCTATTTGCAACAATCATTTTTTACCCTAGACCCCCACTATATATACCTCCTAATTCAGATTTTAAAGGGGAGAACACACCCATTCCCACATACCCACACACATTTACACACACTTGGAGGTTTTTGGTTTCTTTTTCCCCAAGTTCTTTCACTTTGAAGCAAGAAATCATGATTTGAGCTTGGATTGTAATAGATTTTCATCCCCAAGAGACTAAGTTTCCTTCTCTTTCTCTTTTATTTCAGTTTTTATAGTTTAATTTTGTAATAACTTGGATGATGATTGTTGTTGGCTAGAACTCTTTGTTCTAGGGATTTGTGGATCTTTTATTGAAATCTATGTTTTAAATTTCTGTTTATTTGGTATTTGTTGTTGATTATGACTCTATGTTGGATTTATCATAATTTAAGAGCTTATTATCATTGGCCATGAGAGTTTGCTCTATTTATTATTGCTTGGGTTTATGATTGAGAAATTAAAATCCACCAATTGACATGGATGACTGTAGTACAACCCTTCGGCACCCAGCGTAAACCTTGCTCTTCCAACCGCTTCTCGCTGGTTCTCCGGCTAGCTTCCGCTGGCACTCATGGCGAACCTTTCATCTCTTCCATCGAAGATAGTACATGTTCCCAACAATCAAAATCTATCAATGCTCCTGGCCGAGTTCTTTAAATCTCAGGCAGATACAGTGGTTTTAGAATTTTTGAAAGTTCTCCAATCTAATGCTCCAGTTCACGGCATGGGCCCTGTCTTTCAAACAACCTCTCCGCCAAACTTGCGAACCATGATGGATCTAGCATAGGTTTCAGCTGAGCACATCTTTAACGGTAACCCTAACTCTGAGAATAATTTTCAACATGTCGTAATTGATTCTGGTAACAAACCTCTAGAGGATCAGAATATTCCTCAGGTGCTTGAACGACCTTCGTACCGTCAGATACTAACCCCAATCTCTAGGACTACCGATCAGGTGATTGCTATGGATATGGTAGCACAAAGAAAAGGTGAATTTCTATCGATGAAAGTGGATGCCACGCTTGTTAAATATGGAGTCACGAAATTAGCACATTCCTTAATAGGAAAACTCTTGATGGCCCCGGGGGAGTTTCCGTACACCTTGGAAACTCTCTCTTCCAATCTCTCCCAGGCTTGGGGTATTGCTGGTGAATGGCGTCTAGTATCGCTAGGAAAAGGGTACTATAATATTTAAATCTCCAATCTTGCGGATCGGGATAGAATTCTTGACAGGAGAACATGGGCTCTTAAGTTGGGATTGATGCGGTTGCAACGATGGGTACGGGATTTTAATCCCTATAAGGTTAACACAACATTGGCTTAGGTATGGGTTCGAATTTATGAAATTACCATGGAGTTTTTTCAGCCTAAAATCATACATGCCTATGCTTTGGCACTAGGGACAGTCATAAAAATGGATGACCGTACTAAAAATAGAACTATGTGATATTATGCTCGGGTACTAATTGAAATCGACATGACAAAGGGCTGTGAGGATTACATTATGTTTGAATCGGAGGGGCAGGTCATGTTTGCTTCACTTAAGTACGAGCAACTCCCTTCTTTTTGTAGTCACTGTGGTATTGTCGGTCATTCTCTGGATAGTTGTAGATCGATCAAAGGCCGGAAAGTGGAAGATGACAAGAATGCTGGGGGAAATCATAATGGGAAGATGACAAAAAATAAACAGAAAGAAGCGGGATGGGTCCAGAAAGAGCTACAGCCTCAGACGGTTAAGGAACCGGTTGGAGAAAATCTCCTTTCGGGCAATTGCTTTGCAGCCCTTACTGATGTTGAAGGGGGAGAGAACGAGTTAAGGGATCCTGTGGGACAGAATTTGGAGACTGATATATCATTAGAAGGGGGGAAACTTCAGGATTTGGATGAAGACAAGGAAGTTATTAATTCTGGAACTAAGGATGCAAGGCTTTCTTCCAACGGTTTTGCTGTGCTCGAGGGTTTGGAGGACGATGGTGGCTCGCGGGATAAGGATGTTGAGCAGATGGTGGGAGCTTTTTCGAAGGCCAACGACCAATCTGTAGTTGACAAGTTGGGGAAGGCAGGTGCTTCCATTGATTCGTCTTCGAACTCTGGCAGTTCGCTTGTTCATGCCTCTAAAGCTACTACCAAAAGAGGGAAAACTCCTGCTAAGGTTGTTTCTCGAGAATATAACTTGCGAAATAAATCTAGCCAGAGTGGAGTGCGGACTTCACCACCTTATGATAACAGCTACGTGATTACCTCAAATGTTGATACAGATGCACTTAAATCAATGCGAGCCGTGGCTTCTAAGTGTTGGGCAGATATGTGTGAAGATGATCCGCCATAATAGTAGGAATGGTGGGATAATGTGATGGAATTGACAACATAGGATATGTTTTTTATTCTACTTTGATTTTGTATAGAGTTTCTTCTCTTTCTTTATTTTGGGGTGTAATTTTCACCTATATTAGTTTTTAATGGGGGTCCGCCTCTGGATCGACGTGTGATCTTATGTCTTTTTATTTTCTTTTAATATAATATCTAATTAGACAAAATCCACCAATTGACCTCCAATCCATGACCCATTTGATTATCACTTGAGAAAGGGATTAATTAGTGGGAAAGTTTTAGGAATCTAAGTTTTTTATTGGGTTGATCTTATTAATAGGGTAGAGATACTTATTAATATTGATTTTCCTTGGGATTGATTGGACAGAAAATTACTTTAAATTCTTGTTTAGTGATTCACTTTGCATAGTCATCACATTATCTTATAGATTTGAGTTTGCCACCATAGATGGATATTTAAGTGAAGCATATTCCCTAGGACTATCGTTTTAATTGTTGATTTCACTCTTGTTCTCTCGATTGCTTGTTTTAATCTAGTGTTATTTGTTGTGGCTATTGTTTCTAAATTTCTAATTGGTGACACTTGATAGAATTTAGTTAATTGTAGTCGTTATTTGGCAACATCTTTTAATTGATTCTCTAGACAGAATTAAGTCACTTTGCATTACTCTTACGCTAGTCACCCTCCTTGTGGATCGATACTCTTACTTATCACACTATAATTTGAAACCCATACGCTTGCGGTAATTAAATTGTGTGTTGATAAAAAGTGGAACAAGTTAATGGCGCCGTTGCCGAGGAGGGGCGTTTATTAGTTCTAGGAGTGATAAGTGGTTAGATTTTGCACTAGATTTTACTTGCTTTCTTTTAGTTGTGGAAAATTACAAAAATATTAAGTTATTGCTTTTGTTGGTTTATTTTGCTACTCTTCTAATTATTGGTATTTGTTATAGATTGGTACATGAACACTAGAGCAAGAGAAAATAGATAAGATCTCCATCCTTTGGAATTAGAAATTGAAGTTATTCGTAGACACCAAAACATGGAGGGAAGAAGAAGGAGAGTAGTAAAAGAAATGAACGGTGATAATCATGTAGTAGATGATGGGGGAGGAGTTCCATTTGATCCTCAAGAGGGAAACAATGTTGATCCCGATGTTGTGGCTCCACAAGAAAATGCTCCGAATGATGGAAGAGCACAACAAAGGGTATTGAGAGATCACTTTCGTCCAATACCAAGACCTTATGGAGGAGCCGGAATGGAGCCTGTGGATGCTCATAACTTTGAGCTCAAACTGGCACTCATCTTGATGGTTCAAAACAATCAATTCAGAGGCTCAGCAAGAGAGGATCCCAATTTACATCTATCTCATTTCCTTGAGATAAGTAGGAGGGTACCTCAAGATTACATCCGGAGGCAATTATTCCCATTCTCTCTTGGGGATCGAGCAAAGCAATGGTATATCTCTCTTGATATGAATACCATTACCACATGGAACGATTTAGTGGATGCATTTTTTATGAAGTATTTTCCCCCAAGCAAAACCATTCAAATTAGGGGAGAAATATCTTATTTTACGCAAGGAGAAGATGAATCATTGGCCGAAACATGGGATCATTTCAAAGACTTAATCCAGAGTTGCCCACAACATGGTTTTTCTAGAGACCAAAGGATTTGCTATTTCTACAATAGGATGGACCATCGCACAAGAGGTATGGTAGATGCCTCGGCTGGAGGATCTTTGTTGGGAAGAACAAGTGAAGAAGGGTATGAATTTTTTGAAGAAATGACAAAGAATGGCAATCAATGGCCATCAGAAAGGAGACAACATAGAAGAGTCTCCTCGACTCAAGATTCGGAGCTCTTAGCCAAGCTAGCATCCAAGATTGACAATATAACTTCTATGGTGACTAAGCAAACTCTCAAAGAGCCTTTGGCGGAAGTTTAGCATGAAGAGGCTCATTACATGGGCTATCCAAGAGACTGAAATTATGGAGAAAGGCAATACCGAGGGAATCCTCCTCATCACAACCCAAATCATTATCATCCTGGGTTAAGAAATCATGAGAACTTTCCTATGCCAATCCAAGGAATGCTCTTCAACCGCCGTGGATTTCAAGGTGAATAATGGGGTGATAGAATAGCCCTTTAAGGGTCTATCTATGGAGGAGATGTTCACATCATTTATGAGAGTAACCAAAAATTTCATGCAAGAGACAAAACAAAAATTTGCAATGCAAGGCGAGAAGTTTGATCACATCTCTCATGAAATTGGAGGGATCAAGGACAACATGAAGGCCATTGGGTGCAAGTTAGTCAAATTGCCAACATAATGGGGAGTCAACACAAACCGGGTCAATTTCCATTTAACACGGAATTGAACCCCAAAGAACATTGCATGCAAGGCTATAAAGTTGAGAAGCGGCACAAGCTATGAGGTGCCAAAGATGCCGTTGAAGAAGAAAGAAAAGAGAGCACCGAGATTGTTGAAGAAGAGATAGTGCAAGAAGAAGAAGATCAACAAGAAAGTGTAGTTGAAAGAGAGGGAGTGGAAAAGCCAAGTGAAGAGAAGGGTGAACAAGAAGTGGACGTTCCTATTCCTCTCAATGACAAAGGGAAGCAAGCAACATCCGTCCCTTATCCACAAAGGCTAAAGAAGAAGAACTTAGATGTCAAGTTTGCCAAGTTCTTGGAGGTATTCAAGAGGATCCATATTAACATACCTTTTGCGGAAGCATTGGAGCAAATGTCTCACTACACCAAGTTCTTAAAAGACATCATGTCTAACAAGAGAAGGATGGCCGATTATGAGACCGTTAATCTCACCGAGGAGTGTAGTGCTATCATCAAATCCAAGCTTCCTCAAAAGTTGAAGGATCCCGGTTCATTCACACTCCCATGTAAGATTGGCAATGGAGGCACATTTAGAGCTTTGTGTGATTTAGGAGCAAGCATAAATCTTATGCCCTTATCTATCTTCAAGACACTTGGCTTGGGAGATTTGAAGCCTACCACCATCAATCTTTATCTAGCGGATAAATCCATGACATATCCAAGTGGGATTATTGAAGACGTGTTGGTGAAAGTTGACAAATTCATTTTCCCTGCGGATTTCGTGGTGCTTGATATGGTGGAGGACAGGGCAATTCCCTTGATCTTGGGAAGACCATTTTTAGCAACCAGTGGGGCCGTGTTTGATGTGAAGAAAGGAGAGTTGGCTTTAAATGTTAATGACGAGCACATGATGTTTGACATCTACAAAGCAATCAAATGTCATGATATTGAGGAGGACCAATATGAGTGTCGTATGGTGGATATTGTGAAAGCTTGTGTGGAAGAGCAAGTAGAGAGGAGGAACTTGGGAGACGCACTTGACCTTTGCATAAGAAACCCTATCTCTTCAACTTCTACTCTTTCATTTGAATTTAATTTTGAAGATTTAGATGATGTGGAATTGTTTGACTATTCGTTCTCTTGATATTTTGCAGGTTTTACCAGTCAAAGAGGATGAGAAGTTCTTGGAGCTACACAAAGAAACAAAGCTTGGGGGGGTGCTTCTTGAGGAGCACTTGAGATTTCCACACACCAACATTGAGGAGTGGCCCTCATGCTTTGAAGTGGAGACAAGGAAAGATGAGATCAAACAAGAGGAGAACATGTAAGAAAAAGGGAAGAAATTGGTGTTGAAACCATTACCCGATCATTTAAAATAAGCTTTCCTCGAATCAGGTGACCTCTTTCCGGTTATAGTTTCTTCTTATTTGAATGAGAGTGAGCTTGATAAATTGCTTAGAGTCCTTAGGGAGTATAAATCGGCCATAGGATGAGATATTTCGATTTGAAGGGTATTCCACCTTCCATATGCATGCATAAAATTTATTTAGAAGAGTCGGTTAAACCTAAGGTTCAAGGTCAAAGAAGGTTGAATCCAATTATGCAAGAGGTTGTGAGAAAAGAAGTGCTTAAATGGTTAGACAATGCAATAATCTTTCCTATTAGTGATAGTGGGTGGGTGAGTCCAACTCAAGTGGTTCCTAAGAAAGGGGGTATGACTATTGTGACCACCGATAGCTTAGAGGTGCTTGCTACTAGAACTATAGTAGGATGGAGAGTTTGTATTGGTTATCGTTTATTGAATGCGTCCACTAGGAAAGACCATTTTCCTCTCCCTTTTATTGATCAAATGCTTGATAGGTTGGCGGGATTTGAGTTTTATTGCTTTATTGATGGTTATTCAGGATACAATCAAATCTTGATTGATCCTAAAGACCAAGAGAAGTCTACATTCACAACTCCTTATGGCACCTTTGCATTTCGAATGATGTCATTCGGATTGTGTAATGCACCCGCCACCTTTCAAAGGTGCATGATGGCTATCTTTCATGGCATGATAGAAAAGATAATGGAAGTCTTTATGGATGATTTTTCAGTTTTTGGCTCTTCATTTGATCATTGTCTATATAATCTCTCTTGTGTTTTGCAACGTTGCATTGACACCAACTTGGTGTTAAATTGGGAAAAGTGCCACTTTATGGTGCGAGAGGTAATTGTGCTAGGACACAAAGTTTCTTCAAGAGGACTTGAGGTTGATAGAGCAAAAATTGTGGCCATAGAAAGATTGCCTCCACCTTCCAATGAAAAGGCCGTTAGAAGCTTTTTGGGGCATGCCGGATTTTATCGGAGGTTCATCAAGGATTTTTCCAAGATAGGCAAACCTATGTGTGCCTTGTTGGAGAAGGATGCCGAATTTCACTTTAGTGATGAATGTGTGAGGGCGTTTGAGATCTTGAAGGATGCATTGATCAAAGCTCCCGTGTTGATAAAACCTGATTGGAGTCAACCATTTGAGATCATGTGCGATGCTAGTGATCATGCCGTTGGAGTAGCATTGGGGCAAAAGAGGAACAAACTCTTTAGGGTCATTTACTATGCAAGCAAAACTTTGAACCCCACACAAAGGAATTATACTACAACCGAAAAAGAGATGTTTGCGGTTGTCTACAGTTTTGACAAGTTTCGAGCATACTTAGTTGGAGCCAAGACCATAGTGTTTACAGATCATGGGGCTATTAAATATTTGTTCGACAAAAAAGATGCCAAGCCACGTCTCATTCGGTGGATTCTTTTATTGCAAGAATTTGATGTGGAGATTCGGGATAGAAAGGGATGTGAAAATGTGGTGGCCAACCATCTCTCAAGACTTGAGAACATTGAAGAGAAGGATATGCAAGTTCCAATCAAAGAGAGTTTCCCCGGTGAGCAACTCTTAGTCATCAAGGATGGATGCCCATGGTTCGCCAATTTGGTCAATTTTCTTGCCACCGGGACATCACCATCAAATTACCTCTCATCAAAGGAAGAAGTTTTATCATGATGTGAAGTTATATATTTGGGATGATCCATACCTTTTTAGAACATGTTCGGATATGGCCATTCGGAGGTGTTTACCGGAACGTGAATTGGAGAAATTCATGGAAGATTGTCACTCTTCACCATATGGAGGCCACTTTGGTGCCAACCGCACGGCTAACAAAATTATTCAAAGTGGATTCTATTGGCCTTCTATCTTTAGGAATTGTCAAGATTTTGTGAAGAAGTGTGATAGATGCCAAGAATGGGGAACATCTCCAAGAAGCAAGAGATGCCAATGAAGAATGTGATTGAAGTTGAGCTCTTTGACGTTTGGGGTATTAATTTTATGGGCCCCTTCCCTTTATCACATGAAAATTCCTACATTATCTTAGCCATTGACTATGTCTCAAGGTGGATTGAGGCCATCCCATCGGCCACTAATGATGCCAAGGTTGTTCTCAAATTTCTTAGGAAGAATATCTTCACAAGATTTGGTACCCCTCGAGCATTAGTGAGTGATGGAGGATCACACTTTTGTAATAGGTGGTTGGATCAACTTCTAGTGAAGTATGGAGTGAAGCATAAGCAAACGGTCAAACGGAGCTTGCAAATAGGGAAGTGAAACAAATTTTTTAGAAGACCGTGGGAGTGAGAAGAAAGGATTGTGCCATCAAGCTTGATGACGCTCTTTGGGCTTATAGGACCGCGTACAAGACTCCATTGGGTACATCTCCGTATCAACTTGTTTATGGTAAATCGTGTCATTTGCCCGTAGAGGTGGAGCATCAAGCCTATTGGGCTATCAAGGAGCTAAATCTTGATCTCAAGGCTGCCAGAGAAAGGAGAAAGAGGATGTTGAATGAGCTTGATGAATTTTGAAGTGAAGCCTATGAGAACTCTAAGTTGTTCAAGGAAAGAGGAAAAAGATATCATGATAAGATGATAGAGGAGAGAGAGTTCAAGGTTGAAGAGCATGTGTTGCTATATAACTCAAGTCTAAGACTATTTCCGGGGAAGCTCAAGACCAAGTGGCCAGGACCTTTTATGATCAAGAAAGTCACACCCATGGGAAATGTGGAACTTATAAGACATGATGGAGAAACCTTTGTGGTGAATTCCCAAAGAGTGAAGCACTACTATGGAAATGAGAAAGTCTAGATGATTGAGATACTCTACTTGGATAAAGCTTAGAGAAAAGAGAAGTCTGTCCGGCATAGGACGTTAAAAATAGCGCTTCTTAGGAGGCAACCCAAGGTTTTTATTGCTTTCTAGTGTTAGTTGTTTGATTCTGCTTAGCATTTTTGTAGGTGGATGATTTATTCGAGAGCTCTAGTGGGCTTGAAGGAAGAAAAAGAGCACCATGGGATGAAGAAAAATATTGCAATTGTGATTTCCGATAAAGATGCTTAGGATGTGCAAGGAGAGAGGTAGCTTGTTGATGCCCCAAACATAGAATTGTCACTCATAGTGAAATTCTAAGTTTTGGGGGGAGGGGTTATTTTTTGTCTTTTTCATGCTTCTCTTGTTATTTTTGCACCGGCACACCATTCTACTAGGAGTCACATTCTTGCACCGGCGCACGCACCCGTGGTGCTAGATTTTAGGTTGTGTTGTGTGATAGTGTTATTGTGGTTGAGTAGCAAATTTGTTCATTGGATACTTGTGCTTTGATTGGTTGATTGTTGAGTTTTTGCTATAATGATGAATTGATTGGTGAAGTTTGATGCTTGCATGATAGCTAGTTGTGTGATGATTGATGCTTATGATGACACTTTGTCCATGTTCATTGAGCTCGTGAGCTTTAGAGCCTATTAGACATGCATACATTTTGGGTCTAATTTCTTTCATGTGAGTGTCATGCATACTTGTGTGCTCTAGAACTTGTCAAGTGACTTATTTGAGCTAATTGTTTATGTGAGATTTTTGAAGAGGATAAGAGGCCATCTTTGTTTTAATAGTCACTTTGCCAAAGTTTTCCTACCCAATGGAAATTTTTATCCGTAGTTAGCCAACTTGAGCTTATTATCTGATTTCTTTGGCAACCTACATGTATTAACCCAATTGTCCTTTTTAATGAGCTTAAATTGTCCCTATGAACTAGTGGAGCTTTAATGTGGATAAGAAGGTTAAGTGAGCTTAATTGTGAAATTGGTGGAATTATTTGGCATGAAAGTGAAAAGTGAGTAAAAAGAATGAGAAAAAGATGAGTCGTGAATGCACAAGAAAAGATTGTGTTGTTGTGAAAAAGAAAAAAAAATGAGAAAAAACCTTCCTTATGTGCAAAGATTTTGGTGGAGTTTGATATTAAAAAATGCTCAATGGATGATGAGAAAGAACGTGTTTGATAGAGTGGCAAATGATTGTTGGAGTTATGGAATTGTATGGCAAATGGATCATTTATCCTTAATTGTTGCTCCACTAGTTTGTTAGTCACTCAATCCAAATTGTCTCACCTTGACCAAAAAGCCAACATTATAACCAAATGAAAAGCCCTCTTTGATTCTTGAATTGAGCATGAATGCATGGTAAGAATGTAGATACTTGGCAAGCATATGGTAGTGCACTTGTGTGTTTCGACTTTTGAGAGTAAACACGTCCTATATACCTTGTGTGTAGAGAGAAACACTCCTTGAGAGGAACATTGGATGAAATACTTGAGTTTTGCATCTCTCAAAGCATAACATGTTTGATTGTTTGTTGATTGAAACACCATGAAAACACTTGTTATAAAGAGAACTTGATGATTCTATTTGATGTCTTGTGTTCGATGAACTTTGATGCAATCATATCAACATCATGTTCTATTTTCTCGTTATTTGGGGACAAACAACATTTTAAGTTTGGGGAGGTTTGATTCGGGTGATTTTTGCATGGTTTTATTGTGGTCGAATTGCACATTTTTGATCTATTTTATGAGCAATATCACCCTAATTCGTATGATTGTGAGCTTAACGGTTGTGGAAGATATTATGCTTGTTTTGTAGGCTTTTGATCGTATTTTATGCAAAGAACAAGCCTTTCACCAAAATTTAGTTCGAGTAGAGTTGATGGTCCAAGAAACGAGCCCACTCCATGCTCATCTCTCAGTGAATCTAAGATCTAAGTGAAGAATAAAAAAGACACTAAAGAGAGGGTCGCGTAGCAAAAAGAATCACTCAAATTGGAGTTCGTGAGCCCAAGTTATGAAAGATCGAAGTCTTAAAGATCAAGCTCGAAGACCAACTCGGGTCGAGGCAATGACCGAGGAACAAAAAGTTTAGAAGCTGAAACCAGCTCGGATGGAAAGCCAACTCGACTCGGTTTGGCGTGTAACTCGGACCGAGGCAGCAAACGCAACCGAGTCGAGGCAAGGTATTGGGGTCAGAAGCTTTTGAACGTTGAACACCAACTCGACTCGGTTGAGGGCTGACTCGACTCGGGTCACTACCAACTCGACTCGGATGAGAAGCTGACTCGGACCGAGTTGGGCATGTTCGCGGGAAATTAAGCAAAAAGACATATTTTCAGGGATCTATTTGCAACAATCGTTTTTTACCCTAGACCCCCACTATATATACCTCCCAATTCAGATTTTAAAGGGGAGAACACACCCATTCCCACATACCCACACACATTTACACATACTTGGAGGTTTTTGGTTTCTTCTTCCCCAAGTTCTTTCACTTTGAAGCAATAAATCATGATTTGAGCTTGGATTGTAATAGATTTTCATCCCCAAGAGACTAAGCTTCCTTCTCTTTCTCTTTTATTTCAGTTTTTATCCTTTAATTTTGTAATAGCTTGGATGATGATTGTTGTTGGCTAGAACTCTTTGTTCTAGAGATTTGTGGATCTTTTATTGAAATCTATGGTTTATATTTCTGTTTATTTGGTATTTGTCGTTGATTATGACTCATGTGTTGGATTTATCATGATTTAAGAGCTTATTATCATTGGCCATGAGAGTTTGCTCTATTTATTATTGCTTGGGTTTATGATTGAGAAATTAAAATCCACCAATTGACCTCAATCCATGACCCATTTGATTATCACTTGAGAAAGGGATTAATTTGTGGGAAACTTTTAGGAATCTAAGGTGTTTATTGGGTTGATCTTATTAATAGGGTAGATATACTTATTAATATTGATTTTCCTTGGGATTGATTGGATAGAAAATTACTTTCAATTCTTGTTTAGTGATTCACTTTGCATAGTCATCACATTACCTTATAGATTTGAGTTTGCCACCATAGATGGATATTTAAGTGAAGCATATTCCCTAGGTACTATCGTTTTAATTGTTGATTTCACTATTGTTCTCTCGATTGCTTGTTTTAATCTAGTGTTATTTGTTGTGGCTATTGTTTCTAAATTTTCATTGGTGACACTTGATAGAATTTAGTTAATTGTAGTCGTTATTTGGCAACATCTTTTGATTGATTCTCTAGACAGAATTAAGTCACTTTGCATTACTCTTACGCTAGTCACCCTCCTCTGGATCGATACTCTTACTTATCACACTATAATTTGAAACCCATACGCTTACGTAATTAAATTGTGTGTTGATAAAAAGTGAAACAAGTTAATGATGCCGTTGCGGGAGGGGCGTTTATTAGTTCTAGGAGTGATAAGTGGTTAGATTTTGCACTAGATTTTACTTGCTTTCTTTTAGTTGTGGAAAATTACAAAAATATTAAGTTATTGCTTTTGTTGGTTTATTTTGCTACTCTTCTAATTATTGGTATTTGTTATAGATTGGTACATGAACACTAGAGCAAGAGAAAATAGATAAGATCTCCATCCTTTGGAATTAGAAATTGAAGTTATTCGTAGACACCAAAACATGGAGGGAAGAAGAAGGAGAGTAGTAAAAGAAATGAACGGTGATAATCATGTAGTAGATGATGGGGGAGGAGTTCCATTTGATCCTCAAGAGGGAAACAATGTTGATCCCGATGTTGTGGCTCCACAAGAAAATGCTCCGAATGATGGAAGAGCACAACAAAGGGTATTGAGAGATCACTTTCGGCCCAATACCAAGACCTTATGGAGGAGCCGAATGGAGCCTCGTGGATGCTCATAACTTTGAGCTCAAACGGCACTCATCTTGATGGTTCAAAACAATCAATTCGTAGGCTCAAAGCAAGAGAGGATCCCAATTTACATCTATCTCATTTCCTTGAGATAAGTAGGAGGGGGTACCTCAAGATTACATCCGGAGGCAATTATTCCCATTCTCTCTTGGGGATCGAGCAAAGCAATGGTATATCTCTCTTGATATGAATACCATTACCACATGGAACGATTTAGTGGATGCATTTTTTATGAAGTATTTTCCCCCAAGCAAAACCATTCAAATTAGGGGAGAAATATCTTATTTTACGCAAGGAGAAGATGAATCATTGGCAGAAACATGGGATCATTTCAAAGACTTAATCCAGAGTTGCCCACAACATGGTTTTTCTAGAGACCAAAGGATTTGCTATTTCTACAATAGGATGGACCATCGCACAAGAGGTATGGTAGATGCCTCGGCTGGAGGATCTTTGTTGGGAAGAACAAGTGAAGAAGGGTATGAATTTTTTGAAGAAATGACAAAGAATGGCAATCAATGGCCATCAGAAAGGAGACAACATAGAAGAGTCTCCTCGACTCAAGATTCGGAGCTCTTAGCCAAGCTAGCATCCAAGATTGACAATATAACTTCTATGGTGACTAAGCAAACTCTCAAAGAGCCTTTGGCGGAAGTTTAGCATGAAGAGGCTCATTACATGGGCTATCCAAGAGACTGAAATTATGGAGAAAGGCAATACCGAGGGAATCCTCCTCATCACAACCCAAATCATTATCATCCGGGGTTAAGAAATCATGAGAACTTTCCTATGCCAATCCAAGGAATGCTCTTCAACCGCCGGTGGATTTCAAGGTGAATAATGGGGTGATAGAATAGCCCTTTAAGGGTCTATCTATGGAGGAGATGTTCACATCATTTATGAGAGTAACCAAAAATTTCATGCAAGAGACAAAACAAAAATTTGCAATGCAAGACGAGAAGTTTGATCACATCTCTCATGAAATTGGAGGGATCAAGGACAACATGAAGGCCATTGGGTGCAAGTTAGTCAAATTGCCAACATAATGGGGAGTCAACACAAACCGGGTCAATTTCCATTTAACACGGAATTGAACCCCAAAGAACATTGCATGCAAGGCTATAAAGTTGAGAAGCGGCACAAGCTATGAGGTGCCAAAGATGCCGGTTGAAGAAGAAAGAAAAGAGAGCACCGAGATTGTTGAAGAAGAGATAGTGCAAGAAGAAGAAGATCAACAAGAAAGTGTAGTTGAAAGAGAGGGAGTGGAAAAGCCAAGTGAAGAGAAGGGTGAACAAGAAGTGGACGTTCCTATTCCTCTCAATGACAAAGGGAAGCAAGCAACATCCGTCCCTTATCCACAAAGGCTAAAGAAGAAGAACTTAGATGTCAAGTTTGCCAAGTTCTTGGAGGTATTCAAGAGGATCCATATTAACATACCTTTTGCGGAAGCATTGGAGCAAATGTCTCACTACACCAAGTTCTTAAAAGACATCATGTCTAACAAGAGAAGGATGGCCGATTATGAGACCGTTAATCTCACCGAGGAGTGTAGTGCTATCATCAAATCCAAGCTTCCTCAAAAGTTGAAGGATCCCGGTTCATTCACACTCCCATGTAAGATTGGCAATGGAGGCACATTTAGAGCTTTGTGTGATTTAGGAGCAAGCATAAATCTTATGCCCTTATCTATCTTCAAGACACTTGGCTTGGGAGATTTGAAGCCTACCACCATCAATCTTCAACTAGCGGATAAATCCATGACATATCCAAGTGGGATTATTGAAGACGTGTTGGTGAAAGTTGACAAATTCATTTTCCCTGCGTCGGATTTCGTGGTGCTTGATATGGTGGAGGACAGGCAATTCCTTGATCTTGGGAAGACCATTTTTAGCAACCAAAGTGGGGCCGTGTTTGATGTGAAGAAAGGAGAGTTGGCTTTAAATGTTAATGACGAGCACATGATGTTTGACATCTACAAAGCAATCAAATGTCATGATATTGAGGAGGACCAATATGAGTGTCGTATGGTGGATATTGTGAAAGCTTGTGTGGAAGAGCAAGTAGAGAGGAGGAACTTGGGAGACGCACTTGACCTTTGCATAAGAAACCCTATCTCTTCAACTTCTACTCTTTCATTTGAATTTAATTTTGAAGATTTAGATGATGTGGAATTGTTTGACTATTCGTTCTCTTGATATTTTGCAGGTTTTACCAGTCAAAGAGGATGAGAAGTTCTTGGAGCTACACAAAGAAACAAAGCTTGGGGGGGTGCTTCTTGAGGAGCACTTGAGATTTCCACACACCAACATTGAGGAGTGGCCCTCATGCTTTGAAGTGGAGACAAGGAAAGATGAGATCAAACAAGAGGAGAACATGTAAGAAAAAGGGAAGAAATTGGTGTTGAAACCATTACCCGATCATTTAAAATAAGCTTTCCTCGAATCAGGTGACCTCTTTCCGGTTATAGTTTCTTCTTATTTGAATGAGAGTGAGCTTGATAAATTGCTTAGAGTCCTTAGGGAGTATAAATCGGCCATAGGATGAGATATTTCTGATTTGAAGGGTATTCCACCTTCCATATGCATGCATAAAATTTATTTAGAAGAGTCGGTTAAACCTAAGGTTCAAGGTCAAAGAAGGTTGAATCCAATTATGCAAGAGGTTGTGAGAAAAGAAGTGCTTAAATGGTTAGACAATGCAATAATCTTTCCTATTAGTGATAGTGGGTGGGTGAGTCCAACTCAAGTGGTTCCTAAGAAAGGGGGTATGACTATTGTGACCACCGATAGCTTAGAGGTGCTTGCTACTAGAACTATAGTAGGATGGAGAGTTTGTATTGGTTATCGTTTATTGAATGCGTCCACTAGGAAAGACCATTTTCCTCTCCCTTTTATTGATCAAATGCTTGATAGGTTGGCGGGATTTGAGTTTTATTGCTTTATTGATGGTTATTCAGGATACAATCAAATCTTGATTGATCCTAAAGACCAAGAGAAGTCTACATTCACAACTCCTTATGGCACCTTTGCATTTCGAATGATGTCATTCGGATTGTGTAATGCACCCGCCACCTTTCAAAGGTGCATGATGGCTATCTTTCATGGCATGATAGAAAAGATAATGGAAGTCTTTATGGATGATTTTTCAGTTTTTGGCTCTTCATTTGATCATTGTCTATATAATCTCTCTTGTGTTTTGCAACGTTGCATTGACACCAACTTGGTGTTAAATTGGGAAAAGTGCCACTTTATGGTGCGAGAGGTAATTGTGCTAGGACACAAAGTTTCTTCAAGAGGACTTGAGGTTGATAGAGCAAAAATTGTGGCCATAGAAAGATTGCCTCCACCTTCCAATGAAAAGGCCGTTAGAAGCTTTTTGGGGCATGCCGGATTTTATCGGAGGTTCATCAAGGATTTTTCCAAGATAGGCAAACCTATGTGTGCCTTGTTGGAGAAGGATGCCGAATTTCACTTTAGTGATGAATGTGTGAGGGCGTTTGAGATCTTGAAGGATGCATTGATCAAAGCTCCCGTGTTGATAAAACCTGATTGGAGTCAACCATTTGAGATCATGTGCGATGCTAGTGATCATGCCGTTGGAGTAGCATTGGGGCAAAAGAGGAACAAACTCTTTAGGGTCATTTACTATGCAAGCAAAACTTTGAACCCCACACAAAGGAATTATACTACAACCGAAAAGAGATGTTTGCGGTTGTCTACGCTTTGACAAGTTTCGAGCATACTTAGTTGGAGCCAAGACCATAGTGTTTACAGATCATGGGGCTATTAAATATTTGTTCGACAAAAAAGATGCCAAGCCACGTCTCATTCGGTGGATTCTTTTATTGCAAGAATTTGATGTGGAGATTCGGGATAGAAAGGGATGTGAAAATGTGGTGGCCAACCATCTCTCAAGACTTGAGAACATTGAAGAGAAGGATATGCAAGTTCCAATCAAAGAGAGTTTCCCGGTGAGCAACTCTTAGTCATCAAGGATGGATGCCCATGGTTCGCCAATTTGGTCAATTTTCTTGCCACCGGACATCACCATCAAATTACCTCTCATCAAAGGAAGAAGTTTTATCATGATGTGAAGTTATATATTTGGGATGATCCATACCTTTTTAGAACATGTTCGGATATGGCCATTCGGAGGTGTTTACCGGAACGTGAATTGGAGAAATTCATGGAAGATTGTCACTCTTCACCATATGGAGGCCACTTTGGTGCCAACCGCACGGCTAACAAAATTATTCAAAGTGGATTCTATTGGCCTTCTATCTTTAGGAATTGTCAAGATTTTGTGAAGAAGTGTGATAGATGCCAAGAATGGGGAACATCTCCAAGAAGCAAGAGATGCCAATGAAGAATGTGATTGAAGTTGAGCTCTTTGACGTTTGGGGTATTAATTTTATGGGCCCCTTCCCTTTATCACATGAAAATTCCTACATTATCTTAGCCATTGACTATGTCTCAAGGTGGATTGAGGCCATCCCATCGGCCACTAATGATGCCAAGGTTGTTCTCAAATTTCTTAGGAAGAATATCTTCACAAGATTTGGTACCCCTCGAGCATTAGTGAGTGATGGAGGATCACACTTTTGTAATAGGTGGTTGGATCAACTTCTAGTGAAGTATGGAGTGAAGCATAAGCAAACGGTCAAACGGAGCTTGCAAATAGGGAAGTGAAACAAATTTTTTAGAAGACCGTGGGAGTGAGAAGAAAGGATTGTGCCATCAAGCTTGATGACGCTCTTTGGGCTTATAGGACCGCGTACAAGACTCCATTGGGTACATCTCCGTATCAACTTGTTTATGGTAAATCGTGTCATTTGCCCGTAGAGGTGGAGCATCAAGCCTATTGGGCTATCAAGGAGCTAAATCTTGATCTCAAGGCTGCCAGAGAAAGGAGAAAGAGGATGTTGAATGAGCTTGATGAATTTTGAAGTGAAGCCTATGAGAACTCTAAGTTGTTCAAGGAAAGAGGAAAAAGATATCATGATAAGATGATAGAGGAGAGAGAGTTCAAGGTTGAAGAGCATGTGTTGCTATATAACTCAAGTCTAAGACTATTTCCTAGGGAAGCTCAAGACCAAGTGGCCGGACCTTTATGATCAAGAAAGTCACACCCATGGGAAATGTGGAACTTATAAGACATGATGGAGAAACCTTTGTGGTGAATTCCCAAAGAGTGAAGCACTACTATGGAAATGAGAAAGTCTAGATGATTGAGATACTCTACTTGGATAAAGCTTAGAGAAAAGAGAAGTCTGTCCGGCATAGGACGTTAAAAATAGCGCTTCTTAGGAGGCAACCCAAGGTTTTTATTGCTTTCTAGTGTTAGTTGTTTGATTCTGCTTAGCATTTTTGTAGGTGGATGATTTATTCGAGAGCTCTAGTGGGCTTGAAGGAAGAAAAAGAGCACCATGGGATGAAGAAAAATATTGCAATTGTGATTTCCGATAAAGATGCTTAGGATGTGCAAGGAGAGAGGTAGCTTGTTGATGCCCCAAACATAGAATTGTCACTCATAGTGAAATTCTAAGTTTTGGGGGGAGGGGTTATTTTTTGTCTTTTTCATGCTTCTCTTGTTATTTTTGCACCGGCACACCATTCTACTAGGAGTCACATTCTTGCACCGGCGCACGCACCCGTGGTGCTAGATTTTAGGTTGTGTTGTGTGATAGTGTTATTGTGGTTGAGTAGCAAATTTGTTCATTGGATACTTGTGCTTTGATTGGTTGATTGTTGAGTTTTTGCTATAATGATGAATTGATTGGTGAAGTTTGATGCTTGCATGATAGCTAGTTGTGTGATGATTGATGCTTATGATGACACTTTGTCCATGTTCATTGAGCTCGTGAGCTTTAGAGCCTATTAGACATGCATACATTTTGGGTCTAATTTCTTTCATGTGAGTGTCATGCATACTTGTGTGCTCTAGAACTTGTCAAGTGACTTATTTGAGCTAATTGTTTATGTGAGATTTTTGAAGAGGATAAGAGGCCATCTTTGTTTTAATAGTCACTTTGCCAAAGTTTTCCTACCCAATGGAAATTTTTATCCGTAGTTAGCCAACTTGAGCTTATTATCTGATTTCTTTGGCAACCTACATGTATTAACCCAATTGTCCTTTTAATGAGCTTAAATTGTCCCTATGAACTAGTGGAGCTTTAATGTGGATAAGAAGGTTAAGTGAGCTTAATTGTGAAATTGGTGGAATTATTTGGCATGAAAGTGAAAAGTGAGTAAAAAGAATGAGAAAAAGATGAGTCGTGAATGCACAAGAAAAGATTGTGTTGTTGTGAAAAAGAAAAAAAAATGAGAAAAAACCTTCCTTATGTGCAAAGATTTTGGTGGAGTTTGATATTAAAAAATGCTCAATGGATGATGAGAAAGAACGTGTTTGATAGAGTGGCAAATGATTGTTGGAGTTATGGAATTGTATGGCAAATGGATCATTTATCCTTAATTGTTGCTCCACTAGTTTGTTAGTCACTCAATCCAAATTGTCTCACCTTGACCAAAAAGCCAACATTATAACCAAATGAAAAGCCCTCTTTGATTCTTGAATTGAGCATGAATGCATGGTAAGAATGTAGATACTTGGCAAGCATATGGTAGTGCACTTGTGTGTTTCGACTTTTGAGAGTAAACACGTCCTATATACCTTGTGTGTAGAGAGAAACACTCCTTGAGAGGAACATTGGATGAAATACTTGAGTTTTGCATCTCTCAAAGCATAACATGTTTGATTGTTTGTTGATTGAAACACCATGAAAACACTTGTTATAAAGAGAACTTGATGATTCTATTTGATGTCTTGTGTTCGATGAACTTTGATGCAATCATATCAACATCATGTTCTATTTTCTCGTTATTTGGGGACAAACAACATTTTAAGTTTGGGGAGGTTTGATTCGGGTGATTTTTGCATGGTTTTATTGTGGTCGAATTGCACATTTTTGATCTATTTTATGAGCAATATCACCCTAATTCGTATGATTGTGAGCTTAACGGTTGTGGAAGATATTATGCTTGTTTTGTAGGCTTTTGATCGTATTTTATGCAAAGAACAAGCCTTTCACCAAAATTTAGTTCGAGTAGAGTTGATGGTCCAAGAAACGAGCCCACTCCATGCTCATCTCTCAGTGAATCTAAGATCTAAGTGAAGAATAAAAAAAGACACTAAAGAGAGGGTCGCGTAGCAAAAAGAATCACTCAAATTGGAGTTCGTGAGCCCAAGTTATGAAAGATCGAAGTCTTAAAGATCAAGCTCGAAGACCAACTCGGGTCGAGGCAATGACCGAGGAACAAAAAGTTTAGAAGCTGAAACCAGCTCGGATGGAAAGCCAACTCGACTCGGTTTGGCGTGTAACTCGGACCGAGGCAGCAAACGCAACCGAGTCGAGGCAAGGTATTGGGGTCAGAAGCTTTTGAACGTTGAACACCAACTCGACTCGGTTGAGGGCTGACTCGACTCGGGTCACTACCAACTCGACTCGGATGAGAAGCTGACTCGGACCGAGTTGGGCATGTTCGCGGGAAATTAAGCAAAAAGACATATTTTCAGGGATCTATTTGCAACAATCGTTTTTTACCCTAGACCCCCACTATATATACCTCCCAATTCAGATTTTAAAGGGGAGAACACACCCATTCCCACATACCCACACACATTTACACATACTTGGAGGTTTTTGGTTTCTTCTTCCCCAAGTTCTTTCACTTTGAAGCAATAAATCATGATTTGAGCTTGGATTGTAATAGATTTTCATCCCCAAGAGACTAAGCTTCCTTCTCTTTCTCTTTTATTTCAGTTTTTATCCTTTAATTTTGTAATAGCTTGGATGATGATTGTTGTTGGCTAGAACTCTTTGTTCTAGAGATTTGTGGATCTTTTATTGAAATCTATGGTTTATATTTCTGTTTATTTGGTATTTGTCGTTGATTATGACTCATGTGTTGGATTTATCATGATTTAAGAGCTTATTATCATTGGCCATGAGAGTTTGCTCTATTTATTATTGCTTGGGTTTATGATTGAGAAATTAAAATCCACCAATTGACCTCCAATCCATGACCCATTTGATTATCACTTGAGAAAGGGATTAATTTGTGGGAAACTTTTAGGAATCTAAGGTGTTTATTGGGTTGATCTTATTAATAGGGTAGATATACTTATTAATATTGATTTTCCTTGGGATTGATTGGATAGAAAATTACTTTCAATTCTTGTTTAGTGATTCACTTTGCATAGTCATCACATTACCTTATAGATTTGAGTTTGCCACCATAGATGGATATTTAAGTGAAGCATATTCCCTAGGTACTACCGTTTTAATTGTTGATTTCACTATTGTTCTCTCGATTGCTTGTTTTAATCTAGTGTTATTTGTTGTGGCTATTGTTTCTAAATTTTTCATTGGTGACACTTGATAGAATTTAGTTAATTGTAGTCGTTATTTGGCAACATCTTTTGATTGATTCTCTAGACAGAATTAAGTCACTTTGCATTACTCTTACGCTAGTCACCCTCCTCCTGGATCGATACTCTTACTTATCACACTATAATTTGAAACCCGTACGCTTACGGTAATTAAATTGTGTGTTGATAAAAAGTGAAACAAGTTAATGATGTCGTTGCCGGGGAGGGGCGTTTATTAGTTCTAGGAGTGATAAGTGGTTAGATTTTGTACTAGATTTTACTTGCTTTCTTTTAGTTGTGGAAAATTACAAAAATATTAAGTTATTGCTTTTGTTGGTTTATTTTGCTACTCTTCTAATTATTGGTATTTGTTATAGATTGGTGCATGAACACTAGAGCAAGAGGAAATAGACAAGATCTCCATCCTTTGGAATTAGAAATTGAACCTATTTGTAGACACCAAAACGCGGAAAGAAGAAGAAGGAGAGTAGTAGAAGAAGGAGAGTATCAGGAAAGATATAGAAGCGGTTATGCCGGAAAAAGAGGAATGCGACGTAACGTGGGAGGAGAACAATGAAGAGAGGGAGAGCTTCATCGGAGGGTGGTGATAACCGTCCCTTTCCAGGTATTATTTATGTATGATCAGTGTAGAAGACAAGGTACAAATTCACTTATCTACTTATCACACTTCGAGCATGTTATCTTATCGTTATCATCACTCATTCAGTTAGTTTGTATTAGCTCCGAGAGATCCCAATCTGGGTATTTAGGGCCCTCCTTTCATATCCTTTCCGATCACTGACTTGAGCGTCGAAGTCCCTACGCCGGGGACCCCTCCGGTGTGTTTTAAAGGTATTCGGAGCTCGAGTACGCGTTCGAATTACAAGGTGGCAGTTCGTGTTCGAAGAGTATTTTCACGAATCTCAGGTACGGGGTTCGATTCTTGTTAGTGTAACATTATTGTACGCATCATATATATATATATATATATATATATATACATATAATGCATTTAAAATTTAATTATTAATAATTGTGTTCCAACAATACTTAAGATATGGAGAATATAAATAAATAATGATAAAAATTTGTATGAGATCATCTCATACATGAGACGGGTTTCACCCTTCAAATAAGTATCAAATATATTAACTCAAATATATATGTAGGGGTATCAAATATGTGATTAAGGGTATCAGATATATGAGCAGGAATATCAATTATGTAATATGGGTTAGGGATGAAACCTGTCTCATGAATGATATCATCTCACTTAAGAGTGGCCCATAAATAATTACTAAAGATATAAAAAATTAAGAAAAAATATTAATAATAAGAAATTTTATACACTGAAAATTTATACTCTGAAATGTGTTCAATTTATACACTGAAAAGTGTTCAATTTTAAGTGATAAATTTGGAAATATATATATAAACAAAAACTAACCATCATAATTGCAAAAAATAAAATGGAAATGTTGGCCGCTTGGGTTCAAAACGCGGCAAAAGTAAACAAAAACTTATGCTTACCATGTAAGCCTTTAGGAAAACCACACAAGTTTAATATAAATTAAAACCAGGAATTGATAATTAACCTATTTTTTAAGATTTGTACTGATAAAATCTCTTAATATAAATATTTTTTAGATTCCGGATCGATAGTTTAATTTTTAAAACTCCGAATTGATAATTAATGTATGTTTCAAGGTTTGTACCAATAAAATCTCAATATAAAATAAGCATTTAGAAAATTTGGGGGGTGGGGGGTGGTGGTCCCTGGCTCCGGTGTCCCTCTGTCCATAGTTGTAAATATGTAGTGTTATTGCCAGTGTGATTAGTATACACACAATGCATTATATAGAAATCACACTGACCATACATTATATTGCATTTCATGTATGCTATTAGTGTTAGGGTGTGTTTTGAAATTATATCGAAAAATTAAAAGTGATATTAAGTGATTTTTATAGTATTAAAAGTGAAGATTATATAGAAATAAAATAATTTTAATTAAGAAGTGAATATATTTTAATTAAGAAGTGATTTTCGAGAGATACATTTTTTGTGCATCCCAAAATGAGAATTGATTCTTTAGAATCCAAAAGCATTTATTAGTTGTTTCTCAAAAATCAATTATCAGTGCTTAATTTAGTATTTGCAAACACTTGAAAAGTAATTTTTTTTTATTTTTTTAAAAGTGATTCTACTTTTAGAGTAGAGTTTGCAAACACACACTCAGGCTTGATGGCATGTGTTAGATCAAGAAAGGTTTTGATGAGTTAAAAAGCAATTCAGATGATCAGACGACTATGAAGAACAGCTGAGACCAAAGTCTGGTACTAAGCTGATCAGACTAGGTCGAGGACTGAACAAGTCAGTTGTAGACAGGAAAGGTGCAAGTCATCTGGAGACAAGCTCAAACCTAGTCATCTGCAGGAGACGAGTAAGAAGAGCTCAGACGAGGTCAAGACAAGCTGAGTAGAATAAGAAAGACAAGTCTTCACCAAGTCAGCTGCAGACGAGTAGGATAAATCAGCTGAGGAGCTAAGCAGATTTCAAGATTAAGTTTGTTGACCAGTTTTCAGTTTGTTAGAACTGACTAACAAACTGTCTTTTCAAACTTATAAATAAGTGTACATTTTCATTTTTCAAATAACTTTTGCACAACACGGTTTACACATTATTCTCTATTCAGATTTCTATCATCACAATCAATTCACAAGTTTTTCAAAGGAGTTTTCAAAAAGTTCTAAGTGTTTATAGAACACTTTACTTGTAATCTTCAAAATTCGATATTCACTGTAATAGTTAGATTTTAGAGAAGAATTTAGGAGATTGAAGATTTGAAGATCTTCACGAGTTGTAAGCTGTAAGTTGGATTGAAAGTAAGTAAGTGGTAAGCAGAGTCCCTTCTTCAAGTTGAAGAAGGAGAGTGGATGTAGGATTATTCTTAATCCGAACCACTATAAATCGTTGTGTCCTTTATTGCTTTACTTTACTTATCTGTTTTTTCAATTTCCAGTTTATCAATCAAAGATTAATTTCAGAATTGAAGTTATAACTAAAAAATCAGTTTGCTTTTTATCTTAATAAAGTTGAGTTTAAAATTGATTTCCGCTGTGTGATTCTGGTGTCTTGAATAAGTTTTAAACATTTGTAAAAATTTAAAAATCCATTCAACCCCCCCCCCCTCTAGATTTTTCCTAGAAGGATCATATAAGTTCTGTCTAATATACTCAACTAAGTGGGACCAACAAGTGGTATCAGAGAAGTGTTAAGCTGTTCTGATATTGATTTTAGGTCTTAACCAAGTTTCTGAAATTTGTTCTTGATTATTTTCATCTTCTTTATTTTCACTAACTGTGCTACTAACAAGATTGTGTAAGGTTTTGTTTTTCTATCTCATCATGTCATCTGGCAAGAACAAGAAATCCAGGAGTCAACCTGAATTTTTAATTGAAGAATATGACTATTGGAAATTCAGGATGGAAAATCATCTCAAGGCAATCCATGATAGGATGGAGAAGGTTCTTGAAGAGGGACCTATTAAATTTTATCATGGAGGCACCAGCAATGGCACTGAGTCAGCTGAATCAAGAGTCAGATGATTGGAGTGTATAGGGTAAGAGTTATTAAGACCAATCAATAAAATATCGAACCCAACGGAGAACGTATGCAAACGAAATTCAAGGATAAGAGTTCTAAATGGCTAAAGTTGCAACATGTTTTTGGACTAAATCACTACAAAATGCAAGAAATTAAATGGCAAGATTATGCAAACAATCTATCAAACACCTAGAATGCAAGATCAAATATACTAAAATCAATGGGGGAATTGGGTGCAAGGGATAATCTCCATAAAGGAATCCATGATTAACAAGCTATGATTGTATCCAAATGCAAATCAATCAAATTAGAAAGCATAAACCATCATGAAATTAATTACTCCATTAATATCACAATGCCTAATGTGAGTATCCTTAGTTCTTCCCATCTCTCAATGTAGAAGTCCCCAATTCATACAATCATGCAAAATTGAAACCTGATTAACACCTAATCACGTTAGCTCAACTCTCGCCTATTGCTAGGGTGATCAACCATTAATCAAAAGAGACAATTTTTCATGAAGCACAATTAAGAATAACAATTAGGAAGCAAGCTAATTCAATTGATCACAATTATCAACAATCATAGCATGAGGCAATCACTTCATCCCTAATTTCAATTATCCCAAGCACAAAGCTATTAGCCCATGGTGCTACAAGCAAAAGCCATGGGTAGAAAATCTAAGAAAGCAATTAACAATCTAATCACTACAAACAATGAATTAAAGAGAACAAAGGGTAAGAACATCACCAATTAAACTTCAATAGGCAAAAGTAAAAATGATTAATCTTCTACAATGCTTCAATCCAACTTCAACTCTCCCAAATCACAGCTGCAAACTTCAATTACAATCTATCAAACTACTAATCTAGTGGACTAAATGTAGAATCTATTCTAATTCTAACAATCTAATGCAATTACAAGTGAATTCAAGCTACAAAATGCAAAATTCGCCCAAAGAAACTCCTAGAAACTGCTCTAAACTGCTAGAATGAATGTCTGCTCTGTTTTGGCTTCCAATAGCTTTAAAACTGAATTTTCCGGTTTTGGGCACTCCTCGAGTCTAGCTTCAGGCCCTCGAGTCGAGGCCTAAGAGTCGCTAACACGTTTCTTCAAAATATCTCCTGCCTCGAGTCGAGGCTCAGCCCTCGAGTCAAGGATCCTGCAATTTTCTCATCCCTCGACTCGAGGCTCCTCCCTCGAGTCGAGCTCGCTGTCTTTTTGAAAATGTTTCCCTCCAGCATGAACCTCGAGTCGAGGTCTGTGCACCCTCGATTTCAGCCCGAGACCAGGGAATTTTTATCGAGAAGGGCTTCGGGCCCGACCCCTATTTTCGTCCCGTATGTTCGTCTTTTCATTCTAAGAATACCGGTACTCTCGGTTTGGTAAAATTCCACCGATTTACCTGCAAAACGGGCGAAAAACATCAAAAACTCACAAAGTAATACTTTTTAGGCAAAAGAGTGATACTTTTCACATCTAGGCACAAAAATCACACTTTAGCTCACTTTTTGCACTAAAATAGGCCCTAAAAACATGTATCAATTCACTCCAATCATACCCCTAAACTTGAATTGTTGCTCGTCCTCGAGCAACGTAGAAACTAAGAACAAAGGAGTGAATTGATTGCAATTATGTCACATGGCACCATAGACGAAATAAAAGACAATCAAACTCATCAATGAACATTTGTATCAATGCAATTATCCACTAGCCATCAAGATGAATCATGCTCAAACAAATGCTCAATCAAATACTCAACACATTGCTCCTTCCATAGAGTGTTTCACTCTTCACTCAAGTGTATCAAGGTACAATGCACTCAATCATCAAATTCACAAACTTACACACCATATGCTTGCCAAAAGACTTAATCTCAATCAAAATCACTTGTGATCAATCAAGAATCAAAGAGGTCTTTCTTCTAGGTTGTAATGTAGGCTCTTTAGAAAGGTGGGATGTTTTTGGATAAGAGTGACTAAGTAGTAGAGACTTGAATGTAAGTTAATCAATACAAATGCACATCTCTTCACTTTTCATCAAGTAACACTCTTTCTTTTGAACTTCAATGATCAATCCACCATTCACTTGAGCTTTCTCTTTTTAAGCTCACAAATTGAATTTTTCTTCACTTCAATGTCACTTTTTTCACAATTCAATTTTCCACAACATTTCTTTTCTTTTATTGCTTCAATCATCACTTAGCTCATCATCTTCCCACACTTAGCAATCAAATCACCACCATTAGCCAACATTCAAGCTCAACTAAATATAGGACAAGAAAGGCTCATAAAAATAGGCTAAAATGGTTTCAATTTCACTTGGCTTGCCAAAGAATATGGATCATAAGGCTCAACATGGCTTACTAAGGAAATCAAATGTATTTGGTAGGAAAATATTTGGCAAAGTGACTCATCATTCCAAACATGGCCTCTTATCACTTTCAAGACATCACACAAAGATCAATATCAACAAGTCTAGTGGCAAGTTCTAGCATACAAATTATGAATGATGCACTCTCAAAGAAATATATCAACCGTATAAGATGTACGATCATTAAGGCACAAAAGCTCACGGGCTTAAATTGAGCAATGAATTAAGCATCATCAATCACATTCATCCTTACACAATAAATCAAGAAAGCTAGCATCAAACCACAAATCAACTCATGATCATATCAAAATCCAACTAGTCTTGCAAATCAAATTCAAGTGCTCATGTACATAAGTCCAAGCATACTCACTACTACATGAATGATACTAAAAAATATGTCAATGAATCCACAATTAAGCTCAAGTCAAAGAATATGGAATCATAGAAATAAAGAATCCAAAGAAATCATCAAGTCACAATCATCAATAGACAATAAGCTCAAATAGATCAAGGAAATCATAGCATCAATAAAATCATCCATTAATCCAAAACATCAAATTCATCAAATCATCACATCAATCAACAACACAATCACCAAGATAAAGAGTACAATCCACCAAAATATAAGCATCTAAAATCTAAGGAGAGAGAATGAGGGATAGGGGGTAGCCCTAGTAGTCGGACGGCGACGGTGGAGGAGGATAGCTCGGCCCAAAATTCCACGAGCTCATCTGTTGAAGGAGGGTATACATATCATTTTGAGTCTTCATTGATTCCTCTTGCATCCTCCTAGTCTCTTCATTGAACCTACGAGACTCCTCCATCATCCGGTACATCTCATCCTGTCGGGTCAGACTCTCAATGTGCATCCTCTGACTGTCTGCCCACATCTCCTCAGTCAAAACCTACGGCCTCTGAGATGAACTCCCAGCCTCGTACTCTCTACTCCTCATCTCATCCTGCCAGTACATATTGATCTCTGGTTGATACTCCTCTTCCATCTGGACAGGCGGCTCTTCTTGCTCTTGCTCCTCGTCATCCTCGTCCTCAGACTCAACCTCCTCCTAAACCTCTGCTTTAACTGCATCTCCATCATCATCAGAAGAATCAGAATCTGACCCTGACTGCTGGCCTGCCTGATCATCATCATCCCCCTCATCTCTAAGCACGTCCCCATGCTCCCTCGTGTAGGCATCTATGGCATCGGTGTGATGCTGCGACCACATGCGCAGGTTAATGGTCACAAAAGCTGTGGATCCAAAAACTATCGCCAACCTCTTATTAGGAAGAGGAAACTGGCCACCATGGTGCTGCTGAAAACACCACGTCCTCCCGATGCGATCCAGTGTCCTCATGCATCTCATAGTGTCTGTAGTAAGATCTGGACCATCTAATGCCGCGAGGTTATGAGTCGGGATCCCAAGATGCTCAGCTATCAGAGTAATCATCCCACCAAAATTGATCTTCTTGAATTTCGTGCTCATCGCTCTCTCAAACAAATAACAGAGGTATGCCGCCGCGTTGAACCTCACTCCATGTAAAAAGCACCACAAGACATATAGCTCTTCAGAGACCACAACTCCTCCTTCCGATCTCGCGAATATGGTACTCGCGAGGATCTACTCTAAGTATCGGACCACCGGGTTCCGAATGTGCGTGCTCTTAGACTTCCCCGGCACAAACTCGGGTTAATTTGGAGGCCCCGAATCAGAAATACGCCTCCAGAACTTTTTGGCGTTGTACTCCTCTCTAATGTTGAGCAATGATCTATCAGGGTCAGTAGGCGCTCCAAGTAGCTCATTGATCTCGTCCAACGTCAATTCATATTCGTTCCCCATCAGCTCAAAAGTGATCTTCCTTGCAAATTTGTTCCTTCTCGCCTTGCGGACTTTAACTGTGCATAAGAACTCGAGAGTGAGTCCAAGATGGGTCCGAGGCCTCTTAGCTAGAAAGCCTCCCATGCCTACTTGCTCGAACAATCGAGGGATATCATCCTCAATCCCCATAGAGAGCATGCAATTATGATCAACTAGACGAGTTTTGACCACCTTCTTATACAACTCAGCATACAGGATGATATGCTTTCTCCACTTATAGTCATCCCACTGAATTCCCAATTCAGCAGGCATCCGGTGTGCAAAACGTATTGCTTCTTCTCTCTCTTGGATCTCAGCATCCGAATAATTATGGCCATCCACTCCCCTAAACATGATTCCTGCACAAATAATCCAAATAGCACACATTAGTCCAACAATCAAAATACTAGCTCAAAATATCACTCTAAACCATGGACGAGTCAACAATACTATATCCAATCTCAACAAAATTCCTAATGAATAGGCAATAAATCCTCAACAAATGGTCAATGAGTCAATGAAAGCACATAAAATCAATAGAAGTGCTCAACTAATCCTCAAAATATACATACTTATCTAGATGGCTTCACAATAAACACCAAAGAAACTAATCTCAACGAATATTCATGCAATTAAGCTCCAAAAATCATATCTCCAAACATGAACCAACTAGCAAGCATTTAGACAATTAAGCATTACTCACAATCAACTTCTATCATCATCAAAACCTCCAAATAGACCAAATATCCAACAATGCACTAGACATCCTATCATGCTCACAAATCACAATTCAAGCCAAATTCACAAATAAACGAGCAACACACAATATATACAATCCTAGACATGCTCCTACAATCCTCAATTAACTCAAGAATTCTCCATAATGGCTTCAATTTATCAATATCAATCATACATACCAAGTGTTTGACAAAATACCCAAATGAAATTCTAATTCAAATAAATTCATGCAATTTTATCAACACTCAAGCATCAATCATACACCAATCATGAAATTGAAAGCCAAAAGAGAAGAATTTACATACCTTTTTGATGAAATTTGGCTTGGAATGATAAGATAGGACACCTACGCTCCTTCCACTAAAAACCCCAAATTTGGTTTCACCAACCCTAAAAATCCAATCTTGGATGCAATGATATGATAATGTGATGAATTTGTGATGTTTAATCAGTGAAAATGATTGGGATTTGTCGAAAATATGGAGAAACGGCGAAGGGAATCAGTAATAGGAGTAAACCCTCGAGTCATGGAATGTTATGACTGAATCGCGATTTTTATATCAGACACCAGCCTCGAGTCGAGGATCAGGCCTCGACTCGAGGAACACCAATTTTTCAAGAGCCTCGACTCGAGGTTCCTCCCTCGAGTCGAGGGATGTGCCGTTTTCAAAAATTTTTCTAAGTCTCAATGCCTCGACTCGAGGACTATGCAAGCTCGACCTAGGGTCGAGACCAGGGAATTTTTTACGATTCCTGGGCCCGACCCGACCCCCTAAACTCCTAAAATCGATCTCTACGCCCCTAACGAACCCAAATAAGCAAGAAATTACCGTTTTGGTCCCTCGATTTAAGCCCGGTCGCTCATTCGATCGAGGAGACCGGGTTCTCTTCCATTATGCTCATTTTCACCAACTTTTAAGCTCTCCTTTCCTTCTCGATTCCTTGATTCCTTTTTTCAATTCCCTCGTTTGTCAATCTCAGTAGTGAGTATACCTACAAACGGGCACAAGTAGTCATCAAATAATCATCACTAAGGGATGCATTTCTACCTTAAATAACACACACCCCCAAACTTGAATGAAGATATGCATTCAAAATTAAGTATGGGAATGATACAATTATGCAACCCTTAAATGATATAAACAATTAAGCTCAATATCCCAATACACTATCCATCAACTAACATCTTCTCCTAAGCATGAGCAATTCCCAAGAATCCAAGGCAAAAATCCACAAAAAGAAAGACAAACACAAACACAAAACAAACACACCAAAGCAATAAAATGATGGGTTGCCTCCCATCTAGCGCTAGGTTTAACGTCCTTTACCGGACGGAACTCAAAGAGTTCACACTTCCCTTTCTTTATCAATGTAGAGACCGGTTTTGTGCTCCACTAGGTGTTCCTTTGCAAAAAGGCAACACCCCCACTTATCTTCTAGGAGTAGCTTTCCTCCTTCTTTGATTTCTTTCACCGTAAGCACCTCTTTCGGTCTTTCAACACCAAGTAGCCGACTCCAATTTGATTCACACCACACCACTTGATCTCCTACTTCAAACTTTTCCTCCCTTTTCTCAAGTGGTGCCTTTTTCTCAATCAATACCCCCAAACTTGAGCCATGCTCAAGTTTGATCAACTCTTTTTCACTTTCTTCTTTCTTCTCTTGTTCTCCGGGGTCAAGCAAAGGGTCCTTTATCGATTTCTCCTTCCTACAATCATCAAGGGAAACACAAGACTTGTTAGAGATGATTTTACAAGAGGGAAGGAAATGCTCATTAACTAAAGGATAAGTAGAAGTAATAGGTGTAGAAACTTCCCTTTCAATGGAAGGGCATTCATCAACAATCTCTATGTATCCACACGTTTTCTTCTCTACCTTGCTTTGAGCAACCTCTTCCTCATGAACTCTTGTAAATGTCACTTCGTCACCATTTGAGCTCAACTTAAGCTCTCCTTTTTCCACATTAATCATAGCCTTGCCCGTTGCAAGAAAAGGTCGACCAAGAATGATCTGTGCCTCAAGTTCCTCCTTCATGTCTAATACAATAAAATCCACCGGGAATATGAGTTTACCAACCCCTACTAACACATCTTCAATTATCCCAAATGGTTATGATTGATCCGCTAATTGAAGATTGATGTTCGTAGGAATCACCTCCCCTAAATCCAATTGCTTGAACACGGACAATGACATCACATTAATACTTGCTCCTAGATCACATAAGCCTTGAATGTTTACCTTTTCTCCAATCTCACATGGGATAATGAAGCTTCCCGGATCCTTCTTCTTTTGTGGCAAGTGTCTCTCCAAGATATCTTTGCATCCTTCCACTAACTTGAGCATCCCCTTCTCATCCCAACTCCTTTTCTTGGACATAATTTCTCTCAAGAACTTCTTATAATGTGGAACTTGTTCAAGGGCCTCCAAAAGTGGGATATCGACATGTAAATTCTTGAAAATCTCTAAAAACTTACCAAACTCTTCATCAAGTTTCTTCCTCTCTAATCTCTTTGGAAATGAAACCAGATTAGCCTTCATTGGAACTTCCCATTCATTCTTCGATTTTTCTTCCTTCTTTGCATTTCCCCTCACTTTCACCTCTTCTTCACTTTTCTTCTCCTCCACAACCACTCTTTCTTGTCTCTCTTCTTCCTCATTCACCACCTCTTCTTCAAACTCCCCTTCTTTGGACATTTTTGGATCTTCATAGCTAGTACCACTCCTTAGCTTGATTGCACTACAAAACTCTTTAGGGTTTGGCTCGGTAGTGGATGGATACTTTCCTTTGTTTTGTAGATGGTCCAACGTAGACGAGAGCTTCCCAACCGTAGTAGCAAGTTGCCCTACTTGATGCTCGATCGTCTTGAAACGAGTGTCCATTTGCTTCCCTATATCATCAAGCCTTGAGTCATTAGCTTCCAACTTCTTCACAATCAACCCCAAAATCTCCTCTGTGGTAGCCTTTCCTTCATTGTTTGGAGCCTTTGCACCCGGATCAAATCTGGGAGGAAATTGAACGGCGGCTCTCGGATTAGCATATGAAAAATTCTCGTGTCTCCTCCATGTATTCCCATTAAATTGAGCTTGCGGTTGAGGTTGATAGCTTCCTTGTGGCCTATTTTGATAAGGCATTTGGTAAGGCCTTCCTCCTTGATAGTTCCCTTGAAAGTTTCCTCCTTGATAGCCTCCTTGGAATGGAGGCCTACCCATATTACTCACTTCTTCAACCGGCAATGAACTTGAACCAACATCAACATGAGGAACGGATGGACTCACACTTGCTTGGCTTTGTGAAGTAGTAAGAGCTCCCAATCGGTCCATCATAGTCATCTTCATACTCTTCATACTCTTAATCTCATCAACTTGTGACACTCTATGGTGTGCTCTTCTATTAACCGACACTTGGAATGAATCTTGAGCTATGTTCTCCATTATTTCATTCATTTGCCCCGCGGTTTTAGACCAAATCGATCCATTAGCACAAGCATTCAAAAATGACCTATCCCCATCCGTCAAACCATTGCAAAAGTACATAATGGTTTGCTCCTCCGGAAAACCGTGTTGAGGACAATTGATAAGTAACATGCCATACCTCTCCCATGCCTCCGGTATCGTTTCCCCATTCTTTTGTCGGAAGTGAGAAATAGCCTCCTTAGCTTGCACGGTCTTTGACGGTGGGTAGAACTTCATCAAAAATTTCTTCGACAACTCCTCCCATGTACGTACGGTCCCGGTCGGTAATGAATTAAGCCATGCTTTTGCTCTTCCTTTCAATGTAAAGGCAAAGAGCCTCAACTTCTTCGCATCTTCAGGTACCCCATGTTATTTTGTAGTGTCGGCAATCTCAAGAAATTGTGCCATATGTTGATGTGGGCACTCATTTTCATCTCTTCCTTCAAATTGCTTCTCCCTAAGCATTCTCACCAAAGCGGGACTTATCTCAAAGTTATTAGCATCTATCCTCGGCCTTGCTATCCCATCATAATGCTCTCTAAGTTGTGGTTCAAAGAACTCTCTCAAAGGCCTTCCTTGAGGTGGTGGCTCATTTACGGGTTGTGGTTGGGCATTTGGTATGTGAGGTGGCTCATGATATCGTGGCTCTTGATTATACGGCATATGGGGATAGTATGGTGGAAATTGTTGTGGATGAGGTGGATAGTAGGGATATTGATGAGCTTGAGGTGGATAAGGATATGGATTTTGGTAGGGGTAATTTTGTGGTGGCATCCCTTGAGGGAAAGGGCCAACTTGAGCATGGAAATGATTCCCATTACCTCCATTCTCTACTCCTCCTTCTCCTTCTCCTTGTCCATGTACCTCCTCTACTTGAGGATCACCCAATAGTCTCTCCTCATGCCTTTGATCTTCTCCTTCCATAGCTTTCCTTCTTCTTCTCCCACGATTTCTTCTCAACGTAGCCTCAATTTCCGGATTTAGTGGCAAGGGTGGAACACCACTTGATCTTGTTAGCATACACCTACAATGCCACAAATCCAAGTATCAAATTCTAACCAATAAAATCAACAAAAACAAAAAACAAAAGCAACAAATAGCCACTTCAAACAATCCTCAAATCTCACTTATAGGCGCAAAAACTAACTCCCCGGCAACGGCGCCATTTGATTGGAGTGTATAGGGTAAGAGTTATTAAGACCAATCAACAAAATATCGAACCCAAGAGAGAAAGTATGCAAACGAAATTCAAGGATAAGAGTTCTAAATGGCTAAAGTTGCAACATGTTTTTGGACTAAATCACTACAAAATGCAAGAAATTAAATGGCAAGATTATGCAAACAATCTATCAAACACCTAGAATGCAAGATCAAATATACTAAAATCAATGGGGGAATTGGGTGCAAGGGATAATCTCCATCAAGGAATCCATGATTAACAAGCTATGATTGTATCCAAATGCAAATCAATCAAATTAGAAAGCATAAACCATCATGAAATTAATTACTCCATTAATATCACAATGCCTAATGTGAGTATCCTTAGTTCTTCCCATCTCTCAATGTAGAAGTCCCCAATTCATACAATCATGCAAAATTGAAACCTGATTAACACCTAATCACGTTAGCTCAACTCTCGCCTATTGCTAGGGTGATCAACCATTAATCAAAAGAGACAATTTTTCATGAAGCACAATTAAGAATAACAATTAGGAAGCAAGCTAATTCAATTGATCACAATTATCAACAATCATAGCATGAGGCAATCACTTCATCCCTAATTTCAATTATCCCAAGCACAAAGCTATTAGCCCATGGTGCTACAAGCAAAAGCCATGGGTAGAAAATCTAAGAAAGCAATTAACAATCTAATCACTACAAACAATGAATTAAAGAGAACAAAGGGTAAGAACATCACCAATTAAACTTCAATAGGCAAAAGTAAGAATGATTAATCTTCTACAATGCTTCAATCCAACTTCAACTCTCCCAAATCACAGCTGCAAACTTCAATTACAATCTATCAAACTACTAATCTAGTGGACTAAATGTAGAATCTATTCTAATTCTAACAATCTAATGCAATTACAAGTGAATTCAAGCTACAAAATGCAAAATTCGCCCAAAGAAACTCCTAGAAACTGCTCTAAACTGCTAGAATGAATGTCTGCTCTGTTTTGGCTTCCAATAGCTTTAAAACTGAATTTTTCGGTTTTTGGCACTCCTCGAGTCTGGCTTCAGGCCCTCGAGTCGAGGCCTAAGAGTCGCTAACACATTTCTTCAAAATATCTCCTGCCTCGAGTCGAGGCTCAGCCCTCGAGTCGAGGATCCTGCAATTTTCTCATCCCTCGACTCGAGGCTCCTCCCTCGAGTCGAGCTCGCTGTCTTTTTGAAAATGTTTCCCTCCAGCATGAACCTCGAGTCGAGGTCTGTGCACCCTCGATTTCAGCCCGAGACCAGGGAATTTTTATCGAGAAGGGCTTCGGGCCCGACCCCCATTTTCGTCCCGTATGTTCGTCTTTTCATTCTAAGAATACCGGTACTCTCGGTTTGGTAAAATTCCACTGATTTACCTGTAAAATGGGCGAAAAACATCAAAAACTCACAAAGTAATACTTTTTAGGCAAAAGAGTGATACTTTCACATTTAGGCACAAAATCACACTTTAGCTCACTTTTTGCACTAAAATAGGCCCTAAAAACATGTATCAATTCACTCCAATCATCAGACAAGAGAAAAAGAGCTCAGAAATGACAAGTGATGAGAGGAAAATCCACAACCTAGATCAGGTAGCTAGGATTGAAATCATTGAAACTCTGAGTAAAGACTGGATTGAAAAAGTCAAAAGATGCAAATCAGCTAAGGAGATGTGGCAGACACTTGCAAATATTTGTGAAGGATCTGACCAAGTGAAAGAGAATAAGCTGCAGTCTTTAAAATGAAGGAGAATGAAACAATGGATCAGCTAGATGTGAGATTAACAAATCTTCTCAACAAAGCAGCTGATCTAGGAAAGAGCTATTCCGAAAAGGAGATCAATAATAAGATACTGAGATCTTTGACCAAGAGATGGAGAGAAAAGTCTAATATCCTTAAAGCAACCCAAAATTTATCTTTTATTACTCATCATACCTTATTTTCTCATCTTAAAGCTTTAGGGTATGACATTCAGATAGAAGATGAGGAAGATGAGATGGAGTCAAGCACCTCATCCAAATCTGTTGCCTTTGTCAACAAAGAAGACAAGATGACACTTGAATATGTAGGAGCTGATCTATCTCTGAAGGAGCAGATGGCATTGCTCACAAAAAGATATGACAGATTAAGAATGAAATATAAGCGTAACAAATTCAGGTTTGCAAGTAAGGACAGATCCAGATCTAAGTCAAGAAGAAAGGAAGATGACTCAACAGATGATGACAAGAGTAGGAGCCAGACAAGGAGGTTCAGATCTCCTGCTAAAAGAAATCCTACTAGCCCTAAATCAGATAGGAGTGACACTTGTTACACCTATAACAAGCCAGGACACTTCAGCTATAATTGCCCTCAACTGACTCCTAAAAAAAGGGAAGAGAAAAGGAAAAAGAGAGACAGGAGATTTGCAGATCAAAGGGCTCTTCTGGCTGAAGAAAAGGAATCAAGAAAATCATCATCTTCATCATCCTCATCTGATTTTGGATTAGACGATGAAATCTGTCTTATGGCCAAAGAGGTAGATTATTACTCTTCTTCTAATAATGATTCATATAAATCTGTTTCAGATAATGATCAAACTGTTATTCAAGGATTATTGAAAGATTTAAAGATGTCATTGGTTGCTTATAAACAGCTAGAGACGGAAAATTTGACTTTAAAAGATCAAATTCAAATTCTAGCCAAAGGCAAGCAGGTGGTGAACTACTCAGAATCTGAGGAAACATTCAAGGGGGAATGTTTTCCCCAGGCTGAGGCTAGTACATCAGCCAGCTTGTCTGAGAGATTAAAAAGTGAATTGAAATCTTTTAAAGACAAATTTGAGACGATCTGTGCTGAAAATGAATTAATTAAGAAAGACAATGAGAAGTTTGCCTTCAAAATAAGTCAACTTAATAATTCACAATCAGTAATAGATCACATCTTTAATACTTCTAAAAATCCCATGACAAAACAGGTCTTGGTTATGATAGGAATAGTAAATCAGATGTTCAGAATCCTAGGAAATTTGTGAAGGCATCTGAAAACCCAAAAGAGATTAGAAATGGTCCTTGGAAACCACTTAGTTAGATAAGGACTGCATCTCCCAGTCTGAAAACAAAACTTCAGCTGAGAATTCCATATCAGACTAAGAAAGTTCCAAGAACTAAGATAAGAAGAAATTCTTATTATAGTCCTTTTGATGGGAGAAGCAGATGTTATCCTACTTTTCCTAAGTTCAAGAAAATTACTAAATCTGAATACAATAAATTGTCATCTTCAAGTGATATAATTGTAGACAGATTTGGTAGGCAACTCAAGTCTGATTTATTATTAGGGAATGAGATATTTGTTTGGTTACCCAAAGTGATGTTTGACCTTCGAGGACTAAAGATCACTACGGTACCTTATAACTAATCTGTTTTACAGGATTCACAGGGATCATCATTCAAGGAGGAGATCTTAGCTTCTATCTGGTACATAGACAGTGGTTGTTCACAGCATATGACTTGTAACAAAAAGCTACTATTAAATTTTCAAAATATTGATGGTCCTAGAGTGTTATTTGGAGACAACAATTGTGGACAGACTAAAGGAGTAGGTACTCTGATTATCAAGGATATTCAGTTATCTGAGGTATATTTTGTAGAGGGTTTAAAACATAATCTGTTATCTATTTCTCAACTTTGTGATAAACATTTTCTTGTCAAATTTTCTAAAGATAAATGTGATATCTTAGATAGTTCCTCATACAAGGTACTTTTAACTGGCTTTAGACATGGTAATGTCTATGTGGCAAACTTCAATAGTTATCCCAAAGATACTTGTCTGATAGCTAAGGGTGGAGATGACCTCAGTTGGCTATGGCACAAGAGGCTTAGTCATCTGAACTTCATGACCCTTAGTAAGCTGGCTAGAAAGAATCTTGTTAAGGGATTACCTGAGAAACTTTATACTACTGATCTGAAATGTGATGCTTGTCAAAAAGGTAAACAGCCTAGACACTCATTTAAGAGTATTAACATCTCTTCATCTGAAAGAGTTTTACAACTATAAACAGCCTAGACCTGTTTCTCCTCTCAGCTTCAGTGGAAGGAAATATACTCTTATTGTGGTAGATGATTTCTCTAGATACACTTGGGTTATATTTCTTTTCAAGAAAAATGAGACTATAAACAAGATTCCTGATCTGTTCAGACAGATTCAAAATGAGAAGGGTGTTAATATTATTAAAATAAGGAGTGATAAGGGCACTGAATTTTTAAATTCCTGTTTATCTAACTTTTTCAATGAGTGTGGAATTATTCACGAGACATCATCAGAAAGAACTCCACAACAAAATGGAGTGGTTGAAAGAAGGAATAGAACCTTGAAGGAGGCAGCCAGGAGCATGTTAGCCGAGTATGGAACCCCTCACAGGTTCTGGGCTGAAGCCATCAATACAGCTTATTATACCCAGAACAGGTGCTTGGTTGTCAAAGACAAGGGTAAGACTCCATATGAGATTTGGAAGGGTAAGTTTCCAAGAATCTCATATTTTAGAGCTTTTGGTTGTAAATGTTTCATCCATAACAATGGGAAGTCTAAGCTGAGAACTTTTGATGCTAAGGCAGCTGATGGAATATTCTTAGGATATTCCAACACTTCCAAGGCATTTAGAGTTTTCAACAAGACAACTCTTTGTGTGGAGGAAACTCCTCATGTGGTTTTTGATGAATTGTATTCCTTCTCAGAAAAAGTGAATCAAATTTCTAATGGTCTAGATAAGATTGAACTAACCAAAACTAAACATAGAACAATCTATCTACCTAGTTTTGATTCAGATTCAGATGAAGAAGAATCCCCATCTGATAGTCAGAAGACAACTTCTGATCAGACTCCATCTGAGGAGACACCCTTGACATCAGCTGATCAGCGGGGGTCAGCAGATGAAGGGGGAACATCAGCTCAGGTAGAGTCAGGTGAGTTGCCTGCTGAGTCTCAAGTTGAGGATCCTTCTACTCAAATAGGCAACAGGATGAGAAGTTATCATCCATCTGACTAGATTATTGGAGACCCATCAAGTAGTGTGCAGACACGAATGATGTTGGACTCTGAAAGTCTATTCAGCTGTTATGTATCACTTCTCGAACATAAGACTATTGAGGAAGCTCTATTAGATCCAAACTGGATAATAGCCGTGCAGGAAGAACTGCATCAGTTTGAAAGGCAGAATGTTTGGGAATTAGTGGAAAGACCCTTACATAGAAAGATTATAGGCACCAAATGGGTGTTTAAAAATAAAATAAATGAGAACAACATTATTGTTCGTAATAAGACAAGATTGGTAGCTCAAGGTTACTCACAGTCTGAAGGGATAGACTATGATGAAACCTATGCTCCAGTTCCCAGATTAGAAGCAATAAGGTTGTTCTTGGCATTTGCTGCGTATAAATCTTTCAAAGTCTTTCAAATGGATGTTAAGTCTGCTTTCCTTAATGGTGTGTTACTTGAGGAAGTCTATGTGGAGCAGCCTCCTAGATTTAAGATCAATAACAAGGTCTATAAACTCAATAAGGCCCTATATGGACTGAAACAAGCTCCCAGGGCTTGGTATGATACCTTATCTGATTTCTTAATATCAAATAGATTTTCAAAAGGTAAGATAGATAGGACTCTGTTTAGAAAGGAAGTAGATGGAAACATCTTGTTAGTTCAAATTTATGTGGATGACATTATCTTTGGCTCACCTAATCTGAAATTATGTGAAGATTTCAGTGTTCTCATGAAAAATAGGTTTGAAATGTCAATGATGGGTGAATTAACATATTTTCTAAGTTTGCAGATTAAACAGATGAGTAAGGGTATTTTTATACATCAGACTAAATATGCTAAGGACCTAATAGAGAAATTTGGGATGACTACTAGTAGGGAAGTTAAAATACTAGTAGGAATCAAGAATCAAGGATTAGTCATATTGACCTTATCTGACTTGATGATTACTTATCTGACATTAGGTAAATTAGACAAGGACACAATAGTCAGCTGATTTTATAAAATCAGATGATCATTGCATCCCATCTGACTTACCCTGGTTACTAATGGTTTATCTAAGGTTGTGTCTTTGCAGGAATAGATCACATATCAGATTGTTAAATCAGATTGTTTCACCCCATCTGTTATAAACCTTCTCATCTGGACACCTTTGTTTCTAAATGCTCTCCATACACTGTGTTTTCTTATAAAACTCTTATCAGATTATTTTCATTGGTTGGAAAAACTAACTTTAGAAAATCTAATCTGAGCCTGCCTATTTGAAATAAAATGTTTTCTTAATTGGTCTTTAAGTTTGCCAAAATATAAAACTAGACTGTTTTAAAAATCAGACGAGGTACTTTATCAGATGAATTCATAAACCCATCTGTTTTTGAAAACCTTTATACGAAGTAAGGTAACCCTAGGATGACGTCAGGTATACTTACTTCTCTGCATAAAGTGACCCTACTTTGGTCAAATCAACAGTCTACAAAGTAACTTTTTACGCAATTCAAAGATTAGTGAACTACACGCGCTGAATCCCAATCGTTTATCCAAATTTTTAACCATTGATTCAGCACAGTAAATCATTTCAAATAAATGGCTTAAATTAAAATTTAATTTTCTAAAGCGGTTTCTCTTTCCAATTTTCCCTCCTATAAATACATCTTCTTCTTCGATCAAACTTTTTCACTTTCAGAAAACAATTATACTCTGCAAAATTTATTTTCAAAAACCCTTAGCCTAATTTTATGAGTCAATCTCAGAAATCTATCTCAACAACTTCGACAATGGTGCAAATCAATACTGAGACTTATAACAAGAAGATCAAGTCGGAGATGTACGTCGACTTTGACACCACCACTGATGAAGAATCACGACAGATTCTCAGTTTACTAGAAAGGTCTGGATTGAGGACTTTTTGCTCCAAGAAATCCAACACAAATAAGACTCTGGATATGAGAGGAGTCGATTTTTATGTCAATGGGACATACGAGAATGACATTTTCAGAACCTATGTTTACGGCGAGGAACTGACGGTGACCACGGCGGAGGTGGCCCAGATTTTTTATACAAGCAATGAAGGAGTAAACCCCCTCACATACAAATCAGACGACTGGGTAGAATCATTTGAGATGATTGCCCGTACATCAATGAAGGGTAGAAGGTCTGAATTAAAGAAGAAAATGGTCCGACGGAGATATCGTCTGTTAATGACGATATTGACGAAGGTGATTTTAGGGGAGCAGAATTCCCATGATGGTCTGACGCGACCTAAGTTGTGCTGCTTGAGGGCCATAATGGATGGGGTGCAAGCCAACTGGGCAGAGATGTTGCTGAGCCGGTTTGAGACCGAGAGGAAGAGGCTAGAGGTGGTGAATGGAAAGTGGCAGGCAAAATCGATCACCAGTCTGTTCAACAAGGTGACAGTCATCCTGGAGGACATGTTGACAGCTGAGATCAACTGGGCTGATGGAGTTAGAGCCTATACTAAGCAGAAAGGGTTGTTGACAAAGAACGAGCTGATCGGAAGACCAACTGACTCTGATGGAGAAGCAGCTGAGGTCAGGGCTCAGGACCCCTCAGCTGAGGAGGAAGAAGAAGAGGAACGGGTAGACGAGCCAACTGTGAGCTCAGCTGAGGCTTTACAGCCAATGAAGCTGAAAGAGAAGGCAAAGAAGAGAAGGAGGTTGGTGAAATCCTCGGAGATGGGAGGAACCTCTGCTGCTGCTCAGCCTAGTCTGCTGGCTGAAGAGGCACTCACACTGGAGATAGCAGCAAAGGTGGTCCAGATGGAGGATGTGCAGGAGATCAGCTCTGAAAGGACCCCTTCCCCCTCTCCCAGAAAGGTACAGTTCTTCGGAACTTCAGCCAGTCTCTCCCCCTCCCCCTCTCCAACCCACTCTGGCAATGAAGAGGTGACCCAGGCTGGCACCTCTGAGCCTCGAAAACAACCTACTCCCACATTAGTCCAAGCCACAACCTCATCCTCCCTTCCTCAAACACAAACCACTTCTCCTCCCCCATCTCCATCTGATATGCTTTCATTTCTGACTGGACCCGTCTACTCCCCCACCCCCATAACTACCATCTCCCCTCCAGCCTTACTCCCATCATCCCCAATTCTACTTCAAACCCAAGCTGAAACCACTTCATCTCCCCAACCCACTATCCCACAGCCAACCTCTTCTCCACCACCCACCTCATCTGATATCCCACCCCCTCCATCTTCGTCCCCACCTGAAATCCCCCCCCCCCCCACCACCATCAGACACACCCACCTCTTCCCAACCCACTGACCTTCCAGCCCCGGATGTCTCCAACATCTTTGGTGACATCCGTATGAACTCTTCAAGTCCAACTTCACCCTCCCCCTCCTCCTCGTCTGAATCATCGGAGGAGGAAATCAGTCCAATCTCTGCCATCTCTGCTGCTTTCACAGACCTTCATAAACAGATTTTTGACAAAGTCCAGAAGATGATGGAGAGGAAAACCTGGAAGGTGATTCGAGCAGTCACCGATACTATGCTCGCCAATATGCAGATTGCCGAGATGAACATATCTCGCAACCTATCAGCCAACCTCGGCACTGCTATTGGTACTCGGCTGGGCAATCTGGAGGAGGAGGTGAGATGCTCAAGCAGAAGGTGGCAGCAGACAATGAAGTCCTGGTTGATGACCTCACAGCAGACAAATCAGACTTCCGGGTTCGTTGTGCTGCATTGGAAGATCAGCTCCAGACCCTAAAGAATGAAGTTAAAAAGGGGGAAGGAGCTGAAGGAAGAATGGACACCCTCACAGCTGGAGTTATGTCAATTACAGACAAGCTCGATTCAAAGGCATACTCAGCTGAGTTGGAAGCAGCCAAGGCTGAGATCAAAATCAAATCAGATGAGCTGACTGCTTTGCAACTGAGGGTGACCCAGACTGAGGAGGCCATCCGTGAGGATGAAGAGAAGAAGAGAAAGGAGGAGGAAGAGAAGACTGAAAAGCTGCTGGCCAGGATGAAAGAAGCTGAGAAACCCGAGGCCAAGGGCAAGGGTAAAGGAAAGGCAACATCAATCGAGAAGGTATCATCAGCTGAGCAGCTGACCAGCCCCAGACCAGTAGAGCGCAAGAGGAAAGAACCTGGCTACTCAAACCTTTCAGCTGAGCAGATTAGAAGAATACATGCTGAAAAGGAGATGTATGAGAAGCAGGAAAAGAAGAGGCTAAAGAAGCTGGGCAAGGGAGCTGAGCTCAAGTGGGATTGGGAGTCAAGGAAATGGGTTTCAAAGACCGCAGACGAGGCTGACTTTTGACATTACCACCGAACCTCAGATCCTCCCAAGATGGTGGCTGGGAAGCATACAAAGGAGTACAGAAGAAAAGCTCTAGATGCCAAGTGGATGTACCACTGGTACATTCTGAAGAATTCTCCTACTGGCGCAGCTGATGAAGACCTTCAATGGCACGCATGGAAAGAAAAGGAGGATGCTAATATGTATGGGAAGCTGCTCGACGAGGCCAACAGAGTCTTCAACTGCGATCTGATTGCACCAGCCTTCGAGCATGCTAAGCCCAAGATGAATGAAGATGGGACTCCTGACCTGGCTTGGGTCAGGACCATAATTGCTAAAGCCGAGAAAGAATCCCAGCTCACGAATGAAGAGGAACTCAAACAGCTAAGAGCTAGGGTTTTTAATTGGCTAAACATCCCCGAAGCAATCCGATGGGGAATCTGATAGACCAGGATTTTCTTTTCCTTATCTTTTATTTCTATCAGTTCTCCTTATCTGTAAATTGTATATATGTGAATGAATATACTTTGACTTATGTGATTTACTTGTTTTATTTCTTAAAGCTTTCTTTACTATTTTAAGAAAACTTAAAAATTTTCTATGTGTTAATCATCTGAGAAAATTTTCATCTCAGACTTAAAATTTTTCTAAATATTTTCTAAGTCTTAAAAATTTTCTAAGTCTTATTTTTTTTAAGATTTAAAACTTTTCACTAAGTCTAAATTCTTAAAGACTTAAGAATAATTTCTTAAATTTTTCTAAGTGAGAATTAAGTGCTTTAACTTGGAGGAATCTGATTCTGAGTGTGAATGTGTTTTAAAATACCTATCTGATAATCTTGATTAACTTTAAACTTACTTCAGCTGTGAGTGTGTCTCTTCCTTGTAGGTTTTAACTTCATCAAAAAGGGGGAAATTGTTAGATCAAGAAAGTTTTTGATGAGTTAAAAAGCAATTCAGATGATCAGACTACTATGAAGAACAGCTGAGATCAAAGTCTGGTACTAAGCTGATCAGACTAGGTCGAGGACTAAAAAAGTCAGTTGTAGACAGGAAAGTTGCAAGTCATCTGGAGAGAAGAGCTCAGACGAGGTCAAAACAAGCTAAGTAGAATATGAAAGGCAAGTCTTCACCAAGTCAGCTGCAGACGAGTAGGATAAATCAGCTGAGGAGCTAAGCAATTTTCAAGATTAAGTTTGTTGAGCAGTTTTCAATTTGTTAGAACTGACTAACAAACTAACTGTCTTTTCAAACTTATAAATAGGTCTAGATTTTCATTTTTCATTTTGAACATAACACGATTTACACATTATTCACTATTCAGATTTCTATCTTCACAATCAATTCACAAGTTTTTAAAAAGAGTTTTCAAAAAATGTTCTAAGTGTTTATAAAACACTTTACTTGTAATCTTCAAAGTTCAATATTCACTGTAATAGTTAGATTTTAGAGAAGAATTTAGGAGATTGAAGATTTGAAGATCTTCACGAGTTGTAAGCTGTAAGTTGGATTGAAAGTAAGTAAGTGGTAAGCAGAGTCCCTTCTTCAAGTTGAAGAAGGAGAGTGGATGTAGGATTATTCATAATCCGAACCACTATAAATCGTGGTGTTCTTTATTGCTTTGTTTTACTTATCTGTTTCTTTCAATTTTTAGTTTATCAATCAAAGGTTAATTTCAGAATTGAAGTTAGAACTAAAATATCAGTGTGCTTTTGATCTTAATAAAGTTGAGTTTAAATTGAATTATGTTGTGCTACTTAGGTGTTTTGAATATGTTTTGAAAGATTTGTAAAATCTAAAAATTCTATTCAACCCCCCTTCTAGATTTTTCCTAGAAGACTAGATAAAGTTGTGACTAATCTACTCAACTAAGTGGGACCAACAAGTGGTATCAGAGCGGTGTTAAGCTGTTTTGATATTGATTTTAGGTCTTAACCAAGATTCTGAAATTTGTTCTTGATTATCTTCATCTTCTTTATTTCATTAACTCTGCTACTAATCAGTCTGTGTAAGTGTTGTTGTTGTCTTATCTCATCATGTCATCTGGCAAGACCAAGAAATCCAGGAGTCTACCTGAATTTTCAATTGAAGAATATGACTATTGGAAATTCAGGATGGAAAACCATCTCAAAGCAATCCATGATAGAATGGAGGAGGTTCTTGAAGAAGGACCTATTAAATTTTATCATGGAGGCACCAGTAAGGGCACTGAGTTAGCTGAATCAAGAGTCAAACAAGAGAAAAAGAGCTCAAAACTGACAAGTGATGAGAGGAAAATCCACAACCTAGATCAAGTAGCTAGGACTGAAATCATTGAAACTCTGAGTAAACACTGGATTGAAAAAGTCAAAAGATGCAAATCAGCTAAGGAGATGTGGCAGACACTTGCAAATGTTTGTGAAGGATCTGACCAAGTGAAAGAGAATAAGCTGCAGTCTGTATTACATGCCTTTGATACCTTCAAGATGAAGGAGAATGAAACAGTGGATCAGCTTGATGTGAGATTAACAAATATTCTCAAGAAAGCAGCTGATTTAGGAAAGAATTATTCAAAGAAGGAGATCAATAATAAGATACTGAGATCTTTGACCAAGAGATGGAGAGAAAAGTCTAATATCCTTAAAGCAACCCAAAATTTATCTTCTATTACTCATCATACCTTATTTTCTCATCTTAAAGCTTTAGAGTATGACATTCAGATAGAAGATGAGAAAGATGAGATGGAGTCAAGCACCTCATCCAAATCTGTTGCTTTTGTTAACAAAGAAGACAAGATGACAGCTGAATCTATAGGAGCTGATCTATCTCTGAAGGAGCAGATGGCTTTGATCACCAAAAGGTATGACAGATTAAGAATGAAATATAAGCGTAACAAATTGAGGTTTGCAGGTAAGGACATATACAGATCCAAGTCAAAAAGAAAGGAATATGATTCTACAGATGATGGCAAGAGTAGGAGCAAGACAAGGAGGTTCAGATCTCCTGCTAAAAGAAATCCTACTAGCCCTAAATCAGATAGGAGTGACACTTGTTACACCTATAACAAGCCAGGACACTTCAGCTATGATTGTCCTCAGCTGACTCCTAAAGAAAGGGAAGAGAAAAGGAAAAAGAGAGACAGGAGATTTCCAGATCAAAGGGCTCTTCTGGCTGAAGAAAAAGAATCAAGAAAATCATCATCTTCATCATCCTCATCTGATTTTGGATCAGACGATGAAATCTATCTTATGGCCAAAGAGGTAGATTATTATTCTTCTTCTGATAATGATTCTTATAAATCTGTTTCAGATAATGATCAAACTGTTATTCAAGGATTATTGAAAGACTTAAAGATGTCCTTTGCTGCTTATAAACAGCTAGAGACTGAAAATTTGACTTTAAAAGATCAAATTCAGATTCTAGTCAAAGGCAAGCAGGTGGTGAACTACTCAGAATCTGAGGAACATTCAAGGGGGAATGTTTACCCCAGGCTGAGGCTAGTACATCAGCCAGCCTGTCTGAAAGATTAGAAAATGAATTGAAATCTTTAAAAGACAAATTAGAGAAGATATGTGCTAAGAATGAATTAATTAAGAAAGACAATGAGAAGTTTGTCTTCAAAATAAGTCAACTTAATAATTCACAATCAGCAATAGATCACATCTTTAATACTTCTAAAAAATCCCATGACAAAACAGGTCTTGATTATGATAGGGATAGTTAATCAGATGTTCAGAAACCTAGGAAGTTTATAAAGGCATCTGAAACCAAAAAGAGATTAGAATTGGTCCTTGGAAACCACTTAGTCAGATAAGGACTGTATCTCCCAGTCTGAAAACAAAAATTCAGCTGAGAATTCCATATCAGACTAAGAGAGTTCCAAGAACTAAGATAAGAAGAAATTCTTACTATAGTCCTTTTGATGGGAGAAGCAGATGCTATCTTACTTTTCCTAAGTTCAAGAAAATCACTAAATCTGAATACAATAAATTGTCATCTTCAAGTGATATAATTGTAGACAGATTTGGTAGGCAACTCAAGTCTGATTTATTATTAGGGAATGAGATATTTGTTTGGTTACCCAAAGTGATGTTTGACCTTCGAGGACCTAAGATCACTAGGGTACCTTATAACTAATCTGTTTTACAGGATTCACAGGGAACGTCACTCAAAGAGAAGATCTTAGCTTCTATCTGGTACATAGACAGTGGTTGTTCACAGCATATGACTTGTAACAAGAAGCTACTATCAAATTTCCAGAATATTGATGGTCCTAGAGTTTTATTTGGAGACAACAATTGTGGACAGACTAAAGGAGTAGGTACTTTGATTATCAAGGATGTTCAGGTATCTGAGGTATATTTTGTAGAGGGTTTAAAACATAATCTGTTATCTGTTTCCCAACTTTGTGATAAAGGTTTTCTTGTCAAATTTTCTAAAGATAAATGTGATAACTTAGATAGTTCCTCAGACAATGTGCTTCTAACTGGTTTCAGACATGGTAATGTCTATGTGGAAAACTCCAATAGTTGTCCCAAAGATACTTGTTGTTCCGATTAGTTGAGTAGATTAGATGAGAAGTGTATCAGCCTTCTAGCAAAAATCTAAAAGGGGGGGTTGAATAGATTTGAGATTTTTCAAATCTATCAAAAATTTATTCAAAGTACCAAAGTACACAGCGAAATTTTAAGATTAATCTCAACTTTTAACTAGATCAAAAGCAACACTGATATTCAGATCTTAAATTTAATTCTGAAATTAAACCTTGAATAACAAATTGTAACTTGAACAGAAATATAAATGAAAGCAGTAAAGAACACCAGATTTTATAGTGGTTCGGATTATAACAATCCTACATCCACTCTCCTTCTCCAAACTTTGAAGAAGGGTCTCCACTAGCTGCTTACTTACTTACTTTCTTTACAATGTACAACTTACAATTTACAAGAATCTTCAAATCTTCAAACTCCTAATCAACACTGAGAAATCTAACTCTAAAATAATAGAAGTGTTTTTGAAGATGTATGAGTTAGTGTTCTATAAACACTCAGAAAACTTTATGAAGAAATCGTGGAAAACTATTTTGTGCTTTTGAGAACTTTGTGATTTTAGAAAGTAACTTGCTGAAAGACTTGTGTGTTCTGTGTATTCTATATTCAGAATGAAGTGTCTAGACCTATTTATAAGTCTGAAAAGACAGTTAGTTTGTTAGTTAGTTCTAACAAACTAAAAACTGCTTTAACAAACTTAATCTTGAAAACCGCTTGCTCCTCGGCTGATTTTAATCTACTCATCTGAAGTTGACTTGGTGAAGACTTGCCTTTCTTATTCTACTCAGCTTGTCTTGACCTTGTCTGAGCTCTTCATGTTTGTCTCCTACAGACGACTAGACTCGAGCTTGTCTCCAGATGACTTGTGATTCCTAGTCTTCAGCTGACTTGAACTATCCTTGACCTAGTCTGATCAGCTTAGTACTAGAACTCAGTCTCCACTGTTCTACAATGTCATCTGCTCGTCTAAATTAATCATTTAACTCATCAAAACAATCTTGATCTAACAATTTCCCCCTTTTTGATGAAGTTAAAACCTACAAGAAAGAGACACACTCACAGCTGAAGTTAGTTTAGAGTTAATCAAGATTATTAGATAGGTATATCAGAGCACATTCTTTACATTACAACAGATTCATTCACATTAAAAGCACTTTAAGAAATTAAGTCTTTTAGACTCTTTTAGAAATAATTTTTAAAAAAATGAGTCTTAAGACTTAGATAAAAATTTTATAAAAATTTTCAAGTCTAAGAAATAAAACTCTCAGATGATTTATACTTAGGAAAATTTTAAGTTTTTCTTAAAGAAGAAAAAAAAACTTTACAAAAATACAACAAGTAAGATGAATCAACCAAAGTATATTCATATTGGATTTACAATGATTGCACAAGAAGATAATAGAAAAGAAAGATAAGGAAAAGTGAAGTCCTGTTTCTATTAATCTTCCCACTGATCTTCATCTGGGATCATCAGCCAGTTGAATACGCGCCTCCTCAGCTGCTTCAACTCTTCTTCTTGGGCAAGTCCGGATTCAGCCTCTGCCTTCTTTAAGATTCCCTTGACCCAGTCTAGGTCCAAGGATCCATCTGGTTTCTTGGCAGGGATGGCATACTCAAAAGCTGGAGAGATCAGGTTGACGTTGAACTCTACATCTGCTTCTTCTAGCAGTCGATGATAGAACTCCGCATCTACCTTCTCCATCCACTCATGCCAAGATAAGTCTGGATCTTGCTGAGTTGCTCCAGGGTCTTTGAGAATATACCAGAAGTATATCCACATCCCTTCCAGGTTTTTCTCTCTGTACTCAGCTGCATATTTTCCAGCAGCCAGCTTAGGAGGAGCAGACGTATTGTGGAATGGCCTGAATTTCCCGCTGCCTTGATCTCTAATCATCCATTTTCGCTCAGCAGCACTCCAGAAGACATTGGAGTCTTTCTTCTTTCTCTGACTCTTCTTCTCTTTCTTGCTATAGAATTTCATCTCTCTTTTAATTCTCTTGATCTGCTCATCTGAGAGATTGGAATAGTCGGCTTCCCTCTTTCCTTTCCCCTTAGCAGCAGCCCTGGTAATGATGTCAGCTGATTTTAGCTCACTGACTGCTACTTCTTTTCCCTTCCCCTTGGCTCCTTCAGATTCAGCTTCTTTTAACTGAGCCAAGAGTTTTTCTGATCTCTCCTCCTCCTCTCTCCTTCTCTTCTCTTCATCCTCCTTTACCGCTTCTTCAAGTTGACTTACCCTCAGCTGGAGTGCAGCCAGCTCATCAGATTTGATTCGAGCTTCCTCCCTGGCTGCCTTCAGATCAGTTGTGTTGGCCTTCATGCCTACATCTTTCCTGGTCTCCTCGACCACAGCTGTGAGGGCTTGTCTCTTTTCAGCTTCAGCTTTTTCCCCCTTTTTAACTTCAGCTGCCAAGTTTGTAAGTTTTACATCTAATGAGTTGCACTTGGTCCTGAAGTCAGAGTGATCTACTGCCAGTTCATTCACTACCAGCTGATTGTACCCTTTCACATCTTCTTTTAATGCTTTCAGCTCATCCTCCATTTCTTTCACTTTGCCAGCCAGCACAGAGTTAGTAACACTTAAAATTTTATCAGACAAAGTTACCTCTACTTCCTACATGCTGGCTAGCATCGTGTCTGTAACAGCTTCAACCATCCTCCTTATCCTCCTTTCCATTTTTTGTCTGAAGGTTGCATTAATCTTTTTCTCGACAAGGCTGAGGATGGAGGAGATGGCAGAGGTGGGGCTTATATCAGTGTCATCATCCTCAGTTGAGGAATCAGACAAAGATGGGATTGGTTCTGTTTGAGTAGATGGGAGAGGGATAGATTGAGTTTGGATAGCTGGAAGAGAGGAGTAGGATATGATTGGGACAGGGGATGCTTGGACTGTTGGGAGAGTAATTTGTTCAGATGAGGGTAGGGGAGATGGTGCTGTTGGTGTTGGTGGTGGAGGTGAGGTACGTTCAGGTTCTGTGGGTAAGGTTTGTGTTTGGACTGTTGAGGAGGTAGGCTGTTGGAGAGGCTCTGGGGTACCAGCCTGGGATACCCCTTCATTGCCTATTTGGACTACAGGGATTTCAGGCTAATTTTGAGGCTCAGAAATGCCAGCCTGGGGCATTTCTTCATTGCCGGGTGCAGGGGATAATTGAGGAGATGGGGAAAGACTTGTACCTGCCTCTGGGATAGGGGAGAGAGTAGCTTCCTTGGTTGGGGAGGGGGGAACCTCCAGCTGACCAACCTTAGTTGCTATCTGAAGGACTGGGACCTCCTCTGGTAGCAGGGTTGACAACTCCATCTGCTGCTTAGAGCCACCAGATTTGGTTGAGCCCTCTGAGCTCTGAGTCGCTCGTCTCGGCCTCCTCACCAGAGGGATTTTAGCTTCCTCTTCTTCTTCTCCTTCTAAGGCAGCTTTGGCCGAAGTAGCAGATGAGCTTTCCCCCTTCTTCTTCTCCACGGCTTTCACCAGCCTCCTCTTCTTTCTCCTCTTAGAGACCCTGGGGACTGCAGCAGCTGTTTCTGTTAATTCTTCTTGAGGGGCTACCTCAGCTGCTGTCTCTTCATGTCCCTCTGCTTCGATCTCAGCCTGAGGGACCTCGGCTGGCTCAGCTGGTTCAGCTGCTGGCCTCTGTGCTTCTACAGCTGCTGCCTCCAGCCTTTGGACCCTGGCTGCATCAGACTCATCGTCCGAGTCTGGATTTCCTCCAAGCTTATCATCCTTGGTGAGGATTCCCTTTTGCTTGGAGTACTTTTTCGTACCCACTCTCCAGTCAGCCTCTCTATTCAGCCTTTCAATCAAAACAGTTATCTTGTTGAAGAGGCTGACTATTGACGTTGGTATCCAGCCCTCTGCAGACGACTTGAATGTAAGCCGCTTCTTCTCCTCCTTCAATTTATGGATCAATAAATCTACCCAGTTTACACACACACCATCCAAAATGGCTCGCATCACACACAATCTGGGTTTGGTTAACCCATCATGTGAGCTTTGCTCACCCAACACCGCCTTTGTGACCACCGTCATCAACAATCTATATTTCCTTCTTAATAAGTTCTTCTTCAAATCCCTTCTCGTTCCCCTCTGAGACACCCTTGCCATCAAGTCGAAAGATTCCTCCCACTCATCCTCCTTGTACGTCAATGGATTAACTCCCTCCATTGACGTATCAAAAATCCTGGAGATGTTCTCCCTGTTATAGCTCAATGTCGTCCCATCTACTGATGTATCAAACCCATCCTGGGTATCATTCATCCTGGCTAGAAACTCTGCCCCCAACAAATCTGTTGTCCTGTTCTGGGGAGATTTCATTGAGAGAAATCCCCTGAGCCTGGATGCTTCTAGGAGACGAAGAATTTCTGCAGATTCTGAATCATGGGTTGTTTCAAAATCGACATACATTTCTGCCTTCAAACGGTTTTTATAAAATTCCTCATTCATTTTGAAATGAGAGATATTTGTGGAAATGTATTTGGGTTTGTGGGTTTTGGTGGTTTTGGAAGAAGATGCCATTGAAATTTTGTGGGTTTATAAAAAGTGTTTGAGGATATGTGAGTTTTCTGAAAGTGGAAAAGGGTATGATTGATGAAGATGATGAATTTTATAGGAGGGAAAGTTTGGAGAGATAAACCGCTTTAAAAATTAATCTTAATCTAAGCCGTTTATTTGAAATGAATTACTGTGCTGAATCAACGGTTAAAACTTGGATAAACGATTGGGATTCAGCGCGTGTAGTTCACTAATCTTTGAAATTCGTAAAAAGTTACTTTATAGACTGTTGATTTGACAGATATAGGTTACTTTATGCAGGAAAGTAAGTATCCCTAACGTCAGCTCAGGGTTATCTTACTTCGTATAAGGGTTTTCAAAACAGATGAGTTTATAAAGTCATCTGATAAAGTAACCTGTCTGTTTTTAAAAACAGTTTAGTTTTAACTTTTTAGTAAGTTTTAAAAAATTTAAATAAACAGGCTTAGATTAAATTTTCTAAAGTTAGATTTTTCCATCCAATCAATCCAAAAAAAAAAATTATAAAAGGAAAAAAAATGGAGTTTATTTAGAAACAAAAGATATCAGAATAAAAGATTCGAAAACAGATGAGGTGAAACAGTATGATCTGTAACCTATTCCTGCAAAGACATAAGCTCAAGGAAAACCACCAGTAGCTTGAGGTAGATCAGATAGGGTGCAGATAGTCATCAGTTTCTTCAGGAGATCAGCTGACTATTATGCTCTCATCTGATTTACCCAATGTCAGATAAGTAATCATCAAGTCAGATAAGGTCAATATGACTAATCCTTGATTTTTGATTCCTAAAAAGGAGATCAATGATATCAGCTACCTGATTGTCCTTTGACACATATCTAGTCTGATAATTCTTTCTAGACATTAATTTAAAGAAAAGAAAAGAAAAGACCAGAAATAAGGAATACATTCAACAGATGCAAAGAAATTAGAAACCAGCTAAAGATGCATCAAGTAATCCTAATTCTAAGCAAAAATTTTTAAACCTAGATTCAGCTAATGGTTTTGTAAGAATGTCTGCTCTTTGTGACTCAGTGGCTATTTTCTCAATCCTAATGTCATTTTTCTCAACATGATCTCTGATGAAATGATGTCTAATGTCTATATGCTTACATCTAGAATGCAGAACAGGATTGTAAGTCATTGCTATTGCACTATTACTATCACAATAAATAGGAACAGCTAATGTTTGAATATTATAATCTCTAAGCTGTTGACTAATCCAGAGGAGTTGTGAGCAACAACTTCCAGCTGCCATGTATTCAGCTTCAGTTGTGGAGGTGGCAACAGATGTCTGTTTCTTAGATAACCAAGAAATTAAATTGTTGCCTAAGAATTGACAAGTCCCTGAAGTGGATTTCCTATTGATTAGGGTGAATTATTGCATGATTTTATTGTGGATTAATTGCATATTTTGATATATTTTATGAGCATTATCACCCTAATCCTTATAATTGTGAGCTTAACAGTTGTGGAAGGTATTATGTTTGTTTTGTAGGTTTTTGTTCATATTTTGTGCAAAGGACAAGCCTTCCACCAAATTGAGTTTGATTTGAGCTGATAGTCCAAGAAACAAGCCCACCCCGTGTTCATTTCTCAGTGAATCTAAGGTTCAAGTGAAGATTCAGAAATACACTGAAGAGAGGGTCACAACGCAAAAAGAATCGAAGCAATCGGAGGTCGGATGCTCAAGATATAGAAGATCGAAAATCAAAGGACCGGCTGCAGAGTATGTCTCGAGCTGCGTCTCGAGTCAGGTCTCGAGTGGCGTCTCGAGTCGAGACAGGCTCATGACTCGAGTCGAGACGTAAGGAGATTTACGTGAGCAAGCTGCCACATCTCGAGTGGTGTCTCGACCCCTGTCTCGAGTGGCGTCTCGAGTCGAGACAGGTGGTCAACTCGAGTCGAGACGGCCAGGGAAGCTCGAGACGAACAGAGTCAACTGTCTCGACTCGAGTCAGGCAAATGTCTCGACTCGAGATAGGCTTCTCTGAACAGTTTTTGCAGAACTTAATTTTTCGAGGGACTCACTTGCAATTTCAGCCTTTTCACTCGAGCCCCCTGCTATAAAAGCCCAATTTTCTGAATTGAAGAAAGGAGGAACTCATTTGGGAACACAATTCCACACTTAGATTAAATTAGCTTTGATTAGAAACATTGAATTCCATTTTCCCCTTTCCTTGTTCTTCAATTTCTTAGATAGATAGCTTTAATTTCTGATTAGCTTTAGTTTACCCATAGCTTATCTTAGTTTAATTCTTCAATTCAAGCAAGGAACTACCTATTGTAAGGATCTATTGCAAGTTTTCATCCATTCAATTTAGGTGATATCTCCCAATTTATTGCTTTCATCTAGTTATTCATGGGTAATGTTTCTATTGCTTTAATGTCTATTATGTTGATCAAATTAGCCATGGGCTAACCCTCTTGATTGCTTGGGTGTTGGAATTACACATGATTTTGGTGTTGATCATGAATTAATCACTTTGATTGGCATGTGTTGTGGTCTTAATGCTTCTACTAGTGGGCTTTGTGAAGATCTCTTGATTGATTGGTTTTATTAGCTTAATTCGTTGAATTAGTGTATTACAACGAGAGTTGGGTATGCTTAGGATAGGATTGAGTGAATTAATTGATTGATGTTGATGATTTTGATCGTAATTTATTGCACCGAGAGGTGAATGAGTTGTTAGATTCCCCAATTAGTGGACATTGCATGCCTAGGTGTGTAGTGAAGGGACGACCCTAGACATTAGTACCCGATTGTGAACGTGTTTAGGTGATCAACGGTCCTAGGAGCTAGCTTGCTAGAATTTACGTGATCGCTCTTAGCTTTGGCCATTTCCATGCCTTGATTTGTGATCGATTTGTGTGATACCCGAAGGATTGTGTAAGGAAGACACCCGAGCGATCGTTTCACACTACTTGCACTCGTTAGAGTTTTATTTGTTTCCTTTTGCTATTTGCTTGCTCTTGTTTATTTTGTTGTTGATTTAAGTGTTAGCATCCGGATAGCCACTATAATTCTATGGAAACGTATGTTTTTGAGTCTTCGCCGTTCTCCTAGTCCCTTGGGTTCGATATTTGTTTGGTCGTAAATACTTAGTGCTAAATTACAAGCGATCACCTATCAATCTTACATCCTCCAAAATCTGAATCTGAATAACCTGTCAGCTCAAAATTGTCATCAGCTGGGTACCATAACCCTACTTGCAAGGTTCCTTTGAGATATTTAAGAATTTTCTTAGCCGTCTCCAGATGAGTTTTCTTGGGATTAGACTGGAATCTTGCTCATACCCCAACTACAAAGGCTATGTCTGGCCTACTTGCAGTGAGATAGAGAAGAGATCCAATCAGTCCACGATAATCCGTTGCATCAGTGGGTATCCCCTGCTCATCTGAATCTATAGAGAAGTTAGTTGCCATAGGTATTTTAACTTCTCTGCTAGTAGTCATTCCAAATCTCTCAATCAGATCCTTAGCATATTTAGACTGATGTATAAATATACCCTTACTCATCTGTTTAATCTGTAAGCCTAGAAAGTATGTTAATTCGCCCATCATTGACATTTCAAACCTGTTTTTCATGAGAATGCTAAATTCTTCACATAATTTCAGATTAGGCGAACTAAAGATTATGTCATCTACATAAATTTGAACTAATAAGATGTTTCCATCTACTTCCTTTCTAAAAAAAGTTCTATCAATCTTGCCTTTTGAAAATCCATTTGATGTCAAGAAATCAGATAAGGTATCATACCAAGCTCTGGGAGCTTGTTTCAGTCCATATAGAGCTTTGTTGAGTTTATAGACCTTGTTATTGATCTTAAACCCAGGAGGCTGCTCCACATAGACTTCCTCAAGCAACACACCATTAAGAAAGGCAGACTTAACATCCATTTGAAAGACTTTGAAAGACTTATATGCAGCAAATACTAAGAACAACCTTATTGCCTCTAATCTGGCAACTGGAGCATAGGTTTCATCATAGTCTATTCCCTCAGACTGTGAGTAACCTTGTGCAACCAATCTTGCCTTATTTCGAACAATAATATTGTTCTCATCTGTTTTGTTTTTAAACACCCATTTGGTGCCTATAATCTTTCTGTGTAAGGGTCTTTCCACTAGTTCCCATACACTTTGCCTTTCAAACTGATGCAGTTCCTCCTGCATGGCAGTTATCCTGTTTGGGTCTGATAGAGCTTCCTCAATAGACTTGGGTTCAAGAAGCGACACATAACAACTGAAAAGACTTTCAGAGTCCAGCATCATTCGTGTCTGCACACTACTAGATGGGTCTCCTATAATCTGATCAGATGGATGGTAGCTTCTCATCCTTTTGCCTATATGAGAAGAAGGATCCTCATCTTGAGTCTCAGTAGGCAACTCCTCTGATTCAACCTCAGCTAACGTTCCCCCTTCATCAGTTGATCCCTGCTGATCAGCTGACGTCAAGGGTGTCTGGTCTGATGGAGTCTGATCAGACGTTGTCTTCTGATTATCAGATGGAGATTCTTCTTCGTCTGATTCTGAATCAAGACTAGGTAGATAGACAGTTCTATGTTTAGTATTAGACAGTTCAATTTTATCTAGATTTTCAAAAATTTGATTCACTTTATCTGAGATAGAATACAACTCATCAAAAACAACATGAGGGGTTTCCTCCACACAAAAGGTTGTCTTGTTAAAAACTCTAAATGCCTTGGAAGTATTAGAATATCCCAAGAATATTCCATCAGCTACCTTAGCATCAGAAGTTCTTAACTTAGATTTCCCATTGTTATGGATAAAACACTTACAACCAAAAGCTTTGAAATATGAGATTCTTAGAATCTTACCCTTCCAAATCTCATATGGAGTCTTACCCTTGTCTTTGACAACTAAGCACCTGTTCTGGGTATAGCAAGCTGTGTTGATGGCTTCAGCCCAGAACCTGTGTGGGGTATCATACTCAGCCAACATGCTCCTGGCTGCTTCCTTCAAAGTTCTATTCCTTCTCTCAACCACTCCATTTTGTTGAGGAGTTCTTGCTGAAGATGTCTCATGAATAATTCCACACTCATTGAAAAAGTTAGATAAACAAGAATTCAAAAATTATGTGCCCTTATCACTCCTTATTTTAATAATATTAACACCCTTTTCATTCTGAATTTGTCTTAACAGATCAGGGATTTTGTTCATAGTCTCATTTTTCTTGAAAAAAAAACATAACCCAAGTGTATCTAGAAAAGTCATCTACTACAACAAGAGTATATTTCCTTCCACTGAAACTGAGAGGAGAAACAGGTCCAAACAAATCCAGATGAAGTAGTTGCAACACTCTTTCAGATGAAGAGGAGTTAATACTCTTAAATGAGTGTCTAATATGTTTACCTTTCTTACAAGCATCACATTTAAGATCAGTGGATAAAAGTTTTTCAGGTAATCCCTTGACAAGGTTCTTTTTAGCCAGCTTACTAAGGGTCTTGAAATTCAGATGACTAAGCCTTTTGTGCCATAGTCAGCTGAGATCTTCTCCACCCTTAGCTATTAGACAGGTATCTTTGGGACAACTATTAAAATTGGCCACATAGACATTACCATGTCTGAAGCCAATTAAAAGTACCTTATCTAAAGAATTATCTAAAATATCACATTTATACCTTGAAAATTTGACAAGAAAACCTTTATCACAAAGCTGGGAAACAGATAACATATTATGTTTCAAACCTTGAACAAAATATACCTCAGATAGCTGAATATCCTTGATAATCAGAGTACCTACACCATTAGTCTGACCACAATTATTGTCACCAAATAAAACTCTTGGACCATCAATGCTTTGGAAATTTGATAACAGCCTCTTGTTATGGGTCATGTATTGTGAACAGCCACTATCAATGTACCATATTGAAGCTAAGATCTCTTCCTTGAGTGATGATCCCTGTGAATCCTGAAAAACAGATCAGTTGTAAGGTACCCTAGTGATCTTGGGTCCTTGAAGGTCAAGTATCACTTTAGGTAACCAAATAAACATCTCATCTTTAAACAATAAACCAGACTCGGTTTTTCTACCAAATCTGTCTACAATTGTATCACTTTTGAATGATAACTTGTTGTATTCAGATCGAGTAATTTTCCTAAACTTAGGAAATGTAGGATATCATCTGCTTCTTCCATCAAATGAATTATAATAAGAATTTCTTCTTATTTTGATTCTTGGGTTTCTCCTAATCTGATAAGGAGTCCTCAGCTGAATTTTTATTTTCAGGCTGGGAGATGCAGTCCTTATCTGATTAGTTGGTTTCCAAGGACCAATTTTAACCTCTTTTGATTGATCAGATGCTTTCACAAACTTCCTAGGTTTTTGTACATCTGATTTATTGTTCCTATCATAACCAAGACCTGTTTTGTCATGGGATTTCTGAGAGGTATTAAAGATATGGTCTATTGCTGACTGTGACTTATTAAGTTGACTAATTTTGGAGACAAGCTTCTCATTGTCTTCTTTAATTGATTCATTTTCAGCACAGATGTTGGATCAAGAGGTTTTGATGAGTTAAAGAGCAGATCAGACTAATCAGCCAAACTGAAGAACAGCTGAGGATGTAAGCTGATCAGACGGGGTCATGCATTAAGCTAGTCAGCTGAGGTCTGATAACATGCTAGTCATCTGAAGACAAGCTCCAGTCTAGTCATCTGCAGGAGACAAATATGAAGAGCTCAGACGAGGTCAAGATAAGCCGAGTAGAATAAGAAAGGCGAGTTTTCACCAAGTCAGCTGCAGATGAGTATGAAGAATCAGCTGAGGTCTAAAGCAGTTTAAGTTTGTTAAGCAGTTTAAGTTTGTTAGAACTAACTAACAAACTAATTGACTTTCCAGACTTATATATAGGTCTAGGTTTTTCATATATAGTACACTTATGCATATTCGATTTACATTATTCACTACTCAGATTTCAATCACAATCTTTTCAAGTATTCCTAGTGAGTTTTCAAAAAGTTTTAAGTGTTTTTAGAATACTTTTCCTGTAATCTTCAAAATCCAATACACACTGTAATAGTTAGATTTCTAGAAGAAGAGTTTAGGAGATTGAAGATTTGAAGAATTGTACAAGTTGTAAGTTGTAAGCTGGAAGTGAGAAAGTAAGCAGTAAGCAGAGACCCTTCTTCAAATTGAAGAAGGAGAGTGGATGTAGGATTATTAAAATCCGAACCACTATAAATCCTGGTGTTATTTCTTGCTTTCTTTAGTTTCTGTTTGATTTACAATTGTGTTACATCAAGATTAAAGTTCAGAATCTTAACTAAAATCAGAATATCAACCTTGCTTTTGATCTTATAAAAAGTTGAGAATTCATTCATAATCCGCTGTGCTTTATCTGTTATTTTGAATTGGTTTTGAAAGATTTGAAAAATCTACAAAATCTATTCAAACCCCCCCTTTCTAGATTTTGTTCTAGAAAGCTTACTCAAGGTTTTAATCAACTCAACTTTCCGGGACCAACAAGTGGTATCAGAGCAGTGTTAAGCTGTTCTGATATTGATTTTAGGTCTTGAACAAGATTCTGGAATTATCTTGATTTTCTTCATTTTCTTTCATTTCTAACTATGCTACTAATAAGCTTTTGTGGAGTATTTTGTCTTTGTTTCATTATGTCATCAGGTAAAAGTAATAAGTCTAGGAATCTTCCTGAATTTTCCATTGAAGAGTATGATTATTGGAAATTTAGGATGGAAAATCATCTGAAGGCCATTCATGATAGAATGGAAGAGGTCTTTGAGGAAGGTCCTATAAAGTTTTATCATGGAGGCACCAAAGACTGAGCAGAATCACCAATCAAGAACTAGACAAGAAAAGAAGAGTTCTGAATTGACTAATGATGAAAGGAAGGTTCACAATCTTGACTAAGTAGCTAGAACAGAAATCATTGAGACTCTGAGTAAAGATTGGATAGAGAAGGTTAAGAGATGTAAAACAGCCAAAGAAATGTGGCAAACCTTAGCTAATGTTTGTGAAGGATCTGATCAAGTTAAAGAAAACAAGCTACAGTCAGTATTGCATACATTTGAAACATTCAAAATGAAAGAAAATGAGTCTGTAGATCAGTTTGATGTTAGGTTGACCAATCTTCTCAACAAAGCAGCTGACCTTGGAAAGAATTATTCAGAAAAGGAGATTAATAACAAGATTCTGAGATCATTAACCAAGAGATGGAGGGAAAAATCTAATATCCTTAAAGCAACTCAAGATTTATCCTCTATTACTCACCATACTTTATTTTCTCATCTTAAAGCTCTAGAGTATGATATCCAGATAGAAGATGAGGAAGATGAGATGGAGTCAAACACCTCATCCAAGTCTGTCGCCTTTGTCAGTAAAGAAGACAAGGTGTCAATAGAGTCTGTAGGAGCTGATCTATCTTTGAAACAGCAGATGGCTTTACTTACAAAAAGGTATGATAAATTGAGAATGAAGTATAAGAGAAATAAATTGAGATTTGCAGGTAGAGATAGACAAAGATCCAGATCAGATAGGAAGGTAGATAAATCTTCAGATGATGACAAAAACAAGAGCCAGACAAGAAGATACAGATCACCTGTAAGAAGAAATACTTCCAGTCCCAGATCAGATAGGAGTGACATTTGTTATACATGCAACAAGCCAGGACATTTCAGCTATGACTGTCCTCAATTGACTCCTAAAGAAAGGGAAGAAAAGAGGAAGAAAAGAGACAGGAGATTTGCAGATCAAAGAGCTTTGTTGGCTGAAGAAAAAGAGCCAAAGAAATCATCATCATCTTCATCATCCTCATCTGATTTTGGATCAGATAATGAGATCTGTCTCATGGCTAATGAGGTAATCTACTATTCATCTTCAGATAATGATTCTTGTCAGTCTGCATCTGATCATGACCAAACTATTATTCATGAGTTATTGAGAGATTTAAAGACATCTTTAGCTGCTTATAAAAAGCTGGAGACAGAGAATTTATTTTTAAAGGATCAGATTCAAATTCTAAATAAAGGCAAGCAGGTGATGAACAGCTTAGAGACTGAGGAAACATTCAAGGGGGAATGTTTTCATCAGACTGAAGCTAGTACATCAGCCAGCTTACCTGAAAGGCTAGAAAATGAACTGAAAACTTTAAAAGATAAATTTGAAGTAGTATGTGCTGAAAATGAATTAATTAAGAAAGACAATGAGAAGCTTGTCTTCAAAATTAGTCAGCTTAATAATTCACAATCAGTAATAGATCATATTTTTAATACTTTTCAAAAATCTCATGATAAGACAGGACTTGGTTATGATAGGAACAATAAATCAGATGTTCAAAAACCTAGGAAATTTGTGAAAGCATCTGTTCAAACAAAAGATATTAAAATTGGTCCATGGAAACCAACTAGTCACATAAGGACTACATCTTTCAGTCTGAAACCAAGAATTCAGCTGAAAAATCCCTATCAGACTAGAAGGAATTCAAGAATCAAAATAAGAAGATTTTCTTATTATAATTCTTTTGATGGAAGGAGCAAATGCTATCCTACATTTCCTAAGTTTAGGAAAATTACCCAAACTGAATACAACAAGTTGTCATTTAAAAATGATATAATTGTAGACAGATTTGGTAGAAAATCTGAGTCTGACTTATTGTCTGCAGATGAGATGTTTATTTGGATTCCTAAAGTGATTCTTGATCCAAAAGGACCCAAGATCACTAGGGTACCTCAAAACTAATCTGTTTTACAGGATTCACAGGGATCATCACTCAAGGAAGAGATCTTAGCTTCAATATGGTACATTGACAAATGGTCGTTCACAACATATGACCCATAACAAGAAGTCATTATCAAATTTTCAAAGCATTGATGGTCCAAGAGTTTTATTTGGTGATAATAATTGTGGTCGGACTAAAGGTGTAGGTACTTTGATTATCAAGGATATTCGGGTATCTCGAGGTATATTTTGTTGAAGGTTTGAAACATAATCTGCTATCTCTGTTTTCTCGGCTTTGTGATAAAGGTTTTCTTGTAAAATTTTCAAGGGATAAATGTGATATTCGGATAATTCCTCGGATAAGGTACTATTAATCGGCTTGACATGGTAATGTCTATGTGGCCAACTTTAATAGTTGTTCCAAAGATACTTGTCGATGGCTAAGGGTGGAGAAGATATCACCGGCTATGGCATAAAAGGCTTAGTCATCTCGAATTTCAAGACCCTTAGTAAGTCAAGCTAAGAAGAACCTTGTCAAGGGATTACCTGAAAACTTTTATCAACCGATCTTAAATGTGATGCTTGCCAAAAAGGTAAACAGCCTAGACACTCATTTAAGAGTATTAACTCCTCCTCATCTGAAAGAGTGTTGCAACTCCTTCATCCGGATCTGTTTGGACTGTTACACCTCTCGGTTTCGGTGGAAGGAAATATACTCTTGTTGTAGTAGATGACTTTTCTAGATACACTTGGGTTATATTTCTTTTCAAGAAAAATGAGACTATGAACAAGATTCCCGATCTGTTCGACAAAAATTCGAATGAAAAGGGAGTTAATATTATTAAAATTAGGAGTGATAAGTGGTACGCAATTTTTGAATTCTTGTTTATCTAATTTCTTCAATGAGTATGGAATTATTCATGAGACATCTTCAGCAAGAACTCCTCAACAAAATGGAGTGGTTGAAAGAAGGAATAGGACTTTGAAGGAAGCAGCCAGAGCATGTTGGCCGAGTATAATACCCCTCATAGGTTCCGGGGCGTAAGCTATCAATACAAACTTGCTATACCTGAGCAGTGCTTAGTTGTCAAAGACAAGGGTAAGACTCCTTATGAGATTTGGAAGGGTAAGATTCCAAGGATCTCATACTTCAAAGCTTTTGGTTGTAAGTGTTTCATTCATAACAATGGGAAATCTAAGTTAAGAACTTTTGATGCTAAAGCGGTGATGGAATATTCTTAGGATATTCTAATACTTCAAAGGCATTTAGAGTTTTTAACAAGACAACCCTTTGTGTGGAGGAAACTCCTCATGTTGTTTTTGATGAGTTGTATTCCTTCTCGAGATAAAGTGAATCAAATTTCTGAAAATCTAGATAAAATTGAATTATCCAAGACTAAACATAGAACCGTCTATCTACATACTCTTGATTCAGAATCGATGAAGAAGAATCCCCATCCGATAATCGAAGACAACTTCGATCGAGACTCCTTCATCGACACCTTTGACATCACCGATCGGACGAGTCACCGATGAAGGGGGAATGTCACCTGAGGTTGAGTCGAGATGAGTTGCCGACCGAGACTCAAGATGAGGATCCTTCTCCTCATATAGGCAAAAGGATGAGAAGCTATCATCCATCTGATCGATTATAGGAGATCCATCTAGTAGTGTGCGGAGACACGAATGATGTTAGACTCAAAAGTCTTTTCAATTGTTATGTGTCACTTCTTGAACCCAAGTCTATTGAGGAAGCATTATCGACCCAAATCGATAACAAACCATGCGGAAGAATCGCATCGGTTTGAAAGACAAAATGTATGGATCTAGTGGAAAGACCCTTACACGTAAAGATTATAGGCACCAAATGGGTGTTTAAAAATAAAATGATGAGAACAATATTATTGTTCGAAATAAGGCAAGACTGGTTGCACAAGGTTATTCATGATCGAGGGAATAGACTATGATGAAACCTATGCTCCAGTTGCGATTAGAGGCAATAAGATTGTTCTTGGCATTTCTTTGCTGCATATAAGTCTTTCAAAGTCTTTCAAATGGATGTTAAGTCTGCTTTTCTTAATGGTGTGTTACTTGAGGAGGTCTATGTAGAGCAGCCTCCTGGGTTTAAGACCAATAACAAGGTCTATAAACTCAACAAAGCTCTATATGGATTGAAACAAGCTCCCAGAACTTGGTATGATACTCTATCTGATTTCTTGACATCAAATGGTTTTTCTAAAGGTAAGATTGATAGAACTTTGTTTAGAAAGGAAGTAGATGACAACATCTTACTGGTTCAAATTTATGTAGATGACATAATTTTTGGTTCACCTAATCTGAAATTATGTGAAGAGTTTAGCATTCTCATGAAGAACAGGTTTGAAATGTCAATGATGGGAGAATTAACATACTTTCTAGGCTTACAAATTAAACAGATGAGTAAGGGTATATTTATACATCAGTCTAAGTATGCTAAGGATCTGATTGAGAAATTTGGAATGACAACTAGCAGAGAAGTTAAAATACCTATGGCAACTAACTTCTCAATGGATTCGAGATGAGCGGGGATATCCACCGATGCAACGGAGTATCGTGGACTGATTGGATCTCTTCTCTATCTCACCGCAAGTAGACCAGACATAGCCTTTGCAGTTGGGGTATGTGCAAGATTTCAGATCTAATCCCAAGAAAACTCATCTCTGAGACTCGCTAAGAAAATTCTTAGATATCTCAAAGGAACCTTGCAAGTAGGGCTATGGTACCCAAACATGACAACTTTGAAAGTGACAGTTATTGATTCAGACTTTGGAGGATGTAAGATTGATAGAAAATCCACTTCGAACTTGTCAATTCTTAGGCAACAAATTAATTTCTTGGTTATCTAAGAAACAGACATCTGTTGCCACCTCCACAACCGATCTCAATACATGGCAGCCGGAAGTTGTTGCTCTCAACTCCTCCGGATTAGTCAACAAACTTAGAGACTATAATATTCAAACATCACTTTGTTCCTATTTACTTGTGATAGTAATAGTGCAATAGCAATGACTTACAATCCTGTTTTACATTCTAGATGTAAGCATATAGATATTAGGCATCATTTCATTAGGGATCATGTTGAAAAGAATGATATTAGAATTGAGAAAATTGCCACTGAATCACAAAAAGCTGACATTCTTACAAAACCATTAGCTGAATCTAGGTTTAAAGAAATGTGCTTAGAATTAGGATTACTTGATGCATCTTTAGCTGGTTTCTAATTTGTGTGCATCTGTTTCCTTATTTCTTTTCTTTTCTTTTCTTTAAAATGTCTAGAAAGAATTATCAGACTAGATATGTGTCAAAGGACAATCAGGTAGCTGATATCATTGATCTCCTTTTAGGAATCAAGAATCAAGGATTAGTCATATTGACCTTATCTGAATTGATAATTACTTGTCTGACATTGAGTAAATCAGACAAGGACACAATAGTCAGCTGATCTCATGAAGAAAACAGATGACTATCTACATCCTATCTGATTTATCTTAAGCTTCTGATGGTTTCTTTTGAGTCTATGTTTTTGCAGGAACAGGTCACAGATAACACTGTTTCATTCTTTTATTCAAACTCCTAATTTGTTTTAGAAAAGTAAATCTGAGTCTGTCTTGTTTAAACTTGTTTTGAAAATTGCTAAAAAGTTACATCTAAACTGTTGATTTCAGATTCAGACAGGTTACTCTATCAGATGACTTTTCAAAATCCATCTGGTTTTAAGCTAATCTGTTTTTCAAACTCATCTGTTTTGGAAACCTTTAGTTGAAGTAAGATACCACATGGCTGACGTCAGATATACTTACTTCTCTGAATAAAGTAACCTACATCTGTCAAATCAACAGTCTATAAAGTAACTATTTACGCATTCCAAAGGCGATTACAGTTCACGCGCTGAATCCTAATCGCTTATCTTAGTTTTTAACCATTGATTAATACTCAGTAAAAACTTTTTGAATAAATGGCTAAGATTAATTCAAGATTTCAAAAATGGCGGTTTCTCTTTCCAATCTATTCCCTTATAAATACATCTTCTTCTCCAAATTCATTCTTTTCACTTTCAGAACTTATCAAAATTCTCTGCACATTTTCTCAAACTCTCTCTAAAATCCGTATATGAGCATTTCTGTAAGAGGAATAACTTCAACAATGGTGGATGTACAAAATGAAACATATGCAAAGAAGGTGAAGTCGGAGATGTATGTCGACTTCGACACCACCACCGACGCAGAATCCAGGGAAATTCTGTTGTTATTGGAGAGGGCTGGATTGAGGACGTTTTGCTCCAAGAAATCCCCTTCCAATAAGACATTGGATATGAGAGGGCTGGAGTTCTATGTCAATGGGACATATGAACAGGGAGTTTTTAGAACCAGGGTGTATGGAGAGGAACTCACTGTTTCTCCGGCGGAGGTGGCCAGGATCTTTGACACAAGCAGTGAGGGTGTGAACCCCCTCACCTACAAATCTGATGAATGGGTAGAATCATTTGAGATGATTGCCCGGAATTCCATGAAGGATCGCCGATCGGAGTTGAAGAAGAGAATGCTCCGACGCCGATATCGCCTTCTGATGACCATTGTCACGAAGGTGATATTGGGAGAACAGAGCTCCCACGATGGGCTGACTGACCCCTGACTCTGCGTAATGAGAACCATCCTGGATGGGGTTCGCAACCAAGCCTGGTGGTCTCTCTGGAGAAGCCGGAGACGGAGAGGAAGCGTCTGGAGGTAGTCAATGGGAAGTGGCAGGCGAAGTCAATCACTAGTCTCTTTAACAAAGTGACTGTGATTATGGAGGACTTGCTGTGTCAGCCGAGATAAATTGGTCGACGGGGTCCGATCTTACACGAAGCAAAAGGGGCTTCGACCAAAGATGAGCCACTCGGGGCTCCAGTGATCCCGATGAAGGTGGAGCCGAGGTTAGAGCTCAAGCTCCAGCTGAAGAGGAAGGCGAGGAGGAGGAGGAGGAAGAAGATGTGGAGGCGGAGTTGCCGACCGTGAGCTCGGTGGCGAGGCCGAATGTACCCGATGAAGCTAAAGGAGAAGGCCCCAAGGAGACGAAGGTTGGTGAAAACCTCCGAGTTGGGAGGATCGTCTGCAGATCAGCCCACTCTCCTTCCTGAGGAAGCATCCCCCAACCTCATCTTCTCTCCCCCAAATCCAAACCTCATCTCCTCCACCATCCCCATCTCATATGCTGTCCTTCTTATCCGGACCAAGATTCTCCCCAACCCCCATCTCCATATCTCCCCCAGCTCAACCCCAACTCATCTTACTCCAATCACTTCAATCTCCTCCACCTACCACTTCACAAATTCCACCCCCACCATCATCTCCCCCACCGTAAATCCCACCCCCACCATCGACACTCCCACCTCATCTATCCCAGCCCGAACCTCATGTGGATACCTCAAATATCTTTGGGGATATCCCCATGAGCTCCCCTAGTCCAACTTCTCCCTACCACCTCTTCCTCATCCGATTCGGAGGAAGAGGACAGACTAATTCTTGCCATCTCCTCGGCCTTTGAGCAACTTCACAAGAAAATCATTTCCCAAGTCCAGAGGATGATGGAGAAGAAAACAAGAAAAGTGATTCGAGCGATCACGAGACACTATGCTCGCCAACATGCAGATTGGCCGAGGTCAACATGACCAGAAACTTATCAGCCAATCTCAAAGACCGTTGTTGGTTCCCACACTAAGTGCGCTTGAAGAAGAGGTCAAGGCACCGAAAGAGAAGACTGCGCAGGTGACAACGAAGTCGTGGTCTCCACACTCACATCTCGATCGTAACGACTTGAGACGGCATTGTGCAGCGATAGAGGATGAGCTTGATCCCTCAAGGATGAAGTTAAAAAGGGGAAGGTGCTTGAGAGCAGATCGAAACCCTCACAAGCTGGTGTCATGTCAATAATGAGATAAACTTGATACAAAGGCGGAGACACAGTGAGTTGGAGGCAGGCAAGATGGAGATCAAAATCAAATCGGGACGAGCCGGGTTGCCTTGCAACCGAGGGTGACTCAGTTGAATAGGCCATCCGAGAGGATGAGGAGAAGAGGAAGAAGGAGGAAGAAGAGAAAACTCGAGAAGGCTGGGCTCGCATGAAAGAGTCGAGGGAACCGAGCCCAAGGGCAAAGGTAAAGGAAAAGCAAAGGCGGCGGCGAGAAGACTCCATCACCGAGCGGATGATCAGCCCCCGAATCAACCGAGCGCAAAAGAAAGGAACCAGACTTCTCCAACTTATCAGTGAAAGATTAGAAGAATCGATCTTTGAGAAGGAGATGTTTGAAAAGAGAGAAAAGAAGAGGTCAAGAAGATGGGGAAAGGCTGAAATGAAGTGGGACAGGGATACTCGGAAGTGGGTGTCCAAAGCGGCAAATGAAGCCGATTTCCGCCCCGTCCATCGCACCACGCTCCTCCAAAGATGGTATCAGGGAAGTTCACCAGCTGAGTATAAAAAGCAAGCCCTGGATGCTAAGTGGATGTATTACTGGTACATTCTCAAGGTATCGCCATCTGGAGCAGCCAATGAAGACATCTGCTGGCATGAATGGATGGAGAAGGAGGACGCAGATCTTTATGGGAAGCTGCTCGATGAGGCACATAATGTGTTCAACTGCGATCTGATCGCACCAGCCTCTGAGCAGTCACCCCCAAGCTTAAAGAAGATGGTTCTCCTGATCTGGAATGGGTCAGAACGGTTGTGGCCAAGGCAGAAAGGGAATCCGAGCTCACAGATGAGAATGATCTGAAACAGCTTAGAGCGAGGATTTTCAGCTGGCTAAACATTCCAGAAGCTGATCGATGGGGAATCTGATAGAACAGGATTTTTCTTTCCTTATCTTTTATTTTCTATCAGTTCTCTTATTTTGTAATCTGTAAATTTCTGTGAATGAATATATTCAGACTTATGTGAATTTTGTATATTAGTTTTCTTAAAAATTTTTTAATCTGAGAAATTTTATATCTCAGAATTAAAAATTTTTCTAAGTATAAATCATCTGAGAAATTCTTATATCTCAGAGTTAAAATATTTTTTGCTAAAAATTTTTTTTTTAAAAATACTTCTAAAAGAGTCTAAAAGACTTAAATTTTTTATTGTGACTGAATCTGTTGAAGTGTGAAATTGTGCTGTATCTATCTGATTGATTTAACTAAATCTAGTACTAACTTCAGCTGTGAGTATGTTTCCTTCTTATAGGTTTTAACTTCATCAAAAAGGGGGAAATTGTTGGATCAAGAGGTTTTGATGAGTTAAAGAGCGGATCGGACTAATCACCAAAATCAAGAACAGTGAGGATGTAAGGGTGATCGAGACGGGGTCATGCATTAAGCTAGTCAGCTGAGGTCTGATAACATGCTAGTCATCTGAAAACAAGCTCCAGTCTAGTCATCTACAGGAGACAAATATGAAGAGCTCAGACGAGGTCAAGATAAGCCGAGTAGAATAAGAAAGGCGAGTTTTCACCAAGTCAGCTGCAGATGAGTATGAAGAATCAGCTGAGGTCTAAAGCAGTTTTAGTTTGTTAAGCAGTTTCAAGTTTGTTAGAACTAACTAACAAACTAACTGACTTTCCAGACTTATATATAGGTCTAGGTTTTTCATATATAGTACACTTATGCATATTCGATTTACATTATTCACTACTCAGATTTCAATCACAATCTTTTCAAGTATTCCTAGTGAGTTTTCAAAAAGTTTTAAGTGTTTTTAGAATACTTTTCCTGTAATCTTCAAAATCCAATACACACTGTAATAGTTAGATTTCTAGAAGAAGAGTTTAGGAGATTGAAGATTTGAAGAATTGTACAAGTTGTAAGTTGTAAGCTGGAAGTGAGAAAGTAAGCAGTAAGCAGAGACCCTTCTTCAAATTGAAGAAGGAGAGTGGATGTAGGATTATTAAAATCCGAACCACTATAAATCCTGGTGTTATTTCTTGCTTTCTTTAGTTTCTGTTTGATTTACAATTGTGTTACATCAAGATTAAAGTTCAGAATCTTAACTAAAATCAGAATATCAACCTTGCTTTTGATCTTATAAAAAGTTGAGAATTCATTCATAATCCGCTGTGCTTTATCTGTTATTTTGAATTGGTTTTGAAAGATTTGAAAAATCTACAAAATCTATTCAAACCCCCCCTTTCTAGATTTTGTTCTAGAAAGCTTACTCAAGGTTTTAATCAACTCAACTTTCCGGGACCAACAACAGACTACTTCAAATTTGTCTTTTAAAGTTTTCAATTCATTTTCTAATCTTTCAGGTAAGCTGGTTGATGTACTAGCCTCAGCCTGAGGAAAACATTCCCCCTTGAATGTTTCCTCAGTTTCTGAACAGTTCATCACCTGCTTGCCTTTAATTAGAATTTGAATTTGATCCTTTAAAGCCAAATTTTCTGTCTCTAGCTGTTTATAAGCAGTCAGAGATGTCTTTAAGTCTCTCAATAACTCATGGATAACAGTTTGATCATGATCAGATGCAGACTGACAAGAATCATTATCTGAAGATGAATAGTAGATTACCTCATTAGCCATGAGATAGATTTCATCATCTGATCCGAAATCAGATGAAGATGATGATGATTTCTTTGGCTCCTTTTCTACAGCCAGCAGAGCCCTTTGATCTGCAAACCTCCTGTCTCTCTTCTTCCTCTTTTCTTCCTCTTTTCTTCCCTTTCCTTAGGAGTTAGTTGAGGACAATCATAACTGAAATGTCCTGGCTTGTTGCATGTGTAACAAGTATCACTCCTGTCTGATCTAGGGCTGGAAAGATTTCTTCTGACAGGTGATCTGTATCTTCTTGTCTGGCTTCTGCTTTTGTCATCATCTGTTGACTCATCTTCCTTTTTACCTGATCTGGATCTTGATTTATCCTTTCCTGCAAATCTCAATTTATTTCTTTTATACTTCATTCTCAATTTATCATACCTTTTAGTGAGTAGAGCCATCTGCTCCTTTAAAGATAGATCAGCTCCTACAGACTCTGTTGAACCCATGTCTTCTTTACTGACAAAGGCAACAGACTTGGATGAGGTGCTTGACTCCATCTCATCCTCCTCGTCTTCTATTTGAATATCATATTCTAGAGCTTTAAGATGTGAAAACAAAGTATGGTGAGTAATAGAAGATAAATCTTGAGTAGCCTTAAGGATATTGGATTTCTCCCTCCATCTTTTGGTTAATGATCTCAGAATCTTATTATTAACCTCTTTTTCTGTATAACTCTTCCCAAGGTCAGCTGCTTTGTTGAGAAGATTGGTCAACCTTACATCTAACTGATCCACAGACTCATTCTCTTTCATTTTGAATGTCTCAAATGCATGCAAGACTGACTGCAGCTTGTTTTCTTTGACTTGTTCAGATCCTTCACAAACATTGGCTAGAGTCTGCCACATCTCTTTGGCAGTTTTGCATCTCTTAACCTTTTCTATCCAATCCTTACTTAGAGTCTCAATGATTTCAGTTCGAGCTACTTGGTCAAGATTGTGGACCTTTCTTTCATCATTTGTTAATTCAAAACTCTTCTTTTCTTGTCTGGTCCTGGATTCAGCTGACTCAGCTCCAGTGCTGGTGTATCCATGATAAAATTTTATAGGTCCCTCTTCAAGAACCTCTTCCATCCTATCATGAATGGCCTTTAGGTGATTTTCCATCCTAAATTTCCAGTAATCATAATCTTCAATAGAGAATTCAGGAAGATTCCTAGACTTCTTGTTTTTCCCTAATGACATGATGAAACAAAGAAACAAAATACTCCACAAACTAATTAGTAGCACTGTTAGTAGCAATGAAGGAAATTAATACAATAAATTGTCATCTTCAAGTAATATAATTGTAGACAGATTTGGTAGGCAACTCAAGTCTGATTTATTATTAGGGAATGAGATATTTGTTTGGTTACCCAAAGTGATGTTTGACCTTCAAGGACCTAAGATCACTAGGGTACCTTATAACTAATCTGTTTTACAGGATTCACAGGGAACATCACTCAAAGAGGAGATCTTAGCTTCTATCTGGTACATAGACAGTGGTTGTTCACAGCATATGACTTGTAATAAGAAGCTACTATCAAATTTCCAGAATATTGATGGTCCTAGAGTTTTATTTGGAGACAACAATTGTGGACAGACTAAAGGAGTAGGTACTTTGATTATCAAGGATGTTCAGGTATCTGAGGTATATTTTGTAGAGGGTTTAAAACATAATCTGTTATCTGTTTCCCAACTTTGTGATAAAGGATTTCTTGTCAAATTTTCTAAAGATAAATGTGATAACTTAGATAGTTCCTCAGACAAGGTACTTCTAACTGGTTTCAGACATGGTAATGTCTATGTGGAAAACTTCAATAGTTGCCCCAAAGATACTTGTTGGTCCCGATTAGTTGAGTAGATTAGATGAGAAGTGTATCAGCCTTCTAGCAAAAATCTAGAAGGGGGGGTTGAATAGATTTTTGAGATTTTTCAAATCTATCAAAAATTTATTCAAAGTACCAAAGTACACAGCGGAATTTTAAGATTAATCTCAACTTTTAACTAGATCAAAAGCAACACTGATATTCAGATCTTAAATTTAATTCTGAAATTAAACCTTGAATAACAAATTGTAACTTGAACAGAAATATAAATGAAAGCAGTAAATAACACCAGATTTTATAGTGGTTCGGATTATAACAATCCTACATCCACTCTCCTTCTCCAAACTTTGAAGAAGGGTCTCCACTAGCTGCTTACTTACTTACTTTCTTTACAATGTACAACTTACAATTTACAAGAATCTTCAAATCTTCAAACTCCTAATCAACACTGAGAAATCTAACTCTAAAATAATAGAAGTGTTTTTGAAGATGTATGAGTAAGTGTTCTATAAACACTCAGAAAACTTTATGAAGAAATCGTGGAAAACTATTTTGTGCTTTTGAGAACTTTGTGATTTTAGAAAGTAACTTGCTGAAAGACTTGTGTGTTTTGTGTATTCTATATTCAGAATGAAGTGTCTAGACCTATTTATAAGTCTGAAAAGACAGTTAGTTTGTTAGTTAGTTCTAACAAACTAAAAACTGTTTTAACAAACTTAATCTTGAAAACCCCTTGCTCCTCGGCTGATTTTAATCTACTCATCTGAAGTTGACTTGGTGAAGACTTGCCTTTCTTATTTTACTCAGCTTGTCATGACCTTGTCTGAGCTCTTCATGTTTGTCTCCTACAGACGACTAGACTTGAGCTTGTCTCCAGATGACTTGTGATTCCTAGTCTTCAGCTGACTTGAACTATCCTTGACCTAGTCTGATCAGCTTAGTACTAGAACTCAGTCTACACTGTTCTATAATGTCATCTGCTCGTCTGAATTAATCATTTAACTCATCAAAACAATCTTGATCTAACAATACTTGTCTGATAGCTAAGGGTGGAGATGACCTCAATTGGCTATGGAACAAGAGGCTTAGTCATCTGAACTTCAAGACCCTTAGTAAGCTGGCTAGAAAGAATCTTGTTAAGGGATTACCTGAGAAACTTTATTCTACAGATCTGAAGTGTGATGCTTGTCAAAAAGGTAAACAGCCTAGACACCCATTTAAGAGTATTAACACCCCATCATCTGAAAGAGTTTTACAACTACTTCATCTTGATCTGTTTGGACCTGTTTCACCTCTCAGCTTCAGTGGAAGGAAATATACTCTTGTTGTGGTAGACGATTTTTCTAGATACACTTGGGTTATATTTCTTTTCAAGAAAAATGAGATTATAAACAAGATCCCTGATCTATTCAGACATATTCAAAATGAGAAGGGTGTTAATATTATTAAAATAAGGAGTGATAAAGGCACTGAATTTTTAAATTCTTGCTTATCTAACTTTTTCAATGAGTGTGGAATTATTCATGAGACATTATCAGCAAGAACTCCTCAACAAAATGGAGTAGTTGAAAGAAGGAATAGAACCTTAAAGGAGGCAGCCAGGAGCATGTTAGCCGAGTATGGAACCCCTCACAGGTTCTGGGCTGAAGCCATCAACAAAGATTGTTATACCCAGATCAGGTGCTTGGTTGTTAAAGACAAGGGTAAGACTCCATATGTGATTTGGAAGGGTAAGATTCCAAGAATCTCATATTTTAGAGCTTTTGGTTGTAAATGTTTCATCCATAACAATGGGAAGTCTAAGCTGAGAACTTTTGATGCTAAGGCAGCTGATAGAATATTCTTAGGATATTCCAACACTTCCAAGCCATTCAGAGTCTTCAACAAGACAACTCTTTGTGTGGAGGAAACCCCTTATGTGGTTTTTGATGAATTATATTCCTTCTCAGATAAACTGAATCAAATTTCTAATGGTCTAGATAAGATTGAACTATCCAAAACTAAACATAGAACAGTCTATCTACCTAGTCTTGATTCAGATTCAGATGAAGAAGAATCCCCATCTGATAGTCAGAAGACAACTTCTGATCAAACTCCATCTGAGGAGACACCCTTGACATCAGCTGATCAGCGGGGGTCAGCAGATGAAGGGGGAACGTCAGCTCAGGTAGAGTCAGATGAGTTGCCTGCTGAGTCTCAAGTTGAGGATCCTTCTACTCAAATAGGCAACAGGATGAGAAGTTATCATCCATCTGACCAGATTATTGGAGACCCATCAAGTAGTGTGCAGACACGAATGATGTTGGACTCTGAAAGTCTATTCAGTTGTTATGTATCACTTCTCGAACATAAGACTATTGAGGAAGCTCTATCAGATCCAAACTGGATAACAGCCATGCAGGAAGAACTGCATCAGTTTGAAAGGCAGAATGTTTGGGAATTAGTGGAAAGACCCTTACATAGAAAGATTATAGGCACCAAATGGGTGTTTAAAAATAAAACAGATGAGAACACCATTATTATTCGTAATAAGACAAGATTGGTAGCTCAAGGTTACTCACAGTCTGAAGGGATAGACTATGATGAAACCTATGCTTCAGTTGCCAGATTAGAAGCAATAAGGTTGTTCTTGGCATTTGCTGCTTATAAATCTTTCAAAGTCTTTCAAATGGATGTTAAGTCTGCTTTCCTTAATGGTGTGTTACTTGAGGAAGTCTATGTGGAGCAGCCTCCTCGGTTTAAGATCAATAACAAGGTATATAAACTCAATAAGGCCCTGTATGGACTGAAACAAGCTCCCAGGGCTTGGTATGGTACCTTATCTGACATCTTGATATCAAATGAATTTTCAAAAGGTAAGATAGATAGGACTCTGTTTAGAAAGGAAATAGATGGTAACATCTTGTTGGTTCAAATTTATGTAGATGACATTATTTTTGGTTCACCTAATCTGAAATTATGTGAAGATTTCAGTGTTCTCATGAAAAATAGGTTTGAAATGTCAATGATGGGTGAATTAACATATTTTCTAGGCCTACAGATTAAGCAGATGAGTAAGGGTATTTTTATACATCATACTAAATATGCTAAGGACCTGATTGAGAAATTCGGGATTACTACTAGTAGGGAAGTTAAAATACCTATGACAACTAACTTCTCTATGGATTCAGATGAGCAGGGGATACCCACAGATGCAACGGAGTATCGTGGACTGATTGGATCCCTTCTCTATCTCACTGCAAGTAGGCCAGACATAGCTTTTGTAGTTGGGGTATGTGCAAGATTCCAGTCTAATCCCAAGAAAACTCATCTGGAGACTGCTAAGAAAATCCTCAAATTTCTCAAAGGAACTTTGCAAGTAGGGTTATGGTACCCAGCTGGTGACAACTTTGAGCTGGCAGGATATTCAGACTCAGACTTTGGAGGTTGCAAGATTGATAGGAAATCCACTTCAGGAACTTGTCAATTCTTGGGCAACAAATTAATTTCTTGGTTATCTAAGAAACAGACATCTGTTGCCACCTCCACAACTGAAGCTGAATACATGGCAGCTGGAAGTTGTTGCTCTCAACTCCTCTGGATTAGTCAGCAGCTCAGAGATTATAACATTCAAACATCATCTGTTCCTATTTACTGTGATAGTAATAGTGCAATAGCCATGACATACAATCCTGTTCTGCATTCTAGGTGTAACCATATAGATATCAGATATCATTTCATTAGAGATCATGTGGAAAAGAATGATATTAGAATTGAAAAGATAGCCACTAAATCACAAAGAGCAGATATTTTTACAAAACCATTAGCTGAATCTAGATTTAAAGAATTGTGTTTAGAATTAGGATTACTTGATGCATCATTGCCTGATTTTTTATTATCATTGCTTGCATCTGTTAATTGTTTTCCTTAATTCTTTCATTCTTTTCTTTAAATAAATGTCTAGAAAGAATCATCAGACTAGATATGAGTCAAAGGACAATCAGGTAGCTGATATCATTGATTTCCTTTTAGGAATCAAGAATCAAGGATTAGTCATATTGACCTTATCTGACTTGATGATTACTTATCTGACATTAGGTAAATCAGACAAGGACACAGTAGTCAGCTGATTTTATAAAATCAGGTGATCATTGCATCATATCTGTCTTACCCTAGTTACTAATGATTTTTCTAAGGCTGTGTCTTTGCAGGAACAGTTCACAGATCAGATTGTTAGATCAGATTGATTCATCTTATCTGTTATAAACCTTCTCATCTGGACTCCTCTAAATGCTCTCCATACACTGCGTTTTCTTATAAAACTCTTCGCAAATTATTTTTATTGGGTGGAGAAACTTATTTTAGAAAATCTAATCTGAGTCTGCTTATTTGAAATAAAATGTTTTCTTAACTGATCTTAAAGTTTTTCAAAAGGAAGAACTAGACTGTTTTAAAAATCAGACGAGGTACTTTATCAGAGGAATTCATAACCTTATCTGTTTTTGAAAACCCTTATATGAAGTAAAGTAACCCTAGACTGACGTCAGGTATACTTACTTCTCTGCATAAAGTGACCCTATTTCGGTCAAATCAACAGTCTACAAAGTAACTTTTTACGTAATTCAAAGTTTAGTGAGCTATATGCGCTGAATCCCAATCATTTATCCAAGTTTTTAACCGTTAATTCAGAACAGTAAATCATTTCAAATAAACGGCTTAGATTAAAACCAAAGTTTCTAAAACGGTTTCTCTTTCCAATCTTCCCTCCTATAAATATATCTTCTTCTTCGTTCAAACTTTTTCACTTTCAGAAAACTTTCCTATACTCTGCAAATTTTATTATCAAAATTCTTAGCCAAATCTTTTATGAGCCAATCTCAGAAACCTATCACAATAACTCCAACAATGGTAGAAATCAATACTGAGACTTATGACTAAAAGATCAAGTCGAAAATGTACGTCGATTTCGAAACCACCCAAGATGAAGAATCGAGACAGGTTCTTTAACTTTTGGAAAGGTCAGGATTAAGGACCTTCTGCTCCAAGAAGTCTAACACAAACAAGACTCTTGACATGAGAGGAGTCGAGTTTTATGTCAACGGGACATACAAGAACAGCATATTCAGAACCCGTGTTTACGACGAGGAATTGGTGGTGACCACGGCGGAGGTGGCACGAATTTTTGATACGAGCAATGAGGGTGTAAATCCCCTCACATACAAATCAGACGACTGGGTAGAATTATTCGAGATGATTGCCCGAACATCAATGAAGAATCGGAGATCGGAATTGAAGAAGAAAATGCTCCAACGGAGATATCATCTGCTGATGACGATATTGACGAAGGTGATCTTAGGGGAGCAGAACTCCCACGACGGGCTGACTCGACCCAGGCTGTGTTGCATGAGGGCCATCATAGATGGGGTGCAAGCGAACAGGGCCAAGATGTTGTTGAGACGGTTTGAGACCGAGAGGAAAAGATTGGAAGTGGTGAATGGGAAGTGGCAAGCAAAATCAATCACCAATCTGTTCAACAAGGTGACGGTCATCTTGGAAGATCTGTTGACAGCCGAGATCAATTGGGTTGGTGGAGTAAGAGCCTATACCAAGCAGAAAGGGCTGTTAACAAAGGATGAGCTGATCGGGGGACCAGCTGATTCTGACGGAGAAGCAGCTGATGTCAGGGTTCAGGACCCCTCAGCCGAGGAGGAAGAGGAAGAGGAAAGGGTAGAGGAGCCAACTGTGAGCTCAGCTGTGGCTTCACAGCCAATGAAGCTGAAGGAGAAGGCCAAGAAGAGGAGGAGGTTGGTGAAAACCTCGGAGATAGGAGGATCCTCTGCTGCTGATCAGCCTAGCCTACTAGCTGAAGAGGCATTGACACTGGAGATAGAAGCAAAGGTGGTCCAGACGGAGGATGTACAGGAAATAAGCTCAGAAAGGACCCCTTCTCCATCTCCTAAAAAGGTACAGTTCTTCAGAACTTCAGTTAGTCTCTCCCCCTCCTCCTCTCTAACCCAATTTGGCGATGAAGAGGTGACCCAGGCTGGCACCTCTGAGCCTCTAAAACAGCCTACTCCCACAAAAGTCCAAGCTGAAACCTCCTCATTCACACTCCCTCAAACCCAAATCTCATCTCCCCCTCCATCCTATCTGACTTCTTCGCTGCCCTTGCTGGACCCGTCTACTCCCTCACCCCCATAACTACCATCTTCCCTGCAGCCTTTCTTCCCTTAACCCCACCCCCACCTCAAACTACAACTGAAACTACATCTTCTCCTCAACCTACCATCCCACAGCCAACCTCATCTCCACCACCCACCTCATCTAATATCCCACCCCCTCCATCTTCTTCCCCACCTGAAATCCCCCCTCCACCACCATCAAACGCACCCACCTCTTCCCAACCCACCGACCTTCCAGCCCCAGATGTCTCCAATATCTTTGGTGATATCCGGATGAGCTCCCCCAGTCCAACTTCACCCTCCCCCTCCTCCTCATCTGAATCATCGGAGGAGGATACCAGTCCAATCTCTGCCATATCTTCTGCATTTATGGATCTTCATACACAAATCATCAGCAAAGTCCAGAAGATGATGGAGAGAAAAACCAGGAAGGTGATTTGAGCAGTCATCGACACGATGCTCGCCAATATGCAGATTGTCGAGATGAACATATCTCGCAATCTGTCAGCCAACCTCGGCACTGCTATTGGTACTAGGCTGGGCAACCTGGAGGAGAAGGTAAGGTTGCTCAAGCAAAAGGTGGCCGCAGACAACGAGATCATGGTTGATGCTCTCACAGCTGATAAATCAGATTTTCGGATCCGTTGTGCTGCATTGGAAAAACAGCTCCAGACCCTCAAGACTGAAGTTAAAAAGGGGGAAGGAGTTGAAGGAAGAATGGACACCCTCACAGTTGGAATTATGTCAATCATAGACAAGCTCGATTCTAAGGCAGACTCAGCAGAGTTGGAAGCAGCCAAGACCGAGATCAAAATCAAATCAGATGAGCTGGCTGCTTTGCAACTGAGGGTGACCCAGATCGAGGAGGCCATCCGAGAGGATGAAGAGAAGAAGAGAAAAGGAGGAGGAGGAAAAGACTGAGAAGCTGTTTGCCAGGATGAAAGAAGCTGAAAAACCCGAGGCCAAGGGCAAGGGTAAAGGAAAGGCAGCTGCAGTCAAGAAGGAATCATCAGCCGAGCGCAAGAGAAAAGAGCCTGACTACTCTAACCTGTCAGCCGAGCAGATCAGAAGGATTCATGCTGAAAAGGAGATGTATAAGAAGCAGGAGAAGAAGAGGCTGAAGAAGCTGGGCAAGGGAGCTGAGCTCAAGTGGGATCGGGAGTCAAGGAAGTAGGTTTCGAAGACCACAGATGAGGCTGACTTCTGACCTTACCACTGAACCTCAGCTCCTCCCAAAATGGTGGCTGGGAAGCACACAAGGGAGTATAAGAAAAGAGCCTTAGATGCCAAGTGGATGTACCACTGGTACATTCTGAAGAATTCTCCTACTGGTGCAGCTGATGAAGACCTTCAATGGCATGCATGGATTGAGAAGGAGGACGCAGATATGTATGGGAAGCTGCTCGATGAGGCCAACAGAGTCTTCAACTGCGATCTGATCGCACCAGCCTTCGAGCATGCCAAACCCAAGATGAACGAAGATGGGACTCCTGACCTGGCTTGGGTCAGGACTATAATTGCCAAAGCCGAGAGAGAATCCAAGCTCATAGACGAAGAGGAACTCAAACAACTCAGAGCAAGGGTTTTCAATTGGCTGAATATTCCCGAAGCAAGCCGATGGGGAATCTGATAGACCAGGATTTTCTTTTCCTTATCTTTTATTTCTATCAGTTCTCCTTATCTATAAAATGTATATATGTGAATGAATATACTTTGACTTATGTGATTTACTTGTTTTATTTCTTAAAGCTTTCTTTACTGTTTTAAGAAAATTTGAAACTTTCTAAGTATTAATCATCTGAGGAAATTTTCATCTCAGATTTAAAATTTTCTAAAAATTTTTCTAAGTCTTAAATTTTTTTTTAAAGTCTTTAAATTTTTTTAAGTCCTAAGACTTAATTTTTTTTTTTTACCAAGTCTAAATATTTTGAAAAAGTCTTAAGGCTTATGAATATTTTCTTAAATTTTTCTAAGTGTTAATTAAGTGCTTTAACTTGGATGAATCTGATTCAAAGTGTGAATGTGCTTTAAAATGCCTATCTGATAATCTTGATTAACTTTAACTAACATCAGCTGTGAGTGTGTCTCTTCCTTGTAGGTTTTAACTTCATCAAAAAGGGGGAAATTGTTAGATCAAGAAAGGTTTTGATGAGTTAAAAAGAAGCAATTCAGATGATCAGACGACTATGAAGAACAGCTGAGATCAAAGTCTGGTACTAAGCTGATCAGACTAGGTCAGGGACTGAACAAGTCAGCTGAAGACTAGATGTTGCAAGTCATCTGGAGACAAGCTCAAATCTAGTTATCTACAGGAGACAATTATAAAGAGCTCAGACGAGGTCAAGACAAGCTGAGTAGAATAAGAAAGGCGAGTCTTCACCAAGTCAGCTGCAGACGAGTAGGATAAATCAACTGAGGAGCAAAGCAGTTTTCAAGATTAAGTTTGTTGAGTAGTTTTCAGTTTGTTAGAACTGACTAACTAACTAACTGTCTTTTCAGACTTATAAATAGGTCTAGATTTTCATTTTTCATTTTGAACATAACACGATTACACATTATTCACTATTCAGATTTCTATCTTCACAATCAATTCACAAGTTTTTAAAAAGAGTTTTCAAAAAAAAGTTCTAAGTGTTTATAGAACACTTTACTTGTAATCTTCAAAGTTCAATATTCACTGTAACAGTTAGATTTTAGATAAGAATTTAGGAGATTGAAGATTTGAAGATCTTCACAAGTTGTAAGCAGTAAATTGGATTGAAAGTAAGTAAGTGGTAAGCAGAATCCCTTCTTCAAGTTGAAGGAGAGTGAATGTAGGATTATTCATAATCCGAACCACTATAAATCGTGGTGTTCTTTATTGCTTTACTTTACTTATCTGTTTCTTTCAATTTTCAGTTTATCAATCAAAGGTTAATTTCAGAATTGAAGTTAGAACTAAAATATCAGTGTGCTTTTGATCTTAATAAAGTTGAGTTTAAATTGAATTCCGTTGTGCTACTTGGGTGTTTTGAATAAGTTTTGAAAGATTTGTAAAATCTGAAAAATCTATTCAAACCCCCTTCTAGATTTTTACTAGAAGGCTAGATCAAGTTGTGACTAATCTACTCAACTAAGTGGGACCAACACAAACCCCGATTGAACCAACCATAACCCCATCCGAAACCACCTCTACTCCCACCCAACCTGAATCCACCCCCATTCTATCCACCACTCCACAACTCGAACAACCAACCTCATCTACCATTCACACATCTTAAACACAAACATCCACCCCTCCACAAACACAAACCTCACCCTTTCCAGAAATTGAGATCCCTTCTTACTCATTCCTGGAGGATATCCAGATGAGCTCGCCAATCCCCTTACCTTAAATATCCAAACCCCAAACCCCCACTTCTTCCTCGTCTGAATCCTCATCTGAGGAGAAGGACAGTGACCTAAGTCCAACATCAGCTATCTCTTCTATTATTGCTCAAATGGAGAAAAAGATCAAACAAACCTTCTCTAAAAAGATGAAGAGGAAGACGAAGAAGATGGTGAAGGCAGTCACGGAGACCATGATCACCAGCATGAAGAAAGTAGAGGTAAATTTAATTGAAAAAATTACAACTCATACTAACTCTGTCTTGGCTGAGAAAGTGAAGGCTCTGGAGGAGTAGGTACAAGGGCTGAGGAATTAGGTCACAGACTATAATGTCATTGTAGTTGACTCATTAGCCCTGGATAAGTCAGACTTCCGTGTCAAGTGCAAAGATCTAGAAATGAAGCTGACTACCCTGGCTGATGAAGTCAAAAAGGGGGAAAGGGAGGTACAAGAAAGAGAGCGGACCCTCACAGCTGCCCTAGAAGAGACCAGGAAAGAAGTTGGCATTAAGGCCAGTACAGCTGAGCTGAATGCAGCCAGGGAAGATGTTCGGCTCAAATCTGATGAGTTGGCTGCACTTCAGCTGAGGGTTAGCCAGCTGGAAGAAGCACTTAAGGAGGATGAGGACAGAAGGAAGAAGGAGGAGGAAGAGAAATCTGCCCAGCTGTTGGCTAAAATAAAAGAAACAGAAAAACCAGCTGAGGTGAAGGGAAAAGGGAAAGGAAAGAAGGTCGAGGAGTCCACTCCAGTCAAAGCACTTAGTCTCAAATCTACCTTGACTGAGAAGAGGAAATGAGAGCCTGACTACTCGAATCTTTCAGAAGAGCAGATTCGCAGAATGAGACAAGAAAAGGCCTGGTATGGTGAAAGAGAAAGAAAGCGATTGAAGAAAAAAAAACAAGGGTCTGGAGATGAGATGGAGCAAGGAGGTCAGCAAATGGGATGTTGGTCCCACTTAGTTGAGTATCTTAGGAAAACTTGAATTAACCTTCTAGAAAAAAACCTAGAAGGGGGGGGGGGGGTTGAATAGATTTTTAGACTTTTGCAATCTTTTAAACTTAATCAAAAACTCAAGTAGCACAGTGGAATTCAATTTCAAACTCAACTTGATCAAGATCAAAAGCAACCTGATATTTTAGTTTTAACTTTGATTCTGAAATTAATCTTTGATTAATAAACTGGAAATTGAAATTGACAGAAAGGTAAAGTAAAGCAATAAAGAACACCAGATTTTGTAGTGGTTCGGATTATGAATAATCCTACATCCACTCTCCTTCTCCAACTTGAAGAAGGGACCAGCTTACTACTTACTTACTTACAATCTGACTTACAACTTACAGCTTACAAATTTCTTCAGATCTTCAAAACTCCTAACTTCTTCTCTTGAATCTAACTATTACAGTGAGTAGTGGAATTTGAAGATTACAAGGAAAGTGTTCTACAAACACTTAGAATTGATTTGAAAAACTCTTTTGCAAACTTGCGAATTTTTTGTGAAATCTGAATAGAAAGTAATCGCAAATCGTGATATGTGCAAAGTTAAAATTTATTTAGAAAATGAGAATCTAGACCTATTTATAAGTCTGAAAAGACAGTTAGTTTATTAGTCAGTTCTAACAAACTGAAAACTGCTCAACAAACTTAATCTTGAAAACCGCTTGCTCCTCAGCTGATTTTAACCTACTCGTCTGCAGCTGACTTGGTGAAGACTCGTCTTTCTCATTCTACTCAGCTTGTCTTGACCTCGTCTGAGTTCTTTTTAATCGTCTCCCGCAGATGACTAGATTTGAACTTGTCTCCAGACGACTTGCAACTTTCTAGTCTTCAGCTGACTTGCACAGTTGATGACCAAGTCTGATCAGCTTAGTACTCGGACTCAGTCTCAGCTGTTCTTTTCAGTCGTCTTGATCATCTGAACCTTCTTTTAACTCATCAAAATATTCTTGATCTAACAATTTCCCCCTTTTTGATGAAGTTAAAACCTACAAGAAAGAGACACACTCACATTCTCACATTGAATCAGATCTATTCAAATTAGAACACTTAATTCACACTTAGACAAATTTTAAGAACATATTCTTAAGTCTTAAGAATTTAGACTTAGTGAAAAATTTTAAAACTTAAAGAACTTATAAAAGTTTTAAGACTTAGAAAATTTTTAGAAAAATTTTAAGTCTGAGATAAAAAATTTCTCAGATGATTAATACTTAGAAATTTTTTTTTTAAGTTTTCTTAAGAAAAAAACTTAAAACTGAAAATCAAGGTAAACCAGATAAAGCACAGTATATTCACAACAGCTTTACAAAGATTACAAATGGAGACTAATAGAAAAGAAAAATAAGGAAAAGTAAAAGTCATGTTTCTATTAGACTCCCCACTGATCTTCATCTGGGATCATTAACCAATTGAATACCCGCCTCCTCAGCTGCTTGAGCTTGTCCTCCTGAACAAGTCCAGATTCTGCCTCTGCCCTCTGAACAATTCCCTTTACCCAGTCAAGGTCAAGGGATCCATCTGATTTCTTGGTAGGGATGACATACTCAAAAGCTGGAGCGATCAGATTAACATTGAATTCTACATCTGCTTCTTCCAGCAGCCGATGATAGAAGTCTTTGTCAATCTTCTCTATCCACTCATGCCAGGCTAAGTCTGGATCTTGCTGAGTTGATCCTGGAGCTTTGAGAATGTACCAATAGTACATCCACATTCCCTCCATATTCTTTTTCCTGTACTCCTCTTCATACTTGCCACAAGCCAGCTTTGGTGGAGCATTTGTTGGGTGAAATGGTCTGAAGTTAGCACCACTTGAGTCTTTGACTAACCATTTTCGCTCAGTGCTACTCTAGAAGACATCAACTCCCTTTTCTTTCCTTACTCTCCTATTCTCCTTCTTCCAGTAGAACTCCTTTTCTCTCTTTATCCTCTTAATCTATTCTATAGAAAGATTTGAATAATCCGCCTCCCTCTTTCCTTTCCCTTTAGCAGCAACTCTGGGCTCAACAGCTGTTATTTCCTTACCCTTGCCCTTGGCTTCTTCAGACTCAGATTCTTTAAGTTTAGCCAAGAGACTTTCTCTCCTCTCCTCCTCCTCTTTCTTTCTCTTCTCCTCATCCTCCTTCAGTGCCTCCTCTAATTGACTTACCCTCAGCTGGAGAGTAGCTAGCTCATCAGACTTGAGTTTCAAGTCTTCTTTAGCTGCCTCCAGATCAGCTGTGTTGGCCTTCGTGCCTACTTCTTTCCTGGTCTCCTCGACCACAGCTGTGAGGGCTTGTCTCTTTTCTTGCTCATCTTTCCCCCTTTTTAACTTCAGCAGCCAAGTTTGTCAGCTTTACATCAAGATCATTGCACTTGACTCTGAAGTCTGATTGGTCTACAACCATTTCATTTACCACCATCTGGTTGTACCTCTTCACCTCTTCTTTCAGTGCCTTCAGCTCCTCCTCCATTGCTTTCACTTTGTCAGCCAGCACAGAGTTAGTGACAGATATGATTTTATCAGATAAGGTTACCTCCACTTCTCTCATGCTGGCAAGCATAGTGTCAGTTACTGCTTCGACCATCTTCTTTGTCCTCCTCTTCATTTTTCTCCTGAACATTGAATTTATCTTTTTCTCCACAAGGGTGAGGATTGAGGAAATGGCGGAGACAGGGCTTAGGTCACTGTCGTCTTCCTCAGATGAGGAATCAGACGAAGAAGGAGTTGGTTCTTTTTGAGTAGGTGGGAGAGGGGTAGGCTGTGTTTGGATAGTTGGGAGAGAGGAGTAGGATATAGTAGGAACAGATGAAGTTTGGACTTGTGGGATAGGGGATGGTTGGGTTTGTATAGTGGGGGTGGGAATGGGAGATGAGGTTTGTATGAGTTGTGGTGGTGGTTGGGATGAAGTATGTTCTGTTTCAATGGGTGGGGTTTGAGTTTGGACTATAGAGGGAGTTGGCTGTTGGAGAGGCTCTGAGGTACCAGCCTGGGATACCTCTTCATTGCCTGTTTGGACAGCTGGGATTACAGGCTATTTTGAGGCTCAGAAATGCCAGCCTGGGGCACTTCTTCATTGCCAGGTGCAGGTGATAAGGAAGGAGATGAGGATAGGCTTGTACCTGTTTCAGGGGTCGGGGGAAGAGCAGCTTCCTTGGTTGGGGAGCGGGGAACCTCGAGCTGACCAACCTCAGTTGCTATCTTCATCACAGGAACCTCCTCTGGTAGCAAGGTTGTTGTGTCCATCTGCTGCTCAGACCCTCCAGATTTGGTGGAGCCTTCAGAGCTTTGAGATGCTCGTCTGGACCTCCTTACCAATGGGATTTCAGCTTCCTCTACCTCCTCTTCTTCTGAGGCTTATTTAGTAGGAACAACAGATGAACCCTCTCCTTTCTTCTTCTCAGAGGCTTTTACCAGCCTTCTCCTCTTCTGCCTCTGAGAAACCCTTGGAATGACAGCAGTCGTCTCCTGGGTTGGAATCGCAACCGCTTCCTCTTGAGTTGCGACCCCAGCTGCTTCTTCCTCAGGTCCCTCTGCTTCCACCTTAGCTGGAGGTACTTCTGTTGCTGGTCTTTGGGCTTCCTCTGCTGCTGCCTTCAGTCTCTGATTTTTGGCAGCATCTGACTCATCGTCTGAGTCTGGGTTTCCCCCAAGCCTTTCATCCTTTGTGAGGATCCCTTCTGCTTGGAGTACTTCTTTGTACTCACTCTCCAGTCAGCTGCTCTGTTTAGCCCTTCAATCAACACTGTTATTTTGTTGAATAGGCTGACTATCGAGTTAGGTACCCAGCCCTCAGCAGACGACTTGAAGATAAGCCGTTTCTTCTCCTCTTTTAGCTTAAAAATCAGCAGGTCTGTCCAGTTCACTTGAACTCCATCCAGAATCGCCATCATAACACACAGTCTGGGTTTGGTTAACCCATCATGCGAACTCCATTCCCCCAACACTGATTTGGTTACCACCGTCATCAGCAATCGGTACTTTCTCCTTAACAGATTTTTCTTCAAATCCCTACGGGTTCCCCTGTATGTAACCCTCGCCATCAAATCAAAAGACTCCTCCCAGTCGTCTTCTTTGTACATCAATGGATTGACTCCTTCCATTAACGTGTTGAAAATTCTGGTAATATTCTCTTTTGAGTAACACAGTACTGTACCGTCCACAGTCGTATCAAACCCATCCTGGGTATCCCTTATGTTTGCCAAGAACTCTGCTCCCAACAAGTCAGCAGTCCTGTTTTGAGGAGATTTCATTGATAGAAATCCCCTCAGCCTTGATGCTTCCAATAAACAGAGGATTTCTGCTGATTCTGGATCTCGAGTGGTTTCGAAGTCCACATACATTTCATCTTTTAAACGGTTTTTGAATAACTCTTCATTCATTTTAAAATAAGAAGAGTTTGTGGAAATATATGTGGGTTTGTAGGTTTTGGTGGTTTTGGAAGAAGAGGCCATGGTGAATTTTATGAGATTGAGAAGGTTTTAGAATATTTGCAGGTTCTAAAAGTGAAAAACGATTACAAGAGGAAGAAGGTGTATTTATAGGAGGGAAAGTTGGAAAGATAAACCGCTTTGAAAATTTAATCTTAATCTAAGCAGTTTATTTGAAATGATCAACTGTGCTGAATCAACGGTTAAAAATTTGGATAAACGATTGGGATTCAATGCGTGTAGTTCACTAATCTTTGAATTGCGTAAAAAGTTACTTTGTAGACTGTTGATTTGACCGAAGTAGGGTTACTTTATGCAGAGAAGTAAGTAATCCTGACGTCAGCCTAGGGTTACCTTTCTTTGCATAAAGGTTTTCCAAAACAGACAAGGTTCTGAAGATAACCGGTAAATGACCTCGTCTGGATTTTAAAACAATCTAATTTTATCTTTTAGCAGACTTAAAGATTAGTTAAGAAAACATTTTATTTCAAATAAGCAGGCTCAAATTAAATTTTCTAAAGTTAGTTTTTCCATCCAGTAATTTGGGAAGAGTTTTATCAAGAAACACAATGTATGAAGGGTTATTCAGAAACAAAAGTGTTCAGATGAGAAGGTTTATAACAGATGAGGTGACACAATTTGATTTATCAAACTGACCTGTGACGTATTCCTGCAAAGACATAAACTTAAAGGAAAACATTAGTAGCTGAGGTAGATCAGATAGGGTGCAGATAGTCATCTGTTTTTCAAGAACTCAGCTAACTATTGTGCCCTAGTCTGATTTACCAAATGTCAGATAAGTAATCATCAAGTCAGACAAGGTCAATATGACTAATCCTTGATTCTTGATTCCAAAATAGGAGATCAATGATATCAGCTACCTGATTGTTCTTTGACTCATATCTAGTCTGATAATTCTTTCTAGACATAGTAAACTAAATTGAGAGAGACAAAGAATGAAAAATATAGAATTATAGATTAACTAAAGAAGCATCTAATAATCCTAATTCTACAGATAGTTCTTTAAACCTTGTCTCTGCCAGTGGCTTTGTCAAGATGTCTGCTCTTTGGAAATCAGTCAGGATCTTCTCTAGTCTGATGTCACCTTTCTCTACATGGTCTCGGATGAAGTGGTGTCTGATATCTACATGCTTGTATCTAGTATGTAGGACTGGGTTCTGGGTAATAGCTATGGCACTATTACTATCACAAAAGATTGGTACATCTTTGGTGATAATGTTATAGTCCCTTAACTGTTGACTTATCCAGATCAGCTGAGAACAACAACTTCCAGCTGCCATATACTCAGCTTCGGTTGTGGAAGTAGCTACAGAGGTTTGTTTCTTAGACAACCATGAAATCAGCTTACTTCCAAGAAATTAACAAGTACCAGATGTAGATTTTCTATCTATCTTACACCCACCAAAGTCTGAGTCTGAGTATCCAGACAGCTCAAGGTTGTCATCAGCTGGATACCACAATCCAACATTTACTGTACCTTTAAGATATTTAAGAATTTTCTTCGCTGCTTCAAGATGGCTTTTCTTAGGATTAGCTTGAAATCGAGCACAGACTCCAACTGCAAATGAAATATCAGGTCTACTAGCAGTTAAATATAATAATGAACTAATTAGACCTCGATACTCAGTTTGATTAGTGTCTTCTCCCTTCTCGTCTGGATCCATTGAAAAGTTTGTCATCATAGGTATCTTAGCTTCTCGGCTGGTACCTATTCCAAATTTTTCAATGAGATCTTTTGTATATTTGGCTTGATTGATGAATATTCCCTTCTTTGTCTGTTTGACTTGGAGTCCATGTAAATAAGTCATCTCTCCCATCATGGACATTTCAAATCTTTTTTTCATAAGATGACTAAATTCTTCACACAAAGATATGTTAGTTGATCCAAAGATTATATCATCAACATAAATCTGAACTAACAAAATATCATAACCATATTCTTTTCTAAAGAGAGTTCTATCAATTCTACCTTTCACAAAACCATTTTGAATTAAATAATCAGACAAGGTGTCATACCATGCTCTTGGTGCTTGTTTAAGTCCATATAGAGCTTTCCTTAGTTTATAATCCTTGTCTCCTTTGACAAAACCAGGAGGTTGCTCTACATAAACTTCCTCAGCTAGGATTCCATTAAGAAATGCTGACTTAACATCCATTTGAAAAACTATGAATATTTTAAAAGCAGCATAGGCTAAAAACAATCTTATGGCTTCCAGACGAGCTACTGGTGCAAAGGTTTCATCATAATCAATCCCCTCTGATTGTGAATAACCTTGAGCAACTAGTCTGGCTTTATTTCTAACCACAATATTGTTTTCATCCCTTTTGTTTTTAAAGACCCATTTAGTTCCAATGACTTTTTGATGATGAGGCCTTTCAACAAGCTCCCACACATCTTGTCTTTGAAACTGATTTAGTTCTTCTTGCATGGCATTAATCCAGTTGGAATCAGTTAGAGCTTCTGTAATAGATTTAGGTTCAAATAATGACACATAGCAACTGAACATACAATCTTGATTTAGTTGGGTCCTTGTCTGGACTACAGAATCTAAATCTCCAATTATCTGTTCAACTGGGTGATATGACATTACTTTCGTACGTTTTTCTTTTACAATGGATGAAGTTTTGTCTGAATTATTTATTTCAGATGATTCTATGTTACCTTCTGATGACTCAACCTGATCATCTGAGTTGTTTGTCGTCTGATCAGCTGGTGAGGAAGAGCTTCCAGGTTCTTTCTCTGTGTTTGAATCTGGTTTTTCTTCTTCATCTGAGTCTGATTCTTGATTATAGAATTTTATTGTTGATCTCTTGATAGTCATTTGATCCAGATCATCTGATATCTTTGTGATGTCCCCTGTCTTACTATACTCAAAAGAAGATTCATCAAATACCACATGGGGTGTTTCTTCTACACACAAGGTTGTCCTATTAAAAACTCTATATGCCTTTGATACAGATGAGTATCCCAAGAATATCCCATCTGCTATCTTAGCATCAAAAGTTTTTACTTGAGATTTACCATTGTTGTGTATGAAACATTTACAACCAAATATATGAAAGTATGAAATTTTGGGGGATCTTCCCTTCCAAATTTCATAGGGAGTTTTGCATTTATCTTTAACAATCAAACTTCTATTTTGAACATAACAAGTTGTATTAACAGCTTCTGCCCAAAACCTGTGTGGAGTGTTGTACTCAGATAACATTGTTCTAGCTGCCTCTTTCAAGGTTTTGTTTCTCCTTTCAACCACTCCATTTTGTTGTGGAGTCCTTGCTGCAGATGTTTCATGAGCTATGTCATTCTAAATGCAGTAGTTAGTAACAAGCTTATTAAGGAATTCAGTACCTTTATCACTTCTAATTTTAACAATAGTTAGTCCTTTTTTATTTTGAACCTTTTTAAGAAATTCTGGAATCTTAATCATAGTCTCATTCTTTTTGTATAAGAAAATAACCCAAGAAAATCTTGAAAAGTCATCAACAATTACCAAGGTATACTTTCTTCCACTAAAGCTAAGAGGTGTTACTGGACCAAAGAGATCCATGTGAAGAAGTTCCAGAATCCTTTCTGAAGAAGGACTACTTATTGTTTTAATAGAAGCTTTAGTCTGTTTTCCTTTTTGACAAGAATCACACACATGGTTCTTTGAAAATACTTTATCAGGGAGTCCTTTAACTAAAGATTTCCTTGCTATTTTGTTAAGAGTTTTGAAGTTTAAATGGCCAAGACGTTTGTGCCACAGCCAACTTAAATCATCTGAACTCTTAGCAACAAGACAAGTATCTTTAGGACAACTTCTGAAATTAGCAACATAAATGTTACCTTATCTGACTCCAGCTAATAAAATATTTTTATTAATACCATCTAATACAAAGCATGCATTATGAGTAAATTTGACACTTAACCCCTTATCACAAAATTGTGAAACAAATAGTAAATTGTGCTTCAATCCTTCCACGTAGTAGACTTCATGTACTTGAATATCACCTATCATCAGTGTTCCTACACCTTTGGTAAGTCCATAATTGTTATCTCCAAACATTACTCTTGGTCCATCTATGGTCTGATAGTTAGAGAGAAGTCGTTTTTCATAGGTCATATGCTTGGAACAGCCACTGTCAATGTACCAGATGATCTCAAGAATGTCTCCTCTTTAAACTATCTTCTTATCTTCCTGCAATCACAAATTTAATGCTTAGGTACCCTTTGTACTTTGGGTCCTTTCATGTTAAGTTGACTTTTGGGAATCCAGACAAAGATATCAATGTTCCTCAAAACCATAGATTGAAGTTTACATCCATATCTATCTATTAAGATAAGACTTTCAAGATCAATCTTATTTAACTGATCTTTTGAAATTGTCTTAAATCTTGGTAAAAATGGATATGTTTTGCTTCTTCCATCAAAGCCATTATAACTAGGATAGGACTTTGACTTAGTCTTAGGTTTAACCTTAGGAGCTACTTTCCTCGTGTGTGATTTCTTCTCAGAAGTATCAGATGAGGTAATTAATTCCTTAGGTTTCCAGGGACTAAATCTAGTTTCTATCTTTGGTTTAGTTGCTTTAACAAAAACTCTAGGTTTTATTGGATCATTTTTCTTACTCCTATCAAAACCTAATCCAGTTTTATCACTAGACTTTTGTGAAGTATTGAAGATTTTATCTATTATGGTCTGAGTGTTATTTAGAAGTCCTAACTTGAGATTTAATTCTCTGTTAGTCTTCTTGTAACTCTCATTCTCAGAATAGATATTTGAAAATTTTAATTTTAAAGAACTCAATTCCTGTTCTAACTTATTTGTCTTATCAGACAAGGTATTAGTGATTGTCTCAGTCTGACATTCCCCCTTGCATGTACAGTCTGGTTTCTCACTAACCTTAGTATGATTGACCTTAGTCAGATCAGTAATTTGATTCTTTAAATTAAAATTTTCAGTCTCTATCTGTTTATAAGCAGATAGAGCAGTCTCCAAATCTTTTAAAAGTTTCTCAATAAGACTAGGATCAGTTTCAGATAAGGTATCACAATCATTATCTGAAGAAGAATAGTAGTGTACCTCTTTTGCCATTAAAAAGATGTCGTCATCTGATCCAAAATCAGATGAAGATGAGGATGATGATGTCTCATGAACTTCTTCTTTCTCAGCCAGAAGAGCTCTCTGATCAGCATACCTTCTATCTCTCTTTTTCCTCTTTTCTTCTCTCTCTCTGGGACTGAGTTGAGAACAGTCATAACTATAGTGTTGGATCAAGAGGTTTTGATGAGTTAAAGAGCAGATCAGACTAATCAGCCAAACTGAAGAACAGCTGAGGATGTAAGCTGATCAGACGGGGTCATGCATTAAGCTAAGTCAGCTGAGGCCTGATAACATGCTAGTCATCTGAAGACAAGCTCAAGTCTAGTCATCTGCAGGAGACAAATATGAAGAGCTCAGACGAGGTCAAGATAAGCCGAGTAGAATAAGAAAGGCGAGTTTTCACCAAGTCAGCTGCAGATGAGTATGAAGAATCAGCTGAGGTCTAAAGCAGTTTAAGTTTGTTAAGCAGTTTCAAGTTTGTTAGAACTAACTAACAAACTAACTGACTTTCCAGACTTATATATAGGTCTAGGTTTTTCATATATAGAACACTTATGCATATTCGATTTACATTATTCACTACTCAGATTTCAATCACAATCTTTTCAAGTATTCCTAGTGAGTTTTCAAAAAGTTTTAAGTGTTTTTAGAATACTTTTCTGTAATCTTCAAAATCCAATACACACCTTTGTAATAGTTAGATTTCTAGAAGAAGAGTTTAGGAGATTGAAGATTTGAAGAATTGTACAAGTTGTAAGTTGTAAGTCGGAAGTGAGAAAGTAAGCGATGGCAGAGACCCTTCTTCAAATTGAAGAAGGAGAGTGGATGTAGGATTATTAAAATCCGAACCACTATAAATCCTGGTGTTATTTCTTGCTTTCTTTAGTTTCGTTTGATTTACAATTGTGTTACATCAAGATTAAAGTTCAGAATCTTAACTAAAATCGAATATCAACCTTGCTTTTGATCTTATAAAAAGTTGAGAATTCATTCATAATCCATTTGTGCTATATCTGTTATTTTGAATTGGTTTTGAAAGATTTGAAAAATCTACAAAATCTATTCAAACCCCCCCTTTCTAGATTTTGTTCTAGAAAGCTTACTCAAGGTTTTAATCAACTCAACTTTCCGGGACCAACAAGTGGTATCAGAGCAGTGTTAAGCTGTTCTGATATTGATTTTAGGTCTTGAACAAGATTCTGTAATTATCTTGATTTTTTTCATTTTCTTTCATTTCTAACTATGCTACTAATAAGCTTTTGTGGAGTATTTTGTCTTTGTTTCATTATGTCATCAGGTAAAAGTAATAAGTCTAGGAATCTTCCTGAATTTTCCATTGAAGAGTATGATTATTGGAAATTTAGGATGGAAAATCATCTGAAGGCCATTCATGATAGAATGGAAGAGGTCCTTGAGGAAGGTCCTATAAAGTTTTATCATGGAGGCACCAGCACTGGAGCAGAATCAGCTGAATCAAGAACTAGACAAGAAAAGAAGAGTTCTGAATTGACTAATGATGAAAGGAAGGTTCACAATCTTGACCAAGTAGCTAGAACAGAAATCATTGAGACTCTGAGTAAAGATTGGATAGAGAAGGTTAAGAGATGTAAAACAGCCAAAGAAATGTGGAAAACCTTAGCTAATGTTTGTGAAGGATCTGATCAAGTTAAAGAAAACAAGCTACAGTCAGTATTGCATACATTTGAAACATTCAAAATGAAAGAAAATGAGTCTGTAGATCAGTTTGATGTTAGGTTGACCAATCTTCTCAACAAAGCAGCTGACCTTGGAAAGAATTATTCAGAAAAAGGAGATTAATAACAAGATTCTGAGATCATTAACCAAGAGATGGAGGGAAAAATCCAATTTCCTTAAAGCAACTCAAGATTTATCCTCTATTACTCACCATACTTTATTTTCTCATCTTAAAGCTCTAGAGTATGATATCCAGATAGAAGATGAGGAAGATGAGATGGAGTCAAACACCTCATCCAAGTTTGTTGCCTTTGTCAGTAAAGAAGACAAGGTGTCAATAGAGTCTGTAGGAGCTGATCTATCTTTGAAAGAGCAGATGGCTTTACTTACAAAAAGGTATGATAAATTGAGAATGAAGTATAAGAGAAATAAATTGAGATTTGCAGGTAGAGATAGACAAAGATCCAGATCAGATAGGAAGGTAGATAAATCTTCAGATGATGACAAAAATAAGAGCCAGACAAGAAGATACAGATCACCTGTAAGAAGAAATACTTCCAGTCCCAGATCAGATAGGAGTGACATTTGTTATACATGCAACAAGCCAGGACATTTCAGCTATGACTGTCCTCAATTGACTCCTAAAGAAAGGGAAGAAAAGAGGAAGAAAAGAGACAGGAGATTTGCAGATCAAAGAGCTTTGTTGGCTGAAGAAAAAGAGCCAAAGAAATCATCATCATCTTCATCATCCTCATCTGATTTTGGATCAGATGAGGAAACTGTCTCATGGCTAATGAGGTAATCTACTATTCATCTTCCAGATAATGATTCTTGTCAGTCTGCATCTGATCATGACCAAACTATTATTCATGAGTTATTGAGAGATTTAAAGACATCTTTAGCTGCTTATAAACAGTGGAGACAGAGAATTTATTTTTAAAGGATCAGATTCAAATTCTAAATAAAGGCAAGCGGTGATGAACAAATTTTAGAGACGAGGAAACATTCAAGGGGGAATGTTTTCATCGATCAAGCTAGTACATCAGCCAGCTTACCTGAAAGGCTAGAAAATGAACTGAAAACTTTAAAAGATAAATTTGAAGTAGTATGTGCTGAAAATGAATTAATTAAGAAAGACAATGAGAAGCTTGTCTTCAAAATTAGTCAGCTTAATAATTCACAATCAGTAATAGATCATATTTTTAATACTTCTCAAAAATCTCATGATAAGACAGGACTTGGTTATGATAGGAACAATAAATCGATGTTCAAAACCTAGGAAATTTGTGAAAGCATCTCTTCAAACAAAAGATATTAAAATTGGTCCATGGAAACCAACTAGTCGAGATAAGGACTACATCTTTCAATCGAAAACCAAGAATTCAAATTGAAAAATCCCTATCGAGACTAGAAGGAATTCAAGAATCAAAATAAGAAGATTTTCTTATTATAATTCTTTTGATGGAAGGAGCAAATGCTATCCTACATTTCCTAAGTTTAGGAAAATTACCTAATCAAATACAACAAGTTGTCATTTAAAAATAATATAATTGTAGACAGATTTGGTAGAAAATCTGAGTCGACTTATTGTCTGCGAGATGAGATGTTTATTTGGATTCCTAAAGTGATTCTTGACCCAAAAGGACCCAAGATCACTAGGGTACCTCAAAACTAATCTATTTTACAGGATTCACGGGGATCATCACTCAAGGAAGAGATCTTAGCTTCAATATGGTACATTGATAGTGGTACATTCACAACATATGACCCATAACAAGAAGTCACATTATCAAATTTTCAAAGCATTGATGGTCCAAGAGTTTTATTTGGTGATAATAATTGTGGTCGACTAAAGGTGTAGGTACTTTGATTATCAAGGATATTCGGGTATCTCGAGGTATATTTTGTTGAAGGTTTGAAACATAATCTGCTATCTGTTTCTCGACTTTGTGATAAAGGTTTTCTTGTAAAATTTTCAAGGGATAAATGTGATATTTTGGATAATTCCTCGAGATAAGGTACTATTAATCGGCTTGGACATGGTAATGTCTATGTGGCCAACTTTAATAGTTGTTCCCAAGATACTTGTCGATGGCTAAGGGTGGAGAAGATATCACCGGCTATGGCATAAAAGGCTTAGTCATCTCAATTTCAAGACCCTTAGTAAGTCAAGAAAGAACCTTGTCAAGGGATTACCTGAAAAACTTTTATCAACTGATCTTAAATGTGATGCTTGCCAAAAAGGTAAACAGTCTAGACACTCATTTAAGAGTATTAACTCCTCCTCATCCGAAAGAGTGTTGCAACTCCTTCATCCGGATCTGTTTGGACTGTTACACCTCTCGAGTTTCGGTGGAAGGAAATATACTCTTGTTGTAGTAGATGACTTTTCTAGATACACTTGGGTTATATTTCTTTTCAAGAAAAATGAGACTATGAACAAGATTCCCGATCTGTTCGCACAAATTCGAGAATGAAAAGGGAGTTAATATTATTAAAATTAGGAGTGATAAAGTGCAAATTTTTGAATTCTTGTTTATCTAATTTCTTCAATGAGTATGGAATTATTCATGAGACATCTTCAGCAAGAACTCCTCAACAAAATGGAGTGGTTGAAAGAAGGAATAGGACTTTGAAGGAAGCAAACAGGAGCATGTTGGCTGAGTATAATACCCCTCATAGGTTCTCAGGCGAAGCTATCAACACACTTGCTATACCTGAAATAGGTGCTTAGTTGTCAAAGACAAGGGTAAGACTCCTTATGAGATTTGGAAGGGTAAGATTCCAAGGATCTCATACTTCAAAGCTTTTGGTTGTAAGTGTTTCATTCATAACAATGGGAAATCTAAGTTAAGAACTTTTGATGCTAAAGCGGTGATGGAATATTCTTAGGATATTATAATACTTCAAAGGCATTTAGAGTTTTTAACAAGACAACCCTTTGTGTGGAGGAAACTCCTCATGTTGTTTTTGATGAGTTGTATTCCTTCTCGAGATAAAGTGAATCAAATTTCTGAAAATCTAGATAAAATTGAATTATCCAAGACTAAACATAGAACCGTCTATCTACCTAGTCTTGATTCGAATCGAGATGAAGAAGAATCCTCATCTAATAATTAGAAGACAACTTCCGATCGAGACTCCTTCGAGATCGTACACCTTTGACATCACCGATCCGCACGAGTCACCGATGAAGGGGGAACGTCGGTGAGGTTGAGTCGGATGAGTTGCCAACCGAGACTCAAGATGAGGATCCTTCTCCTCATATAGGCAAAAGGATGAGAAGCTATCATCCATCTGATCGATTTATAGGAGACCCATCTAGTAGTGTGCGGAGACACGAATGATGCTAGACTGCGAAAGTCTTTTCGGTTGTTATGTGTCTCTTCTTGAACCCAAGTCTATTGAGGAAGCATTATCGGACCCCAAATCGGATAACGGCCATGCGGAAGAAGCGCATCGAGTTTGAAAGACAAAATGTATGGATCTAGTGGAAAGACCCTTACACGAGAAAGATTATAGGCACCAAATGGGTGTTTAAAAATAAATGATGAGAACAATATTATTGTTCGAAATAAGGCAAGACTGGTTGCACAAGGTTATTCACGATCGAGGGAATAGACTATGATGAAACCTATGCTCCGATTGCGAGAATAGAGGCAATAAGATTGTTCTTGGCATTTGCTTTGCATATAAGTCTTTCAAAGTCTTTCAAATGGATGTTAAGTCTGCTTTTCTTAATGGTGTGTTACTTGAGGAGGTCTATGTAGAGCAGCCTCCCTGGGGTTTAAGACCAATAACAAGGTCTATAAACTCAACAAAGCTCTATATGGATTGAAACAAGCCTCCCCGAGAGCTTGGTATGATACTCAATCTGATTTCTTGACATCAAATGGTTTTTCTAAAGGTAAGATTGATAGAACTTTGTTTAGAAAGGAAGTAGATGGCAACATCTTACTAGTTCAAATTTATGTAGATGACATAATTTTTGGTTCACCTAATCAAAATTATGTGAAGAGTTTAGCATTCTCATGAAGAACAGGTTTGAAATGTCAATGATGAGAGAATTAACATACTTTCTAGGCTTACAAATTAAACAGAGATGAGTAAGGGTATATTTATACATCGATCTAAGTATGCTAAGGATCTGATTGAGAAATTTGGAATGACAACTAGCAGAGAAGTTAAAATACCTATGGCAACTAACTTCTCAATGGATTCAATGAGCGGGGATATCCACCGATGCAACGGAGTATCGTGGACTGATTGGATCTCTTCTCTATCTCACTTTGCAAGTAGACCAGACATAGCCTTTACAGTTGGGGTATGTGCAAGATTCCATCTAATCCCAAGAAAACTCATCTGGAGACTGCTAAGAAAATTCTTAGATATCTCAAAGGAACCTTGCAAGTAGGGCTATGGTACCCAAATGATGACAACTTTGAAATGACAGGTTATTGATTCGGACTTTGGAGGATGTAAGATTGATAGAAAATCCACTTACGGAACTTGTCAATTCTTAGGCAACAAATTAATTTCTTGGTTATCTAAGAAATGGACATCCGTTGCCACCTCCACAATTGAAGTCAATACATGGCAGCTTGAGTTGTTGCTCTCAACTCCTCCTCGGATTAGTCAATGACTTAGAGACTATAATATTCAAACATCACTGTTTCCTATTTACTTGTGATAGTAATAGTGCAATAGCAATGACTTACAATCTGTTTTACATTCTAGATGTAAGCATATAGATATTAGGCATCATTTCATTAGGGATCATGTTGAAAAGAATGATATTAGAATTGAGAAAATTGCCACTGAATCACAAAAAGCTGACATTCTTACAAAACCATTAGCTGAATCTAGGTTTAAAGAAATGTGCTTAGAATTAGGATTACTTGATGCATCTTTAGCTGGTTTCTAATTTGTGTGCATCTGTTTCCTTATTTCTTTTCTTTTCTTTTCTTTAAAATGTCTAGAAAGAATTATCAGACTAGATATGTGTCAAAGGACAATCAGGTAGCTGATATCATTGATCTCCTTTTAGGAATCAAGAATCAAGGATTAGTCATATTGACCTTATCTGAATTGATAATTACTTGTCTGACATTGAGTAAATCAGACAAGGACACAATAGTCAGCTGATCTCATGAAGAAAACAGATGACTATCTACATCCTATCTGATTTATCTTAAGCTTCTGATGGTTTCTTTTGAGTCTATGTTTTTGCAGGAACAGGTCACAGATAACACTGTTTCATTCTTTTATTCAAACTCCTAATTTGTTTTAGAAAAGTAAATCTGAGTCTGTCTTGTTTAAACTTGTTTTGAAAATTGCTAAAAAGTTACATCTAAACTGTTGATTTTAGATTCAGACAGGTTACTCTATCAGATGACTTTTCAAAATCCATCTGGTTTTAAGCTAATCTGTTTTTCAAACTCATCTGTTTTAGAAACCTTTAGTTGAAGTAAGATACCACATGGCTGACGTCAGATATACTTACTCCTCTGAATAAAGTAACCTACATCTGTCAAATCAACAGTCTATAAAGTAACTATTTACGCATTCCAAAGGCGATTACAGTTCACGCGCTGAATCCTAATCGCTTATCTTAGTTTTTAACCGTTGATTAATACTCAGTAAAAACTTTTTGAATAAATGGCTAAGATTAATTCAAGATTTCAAAAATGGCGGTTTCTCTTTCCAATCTATTCCCCTATAAATACATCTTCTTCTCTAAATTCATTCTTTTCACTTTCAGAACTTATCAAAATTCTCTGCACATTTTCTCAAACTCTCTCTAAAATCCGTATATGAGCATTTTTGTAAGAGGAATAACTTCAACAATGGTGGATGTACAAAATGAAACCTATGCAAAGAAGGTGAAGTCGGAGATGTATGTCGACTTCGACACCACCACCGACGCAGAATCCAGGGAAATTCTGTTGTTATTGGAGAGGGCTGGATTGAGGACGTTTTGCTCCAAGAAATCCCCTTCCAATAAGACATTGGATATGAGAGGGCTGGAGTTCTATGTCAATGGGACATATGAACAGGGAGTTTTTAGAACCAGGGTGTATGGAGAGGAACTCACTGTTTCTCCGGCGGAGGTGGCCAGGATCTTTGACACAAGTAGTGAGGGTGTGAACCCCCTCACCTACAAATCTGATGAATGGGTAGAATCATTTGAGATGATTGCCCGGAATTCCATGAAGGATCGCCGATCGGAGTTGAAGAAGAGAATGCTCCGACGCCGATATCGCCTTCTGATGACCATTGTCACGAAGGTGATATTGGGAGAACAGAGCTCCCACGATGGGCTGACCAGACCCAGACTCTGCGTAATGAGAACCATCCTGGATGGGGTTCAGGCCAACTGGGCTGGTCTGCTACTGGAGAAGCTGGAGACAGAGAGGAAGCGTCTGGAGGTAGTCAATGGGAAGTGGCAGGCGAAGTCAATCACTAGTCTCTTTAACAAAGTGACTGTGATTATGGAGGACTTGCTTTGTCACCGAGATAAATTGGTCGAGACGGTCCGATCTTACACGAAGCAAAAGGGGCTTCGACCAAAGATGAGCCACTCGGGGCTCCAGTGGATTCCGATGAAGGTGGAGCTGAGGTTAGAGCTCAAGCTCCATTGAAGAGGAAGCTGAGGGAGGAGGAGGAGGAAGAAGATGTGGAGGCGGAGTTGCCGATCGTGAGCTCAGTGAGGCCGAGGCAACAGCCCGATGAAGGCAAGGAGAAGGCCCCAAGGAGACGAAGGTTGGTGAAAACCTCCGAGTTGGGAGGATCGTCTGCAGATCAGCCCACTCTCCTTCCTGAGGAAGCATCCACGCTGCAGATTGCAGCTCAGGTGGTGCAGCTGGAGGAGGTCCAGGAAATAAGTTCTGAAGGGACCCCCTCCCCAGTAGAAGGTCGGTACATTTCTCCCCTCCCCATCTCCAACCCAAACTCGGCAATGAAGAGGTGTCCCAGTGGCACCTCGAGCCTCTCAAAAATTGACCTACTCCCGAAAGTGTCCAAAGTCCAACCTCATCTTCTCTCCCCCAAATCCAAACCTCATCTCCTCCACCATCCCCATCTCATATGCTGTCCTTCTTATCTGGACCAGTATTCTCCCCAACCCCATCTCCATATCTCCCCCAGCTCAACCCCAACTCATCTTACTCCAATCACTTCAATCTCCTCCACCTACCACTTCACAAATTCCACCCCCACCATCATCTCCCCCACCAGAAATCCCACCCCCACCATCAGACACTCCTCATGTGGATACCTCAAATATCTTTGGGGATATCCCCATGAGCTCCCCTAGTCCAACTTCTCCTACCACCTCTTCCTCATCTGATTCAGAGGAAGAGGACAGACCAATTCTTGTCATCTCCTCGGCCTTTGAGCAACTTCACAGCAAAATCATTTCCCAAGTCCAGAGGATGATGGAGAAGAAAACAAGAAAAGTGATTCGAGCGATCCACGACACTATGCTCGCCAACATGCAGATTGGCCGAGGTCAACATGACCGAAACTTATCACCCAATCTCAAAGACTGCTTTGGTTCCAGGACTAAGTGCGCTTGAAGAAGAGGTCAAGGCACTGAAAGAGAAGATCGCAAAGCTGACAACGAAGTTGTGGTCTCCACACTCACATCTCGATCGAATGACTTCTTGACGGCGTTGTGCAAATGATAGAGGATGAGCTTGATCCCTCAAGGATGAAGTTAAAAAGGGGGAAGGTGCCGAGAGCAGATCGAAACCCTCACACCTGGTGTCATGTCAATAACAGAGATAAACTTGATACAAAGGCGAACACACGTTGGAGGCAGCCAAGATGGAGATCAAAATCAAATCGGGGACGAGCCGGCTGCCTTGCAACCGAGGGTGACTCAGATTGAAGAGGCCATCCGAGAGGATGAGGAGAAGAGGAAGAAGGAGGAAAAAGAGAAAACGAGAAGTGGCTGCTCGCATGAAAGAGTCGAGGGAACCGGAGCCCAAGGGCAAAGGTAAAGGAAAAGCAAAGCAGCAGCAGCAGCTGAGAAGACTCCATCACCGAGCGGATGATCAGCCCCAGATCAGCCGAGCGCAAAAGAAAGGAACCAGACTTCTCCAACTTATCACCGAAAGGCATTAGAAGAATCGATCTTGAGAAGGAGATGTTTGAAAAGAGAGAAAAGAAGAGGTCAAGAAGATGGGGAAAGCTGAAATGAAGTGGGACAGGATACTCGGAAGTGGGTGTCCAAAGCGGCAAATGAAGCTGATTTCCGCCCTGTCCACCGCACCACAGCTCCTCCAAAGATGGTATCAGGGAAGTTCACCAGCGAGTATAAAAAGCAAGCCCTGGATGCTAAGTGGATGTATTACTGGTACATTCTCAAGGCATCGCCATCTGGAGCAGCCAATGAAGACATCTGCTGGCATGAATGGATGGAGAAGGAGGACACAGATCTTTATGGGAAGCTGCTCGATGAGGCACATAATGTGTTCAATCAAGGATCCGATCGCACCAGCCTACGAGCAGGTCACCCCCAAGCTTAAAGAAGATGGTTCTCCTGATCTGGAATGGGTCAGAACGGTTGTAGCCAAGGCAGAAAGGGAATCCGAGCTCACTGATGAGAATGATCTGAAACAGCTTAGAGCGAGGATTTTCAGCTGGCTAAACATTCCAGAAGCTGATCGATGGGGAATCTGATAGAATAGGATTTTTCTTTCCTTATCTTTTATTTTCTATCAGTTCTCTTATTTTGTAATATGTAAATTTCTGTGAATGAATATATTCAGACTTATGTGAATTTTGTATATTAGTTTTCTTAAAAAAAATTTAATCTGAGAAATTTTATATCTCAGAATTAAAAATTTTTCTAAGTATAAATCATCTGAGAAATTCTTATATCTCAGAGTTAAAATATTTTTTGTTAAAAAAAAATATTTTTTTTTTAAAATACTTCTAAAAGAGTCTAAAAGACTTAAATTTTTTATTGTGACTGAATCTGTTGAAGTGTGAAATTGTGCTGTATCTATTTGATTGATTTAACTAAATCTAGTACTAACTTCAGCTGTGAGTATGTTTCCTTCTTATAGGTTTTAACTTCATCAAAAAGGGGGAAATTGTTGGATCAAGAGGTTTTGATGAGTTAAAGAGCAGATCAGACTAATCAGCCAAACTGAAGAACAGCTGAGGATGTAAGCTGATCAGACGGGGTCATGCATTAAGCTAAGTCAGCTCAGGTCTGATAACATGCTAGTCATCTGAAGACAAGCTCAAGTCTAGTCATCTGCAGGAGACAAATATGAAGAGCTCAGACGAGGTCAAGATAAGCCGAGTAGAATAAGAAAGGCGAGTTTTCACCAAGTCAGCTGCAGATGAGTATGAAGAATCAGCTGAGGTCTAAAGCAGTTTAAGTTTGTTAAGCAGTTTCAAGTTTGTTAGAACTAACTAACAAACTAACTGACTTTCCAGACTTATATATAGGTCTAGGTTTTTCATACATAGAACACTTATGCATATTCGATTTACATTATTCACTACTCAGATTTCAATCACAATCTTTTCAAGTATTCCTAGTGAGTTTTCAAAAAGTTTTAAGTGTTTTTAGAATACTTTTCCTGTAATCTTCAAAATCCAATACACACTGTAATAGTTAGATTTCTAGAAGAAGAGTTTAGGAGATTGAAGATTTGAAGAATTGTACAAGTTGTAAGTTGTAAGCTGGAAGTGAGAAAGTAAGCAGTAAGCAGAGACCCTTCTTCAAATTGAAGAAGGAGAGTGGATGTAGGATTATTAAAATCCGAACCACTATAAATCTTGGTGTTATTTCTTGCTTTCTTTAGTTTCTGTTTGATTTACAGTTGTGTTACATCAAGATTAAAGTTCAGAATCTTAACTAAAATCAGAATATCAACCTTGCTTTTGATCTTATAAAAAGTTGAGAATTCATTCATAATCCGCTGTGCTATATCTGTTATTTTGAATTGGTTTTGAAAGATTTGAAAAATCTACAAAATCTATTCAAACCCCCCATTTCTAGATTTTGTTCTAGAAAGCTTACTCAAGGTTTTAATCAACTCAACTTTCCGGGACCAACATATAGTGACCAGGCTTATTGCATGTATAACAAATATCTCCTCTGTCTGTTTTAGGACCACTATCTCCTCATCTGATTGGTGACTTATGCTTCCTCGTCTGATTCTTTTTCCTATCATTGTCTGAACTCTTTTCTTCTTTATCTGATCTGTAGTTCCTTCGACCTGGTCTGTCTCTCTTGTTTCTTTTGTACTTCATTCTCAGCCTTTCATATCTTTTTAACAGAAGAGTCATTTCCTCCTTAATAGACAAATCAGATGCCTTGGAGATCTTTTTAGATTCATCTTGATGAACAAATGCTACAGTCTTTCCAGATGTTGAAGATTCTGCTTCATCTTCTTCATCTTCGATATGGATGTCATATTCTAATGCCTTCAGATGAGAAAATAAAGTGTGATGTGAAATTGAAGATAGATTCTGAGTAGCTTTCAGAATATTAGCTTTCTCTCTCCATCTTTTGCTTAATGATCTCAACACTTTATTGTTGATTTCTTTCTCTGTATAGGTTTTACCCAAATCAGCTGCTTTGTTCAGAAGATTAGTCAGTCTTACATCAAGTTGATCAATGGATTCTCCTTCTTTCATCTTGAAAGTGTCAAAAACATGTAATACTGATTGCAATTTGTTTTCTTTGACCTGATCTGATCCTTCACAGATTCCGGCAAGAGTTTCCCACATTTCCTTAGCAGTCTTGCATCTTTTCACCATTTCAATCCAATCGTTACTCAATGTTTCAATGATCTCGGTTCTAGCAACTTGATCTAGATTATGAATCTTTCTTTCATCACTTGTGAGTTCTGAGTTTTTCTTTTCTTGCCTCACTCTTGTTTCAGCTGCTGCAGTACCATCACTTGTGCCACCATGATAAAACTTGATAGGTCCTTCCTCAAGAACCTCCTCCATTCTATCATGAATTGTTTTGAGATGGTTCTTCATTCTAAACTTTAAATAGTCATATTCTTCAATTGAGAAATCGGGTAGACTCCTTGATTTCTTGCTCTTAACAGAAGACATGTTGAGATAGAAAACCAAAATAAGCTTACAAGATCTTGTTAGTAGTACTGTTAGTGAAACAAAGAAAATGAAGATAATCAAGAACAAATTTTAGAATCTTGGTTAAGACCTAAAATCAATATCAGAACAGCTTAACACTGCTCTGATACCACTTGTTGGTCCTACTTAGTTGAGTATGTTAGGAAAACTTGAATTAACCTTCTAGAAAAAAATCCAGATGGGGGGGGTTGAATAGATTTTTAGACTTTTCCAAATCTTTTAAACTTAATCAAAAACTCAAGTAGCACAGCGGAATTCAATTTCAAACTCAACTTGATCAAGATCAAAAGCAACCTGATATTTTAGTTTTAACTTTGATTCTGAAATTAATCTTTGATTAATAAATTGGAAATTGAAATTGACAGAAAGGTAAAGTAAAGCAATAAAGAACACTAGATTTTATAGTGGTTCGGATTATGAATAATCCTACATCCACTCTCCTTCTCCAACTTGACGAAGGGACCAGCTTACTACTTACTTACTTACAATTTGACTTACAACTTACAGCTTACAAATTTCTTTAGATCTTCAAAACTCCTAACATCTTCTCTTGAATCTAACTATTACAGTGAGTAGTGGAATTTGAAGATTACAAGGAAAGTGTTCTACAAACACTTAGAATTGATTTGAAAAACACTTTTGAAAACTTGTGAATTTGTTGTGAAATCTGAATAGAAAGTAATCGCAAATCGTGATATGTGCAAAGTTAAAAGTTATTTAGAAAATGAGAATCTAGACCTATTTATAAGTCTGAAAAGACAGTTAGTTTGTTAGTCAGTTCTAACAAACTGAAAACTGCTCAACAAACTTAATCTTGAAAATCGCTTGCTCCTCAGCTGATTTTAACCTACTCGTCTGCAGCTGACTTGGTGAAGACTCGCCTTTCTTATTCTACTCAGCTTGTCTTGACCTCGTCTGAGTTCTTTTTAATCCTCTCCTGCAGATGACTAGATTTGAACTTGTCTCCAGACGACTTGCAACTTTCTAGTCTTCAGCTGACTTGCACAGTTGATGACCTAGTCTGATCAGCTTAGTAGTCGGACTCAGTCTCAGCTGTTCTTCTCAGTCGTCTTGATCATCTGAACCTTCTTTTAACTCATCAAAACATACTTGATCTAACATGGGAGGTGAAAGAGGTAGATGAAGCTGAGTTCAGACCTTTCCACCGAACACTCAATCCTCCAAAGGTCGTCGCAGGGCAGTATTTCAAAGAATATAAAGAAAAGAATTTAGATGCCAGATGGATGTACCATTGGTACATCTTGAAAGGCTCTGATTCTTCAGCCCAGGACGAAGACCTTAGGTGGCATGAGTGGATCGAAAAAGAAGATGTCAATCTTTATCATCGACTGATCGACGAAGCTAATAAAATCTTCAATGCCGATTTATGCGCTCCAGCTTATGAAACGGGCAGACCCAAGACCAACCCCGACGGTTCAGTAGACATGAACTGGATTAAAGGCATCGTTGCCAAGGCTGAAGTGGAATCAGGCCTGAAAGGTGAAGAGAAACTGAAAGCACTAAGAAGACGAGTCTTCACCTGTCTGGCTGTTCCAGAAGCCTATCAATGGGGAATCTGATCAAAGGATTTTTCTTATCTTATCTTCTTTTGCTTATCCTTTTTGTAACATGTAAATCTGTTAGATCAAGTAAAGTTTTGATAAGTTAAAAGATCAATCCAGATGAGCATACAACGTTAAAGAATAGCTAAGATCAGAGTTCAGTACTAAGCTGATCAAACTAGGTCAAGGTCTGATTAAGTCAGCTGAAGATCAGAAGCTGCAAGTCATCTGGAGACAAGCTCAAGTCTAGTCATCTGAAGGAGACAATTATGAAGAGCTCAGACGAGGTCAAGACAAGCTGAGTAGAATAAGAAAAGCAAGTCTTCACCAAGTCAGCTGCAGACGAGTAGAAGAAATCAGCTGAGGTCAAGAGCAGTTTTCAAGATTAAGTTTGTTGAGCAGTTTTCAGTTTGTTAGAACTGACTAACAAACTAACTGTCTTTTCAGACTTATAAATAGGTCTAGATTTTATTTTTTAAGACACTTATGAAAATTTGATTTTCCACACTATTCACTATTCAGATTTCAATCTCAATCCACAAAGTATTTTCAAAAGAGTTTTCAAAAGTTTCAAGTGTTTATAGAACACTTATCGTGTAATCTTCAAAATCCATTATTCACTGTAATTCTTAGATTCATCAAAAGGAGTTAGGAGCACTTTGAAGATTTGAAGAAGAGTTGTAAGTTGTAAGTTGTAAGCTGTGAAGTAAGAAAGTAGTAAGCAGGTCCCTTCTTCAAATTAGAGAAGGAGAGTGGATGTAGGATTGTTATAATCCGAACCACTATAAAATTTGGTGTTCGTTACTGCTTTTATTTACTTATTTGTTCAATTTCCAATTTATCATTCAAAGCTGAAATTCAGAATCAGAGTTAAAATCTAAATATCAGTTTGCTTTTGATCTAAATAAAGTTGAGATTAATATTGAATTTCCGCTGTGTCACTTTGGTACTTTGAATAAATTTTGAAAGATTTGAAAAATCTGAAAAAAAATCTATTCAACCCCCTCTTCTAGATTTTTCCTAGAAGGCTGATACACGTTTTACCTAATCTACTAAACTAATCGGGACCAACAAGTGGTATCAGAGCAGTGTTAAGCTGTTTTGATATTGATTTTAGGTCTTAACTAAGATTCTGGAATTTTCTTGATTTTCTTCATCTTCTTTATTGTTACTAACTGTGCTACTAATAAGTTTTGTGAGGTATTTTGTTTCTTTATCTCATCATGTCTTCAGGAAAAAGTAAGAAATCCAGGAATCTACCTGAATTTTCTATTGAAGAGTATGAATATTGGAAATTCATGATGGAGAATCATCTTAAGGCCATCCATGATAGGATGGAGGAGGTTCTTGAAGAAGGACCTATAAAATTTTATCATGGAGGCACTAGCACTAGGGCTGAATCAGCTGAATCTAGAACCAGACAAGAGAAAAAGAGTTCTGAATTGAAAAATGATGAAAGAAAGATCCACAATCTAGATCAAGTAGCTCGAACTGAAATCATTGAGACTTTAAGTAAAGATTGGATTGAGAAGGTTAAGAGATGCAAAACTGTCAAAGAAATGTGGCAGACTCTGGCAAATGTTTGTGAAGGATCAGATCAAGTAAAAGAGAATAAGCTGCAGTCGGTCTTACACGCATTTGATACATTCAAAATGAAGGAAAATGAATCTGTGGATCAGTTAGATGTAAGGTTGACGAATCTCCTCAACAAAGCAGCTGACCTTGGAAAGAACTATACAGAGAAGGAGATTAATAACAAGATACTGAGATCATTAACTAAGAGATGGAGAGAGAAATCCAATATCCTTAAAGCAACTCAGAATTTATCTTCTATTACTCACCATACCTTGTTCTCTCATCTTAAAGCTCTAGAGTATGACATTCAAATAGAAGATGAGGAGGATGAGATGGAGTCGAGCACCTCATCCAAGGTTGTTGCCTTTGTCAGCAAAGAAGACAAGATGCCAACTGAGTCTGTAGGAGCTGACCTATTTCTGAAGGAGCAGATGGCTCCGCTCACCAAAAGGTATGACAGATTAAGAATGAAGTATAAATGAAATAAATTAAGATTTGCAGGAAAGGATAGATCAAGATCCAAATCAAGAAGAAAGAAAGATGAGTCTACAGATGATGACAAAAGCATGAACCAGACGAGAAGATTCAGATCACCTGTCAAAAGAAATCCTTCCAGCCCTAAATCAGACAGGAGTGACACTTACTACACATGCAACAAGCCAGAACACTTCAGCTATGATTGTCCTCAACTGACTCCTAAAGAAAGGGAAGAGAAAAGGAAAAAGAGAGACAGGAGATTGTAGATCAAAGGGCTCTCTTAGCTGAGGAAAAGGAGTCAAGAAAATCATCATCATCATCCTCATCTGATTTTGGATCAGATGATGAAATTTGTCTCATGGCTAAAGAGGTAGTCTATTATTCATCTTCTGATAATGATTCATGTCAGTCTGCATCTGATTATGATCAAACTGTTATTCATGAATTATTGAGAGATTTAAAGACATCTCTGGCTGCTTATAAACAGCTAGAAACAGAGAATTTGGCTTTAAAGGATCAAATTCAGATTCTAATTAAAGGAAAGCAGGTGATGAACTATTCAGAAACTGATGAAACATTCAAGGGGGAATGTTTTCCCCAGGCTGAGGCTAGTACATCAGCCAGCTTACCTGAAAGATTAGAAAGTGAATTGAAAACTTTAAAAGACATATTTGAATCAATCTGTGCTGAAAATGAATTAATTAAGAAAGACAATGAGAAGCTAGTCTTTAAAATTAGTCAACTTAATAATTCACAATTAGCAATAGATCATATCTTTAATACATCTCAAAAATCCCATGACAAAACAGGTCTTGGTTATGATAGAAATAGTAAATCGGATGTACAAAAACCTAGGAAATTTGTAAAAGCATCTGATCAATCAAAAGAGATTAAAATTAGTCCTTGGAAACCAATTAGTCAAGTAAGGACTGCATCTCCCCGCTTGAAAACAAAAATTTAGCTGAGGACTCCTTATTAGACTAAGAGAAATCCAAGAACCAAAATAAGAAGAAATTTTTATTATAATCCTTTTGATGGGAGAAGCAGATGTTATCCCACATTTCCTAAGTTTAGGAAAATTACTAAATCTGAATACAACAAGTTATCATTTAAAAGTGATACAATTGTAGACAGATTTGGTAGAAAGACAAAGTCTGATTTATTATTTGGAGATGAGATTTTTATCTGGTTACCTAAAGTGATACTTGACCTTCAAGGACCCAAGATCACTAGGGTACCTTATAACTAATCTGTTTTTCAGGATTCACAGGGATCATCACTCAAGGAAGAGATTTTAGCTTCTATATGGTACATTGATAGTGGTTGTTCACAACACATGACTCATAACAAGAGGTTGTTATCAAATTTCCAAAGCATTGATGGTCCAAGAGTATTATTTGGAGACAATAATTGTGGTCAGACTAAAGGAGTAGGTACTCTGATTATCAAGGATATTCAGGTATCTGAGGTATATTTTGTTGAAGGTTTGAAACATAATCTGCTATCTGTTTCCCAGCTTTGTGATAAAGGTTTTCTTGTCAAATTTTCAAAGGATAAATGTGATATCTTAGATAATTCCTCAGATAAGGTATTTTTAACTGGCTTCAGACATGGTAATGTCTATGTGGCCAACTTTAATAGTTGTCCCAAAGATACTTGTCTGATAGCTAAGGGTGGAGAGGATATCAGCTGGCTATGGCACAAGAGGCTTAGTCATCTGAATTTCAAGACCCTTAGTAAGCTGGCTAAAAAGAACCTAGTTAAGGGATTACCTGAGAAACTTTTATCTACTGATCTTAAATGTGATGCTTGTCAGAAAGGTAAACAGCCTAGACACTCATTTAAGAGTATTGACTCCTCTTCATCTGAAAGAGTGTTGCAACTACTTCATCTGGATCTGTTTGGACCTGTTTCTCCTCTCAATTTCAGTGGAAGGAAATATACTCTTGTTGTAGTAGATGACGTTTCTAGATATACTTGAGTTATATTTCTTTTCAAGAAAAATGAGACTATAAACAAGATCCCTGATCTGTTCAGACAGATTCAGAATGAAAAGGGTGTTTAGTAGTGTGCAGACACGAATGATGCTGGACTCTTGAAGTCTCTTTAGTTGTTATGTGTCGCTTCTTGAACCCAAGGCTATTGAGGAAGCTCTATCTGATCCAAACTGGATAACTGCCATGCAGGAGGAACTGGATCAGTTTGAAAGACAAAATGTTTGGGAATTAGTGGAAAGACCCTTACACAGAAAGATTATAGGCACCAAATGGGTGTTTAAAAACAAAAAAGATGAGAACAACATTATTGTTAGAAATAAGGCAAGATTGGTTGCTCAAGGTTACTCACAGTCTGAGGGAATAGACTATGATGAAACCTATGCTCCAGTTGCCAGATTAGAAGCAATAAGGTTGTTCTTAGTATTTGCTGCATATAAATCTTTCAAAGTCTTTCAAATGGATGTTAAGTCTGTCTTCCTTAATGGTGTGTTGCTTGAGGAAGTCTATGTGGAGCAGCCTCCTGGGTTTAAGATCAATAACAAGGTCTATAAACTCAACAAAGCTCTATATGGACTGAAACAAGCTCCCAGAGCTTGGTATGATACCTTATCTGATTTCTTGACATCAAATGGATTTTCAAAAGGTAAGATTGATAGAACTTTGTTTAGAAAGGAAGTAGATGGTAACATCTTATTAGTTCAAATTTATGTAGATGACATAATCTTTGGTTCACATAATTTCATTCTCATGAAAAACAGGTTTGAAATGTCAATGATGGGTGAATTAACATACTTTCTAGGTTTACAGATTAAACAGATGAGTAAGGGTATATTTATACATCAGTCTAAATATGCTAAGGATCTGATTGAGAAATTTGGAATGACTACTAGCAGAGAAGTTAAAATACCTATGGCAACTAACTTCTCTATGGATTCAGATGAGCAGGGGATACCCACGGATGCAATGGAGTATCGTGGACTGATTGGATCTCTTCTCTATCTCACTGCAAGTAGGACATATATAGCCTTTGCAGTCGGGGTATGTGCAAGATTCCAGTCTAATCCCAAGAAAACTCATCTGGAGTCTGCTAAGAAAATTCTTAAATATCTCAAAGGAACCTTGCAAGTATGGTTATGGTACCCAGCTGATGACAACATTGAGCTGACAGGTTATTCAGATTCAGACTTTGGAGGATGTAAGATTGATAGGAAATCCACTTCAGGAACTTGTCAATTCTTAGGCAACAAATTAATTTCTTGGTTATCTAAGAAACAGACATCTGTTGCCACCTCCACAACTGAAGCTGAATACATGGCAGCTGGAAGTTGTTGCTCTCAACTCCTCTGGATTAGTCAACAGCTTAGAGACTATAATATTCAAACATCAGCCGTTCCTATTTACTGTGATAGTAATAGTGAAATAGCAATGACTTACAATTCTGTTCTTCATTCTAGATGTAAGCATATAGATATTAGGCATCATTTCATTAGAGATCATGTGGAGAAAAATGACATTAGGATTGAGAAGATAGTCACTGAATCACAAAGAGCAGACATTCTTACAAAACCATTAGCTGAGTCTAGATTTAAAGAATTATGCTTAGAATTAGGATTACTTGATGCATCCTTAGCTGATTTCTAAATTGTTTGCATCTGTTAAATGTATTTCTTATTTCTGGTTATTTCTATTCCTTAAATTAATGTCTAGAAAGAATTATCAGACTAGATATAAGTCAAAGGACAATCAGGTAGCTGATATCATTGATTTCCTTTTTAGGAATCACGAATCAAGGATTAGTCATATTGACTTTATCTGACTTGATGATTACTTATCTGACATTCGGTAAATCAGACTAGAGCACAATAGTCACCTGATTTCTAGAAAACAGATGACTATCTGTACCCTATCTGATCTACCCCAGCTACTAATAGTTTTGATGAGTTTGCTTGCAGGAACAGGTATACCAGATTTGTCTCTTAATCTCTTCAATCAGAAAACCCTCACCATTGTCCTTCCTCAAAATCTATTATTTTCAAATTAAAGTTCATAAGTCTACATATTTCAAGTAGAAACGTCTGATCGGATGGGTTTAACACCTTGATTTCGGATTGGACGCCGTTCCCGGTTGACTTGCTTGAAGAATGCTTCTGAAGCCGCGAAGAACGCCTTTGAATCTTCAAGAATGTCTGAAGTCTTCTTGAGCTCTGGAATTGAGTCTCAAATTTGTGTGTCAAATGAGTGAATGAAGGCTCCTATTTATAGTTATAGGGAATGCATAATTTCCTTCATCCCCTTGCCACGTGGCGCGATTTGATTCGCTGAGGTTGATTTGGTGGGCTGGGCTTGGAAGCCCATCAGACTTGGCCTTATTTGATTTGATTTGATTCTATGTAGTACATATTTGATTTGACTTTCCATTTTAACGAGATTTTATACGTTATATGGTAAGTTAATTATTTAGCCACCAAGTTACGAATATTTAAATATTCGTAGGATATAATTTCGGCTCGTACGTGTATATTAAATATAAATTATTTAATTTGAGAATTAATTTAATTAAATTCTCATAATATAAATAATCAACTTTATTTGATATTAATATTTATTTTCCACGTGTCGCCATTTAATTGAGCAAAAAATTAATGTGCTTACAGCACCAACTAGGAATCCGCCCGCCCAGCCTAGGCGAGCAAGACCATCCAAGTGGCGAGCTCATCTGAGTCCAATGAAGACCTCGGCTCGGCATGAGAAGATGAGCTCGACAAGGCCAAGGGTAAGCAGCTCGGTAGCCTAGTAGCTTTCAAGCGAAGTCCATCCCAGAATAGTAATAGGGCCAATGTAACAATTAGCCAGGGATGTCAACCTTAGCTAAAATAGCTAGAAATCCCTTTTGTTACCAGAAAATCGCCTGACAACGGACAACTGTCAGGACGTGAAAGGGTAATTCCTTGTCCCAAGTACAAGGGAGTTACTCTCACATTAAAATGAGAATTTGTGCATTTAATGCACATCCCCTTTTCGTGGGATTCCAGGGCAGCATTAATGCCCTATAAATAAGACCTAAAAGACACAATAAATGGGTTGTAGAATCTACACTTAAGACTGAGGCTAAACCCCTCAACAATTCTTTCTCTCATTTACTTGCTTTCTGCATTTATTTGGTATTTATTGCTCATCATTTCCATTGATTGTTCTTGAGAAAATTTATCACCATGAATTCTCTAATCAGTATTGTTATTAACTGGTTTCGTAGCCACATCCACATTAAATCCTTATATTTATTTCGGTTAACAACACTCTTTAATATTGATATATTAATATCTCTTTAAATCAATAAAATTTTATGATATCAAATTTATTAATTATCACCACATGTGTATCTTAATATAAATAAAATTGTAGATTTGTATTCTTCTCATCTGAAATCTAACCAGACTTAAAAGACCTTGGATGGCCGAACCAAATTTATAGCTCTCTTTTGGACTAAAACTCGGTTTATGCGATCGTCGGCCGATTTAATTTTTTATAAATTCAATGTTTTAAATGGAAAATGAGCTTGAATGGTTCCTATGCAGGTGGGACAATTATACCTTTGGGGCGGGATAGACGGGGTCTAGGAAGGTCCTATGTAGAGGTGATAATTTCAGATACAATACGATATCACAATACAAAATTTGCAAATTAGTGCTTGCACTTATTGTGTTTGTGTCTTTATCGTGTCAATCTGATAAGGACATTGAAATTTCGTGTCGTATTTGTGTACGTGTTGTGTCAACCCGTTAAATACGATAAAATTAACATATGACACATTAATCTATTAGCAACCTATTAACCTGTTAATGATTTGATTACATTACTAATACGTATATGATGGTAACACGATAATTACATGTATAAATTAAAACACATATGATAAGCTTTTTTAAATTTTAAATTACTAATTAAATATTTTAAATTTTAAATCTCAAATATTAGTATTTAATCATTCATTATATTAATAGTGTAAAAATATTTTAGGAGATTGAAAAAAAAATCTAAGAACCATAAAAAATTTAAATTTAAAACGTCATGTCTTCATCGTGTTGTGTGCCGACACAAAATTTTCATATTCCTATGATGTTGACACGTAATATTATCGTGTTGAGTTTTTATTTCACCTTATCATGTCAACACGGTAAATAATACAATTATAACATTTGACACCCTGTAGTTCTAGCGGCCAAGACGTGTGTGTATATATATATATATATATATATATATATATATATATATATATATATATATATATAACCGCCTAAACTATCCAAAACGACCTTCAATTTGTGATTTTTGACTTCCAACAACTTTATTGACGAGAATATAATAACTTACAATTAGGAGAAATGTCCTTATAATAATGAAAGACAATCAAGATTTAAAATAACATTTTTATTTAAATATTAGCATTATTTTAATTTATACTGGATTGTGTAAGAGCACCCACAATGGGTGTCCAATGAGCATCCATATCATTTGGATGGATGATTTTACCATTTAAAACCATTGTGTGAGAACATTAAATTGGAGAGAGAGTGTTGGACGTCCAAAATATTGGATGGAGAGAGAAACTGACAAAGGGGCCATGCATGTGTAATATTTCAATTTTATATTCAATATATGTGGGTCCCGTATTCAATTGTTGCTACTTTTTCTTTTGGAAATGAATTCTGCTATGGCTATATTTACATACAGATTTTAATAAAAAAAAAAGGAAGCATGATGACCGTTGGAAATTAAATCATTGTGGCTAAATTTTTTCTTTTTGCAACGGATAGAAATGCATCAGTAATGGCTAATTTTATATTAAAAAAATAATATTTTTTTTCCTATAAATATGAGGTATTATCATATTATCTCTTCATTCTCTATCTCTTAAATATATCATATTCTCTCTTCATTCTCTTCAATTTCATTCTATCTCCAATTTTTATTCGACATGGATAAAAATAGCAAATTTAATTTTAGTAATTTGTTGAATTCTCAAAGTTCAGAAGAAGAAGAGTCACCCCAAAATTCTCAATTTCCTCCGAATATTTCTTGCTCCCAAAATTCTCAATTTCCTCCAAATCTTCCTTATTCTCAAATCAATCCAAATTTTCCGTTTGGTAACCAATATTCCCAAAATTTACAAGGTTTTGGAAATATGGGTAATTTTTCGAATTTCGCCAACAATATGGTGAATAATCCGAATTTTTCCAACGGACCTCAGTTTCAAAATCTTATGCCCGAAAATGCATGGCAATATACAAGCAATCAATTCGGGAAGCAACCGCAAATGTTCGGATGTGCAACTCCAGAAGCAACGAAGCAACCATCGAGATCTTCTAAAGCCAAAGCACCAGTATCTGATCGTGACTCACCCATTTCTATTGAAAGTGAGGCACAAGTGAATGCTAGTGAAGGAGGCACGAAGAGGCGAATTGCTTGGACGACTGAAGAGGACGAATATCTAGCAAGAGCGGTAGATAACATTTCTGATGACCCGATTATAGGAAATGATCAGAGTAACAAGGCATATTGGAATCGAATTGCTTGGTATTACAACAAATACAAGAAAGATCATATTGGTTCACGCACGCCGGCCATCTTGAGATCACATTGGCATTACGTCAAGCCTATTGTGCACAAATTCAATGGGTATTACAAACTCATCAGCGGTACGTACAGAAGTGGGCATAGTGATGAGGACATATGGAAAATGGCGATGGAAATGTATCGTGATAAGAATAAAATTTCTACATTTAATCTTGCTCATGTGTGGAGCATCGTCAAAGATCGTCCTGAGTTTCAACCACAACAAGATGAAGCCTACTTTGCCACAAAGAAGTCAAAAACCTCTGAATCGGGTGCTAGCAACACATCTTCAACTCAAAGTGTTGATTTTGACTTAAACAACTAAACACGTCCGATTGGACAAAAGGCCGCAAAAAAGAAAGCAAAAGCAAAGGGAAAAGCTAAAGCTAATGCCAACGAAGGTGGCAATGATGATTTATATACGCGGGTGGATGGCATTGTTAAAGGTATACATGATTTGTCAAGCATAAAAAAAACTGAAGTTGAATTAAAAATGCCACACATCGAAGCAAAGAGAGAAAGACAGCGCCTGAAGGAATTTGAGGCTTTTTTCAAGGACGGAAGCACCATGACTGATGAGCAACTTGAAATGCATGACCTACTCAAGCAACAAATTAAAGCGAAATGGAAGGGGGCAATCTAATTTACTTGGAGTCGTGTAGTCTCTACTTTTATTGTAATCTTTTAATATTGTTGTGAGCTTTAATTATTGTAATCTTTAAATATTGTTGTAAGCTTTAATTATCTATTTACGTTAGTGCAATTAGTAAAATAGCCGTTGAAAATAGCCGTTGAAAACTAGCCGTTGCAAACTAGCCGTTGAAAACTAGCCGTTGTAAATTAGCCGTTGAAAACTAGCCGTTGTAAACTAGCCGTTGGGGTAGAAGGCTTATATATTGAAGTGGTGGGTGTCATCTTCATTTCATCATCAACATTGTTTCTAAATACACAACATAATTTCCATACACGAAATGGCTCAATATTCCAGCAGTTCCAACTCATCCAGCGACCACGAAGATGAAACCAACAATCCCAAGTTAGAGTTATACTCAACAATACTTCAAGAAAAATCAAGCTATATTAGAGGAATATGAACGGAGGTGCCACCAAAGAAGGTGTAACAGGCGAAGGTACATCAATTGGGAACGCGTGGCCGGACATGAAAGACTTGTTCTTGATTATTTTGCAGAGGCGCCCGTGTATCCAGACTATATATTTCGACGACGATTCCGAATGCGAAGGGACTTATTCATTCGTATAGTGAATGCACTTGAAAATCACTCTTCATATTTTCAGCAAAGATTCGATGCATCTCATCGAAGAGGTTTGTCGCCACTTCAAAAATGCACAGCGGCTATTCGTCAAATCGCTTATGGAGTCCCTGCCGATCATCTTGATGAGTACTTACGGATGGGGGAAACAACTGCAATCAATTGTCTTTCCAATTTCTGTCAAAATGTGGTTGAAATATGGGGCAAACAATACTTAAGAAAGCCGAATGATGCTGACATTCAACGACTTCTTCAATTGCACAAAGAGCGACATGGTTTCCCAGGAATGTTGGGCAGTCTTGATTGTATGCACTGGGAATGGAAAAATTGTCATGTTGCTTGGAAAGGTCAATTCACAAGAGGACATGGTTCTCCTACAATCGTGTTGGAAGCGGTCGCATCCCAAGACTTGTGGATATGGCATGTTTTTTTTTGGAGTCGCAGGATCACGTAATGATCTCAACGTGTTATATGAATCTCCTTTATTCAACAATGTGCTCCAAGGAAATGCACCTGAGATAAATTTCATAGCGAACGGAACTCACTACACGAAGGGGTATTACCTAACAGATGGTATATATCCAACGTGGGCTACTTTTGTGAAGTCTTTTTCTTGTCCAGACGATCCAAAAAGGAAGTTCTTTAAGGAAAGACAAGAAGCTGCTAGGAAGGATGTTGAACGAGCTTTTGGGGTTCTCCAAGCTCAATGGGCAATTGTTAGAGGTCCAGCTCGTTTTTGGTATAAGAAAAAATTAAAATATATTATTTTAACATGCATTATTTTACACAACATGATCGTTGAGGATGAGGGAGAATTGATTGAAAATTTTTCCAACGACGAAGGTGATGAGCCGGCAGAATTCGTCCAAGGTCCAAATGTTGAATTTCAAGATTTTCTTCGAAGAAATTCTGAGTTACGTAACAGCGACGTGCATCACCAACTTTGTTTGAATGATGCATTTTTTTTTATTCATCCAAATTTTAATGGTATTTTTATAAATTAAATTTAAAAAAAAATTAATTGTCAATTATTTTATAATGATTTACTTTATATATTGTAATATTATTGATTAATAATATAAATTAAAATAGTTATAATTGTGTAAAATGTAAAGGGTTAAATAAATAAATAAAGTGATAGTGAGACCCATAAATAGTAGTATGGATGGATAATTGTAATACCCTTAATATTTTTTTTTAGTATTAATTATTATTTTTTTTTATTAATTTACAAATATCGAGTTTTATTAAAATTAAATATTTTTCATATCTTGCAAATTTTAACATATAATATATTTCAATTCCATTATTTTCTAAAAAGAATCTTTTATTTAAAATCAAATCTTGAGTTTCCCATGAGATACTAATACCTAATTTTTCTCACTAGAAAATATATTTTCTTCTCTATTTCTAAGTTCCTAAATCTTTTAATCCCTAATTCAATTTCACCCTCAATTTTTTAAATCCTAATTTAAATTTAAATTTAAATTTAAATTTAAATTCTTATCTCTCAATATTTAAATTCTGATATTTTATTAGTCCTTATCTCACTCAAGCCCAAGCCCATAGCTAATTCTTATTTATATAAGAGTTTTAACCTAGAAAAAAAAACTACGCACATAAAATAAATCTCATACTTCTCAAAGACTGCAGCAGCTTTCCAATTTCTCAAGAATCTACGGTATTTTCATTCTATCAAAATCTTTTCAATTCCTAGTCTTTAATTAATTAATGTAATCAATACTATATTATTTATCAATTTCTTAATAAATCTCCATGTTTAATTTGATGTACATGAATTATTGAATATATTATTTCTCATATGATATGATATATATATATATATATATATATATATATATATATATATATATATATATATATATATATATGTGTGTGTGTGATTGTGGGTGTGTGAGTTGTGTTGAGTGAACTGTGCGTGTGTGTGCGTGAATATGTGTGATGTCTGTGCGTGTGTGTGTTTGTTTGGGTGCGTGTGTTTCTGTGCATGTGTGTGATTGTTTGTGTGCCTAGTGTGTGTGAGTAACCATGTGTGTGTGTGTGTGAGTGAGTGCGAGTGTGCGTGAGTTTTGTGTAGGTGCAGTGAGTGTTTATTCATTTTTTTATTTATTTTTTTTTTCATTATATATTCTTTATTATTTTATTCTATTATTATTATTATTATATTTTTATTCAATTCTATTAAAAATTATATGTATAGATTTCAATTTGAGAATTAGAGTTTTAATTTAGGGATTTAGATTATCTCAAATTAATTTATAATTTCTTATAATTAAGTCCCAAACTATTTGAGACTCTTGCTTTTTGATCCTCAAATTTATAATAAATATATAACTAAGTCATTAGTCCTCTTGAAAATTTGATTAGGATATGTGCTAATTAAATGTAAATAATTATTAATGCTAGGTGACGAAAGTTACGAAGGCTAAATTTTACGAGGCTATTTTATTACACTCCTGCAGTGATCAATTGAGGTGGGGATTTAATTGCTCTAAGCTCTACAGTGGTATCGTAGAGTATTGCATGTTTTATTCAATGTTTAATGCCTACTGTAAATTATGTGATTATATGCTTGAAATTTTATTATTCCATGTTATTCTAATAGCCAGGGGCCCTTATGAGGTCCGGGACTGACGGGTCTTCGGGTGTATCCCGCCGTGCTCAATGGCAAAGTCTAATAGCCAGGGGCCCTAATGTGGTCCGGGATCGACGGATCTTCGGGTTTAACCCGCCGTGCTCCATTCTACGTGTGAGAATACCAGAGTCTTTAAATGGCTTTGGGAAGGCTCACAACTCCATTTCTATGTTGGCAAAGTATTATTGGCAAAGTGGCAAAGTATCAATGGCAAAGTTTATTATTGGCAAAGTTCATGTGAATTTATTAAATTTTAGTTGATTATCATGTGTTTACTTGTGTATTAAATTTTGAATAAATTTTATCTCCGCTGAGTGTGCTTGCATACTCACCCCCCAATAAACCCATTTCAGGTAATGAGCTGGACGGCGAGGAGTGATGACGAGGGACATCATGCTCATGCTTTTACTTTTACTATTTGTTTAACTAATGAATTTATGTTGAACTTAGGAATTTATGTTTTTCCTAGAAATTATTTAAATGTTTACGTTTCCGCCGTAACATTATTTCACTTTTGAAAAATTAGACGTTAACTCTTTCATATAAAATTTATCGTTGTTTAATTCCAAAATTAAATTTGACGCCTCAAATCTTTTAATTTCTATTACTTATTTAGAATCTAAGTCTTTAAAAATTAGGGCGTCACAGTGTGGTATCAGAGCAGGTCTACGTTCTTGTAGACTTGTTCAAAATTTAAGTGTCAAAAAAAAAAATTATTTTAAGTGTATTTTATCAACGAAAAAAAAAAGTTCATTTATAAATGTTCGAGCATATGTCGCCCATCACCGCCTCACCGCTTCAGCTTATAAGGTACAAAATTTTATACTTTAATATATGCGAATTATGTGATGTCTTGATGCATAAATTGGCATGCTTATATGAACTCTATGTGATATGCTAGTTGAAACCTTATTATTACTTGATTACAATAGTCTTCTCCATATTTAGAGGTCTCTAGTGTAGTGCGTGAAACGTGGCATTTTTACTTAGTTTGTAACAAAATATCTTAGGTTATGGCTCGTCGAGGTAACGCACGCAACCAAGCTGATGTTCCTAACCCGACTACTCAAGGAGACTTCCAAGATAATGCTAATGTCGTGGAACAATTCCGTCGTTACAAGCCACCCACCTTTAACGGACGCGATGGACCTGCTAGTGTTGAAGAATGGTTTCGAGCGTTGGAACGTATCTTTCGTCTCGTTAGATGCACGTCTCAAAGAACGTGTAGCTTGTCTTGAATTTCAATTGGTGGAGGATGCCGATCATTGGTGGGAAGGCTACTGGAGATCGAGAACTGAAGAAGCAAGAGATGCACTGACGTGGGATGAATTCAAGGAAATCGTTATGGAGAGATTTTTTCCAGACACCTATCGGGAGGAGATGGAGTCCCGATTCTTCAACTTCCAACAAGGAAACCTGACTGTGGAAGAGTACGAGAGACAATTCAGCAACATGTCTCGTTTTGCATACCATATGGTGGATACTGAACGTAAGAAAGCTCAGAAATTCAAGAAGGGGTTAAGACCAGAGATACGGAGCATCCTAGCGGGTCATGGAGACATGCCTTTCAGTGACTTGGTGAGGAGAGCCGGTGAAATTGCTGCAAGCCAGCAGACCGAGAAAGTGAATTCGAAACCGACAAACCTTTTGGGAAAGAGGAGATGGGACGGTCATAACCAAAACAACAACCAGAGTCAGAATAAGCAAGGAAAGTTTCAGGGAGCCACGGGTGCTAATGCTCAACCAATCAAACCCACTTGCGCCAACTGTGGGAAGAATCACGGAGGAGAGTGTCTTGCAGGACAAGGAAAGTGCTTCAGGTGCCGTCAGCCGGGCCATACAGCCCCTTTCTGTCCTAACTTCGGAGGTCAGAATCTAGCTCCTAAAGGCAAAGCACGAGTTTACTCTATGTCCGGTCATGAGGATGGAGGTCAGCAACACCCTGATACCATGACAGGTATGTTGACATTAAATAAAGTTCCAGTTCTAGCTTTGTTTGATACGGGTGCGACACATTCTTTTATATTCACAAAGTGTTGTGCTAAGGTTGGTTGTAAGGAAACCAACAAGGTCGAAGCACTTGATGTTAGTATACCCTCGGGTCAAATAGTGGTCACAGAGATAGAGTAGCTAAGGATGTGCATTTAGAAATCATGGTAGAAACTTAAATGCTAACTTATATGTCATAGAAATGAGTCACTTTGATGTAATCTTTGGCATGGATTGGTTGTCCAAATATCATGCTAGCATTGACTGTGGAAAGAGGGAAGTGGTGTTAAAGCTACCAAGTGGAGAGGAATTGGTTTACTTTAGATCAAGGACGGGAGCTAAGAGCCTTATCATAACAAATGATGAAAGCCATAAAGATGCTACGAAGGGGCAAATCACAAGGGTATTTGGTCAATGTGATGGGAACCCCTACTCGTGAAACGAAGATAGAAGATGTCCCGGTGGTTCGAGATTTTCAAGATGTTTTTCCGGAGGATTTACCCGGTATTCCACCCAAAAGACAAGTGGAGTTCACGATAGATTTGTTGCGGGATCAAGACCCACATCAAAGGCACCATATCGAATGGCGCCTAAAGAATTGGAAGAACTCAAGGTACAGCTACAAGAATTGTTGGATAAGAAATTCATTCGACCAAGTGTCTCTCCTTGGGGAGCACTCTGTCCTATTTGTGAAGAAGAAAGATGGGACGATGAGGATGTGCATCGACTATAGGGAGTTGAATCGATTAACTATCAAGAATAAGTACCCACCGCCGAGATCGAAGATTTATTTGATCGGCTAAAAGGAGCCAGCGTCTTTTTTCTAAGATAGACTTGCGATCGGGTTATCACCAGTTGAAAATCAAGGATAGTGATATACCGAAGACGGCATTTAGGACTCGATATGGGCATTATGAGTTCACAAGAATGCCTTTTGGGTTGAGCAACGCTCCCGCATATTCATGGATCGATGAACCGAGTCTTCCACCCGTTCTTGGATCAGTTTGTCATTGTGTTTATCGATGACATATTGATCTACTCAAAGAACAACAAGCAACACGAGGAGCACTTGAGCATAATACTAGAGGTACTTCGCAAGGAGAAGTTGTATGCGAAGTTCAAGAAGTGCGAGTTTTGGCTTGATCGGGTTGTGTTCCTTGGACATATTGTCACCGCTCAAGGGATAGAGGTCGACCCGGCTAAAGTTGAGGCGATTAATGATTGGAAGACGCCTACCAATGTTAATGAAGTTCGCAGCTTTTTGGGCTTGGCCGGATACTATAGAAGGTTCATTGAAGGATTTTCAAAGATTTCTTCACCAATGACCCGTCTAACGAGAAAAGGGGAAAAGTTTGAGTGGACGAGCCAGTGTGAGGAGAGCTTCCAAGAATTGAAGATGAGATTAGTTTCAGCCCCTGTTTTGACAATTCCAGATACATCTGGAAGTTTTGTAATTTACATGATGCGTCAAAGCAAGGTCTAGGATGTGTTTTGATGCAGGCATGGCAAGGTGATTGCTTATGCCTCGAGACAATTGAAGAATCATGAGATGAACTACCCTACTCACGATTTGGAGCTTGCGGCAGTGGTTCACGCTCTGAAGATTTGGAGGCATTATCTTTATGGGGCAAGGTGTGAGATTTATACAGACCATAAAAGTCTAAAATATTTCTTCACGCAAAAAGAGTTGAATATGAGGCAACGAAGGTGGTTGGAACTAGTGAAGGATTACGACTGCACCATTCACTACCATCCGGGTAAGGCCAATGTGGTGGCGGATGCGTTAAGTCGTAAGGAGAGAGGAGAGTTGACATGCTTTTTGACACAACAAGAGGAATTAGTAAGGGATTTTGCCAATCTACGGATAGAAGTAGTGGGATCGCCAAGGAATGTTGAGGCGATTGTGGCAGCTATGGTGATTCAACCTTTGTTACGAGACAGAGTTAGAGAAGCACAAGACAAGGATGGATTCTTGAACAAAATGAGGAAGCGAGCACTAGATGGGGATGGTAAAGGCTTCATGGTAGCATCCGATGGTGCTCTCATGTTTGAGGGGCGATTGTGTGTACCTAAAGATGAAATTTTGAGAAGAGAAATTCTAGAAGAAGCTCATTGTACACCGTATATACGGCTCATCCCGGAGGAACTAAGATGTACCGAGATTTAAGGACTATGTTCGGTGGAGGAACATGAAGGGTAGCATTGGAGCATTTGTGGAACGATGCTTAGTATGCCAAACAAGTTAAAGCCGAGCACCAACGACCGTCGGTGGCTGCTTAAGCCTCTTGAAATTCCCGAGAATGGAAGTGGGAGCACATTACCATGGATTTCGTAGTGGGTTTGCCACGGTCGATTAGAGGAAATCATCTTTGTATGGGTCATTGTTGATAGATTGACGAAGTCTGCACATTTTCTACCCGTGAAGATGACATTCGGGATGGAACAACGGCACAAATATACATTCGAGAGATTGTTAGACTTCATGGAGTTCTGTCACAATAGTGTCCGATCGAGACACTAGGTTCACCTCAAAGTTTTGGAAGAGTTTACAAACTGCTATGGGGACGAAGTTGAGCTTTAGTACACTTTCCATCCGCAGATGATGGACAAATCCGAGAGAACTATTCAAATTTTGGAGGACATGCTACGAGCTTGTGTGTTGGATCTCGGTGGAAATTGGGAGTCTTATTTGCCACTAGTTGAGTTTGCTTACAACAATAGCTATCAGGCAACGATCGGAATGGCACCTTATGAAGCATTGTACGGACGGAGATGCAGGTCTCCCTCTTATTGGGACGAGGTTGGTGAAAAGAAGGTTTTAGGCCCAGAAATCGTCGAACAAACTGTTGGAATAATACAAAAGATCCGAGAAAGAATCAAGATAGCTCAAGATAGACAAAAGTCTTATGCTAACAAGCGAAGAAAGCAGCTGGAGTTTGCTCAAGGGGAGAAAGTATTTTTGAAGATCTCACCTACGAAAGGAGTTATTCGATTCGGTGGCAAGGGAAAGCTCAGACCAAGGTATATTGGTCCTTTCGAAATTCTTGAACGAGTCGGCGACCTAGCCTATCGGCTTGCTCTACCCCCATCTCTTTCGGCGGTGCACAACGTTTTCCACGTGTCCATGTTGAGGAAGTATGTGCATGATCCAAGCCATATCGTCAACTACTCAACCTTGGAGATGAATAGGGATTTGTCATATGAAGAAGTACCCGAACTCATCTTAGAAAGAAAGACTCACAAACTTCGCAACAAAGATGTAGCTCTCATCAAAGTACAATGGAGTCGACATGGAAAAGATGAAGCCACGTGGGAACGAGAAGATGAAGTACAAGCAAAATACCCGAACTTCCTCCTACGTGGTAAGTTATAAAATTTCGAGGACGAAATTATTGTTAGTGGGGTAGGTTGTAATACCCTTAATATTTTTTTTTAGTATTAATTATTATTTTTTTTTATTAATTTACAAATATCGAGTTTTATTAAAATTAAATATTTTTCATATCTTGCAAATTTTAACATATAATATATTTCAATTCCATTATTTTCTAAAAAGAATCTTTTATTTAAAATCAAATCTTGAGTTTCCCATGAGATACTAATACCTAATTTTTCTCACTAGAATATATATTTTCTTCTCTATTTCTAAGTTCCTAAATCTTTTAATCCCTAATTCAATTTCACCCTCAATTTTTTAAATCCTAATTTAAATTTAAATTTAAATTTAAATTTAAATTCTTATCTCTCAATATTTAAATTCTGATATTTTATTAGTCCTTATCTCACTCAAGCCCAAGCCCATAGCTAATTCTTATTTATATAAGAGTTTTAACCTAGAAAAAAAAAAACTACGCACATAAAATAAATCTCATACTTCTCAAAGACCAGCAGCAGCTTTCCAATTTCTCAAGAATCTACGGTATTTTCATTCTATCAAAATCTTTTCAATTCCTAGTCTTTAATTAATTAATGTAATCAATACTATATTATTTATCAATTTCTTAATAAATCTCCATGTTTAATTTGATGTACATGAATTATTGAATATATTATTTCTCATATGATATGATATATATATATATATATATATATATGTGTGTGTGTGTGTGTGTGTGTGATTGTGGGTGTGTGAGTTGTGTTGAGTGAACTGTGCGTGTGTGTGCGTGAATATGTGTGATGTCTGTGCGTGTGTGTGTTTGTTTGGGTGCGTGTGTTTCTGTGCATGTGTGTGATTGTTTGTGTGCCTAGTGTGTGTGAGTAACCATGTGTGTGTGTGTGTGAGTGAGTGCGAGTGTGCGTGAGTTTTGTGTAGGTGCAGTGAGTGTTTATTCATTTTTTTATTTATTTTTTTTTTCATTATATATTCTTTATTATTTTATTCTATTATTATTATTATTATATTTTTATTCAATTCTATTAAAAATTATATGTATAGATTTCAATTTGAGAATTAGAGTTTTAATTTAGGGATTTAGATTATCTCAAATTAATTTATAATTTCTTATAATTAAGTCCCAAACTATTTGAGACTCTTGCTTTTTGATCCTCAAATTTATAATAAATATATAACTAAGTCATTAGTCCTCTTGAAAATTTGATTAGGATATGTGCTAATTAAATGTAAATAATTATTAATGCTAGGTGACGAAAGTTACTGAAGGCTAAATTTTACGAGGCTATTTTATTACACTCTGCAGTGATCAATTGAGGTGGGGATTTAATTGCTCTAAGCTCTACAAAGGTATCGTAGAGTATTGCATGTTTTATTCAATGTTTAATGCCTACTGTAAATTATGTGATTATATGCTTGAAATTTTATTATTCCATGTTATTCTAATAGCCGGGGGCCCTTATGAGGTCCGGGGATCGACGGGTCTTGGGTGTATCCGCCGTGCTCAATGGCAAAGTCTAATAGCCGGGGGCCCTAATGTGGTCCGGGATCGACGGATCTTCGGGTTTAACCCGCCGTGCTCCATTCTACGTGTGAGAATACCGAGTCTTTAAATGGCTTTGGGAAGGCTCACAACTCCATTTCTATGTTGGCAAAGTATTATTGGCAAAGTGGCAAAGTATCAATGGCAAAGTTTATTATTGGCAAAGTTCATGTGAATTTATTAAATTTTAGTTGATTATCATGTGTTTACTTGTGTATTAAATTTTGAATAAATTTTATCTCCGCTGAGTGTGCTTGCATACTCACCCCCAATAAACCCATTTCGTAATGAGTCGGGACGGCGAGGAGTGATGACGAGGGACATCATGCTCATGCTTTTACTTTTACTATTTGTTTAACTAATGAATTTATGTTGAACTTAGGAATTTATGTTTTTCCTAGAAATTATTTAAATGTTTACGTTTCCGCCGTAACATTATTTCACTTTTGAAAAATTAGACGTTAACTCTTTCATATAAAATTTATCGTTGTTTAATTCCAAAATTAAATTTGACGCCTCAAATCTTTTAATTTCTATTACTTATTTAGAATCTAAGTCTTTAAAAATTAGGGCGTCACAATAATGGATGGATGAATGTGAGAATGTGTTTAAAAATAAGAGTGTTTAAAAGAAGATTAGGTGGAGGAAAGAGGGTGGGATCCACTATGGATGCTCTAAGATAAACATCAATTGACGGGGAAGAGACATAACCATGAATGTGATATATGTAAAAAAAGATAAATTTGACTGTAATGACAAAAGTGAGGTTGCAAATCCCAAGGGACAATACTTGTGCACTGTCAGAGAATTTATTTAACCTGATGTAATTTATTCTTTATTATCATCATATTTCAGTTCCTATTCCCACTACTTTTCATCAACTTTTCTTTTTGTAGGATTGCATTATTTCATTATTTACCGCCTCAACATCTTCAATTCATACTTTTTGTAAAACCTTACCCCACCCGTTCAAAAATTAGATTACCTAAAATATGAAATAGATGTTATAAATTTTTTTCTTCATATTTAAAATAACAAAAAATAAATATATCTTTTTAATTTTATTTTTCTAAATATATTTATATTTACACTTTATGCTATCTAATTTTTTATTATAATTAAATCTCTCCTACTCAATTAATTATTTTCAATAAAGTTAAAAAATTGATCTATCATTTACTTTACACATCTTTTTTAATACTACAAAAATATTTTTATCAAAACTCGTACTGTTTGGTTTTGAGCAATCTAAATCATAAAAAAGGGAGTAATTTTAGTTTAATAGCGTCTCATACATGAGACAGAGTCACTTTTTAATAAATTTTTATCACTTTTCATAATTTTTTTTTTTTTTATAAATTGTTATCATTTTTCAATTTGTTATCACTTTTATACTAATTTGTATCATTTTTTTAAAAAAGATAACAATCTATTAAAAAGTGACTCGATCTCATACGAGTTTTTGCATATATTTTTAATTAACACTATTATAATCAAAATACGTTTGTCTAATTAATCTATCTTAACGAATAACTTTAACTTGAATTGATCACAACCTATTTAACATTCTTCATTTTAGTGGATCGACCTTAAATTTTTTTTCTAATATCTAAAGTGCTGGATTATGAAACTCGATGATCGATTACGCCGATTTAATTTTTTTATTTTTGAATTTCTAGAATTACTATCTAGCTTTCGTATTAATAACCCACTGAATTTTCAATATTACGATTGCTAATGAATTAATGTTAAAGAATAACTAATAATTTCTCCCGTGCGATGCACGGTTTGGATATTATAAATTTTAAATATATAATTAAAATATAAATTTAATTTATTAATTATTTTCTATTATTTTTTATTAATATATAAATTATGTTGTTTACCTATGAATATAATACAACTATTTAATTAATTCTATAATTTTTAATAATTACAAATCTCATTACAAATATTAAAATTCAACAAAACTTAAATAATCTAAAATAAAATTATTTAAATTCAATTCATATAATTAAATCTGAAATAAAATTATTTAAATTGAATTCATATAATAAAATCTAAAATAAAAATAATAAAATAAATATTTTAAATCTAAATTTATTTTTATATGTGCAATACTTATGCTAAATTAAAATTTTTAAAAGAGAATTAAGTTGATATATAGTGTGTTAAAATTAGATTTAAAATTTAAATTTATGAAAATTTGAAATTATTAGTGTAAAGTAAAAAAGAAAAAGGAAAGTTAATTCACTCCCTTTAATGGAGAGTGAGACTCACTATTACATTAAATGGCAAGTGCATTTCACTTGCTCTTTCCTTACATTTCACTTCCTCCCTCCCAACTTCTACTTTTATATATATAGATTTAGAATGGAGTGAGTATTCAGCATTTTGAAATTTAATGATAAATGAAAGGTATATTATTGCGTGATGGTAGGGTAATTAAAAAAATAAATTATTATATACATCATTCGCATTATACACTCTTTTTGAATGATATATTTTTTTATTTATTAATAGTATTACTCGTTGTGTTAAAAAATATTTTTTGAAATCTTCTTACACTATCCGTTGAATAATATTATTTGTATGTATCGCATAAATTAATTGTACATTGCAATTATTTGTTAATGTGTACTTAATATTTTTGTTTAACTAATTAATATTGATCGTATTACATGAATTTTACAGAAAAGTATTGTTGTTAACCGAAATATTTATGAGTGATTAATGTGGCTTGAAATCGGTTAAAACAAGTAATAAACGAAGAACACAAGAATGTGGGAAGAACCCGGAAGTTCTTCCCTTGAAGATGGTTTTGGGTGTCCCATGGGGACCCCTAGCCTAGGGTGTATAATGTTGTAGCCAAGAATGTGTTATTTTTTACAATGAGAGGGGGGTTCTATTTATAGAGCCCTCAAGAAATAAAGCTAAAAAGCTAAAAATAATCATAAATCCTTTATTTTAGGATTTATTTACAACTGTTGATACAAAATCCTGACAATATTTACTTTACATTAAATGACTTTGTCTTGTCTCGTAAAGGTGTCAGTACTTTGTCGCTTGATGAACTGTCTTGCGTCTTGGAGCTCGCCGGCCGCTTTGGCCGCCGAGCCGCTGGCCGCATTTGGCCGCCGAGCCGGGCTGGCTTGCCGAGCCGCCCGGCCGCGAGCTTGCCGAGCCGCCGAGCCGACTTGGACTTGAGCCGCCTGGGCCGCGAGCTTGCCGAGCTGCCGAGCTGCCTAGCTTGGAGAACTAGTTAGACATGGAGAGCAGTCTTGGTTGCTTGCCTTTATGCCTAGGTCGGGATACCCCCATGATGTCTTGGTTTGCCTATCGAGGTGGAGTATTTTACGAAATATTCGTGTTACAACAATTGCCCCCCAGTTCGGCTGTCAAGTGTCTTTGGGAGTCGAGCTGGTAATGTGGAGAATAGATTTTCTTTGAAAGCATCAAGAACGTATCGCCTTGCATTGAGGTCGGAGTATAGGATTTATACTTTTCGGGTTTCTTGTCGAGATCTGTCGAGCTACCTGGCTGCCTAGCTTGCCGAGCTGCCTAGCTTGCCGGGCTGTTGAGCTGCCTAGCTTGCCGGGCTGCCGAGCTGCCTAGCTTGCCGGGAGAGGTGAGCTCGTCTGATGAGGAGAGCTCGCTGGCGAGATGAGCTAGTCTGACTGCCGAGTTGCCGAGCTGCCTAGCTGCCGAGCCGCCTAGCAGTTGAGCTTGTCGAACTGCCTGGCTGCCTAGCTGCCGAGCTGCCTGGCTACCTAGCTGTCGGGAGAGATGAGCTCGTCTGGGGAGGTGAATATATCTGAGGAGAGCTCGTCGGAGAGGTGAGCTCATCTGAAGGAGTGAGCTCGTCCGGAGAGGCGGACTCATCCAGAGAGGTGAACATATCTGAGGAGAGCTCGTCGGAGAGGTGAGCTCGTCTGAAGGAGTGAGCTCGTCCGGAGAGGCGGACTCGTCCGGAGAAGTGAACATATCTGAGGAGAGCTCGTCGGAGAGGTGAGCTCGTCTGAAGGAGTGAGCTCGTCTGGAGAGGCGGACTCGTCCGGAGAGGTGAACATATCTGAGGAGAGCTCGTCGGAGAGGTGAGCTCATCTGAAGGAGTGAGCTCGTCCGGAGAGGCGGACTCGTCCGGAGAGGTGAACATATCTGAGGAGAGCTCATCGGAGAGGTGAGCTCGTCTGAAGGAGTGAGCTCGTCCGGAGAGGCGGACTCGTCCGAAGAGGTGAACATATCTGAGGAGAGCTCGTCTGAAGGAGTGAGCTCGTCCGGAGAGGCGGACTCGTCCGGAGAGGTGAACATATCTGAGGAGAGCTCGTCGGAGCGGTGAGCTCGTCTGAAGGAGTAAGATCTTCCGGAGAGGTGGACTCGTTCGGAGAGGTGAACATATCTGTGGAGAGCCTGTCGGAGAGGTGAGCTCATCTGAAGGAGTGAGCTCGTCCGGAGAGGTGAACATATCTGAGGAGAGCTCGTCAGAGAGGTGAGCTCGTCTGAAGGAGTGAGCTCGTCCGGAGAGGCGGACTCGTCTGGAGAGGTGAACATATCTGAGGAGAGCTCGTCGGAGAGGTGAGCTCGTCTGAAGGAGTGAGCTCGTCCGGAGAGGTGGACTCGTCCGGAGAGGTGAACATATCTGAGGAGAGCTCGTCGGAGAGGTGAGCTCGTCTGAAGGAGTGAGCTCGTCCGAAGAGGCGGACTCGTCCGGAGAGGTGAACATATCTGAGGAGAGCTCGTCGGAGAGGTGAGCTCGTCTGAAGGAGTGAGCTCGTCCGGAGAGGTGAACATATCTAAGGAGAGCTCGTCGGAGCGGTGAGCTCGTCTGAAGGAGTGAGCTCGTCCGGAGAGGCGGACTCGTCCGGAGAGGTGAACATATCTGAGGAGAGCCCGTCGGAGAGGTGAGCTCGTCTGAAGGAGTGAGCTTGTCCAGAGAGGTGAACATATCTGAGGAGAGCTCGTCGGAGCAGTGAGCTCGTCTGAACTAGTGAGCTCGTCCGGAGAGGCGGACTCGTCCGGAGAGGTGAACACGTCCGGGGAGGAGAGGCTCGTCCGGAGAGGAGAGACTCGTCCAGAGAAGTGAACTCGTCTAAAGAGGTGAACAAGTCTAATGAAGAGAGCTCGTCGGAGCGATGAGCTCGTCTGAAGGAGTGAGCTCGTCCGGAGAGGTGAACATATCTGAGGAGAGCTCGTCGGAGAGGTGAGCTCATCTGAAGGAGTGAGCTCGTCCGGAGAGGCGGTCTCGTCCGGAGAGGTGAGCTCATCTGAAGGAGTGAGCTCGTCCGGAGAGGAGAGGCTCGTCCGGTGAGGTGATCTCGCCCGGAGAGGAGAGGCTCGTCCAGAGAGGTGAATTCATTGGAGAGGAGAGGCTCGTCCAGAGAGGTGAATTCGTCTGGAGAGGAGAGGCTCGTCCGGAGAGGTGATCTCGCCTGGAGAGGAGAGGCTCGTCCGGAGAGGTGAACTCATCCGGAGAGGAGAGGCTCGTCTGGAGAGGTGAACTCGCCCGGAGAGGAGAGGCTCGTCCGGAGAGGAGAACTCGTCCGGAGAGGAGAGGCTCGTCCAGAGAGGTGAATTCGTCTGGAGAGGAGAGGCTCGTCCGGTGAGGTGATCTTGCCCAGAGAGAAGAGGCACGTCCGGTGAGGTGATCTCGCCCGGAGAGGAGAGGCTCGTCTGGAGAGGTGAACTCGTCCGGAGAGGAGAGGCTCGAGAGAGGCTCGTCCAGTGAGGTGATCTCGCCCAGAGAGGAGAGGCTCGTCCGGTGAGGTGATCTCGCCCGGAGAGGAGAGGCTCGTCCGGAGAGGTGAACTCGTCCGAAGAGGAGAGGCTCATCCGGAGAGGAGAAGCTCGTCCAGTGAGGTGATCTCGCCCGGAGAGGAGAGGCTCGTCCGGTGAGGCGATCTCGCCCGGAGAGGAGAGGCTCATCCGGAGAGATGAACTCGTCCGGAGAGGAGAGACTCGTCCGGAGAGGTGAACTCGCCCGGAGAGGAGAGACTCGTCCGGTGAGGTGATCTCGCCCGGAGAGGAGAGGCTCGTCCGGAGAGGTGAACTCATCCGGAGAGGAGAGGCTCAAGAGAGGCTCATCCGGTGAGGTGATCTTGCCCGGAGAGGAGAGGCTCGTCCGGAGAGGTGAACTCGCCCGGAGAGGAGAGGCTCGTCCGGAGAGGTGAACTCGTCCGGAGAGGAGAGGCTCGTCCGGTGAGGTGATCTCGCCCGGAGAGGAGAGGCTCGTCCGGGGAGGTGACATCATCCGGAGAGGAGAGGCTCGTCCGGTGAGGTGATCTCGCCCGGAGAGGAGAGACTCGTCCGGTGAGGCGATCTCGCCCGGAGAGGAGAGGTTCGTCCGGAGAGGTGAACTCGCCCGGAGAGGAGAGGCTCGTCCGGAGAGGTGAACTCGTCCGGAGAGGAGAGGCTCGTCCGGTGAGGTGAACTCATCCGGAGAGGAGAGGCTCGTTGGGGAGGTGAGCTCGTCGAGGAGAATGAAGATGGTGCCCCTGCCTTTCAACCTTGGGGTTTTCATGTTTTCGTAATATTCGTCTTTATTTTAAATCTCATTTTTCTATACTTAGTTTTTGTTTAAAAATTTTCCAAGTATTTCAAACTCTGGTTGGCTTGTCAGGCCTCGGCCTTACTTGACCAAGAGGTTGAGCTCGGCCGGTGCCTTTCCGATTTGGTTTCGGCATTGGCAAGCTCGGCTTTTGACCAAGTAAGGGTTTACTCGAGGAGCTATGCTCGCCCAAGTGTATCATGGCGGGTTGACGGCCCGCCGGATGCTTCGTCGCCCAAACCAGTTCTCGCGACTGCGAGTTCGGTCGGGGCGAGCTGATGAAGGTGCTCGCTAAATGGAGACTTGACCACTGAACCGCTCGCTAGGAATAGTTACGAAGTGGTTGCTCGCCGAGAGTACGTTTAGCTTGCCGCGAGACTTTTTTTTCCGGGAAGAACCCGTGGCACACTTCAGCGCACACTCGCAGTGCGCCCGATGGCGTGCTATGCGCTTTGGGCTGGTCACTGGGACCTAGCCACGCGACTTCTGTCCTAACTCCGAGGAGCTGGTGGACCTCACTAGCCAGGAAAGCTAGGAGACCTCGGCCGGAGGCTAAGCTCGTCGCGAGGAATTTGAGGGACACACTGACCCGGAAAGCCAAGTGACCTCGGACGGCACAAAGCTCATCGCAAGGATTTTGTAGGGAAAGTAACCCGTGCTCGACGAGAGTGTAAACTCGTTGCGAGTCTTATTTTGAAAAAATTTTGTACTTTTATTTTTCCGAATAGTGGAGTTTGAAATCCGGAGTTCTACTCTCCTTCCCCCTCAAGTATAAATATTTTTTCGGGGTGTATTCGAGACTGTTAAAGGCTTTTGAAGAAATTTCTACACTTTGAAGATTTTTTGAAATCCAAAAATGCGCGCATATGCCCCAAATTTCTTAAAAAGTTTGGAGTCTAAATTTTTCTTTCCCTTTAAAATATGAAAAATTTTCGGGAGTGAAATTTTAACCGTTGAAGGTCTTTAAATAATTTTTCGACAGTTGTACAAATTTTGAAATCTCAAAATATACATGTCTTTGCCCCAATTTTTATAAAAATTAGAGAAAACTGCATGAAGCAACATATTTAAATAGGTAGTCGCCAAAGATACCTGATACAGCTGGACAAAGGACTGTCCGTAGGTTACTTGGAACTAAGTCTGATCCGGCAATAAATTGAAATTCATTGCCTCAGAAGCAAAGCTTTGAAATTGACCCAGCAATTTAATAATAAAAGCCCAACAGCCTTTAGATTAGAAAGGCCCATCAGCTTTCAAATTAAAAAGGGCCCATCATATCTTTAAAATATATTTCAAATGAGATATTTGGCCCAGATTAATTATCTCAAACTAGGGCAGAAAACTTAAATCTGCGTATCTTCCCATATCAGAAAACATAATTCTGCGCGGCCTCTCTCCACGCTGAAAACATGAAATTGCGCAGCTTTTCCCTTCAAAATCTGATCCCCAACACTAAACACAGTGGCTCACGCCAAGGAGGTAGTTGCCGGACTTGGCGCCGGAGAGAGAGAGGCATGGTGGCGGCGGCTCGCGTGTTGGGCGCGATGGCGCGCCGGAGAGACAGCAGTGGGGCGATGCCGGTGTGGTCGGCGGAGAGGAGAATTGGCAGGGGTGCGTGGCCATGGAGAGAGAAAGAAGGCGACGATGCCGCGGAGAGAAGCTGCGTGGCGGAGCGGCGGGGCGCTGGTGGCTGCCCAAGGGCGGTGCCGGGGCGCGCTGGGAGAGACAGCGTCGGGGCGACAGTAGTTCGCCGCCGAGAGAGATGGCAGGATGGCGATGGAGGCTCGTCATGGTTGGAGAAAGCGAGCAGTGAGTGGCGACTATTGTCTGTCGAGGAGGGACACTGTGGTAGGGCGACTGCTCGCCGGGGAGAGAGAGAGAGATCGGCGTGGCCGCTTGTGGGGTGGAGAAAGCGATTGGGGCGCCGGCGAGGTGGAGTCGGATAGGGGGCTCGGCATTGGCGATGGTTCGCATGCCTGAGGGAGCTCGGCCCGAATGCGATCGAAAGAGATCGGCAGCAGCAATGCCGCCCCGTCTTTCAACCCGCCGAGCCAAGGCTCCACAAAAGCCAATCAGGAGTTACCGAGTCGAAATTCGAAGCGCCGGGCTAAAGCTGCCGAGCCAACTTCAAAGTGCCGAGCAGGGATTTGCAATTGCCGAGCAAAATTCAAATGTATTGCTGAGATGAACTTTGCAGTGCCGAGCAGGGGCGGCTGTGGCCGATGGAGTGTTCGGCTAATGGAGAGGTGGCCGAGCAAGAGTTGTCGAGCAAGACTCAAAATGTTGAGCCGAGATCGAAAAGCCGATCAGTGATTGCCGAGCTAGAACTCAGAGTTTGCCGAGCAGAAACCGCCGAGCAACAACTCCAAATACCAAGCTGGGATTCGGAAGTTGCCGAGCAGGAGCCGCCTAGCAGAACTCCAAATTCCGAGCTAGAATCGGTGAGGTCGCCTATTCAATAGACTTTCGTACAACGTGAAAAAAGCCGAAATTACCCAACTTATCCGGTTTCAACCTGCTTTCCCATTTCATCAGGGGCGGCGCCGGATAGAGAGTGCGGGCCACCGCCGACTCCACAGGGGAGCGTAGGTCACAACCAGAAGAGTCAAGAAAAATACCTAAGCTTGTCACGAACTCTAATTTTTACAGATCTAAAAAGGAGAATCTGGAAAATTATTTTTGTAGTAGAAATTTGAACACTGATCTTTGTAGTGTAGAAAATTGGGAATTTCTGTTTGTATGGTTTCTATATGGATATGGAGAAAATGATTCTCTCACTGTAGGATTTCTGGGTTTCTGAACGTTCGCCATTGTTGGCTTCTTGAAGGTCTGGGAAAAATAAGATTTTTGCAGATTCTCCAGGAAGAAAAGAGATTTCAACAGTAATGCGTAGATCGATTTCTTGTAGTAGTAATATTGCAAAAATTTGTATCGAATGGATTTCTTTCGAGTAGCTTTAGAAATAGATCTGTAAAATTTTTACAGAACATACGAAACTGGGTTTGTTTTCTAGAAAGAAAACAGAACGTAAAAATTTCTGAAAAGATGGTGATTTAGCAGCACTGCTAAATGTGAAAGGATAAATTTATAGTAATAAAAATGTAAATTCCTTGTATGAATCTGTTGGATAGGAAAATATTTCCTTGAAGAACAGGAAGAAAAAATTTCATTGAAGAACAGTGAGTGTTCTTCAGCTTTTGAGTGATTTTAGGGACGAGGACACCCTCCTTCTAGCGCCAATTGTTGTTAACCGAAATATTTATGAGTGATTAATGTGGCTTGGAATCGGTTAAAACAAGTAATAAACGAAGAACACAAGAATGGGGGAAGAACCCGAAAGTTCTTCCCTTGAAGATGGCTTTGGGTGTCCCATGGGGACCCCTAGCCTAGGGTGTATAATGTTGTAGCCAAGAATGTGTTGTTTTTTACAATGAGAGGGGGGTTCTATTTATAGAGCCCTCAAGAAATAAAGCTAAAAAGCTAAAAATAATCATAAATCCTTTATTTTAGGATTTATTTACAACTGTTGATACAAAATCTTGACAATATCTACTTTACATTAAATGACTTTGTCTTATCTCGTAAAGGTGTCAGTACTTTGTCGCTTGATGAACTGTCTTGCGTGCCGAGCTCGCCGGGCTGTTTGGCCGCCGAGCTGCCTGGCTGCCGAGCTTGCCGAGCTGTCTGGCTGCTGGATTTGCCGAGCTGCCGAGCCGCCTGGCTGCCGAGCTTGTCGAGCCGCCGAGCTGCCTAGCTTGGAGAACTAGTTAGACATGGAGAGCAGTCTTGTTTGCTTGCCTTTATACCTAGGTCGGGATACCCCCATGATGTCTTGGTTTGCCTATTGAGGTGGAGTATTTTACGAAATATTCGTGTTACAACAAGTATGTCTTAAAATAAAAATATATATATAAAAATTGATGAGTCGTAAAGAGAAAAATAAAAGGTTAATAACTAGCTCAAAAATATAATATGGAGAAGAATTAAAGAAGCTTTTATGTTGCATGTGAATTAATTTTATTGTGAATTTAATTTTGACTTTAATTATTTTATTAAAAATATAAATTATTTTTATTATAAGATATCAATTTTAGATAACATTAATTAAAAGATACTATTAATTATTTTTTAAATAAAATATTAATTTATAAACAAATTTAACGTGTTACTAGTCAGACAATACCAATACCATCTCAAAATATTCCAAGTTGATACAGATATAAACCAACTATATAATCCTCTCTCCATTAATTATCTTCACACTTTCTTTTTCGATTCGTCACAAGATTAGCTTTACACTCTTTAAAAAGAAAATAACCCCCCTTATAAATATTCTCACAATATCATTTTATTTTCAAATTTGTCATTTTTATTATACCTTACTTTATCTCATTAAATCACTCAAAATACCATTATATTTTATTATCTCTCATATACTTTATATCTCATAAAAGTCAATAAAATATTTTTTTCTTAAAAAATCTGCAAATACAAGTATGAAGCTAAAGACGAGACGAAATGATTTCTATTTTTCCCTCCATTCCATAAAAAATTGCACTTTCATTTTTAGTTTGTCTCATAAAAATTTGCATACTCCAAAATAATAATACTGTATAATTATTACCTCCACCCTCACAATACACATATTTACTCTTTATAACATTATTTTAGGACCCACACATATACTAAATTCAATTAATTCATTTACTTTATTAGTAAAAATTTACAAAATCACTCCTTAATACTCCACTTATTACATTTTTTCTTAACTTTTGTGTCCAAAATTTTCCACAAATTCTAAATACTCCCTCATCTATTCCAAAACTTTCTATTTTGTCATTTTGATTTGTCCAGTCAAATTTTTTATTTTCTTAAATAGCAAAAAGGTATTTCCACATATTTTTTTTCTATCTTTATTTTTCTTTATTTTTTTTTCTCATCACATTTTAATATTTATTATATTTAAAATACTATCTTTTTTAAAATATAATACAATTATCAAATGAGAAACTTTGGAAGGGCGAAGGAATGGAGGGAGAAAGGTGGGGGAGTATATATAAGTCCAATAAATTGTTGGAGATAGCGACATTTGTCTCGAAAAATATGCACGACAAACATATCAATCTTTTTTATTTTTAGTTACATTTTAAATTTTGTGTTTGTATCATGTTCGGTCATTATAAGTTTATGAGCTTCTCTTTTTATATTACACATAGAAACATGTTACTAAATGAATGTAAATGTTAATATCCAATAAAAAAAACCAAACTATACTAATGCATCAATAAAAAAAACCAAACTATACTAATGCATCACAAGTACTAATAATAAATCCTAATAAAACAAAATTAGTATGGCGAAAATATTAAAAAAAATATTTTGCTGTAAGCGAAAATATTAAATTAAAGTTAAAGTAAAGAGACGATTTTACATTTCCTTTTTTTTTTTTTTTTGACAGGGATTTTACATTTCCTTTTATTTGTATAAGCATTCTTCCTTTTTCGTTTCTTTTCAGCTTTTCTCCTCTTTCCTTTCTTGACTTTGCAGTGTACCGGGTACAACCAATTAATTACAGTTTCTGCATTTCTTTGACTGGCGGTTTCATTTCTGCACCGCCACCCCACCGCCGCACCACCACCACCGGAATGGCAAGCAAGATAAGATCTCTACTTCATTGAATATCCAACTCAACAATTTCTATAACCCATTTTTAGAGCTGAAAAAAATGCACCCTTTGCACCTCTTAACCACCTGCATTTCCACATTCTTCCTCCTCTCCGCCGCTGCCAACAACCACCACCACCGCCGTCTCCTCCACCAGCCCTTCTTCCCCCTCGACCAATCCCTCCCCCCCACCATATCCCAACCCCCCTTCCCCTCCCCCCTACCCCAACCTCAGCTACCCAAATACCCTTTCTCAACACTCACCCCCCCTGACGCCACCCCACAAAACCCCTTCTTCCCGTTCTTCCCTTCCCCCCCGCCACCGCCGCCGCCTTCCACCACCTCATTCGCCACTTTTCCCGCCAACATTTCCTCCCTCGTCCTCCCCTCCACCTCCCACCCCTCCCACAAACCCACCAAGCTCATTTCCCTCATTGTCTCCGTCTCCCTCTTCTCTTTCCTCGTTTTCGCTTCACTCCTCCTCCTCCTTCTCCGCCACCGCCACCACCGCCACGAGCCCTTCAAAAGCGACAGCCTCCGCCTCTTCCCCCCCAACACCACCCCCTCCGACACCGTCGACCACAGCAAAAAACCCCCTCAGCCGCTGTTCCCCCGCCACACCCCTGGCCCCACCTCCACCTCCTCCGAGTTCCTCTACCTCGGTACTCTCGTCAGCTCCCGCGACGCCGATTACGTGGCCCCCACCACCTCCCTAAATGACGTAAAACCCCCTATGAACTACCAAAGGCTTGGCTCGCCGGAGCTCCAGCCTCTACCGCCATTGCCACGTCAGCACTCCCATGCCAACCCTTCCGGAGAAGAAGACGATGAAAATGAGCACGACGAAGAAGAATTCTTCTCCCCAAGAGGGTCCACCGGAAACAACGCTAGTCCTCACCGCACCAAATTATCGCCTCCTCTCAACGATTTAAACAAAAGCAGAAGCTTAAATTCATTGAACTGCAACTCTCCTCTCTACTCCATATCACCGGATAATAGCCCCTCCGTCGTACCGAACTCCCTTAGCCCGCGAAGCATACAATCAAAATCACCCGACAGTTTGATGAGTTTTCCGGGCCCACTGCGGCGGTTCATCCCTCCTCCGCCTGCGCGGGAGCCAAGGGCATTTTCGCCATTTTCTCCGTCATCAACAGAGGATGGTGGCACCCGTGACTGCTCTCCTCGAGCTTCAGATTTCTCCGGAATCGGAAAAACTCCCCCTCCTCCCCCGCCGCCGCCGGCGGCGGCGAGGTGCTGGGAGGCTGCTCCGCCAACTGGGCCGCCGGAGCTGGTGGCTCCGTCGAGGAAAGTCGCTGTACAGAATGGGGAAAATGGTAACTTTGGGAGTTCAGAGAGTAAAAATGAGGAAACGATGAAGCCGAAGCTTAAGCCATTGCATTGGGATAAAGTGAGAGCTAGTTCAGATAGAGCAATGGTGTGGGATCAGCTCAAAACAAGCTCTTTTCAGTAAGATTCTTGATTTTCTTTTGCTCTGTTTTATTTTAATTTCGGATTTTAAGCTTTTCATATTTCTGCTAACTAACATAAATTTCACTTTATTTTGCCTGAAACATCGTTTTCAGACTATTCTTCAAAGTTCTCTCAACTTGTTTTCAGCAAATTATTGATCCACTATTTCTTCAACTTTACCCTGCAATGAGATGAACTTATTCTTGCTCTGCAGCAATGTCGTTTTCCATCCTGATTTTTATATCTGGATATGTATAGATAAACATGTTTAGCATGATTTGAATTTCAATTTTGTTGTAGATTGAACGAGGAAATGATCGAGACTCTATTCATGGTGAATTCTACTGTGATTAATGGAAAAGATAACGTAAGGCGACAAATTATCCCAGAATCAAACCACGAAAACCTCGTTCTTGATCCGAAGAAGTCCCAAAACATTTCTATACTGTTAAGGGCTCTTAATGTTACTGTCGATGAAGTTTGTGAAGCTCTCACTGAAGGTGAGACAATCTTCTCCTCTCATATCTTTTGCTATTAAGATAGATTCAAAGAAATGACTTTTTGGCATAGTTTACAAGCATTGAGCTTTCGTTACTGCTAGTTGTTTCCTTCTGAATCAGGGACTGATCTAGAATTCTGTTAAAAGACGAGGCAAAAATCTCGTATGTTATATTATAAATCGAAAAAGAATTCATCCCTGTTCTGATTGATACGGGGAGCTCGTTTCCGTTTGAATGTTGTGGTCCTTAAGTTAGTGTTAATCTGATTCATATCTACACAAAATGTTGAATGAAGCTATATATCCTACTGTGCGTGTCATGTCATTGTAGAACTCAGTATTGATTGTTTCATTTCTGAATCAGGGACCGATCTAGAATTCTGTTAAAAGGCGAGGCAAAAATCTCAGAGTCCCTCTGTGCAATAAATTTATTTCCACTATCCTTTTTGGCAGTAAATTTATTCTCATTCCATTTTTAGAAATAACTCTATCCCATGCTACTTTTTCATCGCCCTTTTAAACAACCATTTCTACTTTATACCTAAACTACTGATATTCATGAAAACCCGTGCCCAAGGAAAGGGGAATAAATTTATTGGACGAAGGGAGTATGTTATATGAAGGGTAGGGGGGGTACTCTTATAAATCGAAAAAGAATCCATCCCCGTTCTGAATAATACGGAAATCTCGTCTCCGTTTGAATGTTGTGGTCCTTCAGTTTGTGTTAACTCTGATTCATATCTGCAAATTTTTTTGAATGAAGCTATATACTACTGTGCATGTCATGTCATTGTAGAACTCAGTATTGATTGTTTCTATTCTGAATGTTCTATTGAAGAAAGTTTGGTAGTCACTATTATGTGCAATTATTTCTCAATGTAAAACAAAAATATTAATATCAATCTGCAGTTTGCACATGTCTTCTTCAATTAAAAAAAGAAGTGATGTATATATGTTGATGAGACAGGAAATGGTGATATGCTTGGTACGGAGCTTCTGGAGAGCCTGTTAAGGATGGGTCCTACCAAAGAGGAAGAGCGTAAACTGAAGGAGTTCAAAGACGAGTCGCCGTTCAAGCTAGGGACGGCAGAGGCATTTCTGAGGGCGGTGCTCGATATACCTTTTGCTTTCAAGAGAGTCGATGCAATGCTTTATATAGCCAATTTTGAGTCTGAAATCGAGCACCTTAAGAGGTCGTTTGATACGCTCGAGGTAAAACCCGTCTTCCCATCATTTTGCATTTGAAACTATTCTAATTGGATAAATTACGAAAACTCCCCTTGAGGTTAAAATACCAAAATAAGAGTAAGTCTTGTGTGAGACCGTGTCACGGATCTCAGTTCGTGAGATGGATCCAATTTTTAATAAAATTTATCACTTTTATACTAAATTGTATCGCTTTTTAAAATATGTAATACTTAAAATGTACATTTAAGTCAAAAATTAAATATTGATAAACTTTGTATTAGATAAATTGTACAAATTTTATAAAATATGTATCATTTTAAAGTAAAAAATTGAAAAGTGATACACTTCACATTATAAGTGGTAATAATTTATTAAAAGGGGGTAACAATTTATTATATAATAAGTGATAATGATGAAATGAGATCCGTGATACGATTTCACACAAATTTTTACCCTAAAATAATTTATTGATAGACTGAGAAATGCAAACTTCTTTCACTTCATAGTGGTTTTCTCAAATTTGCATCGATAAATTTTTAATGATTTTGTATTACTCGTCAATCTAACATTTTTTTTTTTTTTTGGTGTTTTTAGGCGTATTTGGAAATTATTCAAACTACATAATCTTTTTTTGGTTCTTTTGGCAAATTTGGCAAATTTGGAAGGGGTTTCATGTGAATCATGCACACTTGGATTATATGATTATATCTCTGTTCTCTTAATTGCAGTCGGCTTGTAAAGAGCTAAAGAGCAGCCGAATGTTCCGTAAACTACTAGAAGCTGTCCTCAAGACTGGAAACCGCATGAACATCGGGACCAACCGAGGAGACGCCCACGCCTTCAAGCTCGATACCCTTCTTAAGCTCGTAGACGTCAAGGGCGCCGATGGAAAAACCACCCTTCTTCATTTCGTTGTCCAGGAAATCATCCGGGCTGAAGGGGCCCGTTTATCCGGTGTTGATCAAAACCCTAACACCGAAGAAGACCAATCTAACCTCCGTGACGAAGTTGAATATCGGAAGCTCGGCCTTCAAATTGTGTCCAAACTGAGCGGAGAGCTTACCAATGTCAAGAAAGCTGCCGCAATGGACGCAGACGTTCTTACCAACGACGTCGCCAAACTTGTAAATGGGGTTAGCAAAATATCAGAGGTCGTGAAATTGAACGAAGAGCTCCCGTTGAAGGTTAGAAGCGAAAAGTTTTCCGACTCTATGAACGAGTTTCTAAACAAGGCAGAGACGGAGATAGGGAACGTCCAAGCTGAAGAGGGTATAGCTCTGTCGATGGTGAAGGGTATTACCGTGTTTTTTCATGGCGACTCGGCTAAGGAAGAAGCTCACCCGTTGCGGCTATTCATAGTTGTTCGTGATTTTTTGGCGACTCTCGACCGAGTTTGCAAGGATGTCGGGAAAATGAACGAGCGGACGATGATAAGCTCCGGGAAGACGACGATTCAAATGCCGGTTAATCCGAGCGTGCCGCAGGTTTTTCCTGGGTTCAGTGAAAGGCAGCTATTTAGTTCCTCTGATGATGAAACTTCATCCTCGTTTTGAATGTTCAGAGTGGAATAATTGGTTTATCTTGTATGTAATAACGAGACATATATTAAGTATATTGGTATTGATCAGTTGAAATTAGCTTCTAATTTTATTAGTGTTTAAGGTTTTCTTTTGGTTAATTATTTTTTTGGGTTAATATATGGAGTATTTGTCCATCAACTTAGTCTCAAAGTTTTAATTATTAAGCTTCACTCGCCATGAAATATATTCACTCTATCTATTATTTAATCCTTTTATTTTTGCCTGTCTAAAAAATTTATTTTTACCCTTCAAATATTTTTTAATTACTCAAATTGCTATTAAAAAATTTATAAATAATCACTTTATTCATAAATAGATTTGTAATATTCTCATAATATCCTTCAACATCTACTGTATATATGAACTATTATTATTTTTTAAACTTGTGCAAAAAAAAAAAAAAGATTAAATTATTAGGAAGGAGAGAGTAATAATAAAATTATATTTTTGGTGCCGATGCTAGTTGACCATTACTTAATTGATGGAGTTAATTTTTGGTGGTGCATGCAAAATGTTTTTTTTTTATCGGTAAATGTTAGTTGTTAGTGGTTAGAAGTTAGTTCGCTAAATCTCCTTCTAATTTCAAATACTCCAAGCCTCCTTATACCTCCCACTCCAATTTGTTCCCAAAGGGAATCAATACTCCAAGCCTCTTTATACCTCCCACTCAAATTTGTTCCCAAAGGGAATCGAACCCAGGTCTCCCACTTAAGTGAGGAGCCCGGTGGCCAAGTGGGCTAAACCCCTTTGGTTGCATGCAAAATGTAATTACTCTCTCATTGAGTGTTAATTAATTGATGGAATTAACTTTGGAGGTGCAAAATGTAATTACTTCCTCCGTTCTCCAAAAATTATATTCACTTGTTTTATTTGTCCATTCATAAAAAAATATATTAACTTGTCATATTTGTCTATTCATAAAAAATATATTCATTCTCTTTATGAAAATATTTATTTTATTTTCACTCTCAACCATCATTTGATTACTTAAATTGTTATTAATTTTATTTATAAATAATTGTTTTATTTGTAATGACCTCATGATAACCTTGTTGGCTTATGGAAGCTCATGTCCCCGACCTTTTAAGACAGTATACGAATTTGTTGAACTTTTATGACTATGACTTAGATTTGGGTATTTATATCTCTTTGAGTTATTGTAACCTTACATCACAAAATATTAGTAATTCTCCTAGAATGATAGTGTCCCAAGTATTCCTTGACTTTTGTTTTTTATATTCTTTTCCATAATTGCAGTTAAAATCGTTACAACCCCACAATATTTTTTTACTTTATATACAATTTTTAAAAAATTCGTGTAAAAAAATGAGCATTCTCTTTGTTGGCAAAGGGAGCCTTTAAAACAACACTCTCTCCGTCCCAATTATATAAGCTGATTTTCTATTTATGGATGTCCCAATTATATAGACTTGTTTCCATATGATGTAATACTTTCTTAATCATTTACTAATATAACTCTATTAATTAATTACATTGGAAACTATAACACTTACTCCCTCCGTTCCAAAAAAGTTTTTTTATATAGAAAGACACACACTTTAAGAAAGAAGAGTATAATGATTGAGGTTTTAAGCCGTAATTTTGTTAACTTTTATGTATAAAATAAAAAAAAATTATTAGGCTATGTATATGTATTAGTAAAAAGGTAATCTATATATATAAAAGTACAATGTATCTTCCTAAAATGCCACCACATGACATTTCTAATATATTGACAAGTGTCCTAAACTTTTTTTTTTTGTTATAGTGTATTATTATCAATTGAAACTATTTTGTCTCACAATTATTTTTGAATCAAAAGTCTTTCCAATTACCATGTTTATCTTTTCATCTTCTTAAGCACCCTTCGTATTAATAATTATAATTCATACATCTTCTGTATTTCCAATCATTATACTACAGGTGGATGGAGACAATAATTTAGCTCGCAATTGTATTTTTTTGCTTCTGATTGATAATTCGGTTTGAGTATTTTTCCATTATTTTTTGTAAAAAATTGGATTGCACAATTATTTCTTTCCGGTTTTACTAATCTTTTAACATATATCTTTGTAGAAATATGATTTGAATATATAATGAATATTTAATTTACATTTTTTAATAGGACAAAATATTGATTCGAACTCATGATTTTAACAATATAAATAGTGACATTCATTGAATCGGTTTAAATTGTGCAAACTGGATCTACATTAGTGTGAATTATTTTTATATATCTTCTCCTGTAGATATATTATATTTTGGATCCATTGTGGTTGTGATGAGGTTAAGCTCAATTATTTTAATGTAAGAAGTTACATGATTTATTAAAATACAATTTATTATACAAAGGATTAATATGAAATGTCTCTCTATGTAAGTGTATTTTAATGTATTATGTATAAATTCATTTATTCTTTAACAAAGTAGATAAAATAAAATTACAATAGACCCGTGCATGGCACGAGCAAAAATCTAGTGAATGTAATGAGTAAAAAAATTATTGGGTTATGTATAAAAATATTTAATTGCGTCAATCAATTAGCAGTCAATGAATGTTTAGATCAACAGTGATTAAAATAATAAATTTTCAGGACTACTTTTAACGATGAGTAAAATTTAGTGATCAAATTAAAATTGATATTAAATTTTGTGACTAAATATGACACTATCCTTTATTCGGATTTAAATATATATTTTGATTTAAAAAAAAAAATAAGACCATTAATAAAAAAATATAGTCCTTTCGAGTAAAGTTAAAATAAGCATATTGCTAGTTTCCCTTTCAACACTTGTGCTTGAAATGAATGCTACCAAATAATCAAAATACTACACTTATTTCTAAACAGAAAGCCCTAAAATGTATATGCTGCGTTTACCTGTGGTTGCTAAGAGCCAGAATTAGTATGCCTTCTCAGCATCCATATGTTCGATAACTCGTCGTGCTTCCTCTTGAGTCGCTGGAACTACATTCCGAATCCTCTGACCCTTTTCCAGCGCGCCTGAGTGAACAGTGAACGTGAAGTAGAACTTATTCGATACCTTGAAACATCAACAAACACGCAAAAGGCTAATATAAGTAATGATTTCGAAACTCAAGAGGATTGTCGTGAGAGACTGAATCTTCTGATGGCACATTAGATGAGTCGAAACCCCCATTTATAAACCAAAAAATTCCTTCAAGAGAGACGACAAAAGACTAAAAAAACACGAAGGGAAAAACTTGCGTCATTTCAGAAGCTTGGTGTGATCATCTTACCTCACTAGATCGAAGCTCTGGCCGCACAACATGAGCGACAACTTCCACGTTGATCATAGGTTTATCTGGATTTTCGAGTTCTGTATACAACACACAAGAATTGAAACGTAGGAAGTTTCCGACATCAACCTGTATCAACAATAAAAAACATAAGGTCTGACCACATTTGTCTCCCATCATTCTTTTGAAAAAGTACCCAGTGTAAAGTTCATACAGTTTTAACTTCAATTTGGTGCAAATGTCTGGTTACCGGTTATATCCAATTACTCAACCGGTAAACAATTATGTGACAGTTTATGAATAAGCCATATCAGAGAAAAATACTTGACAAAAATGTCCAGTAAATAGATACAACCAGTAGTTGGGCATTACTAATTACCAGCTTTTCAAAAGTTATGAGGCATTTTTATAACGGGCCATTTACATATAGGTTCAAAAAATTTGACCAGACGCACAAAAATATTTGAATATGAACCTATTTGTAATTTTTTATTTTTTTCTTGAACGTATTTGTATTTTTTCCTTTTATAACATAGTAAAGTTACTGGACATGTTAAATAGTCCGAAGTCAATGGACATTTTTTCCATTTACCCTTATCTTAATATATATATATATATATATATATATATTTTGTGATATATACATTTTTCGAAATAAAACTAGATGGTTCAAGAGCTCAATCTTTTTTGAAATTCATTTATAATAACAGGATCGTTTTGGAAAAAAAAAAGGTTTTGACAGAAACATGAGCAGCAACCAATCTCATCAACGTAGCTAACAAAAGCTAAAAAATCCTATATAGATATTTGGTGCACAATTTATATATTTAAAGAGGCATTTAAAACAATCCATCACATGCAAGAAAGGCAGTGCGTCGTCTCAACTTACCGGTTTAAGGAAATCAACGTGATCGACTTCCAGAAAACAAGGCTCACTTCCAGCAAAGGAATAAGCCGTTGCAAAGGCCAATTCAAAAGCTCTCCTCATCAAAAATCCCCCAAATATTCGTCCATGAATATTCCTCTGCTGAGGCTGGCACATTAAAGAATTCTGAAGGCAAGTATCCTTTATCAGAATACTATCTCTGTCAGCCAAAGCTGGCATATCACAGAAAACGCGGCCTTCAGATAGCAATTCGCTGAGCCTGTTTATTTCCTCGTCATTAATTTCTTTCTTTTGTTCTCCTTTCTGCTTTTTCCTCAATTTGCTCCTTTCTTCTGCTTCTTTCCAGAGTGATTTTTCCTTTTCTGTTTCTGGAGAGATCTGGTTGATTACAGCTGATTTTCCGGTGTTAGAATCACGGGCAACAAACGTGAAGTTGGCTGTAAGAGCGACTGAGTCCCAGAATCAGATTTTTTTTGGCAAGAAAAGGAAATATATCAATAAACCATGCGAAAGAGAACAGCAGCATATATAGGAAAAGCTACTGAGCAAAGCATATAAGCAAATAGCGTAAGTTCAGAAGCAAGCCAACAATATATTCAACAATTTATGCTTGAGCTCAGCTGTATAATAAACAAGCGGGTTGACTCACCTCGGTTCAATTACAGTCTTAAAAAGATGTCCTGCACCAGCTGGAACACTGAGGGGGTGCTTGATTGGATACTATGGGGATGAAAGTATATGAATGGAATTAGAAAATAGTATTTGGTATAGTGGAGGAATAGGAACGGTACCTCACTTTTTTGAAATCTACCATTCCTCGACTTAAATGAGGTATTTCATTCCTCTCGTCATACCCATACCCCTTCCCGTTCCTCTATAATTTACCAGGCACCCCCTATTGATAAATAGAGAGCTTTGGTGATAGGCATTTGCTTTTTATCAATTTAAATTCTTCATGATCGTAAATGGAGAGATGCAGCAGTTTCTACAATATTAATGCATATAAAATTCTGCTCTTTCAGAATTAATAAATCATTTACGCCTAGACTCAGGGGTGCAGCATGAAACTAGATGACACAGTCAAACTAGTCTCATCATGTAGGTTAACAGTTAGTAACAATACGAAAAAACGAAAAAACCTCATCTCCAAAATCATTATATTCACAAGAAAGAGAAGATATAATGGTTCTGATGTGGAAAGATACCTTCAGAAGATTGAGTCACTTCTAGTTGAATCTCCATGGACGATCGCCCAACCCAAGTAACTGCCCCCTTTATTGTCACATCAGTTTCAACGTGAATGGGCTTGCTTAGGACCATCTTGTCCACTGAAGCCGTGACTAACATTAATGACCTTCTGGAGATATCTTCACTGGAACAATGCTGGCCCACACAGGAAAAGGTAACATATTAGAGAAAAAATCTATTATAGCTCTCAGAGGTGAGGCAGGTTTGAAGAGCTTAAAGTAATTATGAGGAGATCAAAAGATTTATAGACTAAGAAGGAACGAGGGCAAGCATACTAAAGATTAAGAGAATAACAAGATGTGGCTTTAGACTTAAAGTGCGACTGTCAATGAATGAGATATCATGATAAATTCTACTAGAAGACTCGGTTTAGGGCCTGGACACAGTACGATCTCCTCAAAAAAGGAGAATAAGGACTCGAGAACATATGTGAATACTGAAACTAGTATTGTTTTCATTAATTCCATTGATGAATTCTAGCATCTCTTAACCCTATTATATCTGAAACATACGCTGCCAATCGTTAACCATCATTCTTCAATTGTGCATTAAGTGATGAGGACGTCAGATAGTTTAGGTTCTGGCCATTAAAATTCACACACAACAAATGGATATTACATTCTTCTTTGGGCAAGTAGTTATAAATCTAATTTAAAGCTGCATTCAGTTAAATGGCAAATATAGATGGATAAGTACAGGCAGCACTGCTATATATTGTGTGGAAGGGACTGAGCTATCAATAAACGAAATTGTAATGTTCGACATATTGCAAGAGAGAGCTATCAATAAACGAAATTGTAATGTTCGACATATTGCAAGAGAGAACCCGCTAAAGTATTCAAATAAGTGCAATTTTCTATTCAATTTCAAAGTGAAGACATATTCAAAATTGCTGCAAGAGTCATTGAGCAAGATTTCTGTATCCATCAATCGATCATAGTTTTATTATTTTGTCAATATTTTCCTTAACATAATCAAGATCGTTGGAATGACTATAATTCCACACATTTCAATGTGCAAACCAAATGAAAACTCACTAATACTCCCTCTGTCCCCTAATATTCTTTACACATTCCCTTTTCGTCCGTCCCACAGTAAACTTTATCCTCATAATATCTACTAATTTACACAAAATGCCATTACTTTTGGAATTAACATACATACATACAATCCAATAAATTTCTTCACTCTTTTTTTTCTTTTTTTAAAAAAAAAGGGTTTTTAAAGGTGAGCCGTTCCTCCTATGAAGGGTTTTACGGGACGTAGAATTTAACAAAGATACCCATCACTAGATATGCAAGCTAACATTAAAATTGAAAAATAAAATAAAATTACAATGTATAAATGAACGAAGAACTATTATACCTTGAAGGATATAGTTCCAGCCAAAGCATCAAGATCTTCAAGCAATTTTCCGAGCCTAATCTCATTCCATGGATTTCTATACTGCTCCCTCAGTATATTATCACTAGAGAACTTATACAGTATACTTGTCCTACTCTTCGATGGAGTTTTTGCGATCAGTTCAGTCTGTGCAGGGGCATTCTCGGAAGCATTTGGAAGCTTCTCGAAGAGGCTCGATCGTGCTTCCCACAAAGCATTTGTAACAGGTGAATGGTACATTCCGGGCCATAAACTGATGGGCTTTCGAATCGAAGAGCCCGCATCGATCGGCGTTGACCCCTCCAATGGCGAATTCACACTGGAAATAACAGGGGTTGAATCTGAAACAAAAGGGTCCGATGCTGAAGATGAGAATAATCTTTTTTGAGTGATTTTTCGACCGGAATGAGTGGGATTAGAAATGCGTTTTGGTTTTGCGATGAATTTAGCGTACGAAGATCCATATTGGGGGGCGGAAAATGTGGTTTTGGTGGTGGGTTTTGGTGAATCGAGATTGTGGGTGGTGTTAATTTTGATTTGCTGTGGAATTAGGGATGAAGAAGAAAAATTCTTGATGGAGAGAAGGTGAGTTCTTGGTGGGATTTCAAATTGAGCTGATTCTTGTGCCATAGAGAGAGGATTTTTACCATGATTTCTTGATTTTGATTTGAGCAGGAGCTGAGAAACTGATTTTCTTGTTGGAGTTTTCATGAAAACAAATCGATTAAACAAGGAAACGAAGAGGAAATGAAACGTGAAGGAAGTGTGTTTTTAGTGGATTTTATTATTATTATACTTAATTAATTAATTTAGTGAACAAATGACAAGGAAAATCTGTTATTACTGTTGAAGGATGTCCATTAATAAAGTTTTATATTAGGGCTTTGTTAGTTGGGGTTTTCTTACAATAGTCAGGTGTCGCGTTGACTATCAGTAGTCAGAATTTAAAAACATGCCACGTGTCATCGTACTCTATCGCATTGACCTGCTACCTGTTGTACTAGTATTTTATTTTTAAATTATTTTTTAAACTATATTCTATTATTTACTATATTATCCTTTTTTAAACAAATTTAATTAAAAAAAAAAAAGCACACACACATAAGAATATTGTTCTTCCTTCGACCCTCTGATTTCTCCTCTACCAAAACATGAAGCACCGCCGCTGCCACCATATGCTTTTGGACGGAATTGTTGTTGTCACCGCGTGACTTTCGCCCTACCACCAATTTTCATCTCCGTCGCATTTGGGGCTTCTTCCTTCTTCGGTCTACTTTTATCTCTCGTCGCGCCCCACCTGCCTTACCGTCGTCACTATTTATTCAAAAACTATGGTCGTCGCCCTATCTTCTCTTTATTAATTGGTATCTAGTTTTTAGAATTCCTTTTTTTTTTTCCCCAAACTTTTAGGTATTAAATTCATGTTTTTCTATATTTTCCACAAGTTTTAAATAGTGACATGATTCATGTTTATTTAGGTTTCTGAACAACTGTGATTTACATTTTACATAATTTATTAAGTAATTCCCTTAGATTTTTTCCAAAAAAATTTATGCCGTATTTAATTAAACTCCTTCGTTTGTTGTATTGTTAATTGGTTGTTGAGTGGAGCGAGGCAGGGTGGATGGAAAAACAGATACTGACATAGTATGACGATAGAGAGGATGGCAGGAAAGAGATAAGAGGTGTGAGGAGAATGATGAGAAGTGAGAATGATCGGAAAGGGAGTGAAGTTGTGAACGTGGGATTGAATCCAAACTGTGAAGTGAAAGAGAATGTGGGGATTGATGTTGTTGCAAATTTGGGGAGGAGTGGTGAAGTGTACATCCCATCATTTAAGTTGGCCAGAATGTTTTAGAGAGTGTGAGCACAAAGAAAAACAATCACTTGAAGATAAAAGTGGGAGTTGCTAAAATATTTTTGATTAACATTTTTTTCTTTGATTAATACTTGCAAAGCTTATAGAAACGTTTTTTCTTGACGAAGTGCATGATTGATACTGTCATTTTCTATGATTGATACTGTCATTTTATATGAGTAATAATCTGTGCAGGATTCTCGTGTTAGAATTTCCGTCATTCTTATCATGTATTAAGGACATTTCTCATGCCTCTTTTAGGTATTGTATTCTCATGATAAGTTGATAGCTGCATCTTCTGGCTGCTCTTTTATCTGTTTCAGGTGACTGATTATGAGAAACCGTCATGGGCAGGCTTGTAAGGCCCTTTAGGTATATTTCTTTTCACACCTCTGAATTTTAGTGCAAGAATGCGATCATTCTTCTATTCTGGATTATGCTTGAACATGGTCATTCACTTTATTTTTCTAGTATATCAAATTGATCAGAGGCAAGCTATCAAGAATTACTAGCCTTGATGTGCAAAGAATCACTAATGAACCTACTACAGCTGCACTTTCGTATGACGTGAACAACAAAGGTCTTGTTGCTATTTTTTATGAGAATTTCCTGTGCAGTTCAAACGCGACACGACTATCCTTACATTACTCAACAAGAAGCACATTCAAAATAATTTTAAAAGAAACCACTAGTGCAACTTTTTTTTTTTAACTTATGGTCACTAATGTAATAATCAATTATGGTATCTATGTTGCTAAAAAAAAAAAAAATTATGGTATCTATGTATACGTGTGTGTGTTAGCATGAACGACAGAATTTAGGAGCTCACTTTCTAATTAAAATTTTGTCATTCCATATTAATGTTATTAGTATTATGATATCAAGCTAATGAGTGATGTTTGAGATGCATATATGTATTAATAAAATACGCATAATGAGTATTGTGTACATAATGAATACTCTGTACATAGAAACACGCTTGACCATTTTTTTTAGATTCATACATTATTCTCCATTTTACTTTATATTATTAATTTGCTTACATAATTCACTTAAAACTTTAAAAACACCCATATAAATTAAAATAGGGTTCTATCACCACTAACTAAATAAAGACATTGCAATAATAATTTAATATTTAAAAGTATAATAATAAAATAATGTAAGATCATAAGTAGCACATAAATAATATGAAATGCATATAAGATATTAAAATAGGGTGTCGTATTTTAAATATATGGTTTAAAAAGTGATAACAATTTATGAAAAAGTGATAACAAATTATAAAAAAGTGATAATAATTTATTAAAAAGTGACTCCGTCTCATGTCCGTCTCATGTATGAGACGGTCTCACACAAGAGTGTCCCTAAATATATTGGTCAATGAATAGTGATATTTTATCTATTTTTTTAATATTAATTTAGAATCAACAATTTACGTAGATGTTTATGATTACTAATTCGATAAAATATCAAGTATTCAAATTGAAGGTTGTAGAAGTTCGAAATCGCAATATATATAACACGCTTTCTACTAATTGCAGTCATTTTCATCCATTACAATAAAATGATATGACCACAAACGAAACCAAAACATGCATGTGACAGCCTCTGATATTGATCGATTGCATTATTAATAAAAATTATTGTCAAAATAAAGATAATCGTAAAACACATAACTAATGACAAAATGATTCTTTCTTGGAAGATGAATTATCATACGATAAGAAAACAAAGACATTCCCGAGAGTGAAACAACTCTTAATTTAGAGTACAACACACATATTTCTAGCTTCTAAGGACAAAAATTAATATTGTTATAAAAATTAATTATGTCGAACAGTTTTTGTTCATAATCCATCATGTGAGCATCAAGTTTAAACCACTCAGCACCCTCTTCATGTACAATCTAAGATATGGACCAAGCATAAACATGGACCTTTCTCGAACCTCTAGCCTGGAACTTGCTGATGAATGAGAATACCCTCAATACCAAGAATCCCCAGGCTTTTGTTGTAGTGAAATAGCGGAGGATCTCCATCCTTGTAAACATATCTTTTGAATTGTTTCTCAATTTTCATGTAGCGTCTGCATATCACATAACTTGTCAGATTTAAAATTTCAAGTAGTACTTATGATACACAAAATTAAATTAAACGACAATGTTATTAACATCTATAGAATTTAAGTCAAAATCAGTCCATGATTAGAGTGAAGAAGAATAAGTAAATGATCAGTACCTGGAGAAAGCATTGGCATTCCTTAAAATTGGACCTTCAGGGACAAAATCAGGGTCGTGTGATGTCTCATTGTCACATTAAGTCTCTTGTATATTTGCTCGAGCTTGTGCTAGACTAGCCTCCACCATCTCTATATTGTCAGAATTGTTTCATGTTTTCCTAAATCTACCATGCTATCTTCAATCTTCCATAAAAACAGAGAATAATAGATAGTATATAAGAGGAGACTACATCATGAGTAGAAGGAATATATCTCAAAGCATGATGAAAGAACACAGTTACATAAAGGTAAAAGAAAGTGTCATTACATTTATACTTCAAAACAATTTTTTATGATGCACTGACTCCAAATCTTTGTAGCCAAGTTACATAATATCTTGCACATAGACCACTTAACTTAAGTTCACATTGAAAGGTATTAATACCTCAAAACTCCTGACAGTCATTAATATTAATACATAGTTAATATATCTGAATTTGACATAAGTTCTTAGCCCATAACTTGGTCAATTGAGCAAACTTATCCAATTGGATGAATCTTGATAATGTTCTCTGACCTAAACTTAAGCTTAACCAACTCTCAGACTTAAAACACCTATAGAAATTAGGGTGCAAAAGTTTCATTACTTGTGTTAAAAAATGCATGACAAAAAGAAAAGGAACAAATAGAAATAATATTTCACAAACACATTTATTCCTAAATGTTCTGAGAAATCAATAAAATATGGCTTTTTTTTCACCCGACAAAAGAAAAAAAAGATCTCTAAACTTACATGAATACTTTTGTAGTGAGAGCGACGATGGCTAGCGGCGATGATCGGCGGCGACGGGCGCCTTCGTTGCGGAAGCCAGACGGTGTTGTTGCTTGTGTTGCGCCGTCGTTGCGGAGGCGGGGGCCGTCTGAATTCTGAAGCAATGTCGGTGGGTGAGTGGAGAAGAAGAACACGATCTGACCTTATGAAAAATAAATATGTTAATTGAAAGAAAAACCTAGATTATTATTGATATGATTTTAAATTAAAATAGATTTTTATTATAAGTAAAAAAAGGATAAAATTGTAAATTAATAATTGTATTTTTTAAAATCATTAAATTTATTATAAGAGTGCAATAGACGACACAAAACGATTGTTAGTGCGATACAAAACGATAGTTAGTTCGATGAGTAGTACAACATGTAACAAGTCATCTATTTTAAACCATTGATTTCTATATCTAATGACTCATATAAACTGACTATTGATAGTCAATACGACACCCTGACTATTGTGATAAAGCCCCTTGTTAGTATCCTATTAAACGGCTCAGATTCTCCATCAAGGAAGTAAATATCTAGAAATTGATAAATATTTGTGTGCATATTCTGTACACAGCACACTAAAAAATAGTGTACACAATATTTTTATCTAATACTACATTGTAATTAAACTAATACTATACAATATTGTTAATACTACACTATAACTAAACTAATGTTATACAATGCCTGAAATAATACTACATTGCAACCAAACTAATACTATACTGTAACAACAAATTTCGTGAATTTAATTTATAAAAACACGAAAAAGTTTACAATTTAATTTTAATCGGATTGAACCGATTAAATTTTAGCGGACCCTAGCTCTAAATTTAATCCTCTGATTCTTCTCTTCAAAATCGGTGTTGACTTGGATGATTTGACGGATTTGGTGGATTTATAACGTTAATCCAAGGGGCTTAAGAGCCTTATTTTGGATTAAACGCTATTTACGGAGATTTTTTGGATGAACGTTCTTAAATCTTCAAGAAGCCGTGATGAACGCCTTTGAATCTTCAAGGAGAAACGTCTGATCGGAGAGGTTGAACACCTTGATCCCGGATCGGACGCTGTTCCCGGTTGATTTGCTTGAAGAACGTCTTTGAATGCCGCAAAGAACATCTGAAGTCTGCTCTGAGCTCTGGAATTGAGTCTGGAGTTGCCTCTGAAATTGTGTATCGAATGAATGAGTGAAGACCCCTATTTATAGTTGTGGGGTGAGATTGATTTAATGGGCTGGACTTAGAAGCCCATCAGACCTGATTTGATTTGATCTGATTGATTTGACTTGATTTGATTTGTTTCCATGTGGGGCAATTTGATTTAACTTTCCATTTAACGAGATTTTATACGTTATATGGTAAGATAATTAATTTGCCAACAAGTTACGAATATTTAAAATTCGTAGGATTTAATTTCAACTTTCACGTGTATGTTTAATATCAATAAATTATTTAATTTGAGAATTAATTTAATTAAATTCCCATAATATAAATACTTAAATTTATTTGATATTAATACTTAATTTTTACGTGTCTCCATTTAATTGGGCGCAAAATTAATTTGCTTACAAATGCCCCCTCGTGCTTTGTTCACGATCATTTGTGACTTATCGTGAATTAAGCACGAAATTTATTTATTTTGCTTGAAACCCATCGGCATGGTTTGAAAAATTTTTTGTTTGGCCCAATTTATTTATACTTATCAAAAGTATTTCTTGGCCCAGTGGCATTAATCAATTGGCCCAGGTTATATGCACACACATTTTTATTTAGAACACCCACGTTTTGAAAATAAAAAAATAAAATAAATGTGGAATGACAAAAATGTTCTTATCAAGAAGTGTACAAATTTTTAGTAATTTTTTTCAAAAATACATTAAAATTTCGGCAATTTTTTCTGAAATTTAAGGTTTGAATTTTTTTTTTTCGCAAAACCTATTGTTCTCACATTTTGGCCGAAATTTCTCCAAATTTTGGGAAATGTTTTCCAAAAAAAGAACACATTTTTGGATAAGTTTTTCGAATTCTGAGGTTAGAATTTTTTTTTTCCGGAAAATCTATTGTTCTCATATTTTGGCCGAAATTTTTCCAAATTTTTGGAAATATTTTCCGAAAAAAGAATTCATTTTCGGATAATTTTTTCGAATTTTGAGAAAAATTTTTATTCGCAAGAGGGTATTTTAGTGAGTTATTGGGGGTGTACTCAATAAACGGTGTGTGTTTTTATAATGTGGGTGTTCTAAATAAAAATGTGTGTGCAGATAACCTGGGCCTAATCAATTTCACGAAGATTTTTCTTTCCAAATTGGAGAGATTCAGCAGCAGCGGCTTTCTCATGCAAGGTGATAGATCGATTTCCTTCTTCGACTTCTTTCCTTTTTGCAGAAACCCTAAATTACTCTATAGAAAGAGTTATCTTCTGCTTTACTCACCTTCACGGCAGCAAGCAGGCAGAATTCGAATACATAGAAGGTATGAATTTTTTATATGCCACAACACAACACTATGTATAAGTGTTTTTTTTTTCTGCACATTTTCATTAGTCGAAATTTTGCAGGGTTAATTTCATAGCAACACGACCCAATCAGCAACAAGCTTTGGGTAATTTCTAATTCCCTTAATCCCTTCTTCTTCTTCTTTTTTTTTTTCGCAATTACTCTGCATTTCTGTTACTGCAATTGTTGAGAAGATTTTGATTCACGACCACTACAACTACCATTGAGCATCAACGGCAACCACTACAACTACCACGGACTCATGCCACTACAACTACCTCAATTTTGCGATTAATTAGACATCAAACTTACAGGCATTGATCAGAATTTGGCGCCTCTCTTCTGGGCATTTCATCGAGCAGCTGGTGTTCGTGGGACTTTGGCCTCGCTTGTGGCGTCAGAATCGCAGACGGCGGAGGAGTTAAGCAGCGACGGCTCCAGACGGCGGCGGTTTGAGTACAGCGCGGCAGCTCTGACCGGCGGATGGATGCGACAGCCTCCGGTGGTCTTGGCGTCATCGCGAACGGCGGCGACGGTTTGGCAGAGGTGCGGCGGCGCTGCTTCGGTCTTGGCCGTGAGGAGTAGTGGAACAAATAGCGGGCGGCACTTGGTGGTGGTGCAGCGGCACTGATAAAGGCAGAATTGATTTTGGGTTTTCTGCGCTGATTTGGGGAAGAAGCAGATTTGGGGATTTTTGCGTTAAGTTTCTGGGATTTCTGCGTGTAACTTGTGGAAAAGGCAGAGAGTTATCCATTTTGAAAATTTTGGATAAAAGGATCAATTAAAATTTGGGCTTTTTAATCTTCAATTGGACTAAATAATCATGTGGCCCAAACCAAATAGATCCCAACGCCTTTTAATTAAAATTGGGCCCATTTATTTGTTCAAGATATTAAATAATTGGGCTTTTAACATTATGGATTTTTAATTTAATAGAAACCAACTCATATAAAAATTTATTTCTTCAATTTATTTATTTATTTTTTTCTTGTAGAAATAAATTTTATTAAATCCACGAATTATTTGCCCCCTTTATTATTTTTTATTTTTTTTAACTCTTATTTTTTTATTTCTGCAGCCAACTTTCATCATGGTTTTTTTCCGGAGTACCTCTACATCAATGGGAAAACGTCACTTGGTTATTCTTGATGACGAGCATTAACCTTTGAACAAAGGGACTCACTTAGCCATTGAAACTCCAGTAATTGGCAAATATGCTCCGGCTGTGAAAGACATATCAAATGAATTTCGTATTGATGACTGGACTCAGGAGATTTCGCAGAGCAAGACATCTAAAGTCTGGGTCCTAAAGGCAGCTAACCACTTCAAACCCGCTCCGAAGGTGGTGGACCCTTTACCAACATTAGGCCGGAACATCGTCATGGGCCGAGCGAAATGGGGCGACCCTTTGAAGTTTGCAGGCGAATTTCAATTCACCAAAGGATACTGGGAGTGGACCGAGGATGTCTTGAGCAGATGCAAGAAAACTCTTAAGAGCATAAGAGTTTATGATGCTGTTTTCGCGTCGCTTTTCACGTACGACTGCAACTCTGAGATCATCAAGGCTTTCTGCGAGGCGTGGTGCCCTACTACCAACACTTTACTCACTACCTGCGGCGAGATGTCCATCTCTCTATGAGACTTGCATAACTGGACAGGACTTTCCTTGACGGGTCACATATTTGATGAAGTAGTACCGGATGATGCTGAACTTCTTGACAGGACTGGGGACTTATGCATTCCGCATAGCTGCATACATTTGCTTTATGCCTATCATTTGCTTTGTGGAGACGCATATGAGCCCAGAGTCTCTATAGCTCAATGGGTAGAATTTTGGTCAGTCAAGCCTGCGAAATACAAGCCGCCACCTGCCCGCAACGAGAAGAAGAAGAATTCTCGTCCTAAGTCTACTTACAATCCTTTTGGCATTTTCGAGGAGCACAAGCCATGGACCTTCGCAGAAATGGCGCCCTTAAAAAAGCTAGATGTTGAATGAAAGCGGCAGGAAGAGACATACTTGGCTGCTCACTTGGCTTTTTGGTTATGCACGTTCGCCCTTCCCAATGATGATGTGGGTTTTATTAGGCCAAGCACCTTCAAGATGGCATGTTTGATGGCTAAGGGTAAGGAAGTCAGCCTTGTTGTCCCGGTTTTAGCAAACATCTATAGAGGGTTAAGCAAGATTGCGCATCAATCGAGGCCATCTGAGGATCGAGCAACATTCCCGGTTCATTTCGTCTATGCTTGGCTGGCACAATACTTCAAGACGCACTTCCCCGCTGGCCATGGATTGAGTAGACCTGCAATGGTGTTTTACTCCGAAGAAAATGGTGCTCGATACTATGAACCTGAAAGTGCCCGCAAGAGGATTCACAAAGTAGTGACTACTTCGTGGACTTGTAATATAAAGAACGAGGGGACTTTGTATGTGGACGATGGGGAAGGAAAATGGGGCATGTGGAGTTACTTTGTGGCCCTTCACTCTAATTGTCTTTCTTGGCGGCATGGTGATCACTTTATTATCGAGCCTTATAGTCCGCATAGATTTAGCCGTCAGTTTGGTTTCTACCAAGAGGTGCCGGGAGAATCGACGATGGGTGATTTGCGAGAGGTTTCTTTGGAGAAAGGGTTCCTTTACTGGAAATGGTGCACTTTGCGCAGGACTCATTCCAAGGCATATCTTCCGCCATCCGCCCAAGATATGAACAAGTTCTCTTCATCTGAGTACAAGAGATGGTGGAATCAGGTCCACGGAATTTACTTAGACACTCATATTGAGGATCTGGTTAGATCAAAGCCCAAGGAAGCATCGCAGGATGAATTTGTGGTCATCGACGATCAGGACTTGTGTGAAGAACCTTCTCCACCTATTGTCATTCCTTCTTCAGTGCATGTTGAATTGCCACCTATTGAAGCGAGTGAGAGAAAAGGTACTCATCAAAGTTCGGAGGAGAGTCGAAGTGACCGTCACTGGAAGAGGGTCAAGCAAGCTGACAAGCCTCCCAAGCCGGCGGAAGATGATACTTTATCCCTCACAAAGAAGGTCCTACTCTCGTCTCTTTTCTTATGATCCAACGGTTTCTTATTTTATCTCACAATTTGTCTTTTCTTTTCAGGCCTTACGTTTAGTTTTTGGCAGTGAGGATAGTGATGGATCTCGAGTCGGGAGATTCATCTTCTCTGCAGGGGTTCTTGCATGCCTCCTACATTTCGAGGTCCTAGGAAGGGTGCGAGTCTCGGTGTTTGTTGCGGAAAAATTCATCCGAATCACCAAAGAGTATGTTTTGTCCTTGTGGAAGGGTTTCCTTCAGAAAATCCATAGCACTCCCATTGACTCACTATCTTCCATGAAAGATCAAGTACCTTACATGATGCAAGAACTGAAGAAATTCGATAGGATCGACTCCTCTGCCATGGAAAAGGCTTTGAGTGCTTTATTCGACAAAGCAGATGATTATGATGCAGCGAGATCAAAGTCCACCGATGCTGTGGCCAAGGACACTCTTGCCTTGAAGTTGGCTGAAGCGACAAGTGCTCTTCGTGCTTGTGAGGAAGATGAAGCGAAGCAGTCTAGCAAACTTGAAAGTGCTCAAGCAAAGTTCAAGCAGGTGGAGAAGCAGTTGGCTGACTTGATGAAGAAGAAGAAGAAAGTGTTGTCTGAAGCATTACAACAGTATCAACAATCTCTTGCAAGTGCCAAAGTTAATACCCAAGCTGCTAAGGAGAGCATCATTGCCATTGATAACACCCCAATTTTGGATGACAAAGTGGCTGAGGACTTGAAGATGTCGAAGTCGGACTTGGAGGCAGCCTTGGAGGAGTTGAAGAACTTGGATCTTCTTGCTTAGTTTATTAGGACCCTTCGTTTTGTCCTTTTTCCTTATGTTTCCTTTTCCTGCTTTCGCTTTATGTTATCGACATTTATGGTTTATCAATAACATTTATCTGCTTTATTTTTCCTTTGCATCCTTCATTTTGTACTTCAATATCTCATTAAGTATTTTAAACTTAAATAAAATAATTGGATCATGCATTTACTTACTTCAATATTTCACTAAGTATTTTGAACTTAAATGAAATAATTGAATCATGCATTTTCTTACTTCAATATTTCACTAAGTATTTTGAACTTAAATGAAATAATTGAATCATGACTGTACTTAGAGAATTTTCTAAGTTGCCTACGTACCTCTTTAAAGAGGATCAAGCCATAACGTAGTTCAAGGGGAACATGATTTGATTTTTGGGGGGCGCCGTACACAGTTTAACCTCATGCGGGCCAGGAGGGGTATTAATTTTTAAACACTAAATACCTTTAGTGGGTTTGGGGGTGCCGTGCACAGTTTAACCTCATGCGGGCCAGGAAGGACTATTCTTTAACTACTGTAGACAAAGTAGGGTATTTAATATTTAACCACTAAATACCTTTAGTGGGGTAAGTTAACATTTTAATCACATGTAATTACCTTTGGTGGTTGTCGTACACAGTTTACCCTCATGTGGACTAGGAGCGACGAACAGTTTAGACTCATGAGTCATGGAGCTTTCTTCTTGATTGACTTACGCGTAGTAGCGTTTCAAGAATTTCCCGTTTATGGGTCCAATATTCACCCCATCTTCAGAAATTAATTTGTAGGCTCCATTCGTATAGACTTCTTTCACGACATGGGGGCCATCCCACTTGGGCAAGAACTTATTTCCAACACGATGGGTAACTACAATAGGCCTTCTCACTGCAAGCACTAAGTCATCAACTTGGAAAGAACGTGTCTTCACTTTCTTATTAAACGTTCTCGAAAGATGGGACTGATAGCATTCTAGTCTTTGTTGAGCCTCCAACCTTTTATCATCCAAGGCTTCTAACTCTTCAAGACGCAATCGTGCATTCTCTTCTTCCGTCAAGCCTTCTTGTATAGCCATTCTTAGAGACGGGATTTGCTTCTCTAGAGGAACAACTGCTTCAACACCATACACCAAGGAATAAGGAGTGGCTTGCGTAGGTGTTCTATAGGTGGTTCGATATGCCCATAGAGCTTCACTCATTCTTTCCGGCCAATCTCGTTTAGACTTGGAAACGACTTTCTTCAGCAGGTTGCACAATGTCTTATTGAAGGCCTCGGCGAGCCCATTTGCAACTGCATTGTACATGGAGGACTTTCTTTGTTTGAAGTCGAACTTCTCACAAAGTTTGTCGATATAACTGTTGGAGAATGACTTTCCATTATCAGTAATGATGTAACGAGGGACTCCGTATCTGTAGATGAGATTGACACGGATGAAGTCAGCGACATTTTCTTTCTTCACTTCTCTTAGAGGCACCGCTTCGGCCCATTTGGAAAAGTAATCTGTTGCAGCCAAAATGTAGAGATGACCACCAGAGGATTTCGTCAACGGTCCTACGACATCCAAACCCCAAGCATCAAAAGGCCATGAAGCAACAGTTGGGTGCAACGGTTCCAGAGGTTGATGAATCAGGTTTGCATGAAATTGACAAGCTTGACATCTTTGCGCATAGTCCATGCAATCTTTCACCATTGTCGGCCAATAGTATCCCATCCTCTTTATCCGGAAATGAAATTTTGGGTCCTGACTAATGAGCACCGCAAACCCCTGAGTGAGCTTCTTCCATTGCTTGAATAGCTTCTTCATCACTTAAACATCTCAAGAAGATATTGTCAAATGACCTTCTATAGAGTGTTCCTTTGTAGTAGATGAACCGAGGTGCACGACGACGAATATCAACTTTCTGACGTGGATCACTAGGTAATTTCTCATGTTGCAAATAATCCACCAAAGGTTGACGTCAATCTTCCTTTTCGATCTCAAAGACTTCAATGACATTATTTTCAGCTTCTTCGTCAATTTCATCATCAAAGATTGGTGGTATGACCCAACTTCTGCAAACTGGAATGCGGATATGCACTTCGGGCATAGCTATAGTCGACGCTAACTTAGCGAGAGCTTCAACTTGTTTATTTTCACTTCTTGGAACATGTTCGATTTCCACATCCCCAAGCCAACTCATCATTCTCTGGGCGTAGTTGTAATACAGGAGCAACTCAGGTTTCTTAACTTCATATAACCCGCGCAGTTGGTTCACTATCAGCAATGAATCTCCATACACCCTGAGATGTAACTGCTTTATATCAACTGCCATCTCCAACCCAAGTATGAGTGCCTGATATTCAGCCACGTTGTTGGAGCAATTCTCAGTTAAGACGAATGAATATGGCAAGACTTCACCATCGGATGTCACGAATACTACTCCAGCGCCAGCTCCTTCTCGATGAGATGCTCCATCAAAGTACATCTTCCAAGGAGGAGAAATTTCCACTGCTAGGACATCTTCATCTGGAAGGTCATCAGATAACTCCCATTCAGCAGGAATCGGGTGGTCGGCTAAGAAATCCGCCAATACTTGTCCCTTTATGGCTTTCTGAGGAACATATACAATCTCGAACTGTTGTAGCTGGAGATACCACCTCGCAAGTCGGTCGGAGAGGACCGACTTTGATATGAAAAACTTCAACAGATTTACCTTCGAGATAAGACGAACCGTGTGAGCCTGAAAGTAGTGCTTTAATTTCTGAATCACGAAGATAAGTGCCAAGCATATCTTCTCAATTGGTGAATAATTCACCTCATTTAGGACCATTATCCTACTCAGATAGTAAAGAGCATTTTCTTTACCGTTATCGTTTTCTTGTGCTAGCAGAGCTCCAACTGATCGCTCTTGAGCTGCTATGTAGAGGATCAACGGTCGTCCAGGTACTGGTGCGACCAACACAGGTGGCTTCATCAGATAAGCTTTGATGCTTTTAAAAGCATTGTTGCAGGATTCATCCCATTTGAATGGGTTTCCTTTTTTCATGAGATGGCTGAACGGTTGCCATCTACCGGCCAGGTTTGAAATGAACCTCCTTAAGTAGGCCAACTTCCCTTGCAAACTTTTGAGCTCGTGGATGTTGCGAGGTTCGGGCATTTTAAGAATTGCATCTATCTTCGCTTGCTCAATCTCTATGCCTCGATGTCGGACGATAAATCCAAGAAACTTTCCCGACGTAACTCCAAAGGCACACTTCAATGGGTTCATCTTGAGTTGGTAACGTCTTAGACGCTCAAAGACTTATCTCAAGTCTTGCGGATGATCCTTTCTCTTTCTTGACTTCACCACCAAGTCATCTACATAACATTCAGTGTTCTTATGGAGCATGTCGTCGAAGATCTTTTGCATTGCTCGCTGATATGTAGCACCGACATTCTTTAAACCGAATGGCATCACTTTGTAGCAATAGATCCCTTTTGGGGTGCGAAACGCTGTCAGTTCTTCATCTTTTGGCGACATGCGAATCTGATTGTAGCCCGATGACCCATCCATGAAAGATAAGGCTTCATGACCCGTAGTGGCATCGATCATAAGCTCGGCAATAGGCATTGGGAAGTCATCCTTAGGACATGCAATGTTGAGATCACGGAAATCAACACATACTCGAATTTGGCCATTCTTCTTTCTTACTGGCACAATGCTAGAAATCCAAGTAGGATACTTCACTTCTCTAATGAACCCAACTTCGATGAGCTTGTTCACTTCATTCTCAATTAACGGGACCAATTTGGGCCGAAATCGACGTTGACCTTGCTTGACTGGCCGAGTTCCTTTCTTTATGGACAAGTGAACTGCGACTTTTGGGTTTAAACCCGGCATTTCCTTGTAAGACCATGCAAACACATCTCTAAACTCTTGCAAGAGTTTAATGTATGTTTCTTCTTCTTCGGTTGTCAACAAGGCACTTATGTAAGTTGGTCGTGGGTCATTATCATCTCCCAAATTGACCTCCTTCAATTTGTCCATAGTGGCTTTAACACCTTCCTCAAGTTCTGGAGGAGCATCTTCAGCATCTTCTTTTACTGTTAGAGCATTTTCTGATATGGTGATATGATTCACCGTCACAACATCTTCACGATGTTCTTCTTGGCTCTTAAGATCAATAGATAGTTTCATTCGACCATTCGCCCCTCTAACTAGGACTATTTGCGTAGTAGTATTATCGCCATTAATATATCCACTCCTGATCATCGAAGCCATTTTATTTTGCATGGCTCTCTCCATGTCCCGAATGTATGATTGTCGAACGATGGAGGTCTCGATAAAGTTTGATGAAGCTACACTTTCTCCATCACTATCATCACCATTAGTGTAGATGATCGTTTGCAATTTTGCTGTGAGAGCTTCTCCATACGATGGGATCAAAACAGTTCGTCGCTTCATACGGGATGGAATCGAACTTCGAAGTTTCTGTGGATCTGAAGGTCTGGTAAATACCAATTTTTGGCGATTGCACTTCTTACGTGGTCCTAATCTTTCAAAGACAGTACCCAACTTTCGACTACTCTCAGGCCGCCCCAATCTCTTAAAGACGGAGACCCGCTTTACTTTCTTACCATTCTCATCAAATACATCTTCCGTTGATGAGACTTCTCCTTCACTGATATGATTCGTGCTTGCTCTCTCAATTGCAATACGAACTGGATTCTGTGTGGCATATCCTAGACCAGGTTTGGCAATCTTGGCATAGACGCTTTTCCTTTGCGGTCTTTGAGTGTTATCATCTCCATGTTTTGCTTGCTTAATGATCTCACGGAGTGAACCCTTCGGCTTCGAGTTTCCTATTGGATCGTATCCAGCTTGAACAAGGAGATTAAAGGCTTGAGGGCCATAGGATTTTGATATCGCAGCTTCTAATAAGGCGCCATGTTCAGTTTTAGCTCCATGAATTGGACGTGTGAATCCTTCAAGCGGTTGTGAAGAAGGTCTCGCCGCATCAAGCTTGGTCAATGACAATGTCAAATCTTCCAATACTTCAACATTTTCAAGAGGTTGTTTGCCCTTATCAGTGTACGATGGACGCGTGTCTTTCTCACCCTCTACAGCTTGTACGTCCTTGCTTGTTTCTTGCGAGGAATTTGCCTCAGTAGTACTCTTGAAATAGTACTTAGCATCGGCGAAGTATGATTCAGCTTCGGTGAAAGGTTTACCATCACCAAATACTCTTTTTACATTGCCGTTTTGATAATATTTAAAACATTGGTGCATAGTAGAAGGTATTACACCATTTTCGTGCAACCACAGACGTCCTAAAAGCATATTGTAGGATGTCCTTGCATCAATGACATGGAAGAGTACGGTTGAGACCATCTCGTCCATCAGTAAGTCCAATATCACTGTGCCGAGAGCTCTTTCACCTTCTTAGTTGAACCCTTGGATCATCAGACGACTATTGCCGAGTTCGTCCATTGCTATGCCCAACTTTTTCATCACCCTCAAAGGTAGGATATTAACCCCGGAGCCTCCATCAATCAGTATCCGATTAATTTTCTGCTCCTTAGTGTAGCCAGTCACGAACAATGGCCGATTATGAGGTTGCGAGCCGAGTAATAAGTCTTCATCCGTAAAACTCACTGCCCATGCATAGTCTTCGCTTTTATCACAAGTCTTTTCTCCGGATGGACCACCTTCATCCACATTCACCATATGACATGAAATGTCGTCATGATGATCATCTCCATCAGCTGAAACAAAGTTCGTAGTCGTCTCTTCATCCAAGAAGATTTTTCCTTGCTCGACCAACTGCATGACTTTGTCTTTGAAAATGAAGCAATCTTTGGATTGGGTGACCTACTAATCTGTGGTACACGCAGTACTTCGGGTTATCAGTACGTCCGGCTTCTTCCGGCCGTTTCATTTTTGGCAATTCGATTAGGTTGTCTCTCAACAGATCGTTGAATATACCCTGAACATCAGAATCTAAGAACGGGTATTGTCTTTGTTGCATCTCCTTCAAGGTCATTTTCCTTTGCCCCCTTTCCGGGATAACATTCTTCCCTTTATCTTCCTTGTTTCTTTGGTACTTGACTGTCTTTGCATTTGCTTGCATAGACTCTTGCTTCGAAGTCTTAACAAATGTCCTCGTACCTTTCTTGACATCTTGCTTGTCTTTGAACTTTCGAGTTTCTTGAATTGGCGGCCCATTAGCTCCAGTTGCGGCCATGCTTAGCTCCATATCGTGAGCTCTTGTTGCCAACTCTTCATTTGATCTGATTGATTTGACTTGATTTGATTTGTTTCCATGTGGGGCAATTTGATTTAACTTTCCATTTAACGAGATTTTATACGTTATATGGTAAGTTAATTAATTTGCCAACAAGTTACGAATATTTAAAATTCGTAGGATTTAATTTTGACTTTCACGTGTATGTTTAATATCAATAAATTATTTAATTTGAGAATTAATTTAATTAAATTCTCATAATATAAATAATTAAATTTATTTGATATTAATACTTAATTTCCACGTGTCGCCATTTAATTGGGCGCAAAATTAATTTGCTTACATATACAATATCTGAAATAATACTACATTGTAACCAAACTAATACTATACAATGCTTAAAATAATACTACATTGTAACCAAACTAATACTATACAATATTTGAAATAATACTACACTGTAACCAAACTTTGTGCACACAATCTTTTATTATGCACAATATGCACACAAATACTATTCCTAAAAATTTCGTCCAAATTTCATTGATATATCTATTTTTGAATTCCCGATATAAATATTTACTGAAATAATTTTTTTTTCAAAATATCGATAAAATTAGGGTATTTTGCCCCACAAAATTTGTGGGATTAAAAAAGAAATTATATTATTTATACAATAAATTAAAAATATATTTTCTGCAGACTATCTATATAATTTATATATATCACCAAATAAATTAAATATGCGCTTTCTGCTGACTATCTATATAATCTGTATATATTACCAAATAAATTAAATATGCGTTTTCTACAGATTATCTATATAAAATGTATATGATTCTCTCACAATCTCACCTAACTTTAAATTTAAAAATCGATTTGCATGTTTTACATACTTCATTTGTTGAAGATAATTCTTTTTTATTTTAAGTATTAGTATGATTAATGAAATTTATTGTGATGTAATTACGAAATCAAATATAATCAATAATTTGAATAAATTTCTTTTCCATTTAACTTATTATAGAAAAATATGTACGGTAAAATTTCTTTATTCATACTAATCTTTGATTGTGTAATTATTATATGAAAAATGTGAAGACTTTGAATTGAATACAACATAAAATAAATTTACATTGCTAAAATTATAAATAAATAAATTTTGATATAATTGCAAATTTTTACAATGTTCAAAATTAAAATCAATCAAAATAAACCAAAAATATACATTAATTAACATATAATAAATAATTAAATTTTTCTTCCAAATGGATACAGATAAACAATGAATATTAACTTTCCTTCGAGTTGGTCTCTCGTGAGGTGAGTGCATGTATGCACTCGAATTTTATTATGATATTTTTTAATTAATTTATTATTTTTTTATTTTTAATTTCCAAAATACTATTCTCTCCGTCCCGGAACTATCTTCACACTTTCTATTTCGGTCCGTCCCACAACTATCTTCACACCCCAAATTTAGAAATAACACTCAATATTAATACCCTCACAATATCAATTTTATTTAAAAAATGTCACTCTTACTTTATTCTACTTTATTCTCTCCTACATTTTATTTCATACAACCACCCAAAATACTCTTACACTTTATTCTCTCTCCTACACTAATTTAAGTTGTCTTAATAAGCGTGCCTCTTCCCATATGAAGATAGTTCCGGAACGGAAAAAATATTATTTTAAAAGTGATCACCTCATATGAGATCAAATTATTTCCTTTATAACCTTCTAAATCGTTGAAGTTTCCATAAATTGTTAATCAATTTTTACAAATAAAGAATTTACAGATCTGCACTAAAAAAAGGTAAAACACAATTAGCAAATAATAATTATAATGATAAACATAAATATGAAGAAAATCATAAAATCGGTCAAAGTAATCTTTAATTCGAAAGTTGAAATGAAAAAAACTAAAAAATACGAATAAAAGGATTAAGATGTGTAGTGATAAAACATAACCCAAAGACAAAACTCTAAAAAAAATATGATGAAGATCGTCATATGGTATTTTCTTGCTTTGTAATATTAAATATGCATATGCAAAAAAAATCTATCAAAACACGAAGAAAGAGATTAGCAAATCACTTGCAAAATGACGAATTAAACTAAAAAAATTAAATATGATGAATGTAACAATAAATTTCGTGTAATTAATCAAACCGATAAATTTTAGCGGACTCGATCTCTAAATTTGACCCTCTGATTTTTCTCTTGAAATGTTAATGGTTGACTTGGATGATTCGGATGATATAGTGGTGAAATATTCGGGTTGACCTCGTCCGAAGTTGGATTTGATGATTTATAACATTAATCCAAGGGCTAGACGCCTTATTTTGGATTAAACGCTATTTTCAGAGACACTTTAGATGAACGCTTTTGAATCTTGAAGGAGCCGTGAAGAACGTCTTTTGTAATAACTCAAATCCAATTATAGGATTTTATAATTTATTTTCTAAGTTTAGAGATTTTTTTTTATTCTATTTTGATTTTATGTGTGGTTTTCTAATTTTTCTTCTACTGACAAGCGATTCCGATTCAAAATCCTTTTCAATTTGTATCCGTAATCCGGATTTCATTAATAATGATCAATTACCAATAGCCCTTTAAAGGTGGGAAACACTCAAGAAAACCCTAAGAAAAATGTTTGTTTTCCCATCGCATGTTTATTTACATTTCGGAGCCGAAACTCAAACCGAATAATACCGAAAATTCAACGTCGAGATCACAATACTGCTTTTTAAAAGTGGGCTGCCAAAAGGACAACCCAAAATCCCAAAACAACCGGCCATGTGAGGGTAAGTGAGAGTAGTGAGACTAGCTTGTACCTATTAACCAAATATCTTCCAAAAATCCTAGGATAGGTGTACTCCTAAGCCTATGTTTTTCCTTATTTCCCTCCCCACCACCCAAATCAGCCGTGCCCTCCCCTCCTTCTCCTCTATAAATAGAATTGCTGCCCTCTTCATCTTCTACACACAAAAAAAAAAAAAGCTTTGGGGCTCTCAAGAAAAGGAAGAAATTCTCCAAGGGTAAGTCCCTAAACCCCCTCTTAAGTCTTATGCTTCCTCTTAGCTTAGAAATTTAGGAAAACTATTATATGAGGCCCTAAGAACTCCTTTTTATATGATATGATCTTATATGGAGTGCTTGAGTTGGAATTTTGGTGTTTTGAGTCAAAATGGTGAAGTTATACTTGAAACATGAAGCTGCCGAAATCAAGCCCTAACCACTGACCCATTTTTATAAAATTTATTTGGACCCTTTCCACCTGTTTAAAAATCATGAAAAATTTTCTAGATGTAGTATTTGAAGTGTAGAATAACATACTAAAATTTCGTGCTCACTGAATTTTTGTAGACTGAGAATCAAATCGTGAAAGATTATGTGTCGGAAGTAATCCGAAACTGGGAGCAGTGACTCATTTCTTTTATTTCTCCACTTTCTGATAGTTATAAAATTCTAGGAAAAATTTGGGATGTTCCCCTTGATGTGTTGTAAATAATAGTCAAAAATCATAATATTTCGTTTAGTACTTCATGAGATAAAATTCGCCAAACGATAGATTGAATGTTCACGAATTTTCTGGGCGGAATCCGTAAGTCAAATGGCTTGGGTCCCTGAATAAAAGTTGTCCATATTTGAGTAATGCATCACATATTTTAATTTCATAATTTTTGGATGTTTCTGCGGAGAGTTATGGATTTTATAAGTTAAGGTCACTGTTTTTGCCGAAACAGAAATTTAGAGTCCTTATTACAAAATCTGCTATAGTTCCGTAACTCAAATGAACTCGGACTCTTAATAAACTTTGTCCTAAACTGAAAGAGGTACAACATACTAAAATTTTATAATTTTCCAACAAGTCTAAGTATTTTATTTTGTTTATGCGGTTATAGGTGTTGTTTTTCTTCGATTGTTAGTGCTTGATAAATTAAATGGCCAAAACTCTTAATGAAGTGCATGTTTGAATATCGAATATTATACATGATACTTTATGAATGCATATACCTGAGTGCTTTACATGTTTTTTTTGAAAATGAACGGAACCGAAAGTCCCAAATTTGGGACCCACAAACTGTAGTACACTAACAAAGCCGTTAGACATAGGATTTAACCCATAGAAGCTTTTGATAAAATGAAGTACCCCTTCATCGTTCAAAGCCTTACACAATAAGATCAAGAACCTAAGTTTCTAATGGATAAAAGTTTTGTCGAACTAAACATACGGATTGTGCTAGGTAGAGTACGGTCAAAACCAGAGACTGAGACTTTTGTACGAGAGGCCTAAGCAATCAATAAGTTAAACTTTCTCTTAAAAGTTTTCCAGGTGGGTGACACTATATGTATAGCTAGTTAATGTTATATGGACTGTTGTCAGTTTTTCTGAATCAAACATAAACAGTTTTCTCGAAAGACGCGAACAACTTAAAAGCATGCAAATGCATAACTCCTAACTATAAGAATGTATGAGAACAAGTTTCTTTTACTTTGATTATTTATTTTACATGGCAGAGGGTGAAACCCTATATTACATACGAGAATTAATATCTCTATTGATCTATTGATCTGCAGTGGGCGAAGCCCTATGTATATATGTATAAACGGGAGAAATAAGGTCGGAAGAGGGTTTGGATTGTGTGCAGAAATGCCACTAGTGCCACCTCATTTGGGACGGAGAATTACGGGTCTCGGACGTATTAACGTGCCATTCCACAATGTGATTATGGGGATCGGACGTACTAACGTGCCATCTCAAATGTGCTATATTTATATACTAACTGTTGTAAAGAATGATAAATCTCTTAATCGAATGGAAGCTAAAGGATGAAAATCTTATAGCTAAAGATTACCTTGTACAAATGGGCTAAATGTCGTAACGCATAACTAAAGATGAAAGAAGAATAAAAGATTCAATTATTTCGGGTTTTCCTGTCAATCTGTGTAACAACATATAGGTTACCCACTGAGATTTTTATCTCACTCTCCCAAACTTAATATTTTCAGGTTGCGAGAATGAGGCCCGGGAGCTGCAGTAGACGACCGCTTCCCACTCTCTCTTAATTAATAAATAAATCGTTTTAGTAACTTCTCGATCTTTTGTAACGAACACTTTGCTAAACTTATGTTAGTTATCTTCCTCTGGGAGCTGTACTCGTCAGATGATTTTTGTCCAAGCTGAATAATGACCTTTTATTACAAAATAGTTTCTCTTCACTAAGTAAAGTGTTTCAGAAATTTTTCCGCTGCAACTTAATCGATTGTTATTCAAAAGAAATTTTCTGGCTCAGTTTTTATGTTTCACTAAGTGATGACTCGGGTTAGGACGTCAGACCCCAAAGGTCGACTTTCTAAATTCTGGGGCGTTACATCTTTGAATCTTCAAGGACAAACATTTGATCGAAGGGGTTGAACACGTTAATCTCGGATCAGACGCCATTTCCGATTGACTTTCTTGAAGAACGCCTTTGAAAAATTCTGAAGTCTTCATGAATTCTGGAATTGTGCTTCAAATGAATGAATGAAGGGTAGGTGTAGGGAATGCATAATTTTCTTCTTTTCATTGCCACATGGCGCGACTTGATTTGTTGAGATTGATTTGATGGGCTGTGTTTGGAAATAAATCAGATTTGACCTGATTTACTTTTATTTGTTTCCATATAAGCCGAATTTGATTTAACTTTCCAATTTAACGAGATTTATGCGTTATTTGGTAAGTTAATTACTTTTCCACCAAGTTACGAATATTCAAATATTCGTAGGATTTAATTTTAGCCTATGTGTATATTAAATATCAATCAACTATTTAATTTGAGAATTAATTTAATTAAATTCCTAAAATATAAATAATCAATTTATTTGATATTAATATATATTTTTCAAGTGCCTCCATTTAATTGGGTGCAAAATTATTTTTCTTACGAATGCTCCCCCGTGCTTTGTTCTCGATCGTTTGTGACTTGAAGTGAATTAAACACGTTTTTTTATTATTATTTTTATTTTTAAATTTGGCTCCTAAGGTCCTTTTATTTTAATTGGCCCAAGGAGTTAAAACCTGATTGGAGTGTATAGGGCAAGAGCTTTTAAGACCAATCGCAAAATATCGAACCCAAGGGAGAAAGTATGCAAACAAAATTCAAGGATAAGAGTTCTAGATGGCTAAAGTTGCAACAAGATATAGGACTAAAATCTCTATAAAAATGCAAGAAATTAAATGGCAAGATTATGCAAACAATATATCAAACACCTAAGATGCAATATCAAATATACTAAAATCAATGGGGGATTTGGGTGCAAGGGATAATCTCCATCAAGGAATCCATGATTAACAAGCCATGATTGTATCCAAATGCAAATCAATCAAATTAGAAAGCATAAACCATCATGAAATTAATCACTCCATTAATATCACAATGCCTAATGTGAGTATCCTTAGTTCTTCCCATCTCTCAATGTAGAAGACCCCAATTCATACAATCATGCAAAATTGAAACCCGATTAACACCTAATCACGTTAGCTCAACTCTCGCCTATTGCTAGGGTGATCAACCATTAATCAAAAGAGATAATTTTTCATGAAGCACAATTAAGAATCACAATTAGAAAGCAAGCTAATTCAATTGATCACAATTATCAACAATTATAGCATGAGGCAATCACTTCATCCCTAACTTCAATTATCCCAAACACAAAGCTATTAGCCCATGGTGCTACAAGCAAAAGCCATGGGTAAACAATCTAAGAAAGCAATTAACAATCTAATCAACACAAGCAATGAAATAAGAGAGCAAAGGGTAAGAACATCACCAATTGAGCTTTAATAGACAAAAATAAGAATGATTAATCTTCTACAATGCTTGAATTCAACTTCTCTTTTCCCAAATCACAGCTGGAATCTTCAATTACAATGGAAATCAAGCTACAAAGTGAAAAATTCGCCTATGGAACCTCCTGGAAACTGCTCTAAACTGCTAGAATCAAGTTATGCTCTGTTTTGACTTCAATGGGCTTTAAAACTGCAAATTTCGGTTTTTCGCACTCCTCGACTCGAGCTTCAGGCCCTCGAGTCGAGGCCTAAGAATCGCATCCACGCTTCTTCAATTTTTCCTCTGCCTCGAGTCGAGGCTCAGCCCTCGACTCGAGGATCCTGCCATTTCTTCATCCCTCGACTCGAGGTTCCTCCCTCGAGTCGAGACTGCTGCATTTTTGAATTTCCTTTCCCTCCAGCCTATCCCTCGAGTCGAGGTCCACGCTCCCTCGACTTGTGCTCAAGACCAGGGAAATTTTCTCGAGATTGGCTTCAGGCCCGACCCCCGTTTTCGTCCGGTATGTTCGTCTCTTCATTCTAAGAATAACGGTACTCTCGGTTTGGCAAAATTCCACCGATTTACCTGCAAAATGGACGAAAAATATCAAAAACTCACAAAGTAATACTTTTTAGGCAAAAGAGTGATACTTTTCACATTTATGCACAAAAATCACACTTTAGCTCACTTTTTGCACTAAAATAGGCCCTAAAAACATGTATCAATTCACTCCAATCATACCCCCAGACTTGAATTGTTGCTCGTCCTCGAGCAACATAGAACTAAGAACAAAGGAGTGAATTGATTGCAATTATGTCACCTGGCACCATAGACGAAGTATAAGACAATCGAACTCATCAATGAACATAAGTATCAATGCAACTATCCACTAGCAATCAAGATAGATCATGCTCAAATAAATGCTCAATCAAATACTCAACACATTGCTCCTTCCATTTGATTGATGATGCTATGATTGTTGATGATTGGAGATCAATTGAGTAGATTGCTTACTAATTGTGATTCTCAATTGTGCTTCATGCATAATTATCTCTTTAGATTAGTGTTTGATCACCCTAGCTATAGACGAGAGTTGCGCTAACGTGATCCGGGATTAATCGGGTGATAATTGTGTATGAATGTGTGGATTGGGTGCTTCAGAATCGAGAGATTAGTTGCACTAAGGATACTCACATTAGTTTATTTCCTAATTGTGATTCTTCATTGTGCTTTGTGTAAAATTGTCTCTTTTGATTAATGGTTGATCACCCTAGCAATAGGCGAGAGTTGAGCTAACGTGATTAGGTGTTGATCGAGTTTCAATTTTGCATGATTGTATGAATTGGGGATTTCTACATTGAGAGATGGGAAAGACTAAGGATACTCACATTAGGCATTGTGATTTTAATGGAGTGATTAATTTCATGATGGTTTATGTTTTCTATCTTAGTTGATTTGCAATTTGATTCAATTGTAGCTTGTTGATTGATGATTCATTGATGGATGTTAATCCTAGCACCTCTATCCCACCATTTGTTGTTGTTTTTGTTCTCGCATTCTAAGTGCTCGATCATTTGTTTGCTTGTTTTTGTTTGTATTTTGCAAGTATTTTTTTGTTTTTGTTCCAAACCATTGTTGCAACTCTAGTCACTAAAAACTCGTATTTCTAGGGCCTCATGTGCATACTTTTTCCCTTGGGTTCGATATTTTGTTGATTGGTCTTAATAACACTTACCCGAAAAACTACTCCAATCAAATGGTGCCGTTGCCGGGGAATTAGTTTTTGTGCCTTAAGTGAGACCTAGGAATTGTTTGAAGTGACTACTTGTTGCCTTTGTGTTTGTGTTTGTTTTGTTATTTTTGTTGGAGTTTGATACTTTGATATCTTATCTAGATGGAAGGATACAACTCATACATGTGGAATCAAGAGTATTATCAAGATAGTAGAGTGTATCCTCCACATTATGAAGAATTTGGATACAATGATTGGAGGAACTATGAAGATAATTCTCATTTGCAACAAGTTCCATCCAATTATGAAGATTGGAGATATGAAGAAATTCCTCCCCAACCTCAAGAGATGTTTCCATACTATGAGCCTTATGCTCAAACATTTGATCCATGTTTTGGATTTGAGTGTCAAGGAGCATCGGGAGGTGATTGCTATGATGATAGGAGAAGCCATGAGTTTGATTATCTAATGCCACAAGCTTCTCCTCAAATGGAAGAATGGGGACTCCATGATATGAGAGCCATATTGCAAGAGATGCTTGGATTTTTATTGGAAAAATTTGAGGAAGATGATGCGAGATGTGATCAAATGCTTCCCTTATATGAAGAAATGTATGAGACCAAAGAAAAGGTTAATTCATGGATAGAGGGGAACATGGAGATCACCGGAGTTCATTTAATGTTTATAAAGAGTCAACTCAAAAATTTCCTACGCCAAGTAAAGAACATGACTATCATGGAGAATCAAGAAGAAGAAGGGGAGGAAGCAAATACAAGAGAAGAAGATGTAGAAGAGGGTCCATGCGAAGAGGTAAAAGTAGAAGGCTTCCTTGTCAAAAAGGAGGAAGAGGAGTGTCCATTGATGGACATAAGCTTTAATGAGGAAGAAAATCAAAGAGCATCGAATGAAGCTTTGAAGATCGAAATGAGCATTTCTATACCCTCTAACTCTTCAATTTGTGATTTAATTGAAATTGATGCTTCTAATGATTTAATTTTGCCTCTTGTGAATTTTGACTATAGGGAAGAGTTGAAAAAACGCTTGGACATCCTTGAAAGGAAAGAAGAATCGAGAAGGATGACAAGAGAGAAAGGGGGACAACCATGGACACTTTGCATATCTATAGGTGGTTGTCCTATCTATTCGGTGAACCTCCTAGACCTTGAAGTACAAAGATCGAGATACAATGGGAAGGAGGATCGCTACCTTTGGCCATTCCGATGAAGGATGTTGGACGTGAACAAATAAGTCCGGCAAAGGACAATAAAAATAGCGCTTGATGGGAGGCAACCCATCCTTTTTATTTATTTTCTTGTGTTCTTTGGTAGATTAGTGTTTTTGTTTGATTTTTGGGGGATTTGGCTTGCTACTTAATTGCTCGTTCTTAGGAAATTATGCTCTTTGCTTTGGGTATAGATGATAGTGATGAGCTTACTTGTTGATATCATTATGAGTTGCATGTATTTTGAGCCAAACTTGAATGCATGTCTTTATTCAAGTTTGGGGGTGTGTGTCATTTAGGGTAGAATTGCATCTCTTAGTGATGATTATTTGATGACTATGTTTGCCCGTTTGTAGGAATACTCACTACGAGGATTGAAAAAGGATCGTAATTGCAAGAGAATGAAGGAATCGAGAAGGAAAGGAGAGCTTAAAAGTTGGTGAAAATGAGCATAAAGGAAGAGAACCCGGTCTCCTAGATCGAATGAGTGACCGGGCTTAAATCGAGGGACCAAAACGGTAATTTCTTGCATATTTGGGTTCGTTAGGGGCGTAGAGGTCATTTTTAGGAGTTTCGGGGGTCGGGTCGAGCCCGGGAATTATAAAAAATTCCCTGGACTCGACCCTAGGTCGAGATTGCATGGTCCCCGGGTCGAGGCATTGACACTTAGCCAAAATTCAGATTTTTGCATTTTCCTCGAGTCGAGGGTGGTACCTCGAGTCGAGGGGGTCATTTTGTCGAGTTCCTCGAGTCGTGCGTGAGACCTCGAGTCGAGGTTTTTAAAAATTTTGGATCCCTCGAGTCGAGGCCTGACCCTCGAGTCGAGGCTGGTGTTTTAGTTAAATACGCAGGTTCAGATTTCAGAACCCCGACTCGAGGGTTTTTTTTCAGCAGCGCCGATTCCTGTCGTCCTTCCACCCTATTTCCGGCCAATTGCTCATTTCCACCGATCATTTCATCATATTTTCATAATCATTCATTACCCATTGCATAAAGATTGAATTTTGAGGTTTTTTTTGCAATCATTTTGGGGATTTTGAGGATTTGAGTGTGGGATTTCCAATTGCATCTTTCTAGGCCGAATTCATCAAACAAGGTACGTAATTTCTCTTATATGGACTCTTAAATTCGTTAATTGGGTTGATTGATTGAATGGGTGTTTGGATTTTGCAAGAATTATTATTGAATTTGAATTTCATTTGGGCATTTATTCGAGCACCTTATGAGCATGATTATTGTGATGAATTTGGAGTCTTGTTGAGATCATTTGGGTTGCTTGATGATGTTAGAAGTATGCCTAAGTATAATTGTGATGAGTTGCCTACATGTTTGTGGATATTTTGACTTAGGATCAATTTTGGCTTGGAATTGGATTGTGGTATGATTGGAAATTCCTAATATAATTGTTGGTGAATTTGGTCGAATTGAGTCATGTTGTTATGATAGAAGTGTATGAATTGATGATGCATATTTGTTTAATTACGTGCTAGTTGGTCTATGATTCTTGGGAATTTTATTGAGCTTAATTGCATTATTATTTTTTTAGCTTACTTGTGAATTAATTGTTGGGGCCATTCTAGTAAGTATACATATGTTTGAGGATTTTTTGAGCACTTCTATTGGATTGTATTTGCTTGATTGACTCTTTGACCATTTGTTGAGGATTTGTTGGCTAGACACTAGGGGTTATGGTTTATTGGAGATATTATTTGGTTGATTGACTCGTTCATGGTTAGATGATACTATTTGAGCTCGTATTGTATTCTTGGACATTGATTTTTACTCTTGGGAATGTTTTGCAGGAACAATGTTTAGGGGGGCCGACGGAAACAACCTCTCTGATACGGAGATCCGCGAGAGAGAAGATGCCATCCGATTTGCACACAGGATGCCCGCTGAGCTCGGAATTCAGTGGGATGATCATCAATGGAGGACACATATTGATCTCTACTCCGAGCTATATAACAGGGTGGTCAAAACCCGACTCGTTGATCATGATTGCATGTTATCCATGGGGATCGAGGAGGATATTCCTCGTCTGTTTGAGCAAGTTGGGATGGGGGGCTTCTTGGCGAAGAGGCCTAGGACATATATTGGACTTACCTTGGAGTTCCTTTACACTGTCAAAGTTGATAAGGCCAGGAGGACCAAATTCCCGAGGGGTATTACTTTTGAGCTCATGGGACGCGAGTATTCGTTGACCTTGGACGAGGTCAACGAGATTATTGGAGCACCTACAGACCCAGACCGATCACTTTTGAACATAAGGAAAGAGTACAATACTAAAAAATTTTGGAGAAGGATTTCAGATTCTGGGGCTCCGAATCAGCCTGATTTTGTTCCGGGGAAGTCAAAGAGAACCCACATCCGGAACCCGGTAGTCCGATACTTGGAGAAGATTCTCGCGAGCACTATATTCGCGAGATCGGAGGGAGGAGCCGTGGTTTCCGAGGAGTTGTACGTTTTGTGGTGCTTTCTCCATGGAGTTCGATTCAATGCTGCCGCGTACCTTTGCTACCTATTCGAGAGAGCCACGAGCATGAAATTCAAGAAGATTAACTTTGGTGAAATGATTACATTGATAGCCGAGCACTTTGGGATCCCCACGCACAACCTCAGAGCAGTGGAGGGCCCTGATCTTACCCTTGATACCATGCGGCATATGAGGACACTTGACCGCATCGGTAGGACGTGGTGCCTCCAGCAGCACCATGGTGGTCGATTCCCTCTTCCGAATAAGAGGTTGACTACAGTTTTCAGTGCTCAGGCCTTTGTGACCATCAATCTACGCATGTGGTCACAGCGCCACACTGAGGCGATAGATGCCTATACGAGAGAGCATGGGGATGTTCTCCAAGATGAGGATGATGATGATGATAGGGGCCAGCAGTCGGGTTCAGATGAGGATCAGGGTGAGGGTGATGCCGAGGGAGCAAGGGCAGAGATAAGAGATGATGAGGAGGACGAGGATGACGAGGAGCCGGAGCAGGAGGAGCCGCCTTTACAGATGGATGAGGATTACCAGCCAGATATTAACATGTATTGGCAGGACGAGATGAGGAGTCGTGAGTATGAGGCGGGTAGTTCATCTCAGAGGCCGTGGGTATTGACTGAGCAGATGTGGGCGGATAGTCAGAGGATGCATATTGAGAGCTTGACCCGCCAGGATGAGATGTACCGGATGATTGAGGAGTCACGAAGATTCAACGAAGAGACTAGGAGGATGCAGGAAGAGTCTCTAAAGACTCAAAATGACATGTACGCCCTCCTACAGCAGATGAGCCCGTGGAATTTCGGGCCGGGACACTACCCTCCTCCACCGCCGCCGTCCGACTATTAGGGCTATCCCCTATTCCTCATTCCCTCTCCTTAGATTTTAGATGCTTATCTTCTTGATGATTTGTACTTTTGTGGTGATTGTACTCTTGATTAACTTGATGATGTGATGATTTGGATTTTGATGGTTTGATGATTTTATTGATGCTATGATTCTCTTGATTATATTTGAGCTTATTGTCTAGTGATGATTATGCCTTGATGATTTCTTTGGATGCATTATTCTTTTGATTCCTTATTCTTTGATTTGAGCATAATTGTGGATTTCTTGTCATATATTTGAGTATCATTCTTGATGTAGTGAGTATGCTTGGATTTATGTATATGAGCACTTGTGTTTGATTTGCAAGATTTGTTGGATTTTGATTTGATCATGAGTTGATGTGTAGCTTGAAGCTAGCATTCTTGATTAATTATGTGAAGATGAATGTGATTGATAATGCTTGATTCATTGCTCAATTGAAGCCCGTGAGCTTTTGTGCCTTAATGATCGTACATCTTATACGGTTGATTTGATATTCCTTTGAGAGTGCATCATTCATGGATTTGTATGCTAGAACTTGCCACAAGACTTGTTGATATTGATCTTTGTGTGATGTCTTGAAAGTGAGAAGAGACCATGTTTGATATGATGAGTCACTTTGCCAAATTTTTCCCCACCAAATACATTTGATTTACTTAGTAAGCCATGTTGAGCCTTATGATCCTTATTCTTTGGCAAGCCAAGTGAAATTGAAAACCATTTTAGCCTATTTTTATGAGCCTTTCTTGTCATATGTTTAGTTGAGCTTGAATGTTGGCTAATGATGGTGATTTGATTGCTAAGTGTGGAAAAATGATGAGCTAAGTGATGAATATTGAAAGAAGAAAAAGGTTGTGAAAAATTGAATTGTGAAAAGGTGAACATGAAGTAAAGAAAAATTCAATTTGTGAGCTTAAAAAGAGAAAGCTCAAGTGAATGGTGGATTGAATTGAATTTCAAAAGAAAGCGTGTTACTAGATGAAAAGTGAAGAGAGTGTGCATTTGTATTGATTAGCTTACATTCAAGTCTCTACTACTTAGTCACTCTTATCCAAATTTATCTCACCTTTCCAAAGAGCCTACATTACAACCTAGAAGAAAGACCTCTTTGATTCTTGATTGATCACAAGTGATTTTGATTGAGATTAAGTCTTTTGGCAAGCATATGGTGTGCAAGTTTGTGAATTTGATGATTGAGTGCTTTATACCTTTATACACTTGAGTGAAGAGTGAAACACTCCATGGAAGGAGCAATGTGTTGAGTATTTGATTGAGCATTTGTTTGAGCATGATCTATCTTGATTGCTAGTGGATAGGTGCATTGATACTTATGTTCATTGAGGAGTTCGATTGTCTTATACTTCGTCTATAGTGCCATGTGACATAATTGCAATCAATTCACTCCTTTGTTCTTGGTTTCTACGTTGCTCGAGGACGAGCAACAATTCAAGTTTGGGGGTATGATTGGAGTGAATTGATGCATGTTTTTAGGGCCTATTTTAGTGCAAAAAGTGAGCTAAAGTGTTAGTTTTTGTGCCTAAATGTGAAAAGTATCACTCTTTTGCTTAAAAAGTATTATTTGTAAGATTTTGATGTGTTTCGTCCATTTTGCAGATAATTCGGTGGAATTTTCCCAAACCGAGAGTACCATTAGGCTTAGAATGAAGAGACGGTCATACGAGAGTACCATGGGCTAACTCTCTTGTGCTTGGGTTAATTGAAATTGATGATGATTTGATTGATGATGCTATGATTGTTGATGATTGGAGATCAATTGAGTAGATTGCTTACTAATTGTGATTCTCAATTGTGCTTCATGCATAATTATCTCTTTAGATTAGTGTTTGATCACCCTAGCTATAGACGAGAGTTGCGCTAACGTGATCTGAGATTAATTGGGTGATAATTATGTATGAGTGTGTGGATTGGGTGCTTCGGAATCGAGAGATTAGTTGCACTAAGGATACTCACATTAGTTTGTTTCCTAATTGTGATTCTTCATTGTGCTTTGTGTAAAATTGTCTCTTTTGATTAATGGTTGATCACCCTAGCAATAGGCGAGAGTTTAGCTAACGTGATTAGGTGTTGATCGAGTTTCAATTTTGCATGATTGTATGAATTGGGGATTTCTACATTGAGAGATGGGAAAGACTAAGGATACTCACATTAGGCATTGTGATTTTAATGGAGTGATTAATTTCATGATGGTTTATGTTTTCTATCTTAGTTGATTTGCAATTTGATTCAATTGTAGCTTGTTGATTGATGATTCATTGATGGATGTTAATCCTAGCACCTCTATCCCACCATTTATTGTTGTTTTTGTTCTCGCATTCTAAGTGCTCGATCATTTGTTTGCTTGTTTTTGTTTGTATTTTGCAAGTGTTTTGTTGTTTTTATTCCAAACCATTGTTGCAACTCTAGTCACTAAAAACTCGTATTTCTAGGGCCTCATGTGCATACTTTTTCCCTTGGGTTCGATATTTTGTTGATTGGTCATAATAAGACTTACCCGAAAAACTACTCCAATCATCAACTCAACTTGACCACTTATACCAACAATTGCACTAGGAATTCCTAAAAAGTATGCCAAAAATCACATTCCAAGCCAAATTCCACAAATAAACGTGCAACATCTCATATACAATCCTACACATGCTCCTAAAATCATCAATTAATTCAAATATTCTCAACAATGGCTTCAATTTATCAAAATCAATCATGTATACCAAGTGCTTGACAAAATGCCCAAAAACAAATTCCAATTCAAAGAAATTCTAGCATAATCCCTAACACCCAAGCAATAACCATCCACCAACATGAAATTGAAAGCCAAATGAGAAGAAATGACATACCTTGTTGTTAAAAATTGGCTTGAAATGAGAAATTTAAACACCCACGCACTACTCCACAAAAAGCCCCAATTTAGAATCTAAAACCCTCAAAATCTAATCTTTGATGCAATATGTTGACAATATGGTGAAATGAGGATGAATGCACGGTGAAAACGATGTGAAAACGACGGAAAAAGGAAGTGGGGGAAGACAGGGATCGACGCTGCTGAAACCCTCGAGTCGGGGTCTGCTGAAACTGACCTGCGTTTTTATAAAAGACACCAGCCTCGAGTCGAGGGTCAGGCCTCGACTCGAGGGATCCGAAATTTTAAAAGCCTCGACTCGAGGTCTCACGCACGACTCGAGGAACGCGACAAACTGACCCCCTCGACTCGAGGTACCACCCTCGACTCGAGGAACATGCAAAAATCAGAATTTTGGCTAAGTGTAAATCCCTCGACCCGGGGGCTGTGCAATCTCGACCTTGGGTCGAGTCCAGGGATTTTTTGACGATTCCCGGCAACGGCGCCATTTGATTGGAGTGTATAGGGCAAGAGCTTTTAAGACCAATCGCAAAATATCGAACCCAAGGGAGAAAGTATGCAAACAAAATTCAAGGATAAGAGTTCTAGATGGCTAAAGTTGCAACAAGATATAGGACTAAAATCTCTATAAAAATGCAAGAAATTAAATGGCAAGATTATGCAAACAATATATCAAACACCTAAGATGCAATATCAAATATACTAAAATCAATGGGGGATTTGGGTGCAAGGGATAATCTCCATCAAGGAATCCATGATTAACAAGCCATGATTGTATCCAAATGCAAATCAATCAAATTAGAAAGCATAAACCATCATGAAATTAATCACTCCATTAATATCACAATGCCTAATGTGAGTATCCTTAGTTCTTCCCATCTCTCAATGTAGAAGACCCCAATTCATACAATCATGCAAAATTGAAACCCGATTAACACCTAATCACGTTAGCTCAACTCTCGCCTATTGCTAGGGTGATCAACCATTAATCAAAAGAGATAATTTTTCATGAAGCACAATTAAGAATCACAATTAGAAAGCAAGCTAATTCAATTGATCACAATTATCAACAATTATAGCATGAGGCAATCACTTCATCCCTAACTTCAATTATCCCAAACACAAAGCTATTAGCCCATGGTGCTACAAGCAAAAGCCATGGGTAAACAATCTAAGAAAGCAATTAACAATCTAATCAACACAAGCAATGAAATAAGAGAGCAAAGGGTAAAAACATCACCAATTGAGCTTCAATAGACAAAAATAGGAATGATTAATCTTCTACAATGCTTGAATTCAACTTCTCTTTTCCCAAATCACAGCTGGAATCTTCAATTACAATGAATCTAAATGCTAATCTAATAGACTAAAAGTAGAATCTAATCTAATTCTATCAATCTATAGCAATTACAATGGATATCAAGCTACAAAGTGAAAAATTCGCCTATGGAACCTCTTGGAAACTGCTCTAAACTGCTAGAATCAAGTTATGCTCTGTTTTGGCTTCAATGGGCTTTAAAACTGCAAATTTCGGTTTTTGTCACTCCTCGACTCGAGCTTCAGGCCCTCGAGTCGAGGCCTAAGAGTCGCATCCACGCTTCTTCAATTTTTCCTCTGGGATCCTGCCATTTCTTCATCCCTCGACTCGAGGTTCCTCCCTCGAGTCGAGACTGCTGCATTTTTTAATTTTCTTTCCCTCTAGCCTATCCCTCGAGTCGAGGTCCACGCTCCCTCGACTTGTGCTCGAGACCAGGGAAATTTTCTCGAGATTGGCTTCGGGCCCGACCCCCGTTTTCGTCCGGTATGTTCGTTTCTTCATTCTAAGAATAACGGTACTCTCGGTTTGGCAAAATTCCACCGATTTACCTGGAAAACGGACGAAAAACATCAAAAACTCACAAAGTAATACTTTTTAGGCAAAAGAGTGATACTTTTCACATTTATGCACAAAAATCACACTTTAGCTCACTTTTTGCACTAAAATAGGCCCTAAAACATGTATCAATTCACTCCAATCATACCCCCAAACTTGAATTATTGCTCGTCCTCGAGCAACGTAGAACTAAGAACAAAGGAGTGAATTGATTGCAATTATGTCACATGGCACCATAGACGAAGTATAAGACAATCGAACTCATCAATGAACATAAGTATCAATGCAACTATCCACTAGCAATCAAGATAGATCATGCTCAAATAAATGCTCAATCAAATACTCAACACATTGCTCCTTCCATGGAGTGTTTCACTCTTCACTCAAGTGTATAAAGGTATGATGCACTCATTCATCAAATTCACAAACTTGCACACCATATGCTTGCCAAAAGACTTAATCTCAATCAAAATCACTTGTGATCAATCAAGAATCAAAGAGATCTTTCTTCTAGGTTGTAATGTAGGCTCTTTGGAAAGGTGAGATGTTTTTTAATAGGAGTGACTAAGTAGTAGAGACTTGAATGTAAACTAATCAATACAAAACACTTCTCTTCTCTTTTCATCTAGTAACACTCTTTCTTTTGAACTTCAATGATCAATCCACCATTCACTTGAGCTTTTTCTTTCTTAAGCTCACAAATTGAATCTTTCTTTTCTTTTCAACTTTCTTTTCACAATTCAATTTTGTCACAACCTTTCTTTCTTATACTTCATCACTTTACACATCATTCTTTCACCACACTTTGTAATCCAATCACCATCTTTAGCCAACAATCAAGCTCTACTAAACATAGGACAAAAAGGCTCATAAAAATAGGCTAATGGTTTCAATTTCACTTGGCTTGCCAAAGAATAAGGATCAACATGGCTTACTAAGGAAATCAAATGTACTTGGTGGGAAAGATTTGGCAAAGTGACTCATCATTCCAAACATGGCCTCTTATCACTTTAATGAAATCACACAAAGATCAATATCAACAAGTCTAGTGGCAAGTTTTAGCATACAACTCCATGAATGATGCACTCACAAAGAAATATCAATTCAACCGTATAAGATGTACGATTATTAAGGCACAAAAGCTCACGGGCTTCAATTGAGCAATGAATCAAGCATTATCAATAACATTCATTTTCACATAATTATCAAGCAATGCTAGCATCAAACTACACATCAACTCATGATCAAATCTAAACCCAATAAGTCTTGCAAATCAAAAGACAAGTGCTCATGTACATAAATCCAATCATACTCACTCTATCAAGAATAATACTCAAAGATATATCAATAAATCCACAATTAAGCTCAATATCAAAGAATAAGGAATCATAGGAATAAGAAATCCAAAAGATCATCAAATCACAATCATCAATAGACAATAAGCTCAAATATAATCAAGAGAATCATAGCATCAATAAAATCATCAAACCATCAAAATCCAAATCATCACATCATCAAGTTCACCAAAAGAAGCACAATCATCATAAAGAGTACAATCACCATCAAAAGTACAAATCATCAAGAAGATAGGAGTCTAAAAACTAAGGATAGAGAATGAGGAATATGGGATAGCCCTAATAGTCTGACGGTGGCGGCGGAGGAGGGTAATGTCCCGGCCCGAAGTTCCACGAGCTCATCTGCTGTAGGAGGGCGTACATGTCATTTTGAGTCTTCAGAGACTCTTCCTGCATCCTCCTAGTCTCTTCATTGAATCTTCGGGACTCCTCAATCATCCGGTGCATCTCATCCTGGCGGGTTAAGCTCTCAATATGCATCCTCTGACTATCCGCCCACATCTGCTCAGTCAATACCCACGGCCTTTGAGATGAACTACCCGCCTCATACTCACGATTCCTCATCTCGTCCTGCTAGTACATGTTGATCTCCGGCTGGTAATCCTCATCCATCTGTACAGACGGCTCCTCCTGCTCTGGCTCCTCATCATCCTCATCCACAGAATCATCCTCTTCCTCAGCCTCTGCTCTCTCTGCAACACCCTCATCCTCATCATCAGAATCAGATCCTGACTGCTGGCCATCATTATCATCGTCATCACCCTCATCTTGAAGAACATCCCCATGCTCTCTCGTATAAGCATCTATAGCATCAGTGTGACGCTGTGACCACATGCGAAGGTTGATGGTCACAAAAGCAGCAGATCCAAACACTGTAGTCAACCTCTTATTCGGAAGAGGGAATCGGCCACCGTGGTGCTGCTGGAAACACCACGTCCTACCAATGCGATCAAGTGTCCTCATGCGTTGCATGGTATCGGTAGTAAGATTTGGACCATCTAATGCTACGAGGTTGTGAGTGGGGATCCCGAGATGCTCAGCTATCAAGGTGATCATGCCTCCAAAGTTAATCTTCTTGAATTTCGTACTTGTAGCTCTCTCAAATAGGTAGCAGAGATACGCAACAACATTGAATCTAACTCCATGGAGAAAGCACCACAAAACATACAACTCCTCAGAAACCACGGCTCCTCCCTCCGATCTCGCGAATATAGTGCTCGCGAGAATCTTCTCCAAGTATCGGATTACCGGGTTCCGGATGTGCGTGCTCTTTGATTTTCCAGGAACGAACTCAGGCTGGCTCGGTGCCCCTGAATCTGAAATACGCCTCCAAAACTTCTTGGCGTTGTACTCTTCCCTCATGTTAAGCAATGATCTGTCGGGGTCAGTGGGTGTGCCAAGGATCTCATTGACCTCATCCATGGTCAACTCATACTCATTCCCCATGAGCTCGAACGTAATTTTCCTAACAAACTTGGCCCTTCTGGCCTTATGGACTTTAACCGTGCAAAGGAACTCTAGGGTGAGTCTGAGATGAGTCCGAGGCCTCTTGGCTAAGAAGCCTCCCATGCCTACTTGCTCAAAAAGTCGAGGAATATCATCCTCGATCCCCATGGATAACATGCAGTTATGATCGACTAATCTGGTCTTGATCACTTTCTTGTAAAGCTCGGCATAGAGGATGATATGCTTCCACCATTTGTAATCGTCCCACTGAATTCCAAGTTCAGCGGGCATCCTATGTGCAAATCGGATAGCCTCCTCTCTCTCCCGGATTTCTGCATCCGAAAAATTATGGCCGTCAACTCCCCTAAACATTGTTCCTGCACAAATAATCCAAAGAGCAAGAATCAATCCCACAATTAAAATGCAAGCTTAAAATATCACTCTAACCATGGACAAGTCAACAATAATATATCCAATCTCAACAAAATTCCTAGTGACTAGGCAATAAATCCTCAACAAATGGTCAATGAATCAACTCAACAATTACCATCAATAGAAGTGCTCAAATACTCCTCAAAATATACGTACTTAACTAGAATGGCTTTAGACAATGAAAACCACCATGTAAGCTCACCAAAATCATACAAATATGCTCCACAAATATATCGAATAATAACAAGCCAACTAGCAAGTAATTCAACATATATCATCACCAAAAATTGCACTTCCAATCATCAATACTCAACTCAACTTGACCACTTATACCAACAATTGCACTAGGAATTCCTAAAAAGTATGCCAAAAATCACATTCCAAGCCAAATTCCACAAATAAACGAGCAACATCTCATATACAATCCTACACATGCTCCTAAAATCATCAATTAATTCAAATATTCTCAACAATGGCTTCAATTTATCAAAATACATCATGTATACCAAGTGCTTGACAAAATGCCCAAAAACAAATTCCAATTCAAAGAAATTCTAGCATAATCCCTAACACCCAAGCAATAATCATCCACCAACATGAAATTGAAAGCCAAATGAGAAGAAATGACATACCTTGTTGATAAAAATCGGCTTGAAATGAGAAATTTAAACACCCACGCACTACTCCACAAAAAGACCCAATTTAGAATCTAAAACCCTCAAAATCTAATCTTTGATGCAATATGTTGACAATATGGTGAAATGAGGATGAATGCACGGTGAAAACGATGTGAAAACGACGGAAAAAGGAAGTGGGGAAAGACAGGGATCGACGCTGCTGAAACCCTCGAGTCGGGGTCTGCTGAAACTGACCTGCGTTTTTATAAAAGACACCAGCCTCGAGTCGAGGGTCAGGCCTCGACTCGAGGGATCCAAAATTTTAAAAGCCTCGACTCGAGGTCTCACACACGACTCGAGAAACGCGACAAACAGACCCCCTCGACTCGAGGTACCACCCTCGACTCGAGGAACATGCAAAAATAAGAATTTTTGCTAAGTGAACTTGGGTCGAGTCCAGGGAATTTTTTACGATTCCCGGCAACGGCGCCATTTGATTGGGTGATCAACGTTCTTCCTATCTCTCAATGTAGAAGTCCCCAATTCATACAATCATGCAAAATTGAAACCCGATTAACACCTAATCACGTTAGCTCAACTCTCGCCTATTGCTAGGGTGATCAACCATTAATCAAAAGAGACAATTTTTCATGAAGCACAATTAAGAATCACAATTAGGAAGCAAGCTAATTCAATTGATCACAATTATCAACAATCATAGCATGAGACAATCACTTCATCCCTAATTTCAATTATCCCAAGCACAAAGCTATTAGCCCATGGTGCTACAAGCAAAAGCCATGGGTAAACAATCTAAGAAAGCAATTAACAATCTAATCAACACAAGCAATGAATTAAAGAGAGCAAAGGGTAAGAACATCACCAATTGAGCTTCAATAGACAAAAATAGGAATGATTAATCTTCTACAATGCTTGAATTCAACTTCTCTTTTCCCAAATCACAGCTGGAATCTTCAATTACAATGAATCTAAATGCTAATCTAATGGAATAAAAGTAGAATCTAATCTAATTCTATCAATCTATAGCAATTACAATGGATATCAAGCTACAAAGTGAAAAATTCGTCTATGGAACCTCCTGGAAACTGCTCTAAACTGCTAGAATCAAGTTATGCTCTGTTTTGGCTTTAATGGGCTTTAAAACTGCAAATTTTGGTTTTTGGCACTCCTCGACTCGAGCTTCAGGCCCTCGAGTCGAGGCCTAAGAGTCGCATCCACGCTTCTTCAATTTTTCCTCTGCCTCGAGTCGAGGCTCAGCCCTCGACTCGAGGATCCTGCCATTTCTTCATCCCTCGACTCGAGGTTCCTCCCTCGAGTCGAGACTGCTGCATTTTTGAATTTCCTTTCCCTCCGGCCTATCCATCGAGTCGAAGTCCACGCTCCCTCGACTTGTGCTCGAGACCAGGGAAATTTTCTCGAGATTGGCTTCGGGCCCGACCCCCATTTTCATCCGGTATGTTCGTCTCTTCATTCTAAGAATAACGGTACTCTCGGTTTGGCAATGTTCCACCGATTTACCTGCAAAACGGATGAAAAACATCAAAAACTCACAAAGTAATACTTTTTAGGCAAAAGAGTGATACTTTTCACATTTATGCACAAAAATCACACTTTAGCTCACTTGTTATTACACCGATTAAGACACCCAATGATCGGGTCTTTGGATGTTTAATCGGCCTGTTTAGTAGCTTGGATCAAAGCCTCTTGAATGCTAATGATTGATGGTTGACAATTTATATGAGAGTATTGATGAACAGTGATGAGGGATATAGGTGCAGAAAGTAATAAATGCAAAGAGATTTGCTGGGAGGGTAAGTCTCAGGCTTAAGGTTGGATGTTTTTCGATCCCTGTTATTATGCCTTGTAGGTCATATTTATACATGCCAATTGGCCGTTTCCAAATCCCATGGGATTGGGTGTTTTTAATGCGGTGGTACATAATTAAATGCGCCTATTAAGGTACCGCACGGAGAATCAGATTTCTAACCCTCTCAGGGCCTTCCACGTGGCTTAACTGCTGGAATCCCTCTTAGCGGCGAGATCCTTTCCTTTTTTGGACGAGACATCTTCTGACCGCGGTCTGACCCCAGATTCTTTCCTTCTTTGGGGAAGGTCTTGTCTCCGGCTGGTCGTTTCGTGGTCTTCGTAGGGACTCTTCGGGGGTAGCTCTCCTCGCGTAGTGGAGGCGAGCATCTTCTGGGACCTATACTATGCTCGCTTAGAGGCCTTTGCTCGCGTCCTTGTGCGAGCATCGTCCCTTGAATTATTTCCATCACAGCAATTGCCCCCAGCTCGGTCCTGGCCGTGCTCGGGCTGGAGCGAGGTGTGACTCGACGCGAGCTTGCTCTTCTCGGATATTTCTGTGACGTCCCTTCAACTACCCACGATGACATCGTGTGGCAGCTTTTACGGTAACCGATGCGCCCTTTCACCTGAAAGTGGGCGAGTGGGCGCTGTTTTCTAAGCGCGTGGGCCACCGCATTAATGGCGCGGGAGTTCCACGCGCGCGTTGTCCTGAGGCGGGAGATAGCACTGGGGGGCTCCAATTTTGGGAAAATTCCCCTTGGGCCCCCGTTTCCTTACTTAGGGAAATTTCTAAGAGGCCCCTCCCCCATATCTATAAATAGGGGAAAGTCTCTACCATTTGCCACTTTACGCTCTTCGAGAATCTGAGAGGCGACTTTCAATAAATCTTCAACACGTCCCAATTCGACTGAGAGTTCCTTTACTTAGGATCTACATTGGTCTCCATCTGCATTCTTAGGTAAGACTTTCACACTTCCCTCCCTTTCTTCTTTTCCCTTTGGTTTCGGAATGAAGCGAGGGACCGGTAGTGGTAGTGGTGGTTCTGGTGGTCCCCGGCCCCGGTGATCGATGGGGGCCTGGTCTGAGGCAGACCTGGAGGGCCTGGACGTGGTGTTTGGGCGGCCGGTTGCCCCCGTTTCCGTTTTGGCTGGGCCGCCTCGAGGTGGGGATGCGCCAGATCTCGCGGGAGCCCCTGAGTTCGCCGGCTTGGGCGACCTTGGGGTTGATTTAAGTCTCCCCGAGAGGGATACGTTAGCGGCGGCGGCCCCTGAGGACGAGGAAGAAATCGATTCCGACCTCGGTCCCGATTCTCAGCCCGAATCGGGCTCTTCGGAAGGGGACGAGGTGGAGGGAGCCCTAGATGAGGCCGCTCGTGCTCTGGAGGAGGAGGCCGCTGAGAGGAGAAAGGAGCGAGCAGAGGCGGACCGAGCCCGCACCTACGAGGAATGGGTGCGCTTCATGGATTGGCTGGCGGGTCCGGTGCCCGACTTCGATTTTGCCGCCTACCTGGCCACGTGTCCGTATGAGAGGATGAAGCGAGATGACAGCCTGATTCGGCGAGCAGAACCCTCTCACTGGCCATGTGACTCCGACGCCTGGGAGAGCTCGGTAACTTCTGCTGAGCTGCACCGTCTCCACGAGCAATGGGAGATTCCCTCGTCGGTGCACCTTCACCGCCTTAGGTCATACGAGCGACCCGACCAGCCTCCTCCCGGGATGGTAGCCGCGAATTTTGCGATGATGGAGGCTGGAGTCCGATTTCCATTTCCGCCATGCCTCTCCTACTATTTCACGGCCTGGGAGGTGGCCCCTATTCAGTTGCACCCTAATGGGTGGAGGCGTTTGATGGCCCTGCTGGTGCTCTTCGGCGAGCACCGTCTTTTCCGGATGCCGAGCTCCAAGGAGCTTTTATACGTGTACAGCCTCGCGGACGGGAAAGACGGGCTGTATCTGAAACCGAGGCATGGGCCCCTTATCGCGGGTGTCCCGAACAAAGTTTACGAGTGGACGCACCGCTGGTTCTGGGTAGCGGGGGCCTGGAAGGCAGTTGGGCCTGCTCGTGGGACCACCCTCGCTTGTCCTACCGAGTTTGATCGGAAACGAGCGAGTAAGACTTTCATCTCTTCTAATGTCAAAGGCTACTGATCTAATTTCTTTTCTGTCTTTGCAGGACTCTAGACTGCTCGCCCCGGGGAGCTAAACTGGGATTTTGAGCTGTGTTTAGAACAAATCAAGGAGCTCCCCGAGAACGAGAGGCACTGGAAAGGAATACTGACTGTTGAGCGTCTGAAGCGAGCTCGCCTTATCAGCTGTCCCCGCGAGGTGGACCTTGAACCCGGTAAGCACATGTTCGCCCTTACTTTCCTTCGGTCGTTATTCGCAAATAACTGACTGTTGACCTGTTTTCTTGTAGTTCCTGTGATCCCCATTTTCCGCACTTGCCCCCCAGAGGTGATGGGCAAACTTAAGTTGTCGCAGCGGGTTGGGGGGAAGAGCGCGACGAGCGCGAGGAAGGAAATGCAGCCCCCGAGCGGCCAAACTTCGCGCCCCCCAGCGGTGCGCGGGGGCCCCCAAGAGCCATCACGGGTGAAGGTCGCACCCGCAGGCGTTGCCCGACCTACTTCCCAGGGGTCTTCTCGTGCTCCTGGGTCATCCCCGGAGAGGGAGGGTCGGACCCGCCCGCGGGAGGAGGACGATGAAGTGAGGGAGGTCCCCCCCCATGGAAGCTCGCAAGAAATCGCGACATGATGTCGCCCCTCGAGAACAGGGGATCTCCGCGGGTGCGGTGCCCGCCGCTAAGGATCCCTCTGATCCCACCTTCCTGGGTCGCGATCCAGCGATGGAGAGCCGGTAAGCTTTGCTTCTCGCAACTCCTTATTCTGCCCCTTATTCTTTTTCTGAACTTCCGCTCTTCGTGCAGGCTGATCGCTGATGGGATCCCGAGGCCCCCAATGATCCACAATTTCCTCGCCTCGCGGCGCTCGGCCACCGGGCTCCCCGCGCACATCGGCTCGGCCATGCGGAACCTCTCCGAGAGCTGGAAGCTACGGTCAACTTCAACCGCGAGAGCGCGCTCATGGTGAGCCATATCCTGATCTCCCAGGCGCTGATCGCATCGCAGCGGGCTCTCCGGTCCCAAGACGAGGAGGTGAAGCGGTCTATCCGCCAACGGGAAGAGAGGGACGCCATGGCTGGGCAGATAGCGGTACTGGAGGGGCAAGTCACGGAGCTGACCGCCGCTCAGGATGAAGCTCTAGCCAACCTCCGCCTTGCCCAGACCGCACATGAGAGTGCGCTCGCCGCCGAGCGCAAGAAGGTGGGGGCCGCGGAATCCTCATGGCACGCCGCTGACCGGGCCCGTGCCCAACTGTCGGAGCAGCTCGCTGCTGCCAAGAAAGAGGCTGAGGAGGCGATCGCCCAGGCTGAAGCAGATGCGAGGAGGGCTGAGTCGGCGGAGATCAAGCTCCAAGACTTCCGCACCGACCCCGTCAAGGATGCGGACGTCATGGGTGACGTTGCCTACTTCCGCGACCTGAAGAGGGCGAAGATGGATTCCGCCCCCCTAGAGAGGTCGCTCAAGGCCTATGTTCTCGACCCCGCGCATGCTGTCCCGGATACTCTGGAGTTCCATTTCAAGGACCTGGCGACCGTCCATGGGGTGGACCTCTCTTGGTTCCCCTATCAGGACACGCTTTGCGATCCTCCTGCGGACGAAGACGAGGCGGGGGGCGAGGGCGAGGCAGCGGGTGCGGAGGCGGCGGCGAGGGCGACGGGCAGCGAGGACCCGGTGGTTGGAGAGACGGCTGGAGTTCCGGCAGAGAGCAAGGTAACGGGGACTGAGCGGAGTTGAATAATACTTTAAACTCTCGTTCCCGTACCTTGAATTCTCTTTCTGATACTTTGAACTCACGTTCCTGTTGCTACAAAAGGCAGAGGTCCCGCTGCCGTTGTAATCCTTGTTTTACTTTTGGTTTAGGGTTTAGGGTTTAGAACTTTTGTACTTCGGCCGTAGGCCGCCCCCCTTTAAATATGAATGAGAAATTCTCTTTTATCTGTTGCTCGCGCCTTTAATTTCAGCACTTTATTTCTGCAACTCTTCATTCTCGTGCAATAACGCACGGTTGTCATGACCTGCGAAGTAATCACTTAAAAATGTTAAACAATGTAACATGTTTAAATATCTAGAAATGTTAAAGGAAAAAAGCTCGCTGGGAGGTTGTGCTCACCGGGAGTCTTTGGTGCTCGTTGGGAACTTTAATGTTCGACCAATAGTCTTTCGTGCTCACCGGGAGGTTGTGCTCGTGGGGAGTCTTTGTGCTCATGGGCGAGGCCATTCTTCTCGCGCGAGGCTTTAGGTGTCAAACGGGATGGTATCGTTGACCGCTAGGTCCTGCTAACGGGACGTCATTGTACGACCATAAGACGTTGCTGACTTGGGCTTAGGCCGCATCGTAAGACTTTCGTGCTCGCAGGCGAGGCCATTCTTCTCGTGCGAGTCTTTATGCTACTGTGGGTGTAATCCCTGTGTAGACTTTTATACTCCTGCGGGCTTGAGCCTGGTCAGGAGGCTTTTTGGTGTTCGCGTGGGTCTAGGCCCACGGCGAGGCTTGTGGTGCTTTGGTGAGAGCGTAAATTCACGAGGCTTACCGCTTTTCAGGATGAGCAATAGGTAAGAAATTTGAACAACTTTGCATGAATTGGTAATTTCATTGAATTCAAAAAACCCTGGCACAATCTATTACATGCGAAGAGGTTCAGACATAGCTTACAAATAGCTTGAGTCACTGGTAATATTTTTTGAGATGACTGGCGTTCCAGGGGTATTGGTCCGGAGTGCCATCGGGGTACTCTAGTTGGTATGCCCCGCCAGGTAGCCACTCGGATACCCTGAATGGGCCCTCCCAGTTCGGGCCAAATACCCCGGTGCTCGGGCCATGGGACTTCTTAAGAACCAATTCGCCTTTTGAGAATCATCGGACTTTGACCTTGGTATTGTAGTACCTCTTCGAGCTTCGCTTGTAGGTGGCGTTCCTATGAACAGACGCCAGGCGACGTTCTTCTAACGTGTCAAGGTCAAGCCGTCTCTCGGCCTCGTTCTCCTCGTCGAGAATTTGAGAGGTTCGATAAGTGGGTATCGAGACCTCAGATGGGATAACTGCCTCTGTGCCGTAAGTGAGAGCAAAAGGTGTCTCTCCAGTGGAGTTTCTCGTTGTTGTCCTGTAGGCCCAGAGCACTTTTGGGAGTTCCTGAGCCCACTTCCCCTTCTTGTCCTCAAGCTTGGCCCTCAGGGTATGTTTGAGGATTTTGTTGACCGCCTCGACCTGGCCGTTACTCTGGGGTGATAGGGTGTCGCAAACAACCTCTTTATTTTCCAATGCTCGCAAAATTCCATGATTTCGAGGCCGTCGAACTGCTTCCCGTTGTCGGATACGATTGCCTGTGGAAGTCCGAATCTGCAGATGATATTCTTCCAGATGAACCTGATGATGGCCGCTTGGTCGATCTTGTTGAGGGGCTCCGCTTCCGCCCACTTGGTGAAGTAGTCGACGGCAACCACCGCAAATTTGCATCCGCTCGGGGCCGTTGGCAAAGGCCCAATCAAGTCGATCCCCCACTGTGCGAATGTCCACGGGCTGAATATGGATTTGAGATTTTCCGGCGAGAGCTTGATGTTTGGTGCCATGACTTGGCATTGGTGACATTTTCTGGCGTAGGCGATCGCGTCCTTCTTTAAAGTGGGCCAAAAGTATCCTTGTCGTATCGTTTTGTAGATCAGCGATTGGCCTCCGGCGTGGTTTCTGCACACGCCGTTGTGGATCTCCGCGAGAACGACGTGACCCTCTTCGGGTGTGATGCACTTCAAGAGGGGTAGGGTAAAGATGCGCTTGTACAACTGGCCGTACAGAATCAAGAATCTCGCTGCTCGGAGCTGAAGGCGGCGAGCCTCGATTCTGTCCTCTGGCAGCTCCCCCGAGTCGAGATACTTGAAGATAGGAGACATCCAGCTTTCCTTCTGCTCGGTGACTGTGGCCACTAGACCCTCGGTGATTGAGGGGCGGGCAAGTTTTGTTAGGACGATATTAGACATGTCCGCAGCGCCTTCGGACGTCGCGAGCTTAGATAGGGCGTCTGCTTGTGAATTGTGCTCGCGGGGTATCTGCTCGATGAACACCTAGTGAAGTTGCTCGCAGAGGGCAGTGACAAGTTCATGGTACCTCATCATGTGTTCCCCCTGGCCTCGTATTCACCCTTCATTTGGTTTACGACCAGGAGAGAATCCATGAAGATGTGGAGATGTCGGACTCCTATGGCTTTTGCTAATTCGAGGCCGCGGACCAGGGCTTCATACTCGGCTTCGTTATTTGTGGCCGGGAAGTCGAACCTTATTGCGTTTGTAAAACATTGGCCCTCCGGTCTGATGAGGACCACTCCTGCTCCTGCACACGTTGATGTGGAAGATCCGTCGGCATAGAGTCTCCACGGGGGAATCTTGAGCTTCGTAGGGTTGCTTGGGAAGGTGAGCTCTGCCACGAAGTCTGCCAGTGCTTGCCCTTTGATCGCGGTGCACGGAGCGTATGAGATGCTGTATTGGGCGAGTTCTAGGGCCCACTTTAGGAGTCGCTCACTAGTGTCTGGACGGTGGAGTACCTGGCGAAGTGGCATGGTTGTGAGGACTTGAATCTGGTGGTCGAAGAAATATGCTCGGAGTTTCCTTGTGGCCATGACCAGCGCATATGCGAGCTTCTCGAGGGGAGAATATCTGAGCTCGGCGTCATGTAACACTTGGCTAATGTAGTAGATGGGAAGATGTTGTTGCCCCTCCGCTCGCACGAGGACAGCGCTTATCGCTGTTTCTGAGGCTGTGAGATACAAAAGAAGAGTTTCCCCTGGGACTGGTTTGGCGAGGATCTGAGGATTGCTCAAATACTCCTTGAGTTCTTGGAACGCGAGCTGGCTTTCTTTGTTTCAGGAGAACTTCTGTTTTTTTATTGATGCGAAGAAAGGCTTGCTCTTATCGCCCAATCGCGAGATGAAGCGACTAAGAGCCGCGAGACACCCGGTCAATCTCTGGACCTGCTTCACCGATTTCGGTTCCTCCATGTCGAGGATTGCTTTGATCTGAGCCGGGTTGGCCTCGATTCCTCTCTGGCTGACGATGTGGCCAAGGAACTTTCCAGATCCCACCCCAAAGCTGCATTTCTTTGGGTTGAGCTTCATGTTATATTTCCCAAGGATAGAAAAGGTTTCCTTGAGGTCTCTTAGATGATCTTCCTTCCTCAAGCTCTTGACAACTATATCGTCAATATAAACTTCCATTGTTTTCCCAATCTTGTCAGCGAACATGGTATTTACTAACCTTTGATACGTCGCACCGGCATACTTGAGGCCGAAAGGCATCCTATTCCAAGAATAAATGTTCTTCTCCGTGAGGAAAGAAATGTGTTTGATGTCCTCCTCCGCCATGGGGATTTGGTGATATCCCGCGAACGCGTCCATGAATGACATCATCTCATGCCCCACGGTACTGTCGACGAGGTGGTCGATGTGCGGCATCGGGAAGTGATCTTTCGGGCAGGCCGCATTGAGGTCGGTGAAATCGATACATAACCTCCACGTGTTGTTCGCCTTTTTGACGAGAACCGCGTTGGCAACCCATTGGGGATCGTCCTCGACGAACTCGATGAGTTTGTTATCCAGGAGTTTCTTGACCTCTTCGGCCAGAGCAGCGTATTTTTCTGGGCCAAACTTCCTCCTTTTCTGCGAGACTGGTCATTGCGATGGATCGATTTTAAGATGATGGCAAGCGTGCTTTGGGTCAATCCCGACCATGTCTTGATGCGACCATGCAAACACACTTACATTCTCTTGAAGAAACTTAACGAGGTCATCCCGTATATCAGCGGGGACTTTTGACCCTATGGTGAACTCGAGCTCAGGGCGAGATGGGTCGGCTGGGACACGCACCAGCCCTTCTACCGGAGCGGTCCGTTTGAGGCCTTGGGGATCACGGGAATTGCCCCTTGGATCCAGGTCCATGGTTGCGGGTTCATAGCCCAGTCTTGGCTCCAAATCCTCACGTGTACCAACGGGATGCCCTGAGGAAGATCTCGCGAGCAAGCCTGACTGCGCAGTTGGCCCCATGTTGTCTCCCATTAAAGTATTACATTGCAAATCAAAGAAATGTGCAGAAAGAGAGTCAAGACCAGAATAGTTCAAACATTTCTTTGCCATTTTTTGATTGCCTTTTAAAGTGCCAACTCCCCCCTCAGGGGTGGGGAGTTTGATACAATAGAAGTACGAGGAGGCCACTGCCTCAAATGTTTCAAGGAAAGGTCGACCAAGAAAGCCATTATAGATATTCGGCTGGTCGACGATTACAAATTCTAATGGCCTAGTGATACTAATTTTCTCGTTCCGGGAGTCCGCGAGCTCCACCGATAGCTTGATTCTCCCATAGGGGATCACCGTCGTGTCCCCGAAACCCTTCAGCTGCAGGTCGTACGGCTTGATGAACTTGGTCAGGTTGCCCATTTAATCCAGGGCGGACTTGAATATTATGTTGCAGTAGCAGCCGTTGTCAATCAGGATCCTTTCCACAGTCATCCCAAGAATTTTGGTTGAGATGACCAAAGCCTCATTCTTTGGGAAAAAAAGACCCTCGCGATCAGCGTTGGAGAAGCTGATTATGGCCGATTTTGAAATCGTTGGCTCAGGGGGAGGTGCGACGACGAGGATGTTGTCGATGGCACGGAGGTCGGCTTTCCGCTTTCTGTTTGACATGGTGAGGACGGGAGTTAATCCGCCTAGGCTACATCCTCCTGGTTGGATCATCTGGACCCGTCCCCCCTGGTTTGGAGGGGGCACATCATCGCTGCTGTATCCCGCGTCAACCTCCGCGGCGACCACAGCTGTTGCCCATGCGCCCTCTTCTCTGCTCCTGCGAGGAGGCCCTCGCTCTTCTCCGTCATGTCTTGGTCGTGGGGCTGGTTTCTTAACGTATTCGCCCAACCTGCCTTCCTCGTATAGCCTCCGCAGTTGTCGGAGAAGATCTCTGCATTCGCTCGTATTATGCCCGGGGCCATCGTGGAAGGCGCAGAATTTGCTTGAGGCTTTCCTCGCGGTATTGTTCTTGAGAGGCTTAGGCGGGGTGAATACCCCCTCTCCCTTCATTGCATTGAACACATAGGCAGGCGAACACGAAAGTTTGTCCACAACCTCCACCCCCTCGAAACTCTTGAAAGTCCCTTGGACTTTGGCTTGATCCCGCCTCTTTGCATGATGAGATCTCTTCGCGGGCGGAGCGACGTCGGCTGCCTCAGCAACAGGTGCCTTGACTTCGCCTAGGCGTTGGGCGAGGAGCTTCTGCCTGGTAATCAGGTCACCCGCTCGCCGCCTGAACTCAGCGTATGAAGACGGATACTGCTTAGTCATGTGACGGAACATGTGCGAATCTGCTCTGAGTCCGCTCATCGCCGCGTGAAGCTGCAACTCATCGCTAACGGGCTCCCCCGTGAGGAGCACCTCCTCCAACCTATCGAGGTATTCCTCGTCGGATTCCTTCTCCGCCTGCCTGATACCCATGAGCCTCTGTCGGCTGCCTGGGCGAGCAATCTTGGAGGCAAAATAAGAGACAAACTGTTCGCCGAGGCTGGTGAAGTCGTCGATCGTGCGGGCGGGGATAGAGGTGTACCACTTGTGGGCTAGTTCGCCCAGTGTCAGCGGAAACAAACGACATTTTGTGGCATCCAACGCTCCCCTCCCAGTCATGTAAGTGATATACTTACTTAAGTGGACCTCCGGATCGGTCTTTCCCTCATACAGAGCGGTTTGTGGAGGCAGAATCTTGGTCTGGACCTCTGCCATCTCAATGGCTACAGAGAGGGGCTGATTAACAACCACCCTCTTGGGGATGCCTTCGCGGGCGTCCACACGGCCTTCTATGAGATCCAGCTTCCGCTGGAGGGCGACTAGGGCAGGGTCCGGCTGGGAGTGGGCACGATGAGCCACGTTAGGACCGATACGGTCGTGGACTGGGACTCGAGACCTGGCTATTATGGCGCTCTGGGCACATTGTGGGCTGCGGCGGAGGACTTCCCTTGGGGGCGACGCCGGGGGCCGTTCATCGAAATCGAGCCTTCGGGCTTGGGAGCCAAGGCAATTAAACACTGATCGTTCAGGCTGACGTGCCCCTGAGCGGTCCTGGCTCTCGACCTCCTGGTCACAGGCTTTCCTCTTTCCCTTTTGAGGCCTGGAAGGGCCTTCAGCGGGAATGGCAACGGGCCGTGCCTGGGATTCAAGCTCCCGGGCCCGAGCTTGGAGATGCTGGATGGCTCTGCTCACCTGCTCTGGAGTCTGATACTCCTGAAGGGGTAGAGGAATTTGGTCATCAATGTTGCGGATTGGGCTGTTCTGCCCCTGCTGCTCTCCACCGTCAAGGCTCATGTGTCTGCTTATGGCACGACTGTTAGCCATGGCATTTGCTTGACACAGAAGAAATTTCAGTTGGGAGTGACTTTTCTTGTCTAGCGGTTCCCACAGACGGCGCCAATTGTTATTACACCGATTAAGACACCTAATGATCGGGTCTTTGGATGTTTAATCGGCCTGTTTAGTAGCTTGGATCAAAGCCTCTTGAATGTTGATGATTGATGGTTGAAAATTTATATGAGAGTATTGATGAACAATGATGAGGGATATAGGTGCAGAAAGTAATAAATGCAAAGAGATTTGCTGGGAGGGTGAGTCCAAGGCTTAAGGTTGGATGTTTTTCAATCCCTGTTATTATGCCTTGTAGGTCATATTTATACATGCCAATTGGCCGTTTCCAAATCCCATGGGATTGGGTGTTTTTAATGCGGTGGTACAGAATTAAATGCGCCTATCAAGGTACCGCACGGAGAATCAAATTTCTAACCCTCTCAGGGCCTTCCACGTGGCTTAACTGCTGGAATCCCTCTTGGCGGCGAGATCCTTTCCTTTTTTGGACGAGACATCTTCTGACCGCGGTCTGACCCCAGATTCTTTCCTTCTTTGGGGAAGGTCTTGTCTCCGGCTGGTCGTTTCTTAGTCTTCGTTGGGACTCTTCGGGGGTAGCTCTCCTCGCGTAGTGGAGGCGAGCATCTTCTGGGACCTATACTATGCTTGCTTAGAGGCCTTTGCTCGCGTCCTTGTGCGAGCATCGTCCCTTGAATTATTTCCATCACAACACACTTTTTGCACTAAAATAGGCCCTAAAAACATGTATCAATTCACTCCAATCAAAGCCTACTTTCATTCTTTTAGTATTTGGTCCGAATTTAGATACTAGGCACATACGTAAGAACAATTTTTTTTTTCTTGGGCCTATGAAATGTATATTTCTTGGCCCAGTGACAAATTCTTTTTTTCTTGATTTATTTGCCACGAATTTATTTTACAAATTTCCTTGCCTTACAGAATTTTTTCAGAAGGAAATTAATTCCCGTGCAAGTTTTCTTCCATGGAAGAAATTGGTCAGCATGATCTAACCTTCCTTCTTCAATTACTTTCTTTTTCGTATTAACCCTAAATTACTCACTAAAAAGAGTAACATGTTCTTCCTTTCATCTTTATAGAAAGTGAAAAGAATAGGTGGTATGAATATTTTTTATATGCCATAACACAACAACATATATACATTTTTTTTCTTTCTGCATATTTTCATTAGTTGTTCTTTCTTTTAAAAAATTTGCAGGCTGGCGACAAGACTTAATCAATAACAGTCTTTGGGTAATACCCAATTTCCTTAATCCTTTTTACTGTATATTACATATATTAATCATATACGCATACTACAAGCATCAATCAAGTATATAAAACTGTGGTGTTTGAGAGCTTTTATTGAGATATACATATCAATCAACGAGATACGTATATCAATCAAGGATTGTCATATAATTGATTCTTATATTTTTGGTAAATATTCATTGTTTAGGATCTTTTTTTTTTTTGTTTTCCTCCCGTGTATAAATTGGGATGTTCCCATTGTTTTGAAGACAAAAAACTTAAAACCATAATTATTTTTTGCAATACTCTGTTTAATTTATCATGGCATCAGAGCAAGCTGAAAGCCGGAGTCATTAGAGCTTCTGCTTTTTTTTTTTGTTTTCATCTTCTCTAAAACATTACAATGGCGAAAGATGGTGTCGATAGTAAACTCGGAACTGCTATTGATGTCATGTCCCCTTACTTCATTGGCTCATCAGATAATCCGAGCCACGTTTTTGTCACTGATCTCCTTACAGATGGAAATTTTGGAGATTGGTCCGAAGAGATAAGCAATTGTCTATATGCAAAAAAATAAATTTGGATTCATTGATGGCTCCATACCAGTACCTGATGAAGACACGCCTGAATTCCCTCTATGGAAATGCTGCAATGCCATGGTTAAAGGTTGGCTGGTAGTTGCCATGGACAAAGAAATCCGAAACAGCGTAAAGCATGCCAAGACTGCACGCGAGATTTGGTATGACCTCGAAGAGCGTTTTGGAAAAGAAAGCGCTCCAAAGGCATACGAATTGAAGAGAAATCTTACACTCACACGCCAAGATAAGATGTCGGTCTCGACATATTATACAAAATTAAAAGGAATCTGGGATGAGATTGATTCAATCTCAGTAACTCCAAAGTGTACGTGTGGGAAATGCACCTGTGACGTATCTAAACTTTTTATTGAGAAGTGTGAGAAAGAATGGATCTATGAGTTTCTCATGGGACTCGATGATACCTTCAGTACAATTAAAACTCCGATCCTGAGTGCTAAGCCAATTCCAAGTCCCGGAGTAGCATATCATCTCGTCGCAGAAGATGAGAAACATCGATTGATATCATCCTCATGCAAACCAACCATTGATGGAGTCGCCTTTCAAGTACAGCGACAAGGAAATCAGGAACGCCGTGATGGGAATCGAGACAACAACAAAGCCCCTCCGAGATGTGATAATTGTGGGAAACTTTGGTACACAATTGATTGGAGTAGTAATCCGGTAAGTGGTATTAAGACCAATTGCAAATATCGAACCCAAAGGAGTAAGTATGCAAGCGAGGCCCTAAGGATACAAGTTCTAAATGACAATTGTTGCAAGGATGGGTTGCACTAAACACTACAATAATATGGCAAGAATTAAAATGCTAAACTATGCAAGCAATTAATCAAACACTTAAGATGCAATATCAAACAAGCTAAAACAAATGGAGGAATGGGGTGCAAGGGATAATCTCCATCAAGGAATCAATGATTAACAAGCTATGATTGTATCCAATTGCAAATCAATCAAATTAGAGAGCATAAACCATCATGAAATTAATCACTCCATTAAAATCACAATGTCTAATGTGAGTGTTCTTAGTCCTTCCCATCTCTCAATGTAGAAGTCCCCAATTCATACAATCATGCAAAATTATAACCCGATTAACACCTAATCACGTTAGCTCAACTCTCGCCTATTGCTAGGGTGATCAACCATTAATCTAAAGAGACAATTTTGCATGAAGCACAATTTAAGTCACAATTAGGAAGCAATCTAATTCAATTGATCACAATTATCAACAATCATAGCATGAGGCAATCACATCATCCCCAATTTCATTTATCCCAAGCACAAAACTATTAGCCCATGGTGCTAAGAGCAAAAGCCATGGGTGAAAAATCTAGGTAAGCAATTAACAAGCTAATCAACACAATTAAGGAATTAAAGAGAGAAAAGTAGAAGAACATCACCAATTGGTCTTCAATTAACAAAAATAAGAATGCTTCAATCTTCAACAATGCTTGAATTACAATCTTCTTTTCTTCAATTACAACTTGAACCTCAAAATCTAATGGATCAAATGACTAATCTAATGATTACAAGCTTCAAATCTTTCAAAATCTATCAATCTAATGCAATTACAAGTAGAATTAAGCTAGAAAATGATAAATTCGCTCAGGAAACTACCTAGAAACTGCTCTAAACTGATATGGGAAGAATATGCTCTGTTTTCTGCTTAAAATGGGTTTAAACCACAAAAAACGGTTTTTGGGCCTCCCTCGACTCGAGCTTGGTGCCCTCGAGTCGAGGGTGAAGAGTCGTGTCCGCGATTTCACCAAAATTCCTCCTGCCTCGAGTTGAGGCTCAGCCCACGACTTGAGGGATCCACAATTTTCCAATCCCTCGAGTCGAGGTAGCTGCATTTTTTAAATTCTTCTCTTTCCTTCCTATCCCTCGACTCGAGGCCTTTGGCCCTCGACCAGAGATCGAAACTAGGGCATTTTTTCGGATGGAACTCCGACTCCGACCCTGATTTTCGTCCGTCTCGTCCGTCTAAGCATGCCGGTACTCCCGGTTTGGCTAAATTCCACCGATTTACCTGTAAAACGGACGAAAAACATCAATAATCTCACAAGTAATATTTTTTAGGTAAAATAGTGATACTCTACACATTTATGCACAAAAACTAACACTTTTGATCACTTTTTGCACTCAAATAAGCCTCAAAATCATGCATCAATTCACTCCAATCAACAATCGAGAACTGCTATGAAATCATTGGGTACCCGCACTCAAAGAAAGGCAATAAAGGAGGTAAGTTGAAGGAGAAGATACTTGGTAAAGCCACTGAGATACAACAAGCACATAAGGCAGCACATGTTGAGGCAAAATCAACAAAAGAGCCAAGCTCCTTACCCGAACAATTGACACAATTGAGAAACCTTCTCAATAACAGTGTTGGTGCCACAACCACCTCTTCTATGCCTTCGGTAAATATGGCCGGTAAGATCAATTTTAGTACATCATGGGTAATAGATTCCGGAGCCACGGAGCATATTACACATGAAAGAAATATAATCAAGTCCTCTATGAATGCTAACACTGAAATATCAGTTAAAATACCTAATGGAGATAAGGTTCCAGTTCAATGTATAGGCACTGTGGACTTGCCAAATGGTTTGAATATTGAACGTGTGTTGCATGTACCTGATTTTCAATGTAATCTTCTCTCTGTCAGTCAATTGACAAAAAAACTTAATTGTGTTTTGACTTTCTTTCCAAATTTTTTACCATGCAGGATTTAGTTTCGAGGAACCTGATTGGAGTGGGTAAGCAGCGTAATGGTCTATATCTTCTAGAGCCTATTGCTGATGATAGAAAAGCCTTTTCAGTGACAATCGATCCAAAATTATGGCATAGGAGGTTGGGTCATGCATCCCAAATAAAGCTTCAGGATATTTGTTCCATTAATAAAACCACGATTGATTTGTGTGAGTCTTGCATGAGAGCTAAGCAAACTAGAACCCCTTTCCCATTAAGTTCTATCCAATCTACTGCATGTTTTGATCTAAAACATTGTGATATTTGGGGTGGATATAGGACTGTCTCTTTTACAGGTGCATATTATTTTCTAACCATTGTTGACGACTATAGTCGGGGAGTTTGGGTTTGTTTGATGAAATTTGAATTTAAAACCTGCAAGTATCTTCAACTTTTTTTCAACATGGTAAAACCCCAATTTGGAAAAATAGTGAAACGTATTAGAACTGATAATGGGGGGAATTTCAATCGCATGAAATGATGGATTATTACATGAAATCTGGTATTATTCTTGAAACTTCTTGCGTACACACACCACAACAATATGGAGTTGTGGAACGTAAACACAAATACATTCTTGAAATTGCAAGGGCACTGCATTTCGAAGCAAATTTTCCGATTATGTTTTGGGGTGAATGTGTTTTAACCGCTGTCTATATCATAAATAGACTTCCCTCTAAAGTGCTAAAAAATCATACTCCTTATGAAATATTGCTGCACAAAAAACCCAATTATGAACATTTAAGAGTTTTTGGGTGTCTTGTTTATGCAAAAAATACAAAGAGTGGAAACGATAAATTTGACGAAAGGGGGAGGTCGTGTATTTTTGTGGGTTATCCTTATGGACAGAAGGGATACATGGTATATGACATAAAGGATAAAAGAATATATACTTCACGTGATGTGAAATTCTTTGAAGACACTTTTCCTTACAAAGCACAGTTTGGTGAAATTGGGGACAAGAGGGATAAATCATGAGATACCTCTTCAGAATGTGATGATCTTCAACATACTCTTCTTAATGAAGACACTACCACAACAAATGGGACAACTAATGGACATCATCCTAGAAATGAACAAAGTGAGCCACTGAAACTGCGTCGAAGTCATAGAACCAAGCGCAACCACCTCATTTTCAAGAATACGAAGTTGACTTGCCAAGCTCTATAGACCACACGCAACCCATGCCAAACTCGGGATCCTCGACGGTACACCCTCTTGTTAATTACATCTCTTATGATAAATTTTCTTGTGCTCACAAATGTTTTCTCACGGCCATCAATAAAGAGGATGAGCCAAAGTTTTTTTCACAGGCCGTTAAGGTACCACATTGGCAGGAAGCAATGAAGAAAGAAATTGAAGCCTTAGAAGCAAACGGGACTTGGGATTTAGAACATTTACCCCCAGGCAAATGTCCAATTAATTCAAAGTGGGTTTATAAGATAAAATATAAACCAACAGGAGAAGTTGAGCACTACAAAGCACGACTTGTTGCTAAGGGTTTCACTCAAATTTAGGGCATCGACTTCCATGAAACATTCGCTCCGGTTGCAAAACTTGTTACTGTTTGAAGCCTTTTAGCTAACGCTGTTAAAAGAAATTGGTTTATACACCAATTGGACGTAAACAATGCGTTTCTACACGGCAATCTAATTGAAGATATCTACATGAAGATTCCACAAGAATTCACAAAAAATGGAGACACACGGGTTTTGTAAGTTGCACAAATCTCTCTATAGGTTGCGACAGACATCGAGAAATTGGTATAAAATATTCACTCAAGCCATTATTGACATCAATTTTAGGCAGTCCCACGTGGATCATTCACTGTTCGTTTTCAAGAAGGGTCACATTTACATTGCTGCATTAATATATGTGGATGATGTCCTCCTTACAGGCAATGATAGTAGCGAAATCCAAGAAATCAAGGAATATCTAGATCATAAGTTCAGCATAAAGGATTTGGGAACTTTAAAATATTTTTGGGCATTGAGGTTGCTCGATCGACAAAGGGTATTATCTTAAGCCAATGCAAATACACCCTAGATATTTTGAAGGATTGTGGTTTGGAGGGTTGTCGTCCTAGTCCATTTCCCATGGAACAAAACACTTGATATGACCTTGATGAAACAGGACCAACCGTGGACGCCTTCCAATATCGTCGCTTAATTGGCAGACTTCTTTACCTCACAGTAATTAGACCAGATATTTAGTATGCCACAAATGTTCTGAGTCAATTCATCTCCTCACCGCGACATTCCCACATGGATGCAGCATTGCGGGTTCTGCGATACCTCAAAGGGACGCTTGGCCAAGACGTGTTCTTACCTGCCGATGGTGACCTTTCCCTCGTCGCATACTGTGATTCCGACTGGGGAGGTTGCCAGATGACACGACGCTCTCGAACAGGTTATTTTATATCTCTTGGAGGAGCTCCCATATCTTAGAGGACCAAGAAACAAACTGTGGTTTCTAGGTCGTCCACTGAAGTAGAGTATCATGCAATGGCAACGACTGTTGGTCCCGATTAGTTGAGAGAATAGACGAAACTTAAACTAGCCTTCTAGGAAAAATCTAGAAGGGGGGGTTGAATAGATTTTTAAATCTTTCAAGACTTTATCAAAACACCCAAGTAACACAGCGAAAATTTAATCTAATCTCAATTTTACTAAGATCAAAAGCACACTGATATTTTAGTCTAACTTTAATTCTGAAATGGATTTTTGACTGATAAAATGAAAATTGAAAAGAAACTGGTAAGTAAATCAAAGCAATAAAGAACACTAGATTTATAGTGGTTCGGATCAAACGATCTTACGTCCACCCTCCTCCTTCAACTTGAAGAAGTGTCTCCACTTACTATCTTCCTTCCTTCTTGCTTACTTACTTACAATCATGAATCTTCAGCCTTACAACTCTTTCTTCCTAATTTCTGAATGTCAATGGCTTGAAGATGTTCTGTGCAAAAGTGTTCTACAAATACTAAACTGGAAATGTATAGAACGTTTGTGTGTGTTTACCACTTTTATGACTCGTGTGTATAGAATGTGTGAATAGTGTAGATGCAAAGAATCAAAAGTAATTCTATTCTACTTTCTATCCCTATTTATAAAGATCTTCATTTGGTAGTTGTAACTTCCTTGAATTCTGTTTTAGTCAGTTATAACAATATAACTGAAACTTGTAACTTCTTCTTTATCAGTTGAAAACTGCTTCTTGAAACTTGTATGAAATTTCTCTAACACTTCCTTGTCTGCATTTTGCCTTACCTTGTCTTCGTCTTCGTTCTTTGTCTGGGTGATTGTTTATCGTATTGAACCTTAACTGTCTTCTTCATGTCGTCCTTGTCTGATATCTGGTCCCCATCTGATTTCTTGTCCTCATCTTACATATACTTAGTTTTATTTTCAATTACTTACTTCAGCTGTCTATACATGATGCTCAGCTGGTCATCCTATTTTACACTTTTTAACACATCAAAACTAAATACAACTTTTCTTTCCTAACAACGACCGTTAGTGAGATTTTATGGCTCCGATGGCTGCTAATCGATTTAGAGGCACAACAATTCATGCTTACCATACTTTATTGTGACAACCAAGCTGCAAGACATATTGCAAATAATCCAGTTTTTTATGAAAGAATGAAGTACGTCGAAATGGATTGCTACTTTATTCATGAACGTGTCGAGTCCAAAGATATTGAACCTAGAAAAATCACTACTTCCGAACAGATTGCGGACGTTTTCACTAAAGCACTGGGCTCTGATCAGTTTGGATGACTAGTTGGCAAGTTGGGGGTTCGTGACCTTCACCTTCCAACTTGAGGGGGAGTATTGAGATATGCATATCAATCAACAAGATATATATATCAATCAAGGATTGTCATATATTTGATTCTTATATTTTTGGTAAATATTCATTGTTTAGGATCTTTATTTTGTTTTCCTCCGGTGTATATATTGGGATGTTCCCATTGTTTTGAAGACAGAAAACTTAAAACCATAATTATTTTTTTGCAATACTCTGTTTAATTTATCAGCTTTTGGCAACAACAAGATCAGTTCCAGAAAATCATCAAGAAAAACTAGCAAAATCACAGTTGTTTATGTTTCTAAGTTTTCATCAAGCCAACAATGGCTATTCAGCCTCTTATTAGTCTTATTCGTTATTTTCTGCTATGTTATATTTGCTGAGAGTACCCCAGAAAATAAGCACCGGAAATTATTTGGCCCATTTCGCTTTTTTATTCAACCTAATTTCTGAAAACCCCCCAAAATTTCTAAGTTTGAACCATCGCAAGGCATTAGCGATTATTTTCTGAAGGGAAAATACCGGCGAAACAACTTCGGAAGGAGGTCTCTCAAAGCCATGGCCGCCACCGCATCGAGCACCGCCGCCTCATCATCGGCACGACTCGCCCGCTTGGCCAGAGCTCAGCCACTATTCGCACCACTGGTTCAGCTCTGTGCGACCTTCACTCATCGTCGCGAAGCCTTAATCCAGCATCGCCTCTTTGATCTTAGCTCTATATCGCCGCCAGAGCTTCCAAGGGAGTGCCGTTGTTGAAGCGGGGTTCCATAAATCCCGCTGATGTTTCTCCAGCCAGAAGCCCCGATCCACGCGCTGCTCTCCTTTACCCAACTTGTGACGAGCCCAGGGTTCCACCGTGCCGGAACCACCCGCCGATTTCCCCAATTTCGCCTACGAATTCGCCTCGGGCACAGAGGCTCCCCGTTTCTTTTTTCTATTTTTTTAGCATTATTGTTTGAATAATTATACACAATGATTATTAGAAACTGAGTTTTTTCTAATGATTTTCAGGGAAAGGAGAAATAACGTTGGTTTTGGCTGCTTTATTCTGATAGAAGCAGCGCCACATTGGCTGTGAGTAGCCATTGAATTCTCGATTCAGATCTCTGATGCTCTCCTTTATTCCTATTTTTCCAATAAGAGGTATGAGCATTTGTTCACTCGTGAAATTGATGGATATTATGCGTGATATCAGTGGGTATTTATTTATAATGTTTGGCTACTATTTTTAGTTGTTAATTTCTTGTAAGGTTGACAATGTTAGAATTAAGGATGAATTATAATTTGTAAACATTGCTTTGAAATGCTGTATATAAATAAGTGTGTGTGATTTTCCATTCCATAAACAATATTTGCCAACAGTAACCCACATTTACAAAGTTTTTATTTCTTCTTCCTTACTACCGGTGCTTTCTCAAGATTAAGAAGGTACTGTCAAGATTATTAAGGGGTATAAATTCTTGAAGCCATAAAAATTTATCTATAAATCTTGATTTTGCTTTAAGTCATACGTATTTTCTTTGATATTTTGATTCTGAATTCATGCTGTTAATCTGCTTATTAAATCGTTTGAGTCCCGGTATATTGTGTTCAACAGTTATAAGCTAAAAACTAAATTTCTTAATTTTCTCTGGATCATATCTTCTATATCATCAGCAGAAGTTCTTGCTATTAATTTTATAGCAATATCACAATATTGTTGTTTCTCTTTCCTTTTCTAAATCCATACTTCCATTGCCTAGGAATTATCCAGTCTTGTTGTCTTTTGAATGCATTATCTAGTTGTAGTATTTTCTGACAAATAGCAAGTATTCATTTGAACTGTTGCAAGATCAATAAGGTTATTAATCATGTAGAATATTTGTCAACTAATAATCGACGCAATAATGTTTTTGGTATAAGGCTTACCTCAGTTTTTTATTAGCATGGTGCTAAAAAAGAATCTTGTACCATTTGGGAATTTACTTAATTTCACAGGTATTAACTCTACTTATTCTAGTTGTGGGTTTGATTAACTTTAGTAAATGACGAAATCATTGTGTTTGTTTTTCTCTTATATATATCTTCTTTGTATTTGCAAAAGTTTTCAAAGATTAGGATCCGAACAGACTTTGTTTTGTATGTTTAATGATGTCTTATGCATAGTTGGTAGTGGATAAATGGGTATTTTGTTAAACTCAAACTTAGAAGTGCAATTTGAATTTGAATGGTGATTCGATGTTTCATCGAATTCTCCGCAAGGAGTAATTAAATTTCCAACGTGATGCTTTGAAGAGAAATGAAGTGAGCGAGGTATCTCTGCCCACTTCTTTACTTAATTGAAAATTACAACATTGCTTGAAAATGAAATGATGAATTTTCTAGAGTTAATCCAAAAAAAAAATTAATTTGTGTGCGAAATGTGAACTAGCTTGCCACCTCTTTACTAATTAATTGGCATAATTTTGAAATATCGTCCAATATTTCAATGAAGCTTGTTGATATGATGAATTCTATTGTGAAGAGTAAATTATTTGTGATAGATAGGGAATACATGAGGATGGTTAGGTGAATCCAAATAATCTGATAACTAAGGTAAACAGAGATGTAATTGGCATGTGATGAATTAATTCATATGTGTGAATTTTATACTCCATTTTGTTTTGAGGATGGAAGCTATGAACTTGTGAAAATTTTGAATAAATGATTTGCTCTGATGATTTTAGAATTGTGTATAGTTTTATTGACCTCAGGGTCATGAATATTATTGATATTTTGTAGAGGTCCATGTGTATATAATTTTTTTTTTGAACGGTCAAGAAAATTCAATAAATCGAGTACAAGGGGTACTCAACCCATTGATACAAGGAGTTTAAGATAAAGAAGAAAGACAAGACCTAGGATCTCCTAACCAAGTACTGAGAGAATAGTTTAGCAAGGATATCTCTTTACAGGAGATCCAATGCCAAATCCTAATCTTCAAAATACTAACCACCTTATCAATCACAACATTACAATTATTGAAAATGGTGTCGTTTCTCATGTTCCAAATTGACCAAACAACCCCAATCCAAATCGTAGCAGCCACCTTCCTTAACTTCCCCCCCCCCCCCAAACATTCCGAAAATTGCAGAAAGTTAAGCAGGGGATTGATATGGGGAACAAAATTGACTCCAAGCCATCTGTAAAAAGCCGCCCATACCCGGAAAGAGATGTTGCAGGAGAAGAATAAGTGGCCTACAGATTCGTTAAATTCCAGACATAGCATGCATTTCACGTTTTGGACAACCACTCCACGTCGCACAAGGTTATCCACGGTAGGAAGGCGATTCTTCATAAGCTTCCACGCGCAAGGCATAGTCTTCCTGGGGGACTAGCAACTCCATAATCTTTTGTAAGCCAGGAGCTCCGATTCGGAGAGGGAGGCCGCTTCGTTCTTGTCTTTGAAGATGACATCGTAAGATCTTGTAGTGGTGTAAGTTCCATTCACAGCATGCCTCCAATACCAAAAGTCAGAACCTGCAGAAGATGGTTTACAGTTTCCAATAGAAGATAACATCATGTCAAACGAATCCAAGTTCCTAGCCGATAACTCTCGACACCAACAAAAATCCCAAGCCTAAGAGTTACCCTCCCAAACACCCATTTCCGAAACTTTATACAGCTTTTGACAACTAAGTCTATAAAGACGAGGAAACTTAATCCTAAGACTCTCCTCTCCCACCCAAACATCATGCCAAAATAGAGTTTGCTCCCCTTTTTCCAAAATTTTAATAAAATCCCTTCTCTTCCCCCCCCCCCCCCCCCCCCCCCCCCCCCATTTTCAGAAATAGTCCTAGACTCTTCTAGTCCCCCATACCTCGAATGAATGACCCTCGCCCATAACCTATCAGACTCATTTAGCAATCTCCATATCCACTTACCCACAAGAGATTTATTAAAACACTCCAAATCTCGGATTCCCAAACCCCCTTGCTCTTTTGAAACACAAATATCCGACCAACTCACCCATCGTATTTTGGAGTTTGAATCGGAACCTCCCCAAAGAAAAGCCCGTTGAATTTTCACAAGGTAAAGAATGGTGTGTTTAGGAATGATATAGAAGGACAAAGAGTAGATCGGAATCGAGGAGAGAACCGATTGAATCAAAGTAGCTCTTCCTCCCATTGCGATATTACGCCCATCCCAAGAAGTAATTCTACTTCTCACCTTTTTCACAAGCCACTGTCAACTGCTGCAAAGATGGTTATTAATTCCAACCTTCATGCCTAAGTAAGTGAAATGGCCAGCTTCTCTTTTGCATCCCAACAAATTGGCACCCTCATTCAAAGTCTCATCAGAAGCATTTATCCCAAACAACGTACACTTGTTAAAGTTTACTTTTAATCCAGAAATCAATTCGAAAAGCCTCAGGATTTGCTTCAAAATAATCAAATTCTCCTTATCCTTGCTACATAAAAATACGACATCATCCGCGTATTGAAGGTGTGAAATTGATACCTTTTGGGCTCCAACGCATGCAGGTTTTAGCAGACTTGCCTCACAGGCTTTATGGGTAAGCAAGCTCAGGCCTTCAGCGGCAATAATGAAAAGAAAAGGCGACAATGGATCGCCTTGCCCGATGCCGCGTTTCAGGGAGAATTCTCCGCTAGGGCTGCCGTTAACTAGCACCGATGCCGTGGCTGTTTCAACGCAGGATTTAATCCACTTTCTCCATTGCCCACAAAAATTGAGTCCATGAAGGATAGAGTCTAAGTAACCCCAGTCAATTGAAATGAAAGCCTTAGCAAAGTCGACTTTAAAAAATAACCTCCCCAACTTCTTTCTTTTGGCTTCATCCATGGCCTCGTTCAAAATGAGAATCTCGTCCATGATATGGCGCCCCTTAATGAATGTCGTCTGGTTATCAGCCACCACAGTTTCGATCACTTTACTAAGACGGTCTGCCAAAGTCTTAGCAATAATCTTATAGGCACTACCAATTAAGGAAATGGGATGGTACTCATCAATTCGTTGCGAATTTTCCTTGTTTGGTATAAGGCAAATGAAAGACGGATTGAAACCTTTCACCAATTTGCCGTTTGCGTGGAAGTCCTTCATCATTTGCATGATATCACCTTTCACGACATCCCAATTATTTTTGTAGAAATCAAAGGTGAATCCATTCGGGCCGGGGCTGCCATTTAAGTCGATGTTCCAAACTGCTCTCTTGATTTCGTCCTCTGAAAATTCAGCAGTGAGAAGTGCATTTTCCGGCAAACCCAGCTTACGGGGGAAGAGATGAGGTGGCAAGAAAGGCCTTCGAAAATGGTCAGAGTTAAAGTGGCCTTCAAAGTGCTTGAAGATTTCAGCTTTCACCCCTTGAACTGAGTCGAGCCAAGCACCATTAGACCAAATCCCCTGAATTTCATTCTTTTTATTTCTCATGTTAATCCAGCTGTGAAAAAAGCGAGAATTAAGATCTCCTTCTTTAATCCATTTGAGGCGGGATTTCTGAAATAATTGAGCTTCTCTCCAACTAGATTCCCTCATCAGTTCCTCCATGACCTGTTCTCGATGACGAGCTTCTTCCTCATCAAGACCAAATGTATCATCTATAATGTCGAGCCTCTCCACTTCACATTTTTTATCCTCAATCGATGTGTCCAGGTCCCCATATGTCTTTTGTTTCCATATATTCTTTTCAAGTTACACTTATTTGATCTTTGTGTTTGTCCAAATTAAATTCATATTATATTTTGTTTAACCTGATCTTGGCATAGGCTTTGAAACAACCTAGAATGTGAGTAATAGGTATGTGAAGGTCAAAATGGACGGATCAAATGTGCATCCCGTAAGACTCAGATTACTCTGAGCTTGGATTAGATGTGCATCTTGTAAGACTCGGATTACTCTGAGCCCTGATCTGACGTGCATCCCGTAAGACTCAAATTACTCTGAGCCCGGATCTGGCATGCATCCCGTAAGACTCAGATTACTCTGAGCCCGGATCTGGCATGCATCCCGAAAGACTCAGATTATTCGGAGCCCGAATCTGACTTGCATCTCGTAAGACTCAGATTACTCTGAGCTCGGATCTGACTCCCAGACCTAATGGAACCTGGTTTGGTAGTCACAGGGTCAGACCTAATGAAACCTGGTCTGACCTCGCGCCGGACCTAATGAAACCTAGTCTGGCTCCCCAAACCTAATGGAACCTGGTCTGACGCCAGACCTAGTGGATCCTGGTTTGGCTCCCCAGACCTAATGGAACCTGGTCTAGGGGTCACAGGGTCAGACCTAATGGAACCTGGTCTAACCCCGTGCCGGACCTAATAGAACCTGGTCCGGCTCCCCAGACCTAACGGAACCTGGTCTGTGGGTTACAAGGTCAGACCTAATGGAACCTAGTCTGACCTTATGCCGGACCTAATTGAACCTGGTCCGGCTCCCAGACCTAATGGAACCTGGTCTAGGGACAATTGAATCAGACATAACATAGTCTAATACTTTTTAAAGGAAAAGAGTTCACTTCATTCACGATCTGAAGTGAACACCAGCGCGGGAGTATGCAGCAGCATCAGCTCTGGAGAGCTGATACTTTGTCGAATTTTATTATTTTATTTTAACTTTGAGAAGTTGAAAGGTCACTTCATTCACGATTTGAAGTGAACACCAGCGTGGGAGTATATGTTAGCATCAGCTTTGGAGAGCTGATACTTTGTCGAAGTTTATTATTTTTTAACTTTGAGAAGCTGAAAGGTCACTTCATTCACAATCTGAAGTGAATACAAGCGTGGGAGTATGTGTTAGCATCAGCTCTGGAGAGCTGATACTTTGTCGAAGTTTATTATTTTTTTAACTTTGGGAAGCAGAAAGGTTACTTCATTCACGATCTTAAGTGAACACTAGCGTGGGAGTATGCGTCAGCATCAGCTCCGGAGAGCTGATACTTTGTCGAAGTTGAGTATTTTTTAACTTTTATAAATCAAAAGCTCACTTTATTCACTGTATATTGCATATATTAATCATATACGCATACTACAAGCATCAATCATGTATATAAAACTGTGGTGTTTGAGAGCTTTTGACAATTACTGTTGCATTTCTGTCACTGCAATTACCTTGCAAAATTTTTACATCATTACCACTACAACTACCGACTTCTCGAATTTGTGCTTAGTTGCCACTAAGACTACCGTTGCTCAATTGCCACTGTAACTATCGTTGCTCTAACTTACTACCTGATGAGGAGTGACCCATCATCCTAAAAAATTAGGGCCCCGATTGAATATTTAGTCATTAATTCAAGTTCTATCCAGATAAAAGCATAAACTATCGATTATAGTCTAATCTAGTCCAAGACTGTAGTGAATAAATAATAATTGGATTGATCCTGTTCAAAACAACCCATCTAGCAAGCCCAATAAGAGCAAAACCCTAATCCTAAGGTATGGTTATATATATACTAGTCCCACCCAAAGGTAAAAAGGACTCTTCTCTTCCTCATTTTCTCCTTTTCCTCCTTTTATCTTCTCTTCCTCCTCTTTTGTTTTATTTTATTCTCTTAAAATGATATTGATACTGACTTGAGCGTCGGAGTCCCCGCGCCGGGGCCTCCCTCGGCGTGATTTTGCAGGTCCGACGGATCAAGATTGAACCCGATTGAGGGAAGAAGATGAAGATCGGAGAGTGGATGATTTGATCCGCATCACTACCATCGCTCAATGGTCACTACAACTATCTTTGCTCTGACTTATGCAACTACGGTTACCGTCATTTCTTTCAGAAATTTCATCGAACGGGTGGCGTACAAGGGGAGTTTTTACCTGGACGTAGGCTCTGTTTCCGACGAGATTTGGGCGTCGCTTGTGGAGGCAGAATGCAGCGTTAGATTTGAGGAGGTAGAACCAGTGGCTTGCGAGCGTCGAAGTGGACTTGGGCGAGCGGCAACAGAAGAGAGAGGCGGCGCTAGGCTCTGGTGTTGGCCGCATTTTTCGATGGATTTTGGTGGTAGCGTGGCGCGCGCAGCGGTTGGTGGCCCGTTGGCGTCGGACTCGGGCGAATCACTAATGCGGATAGATCTTGGAGGTGCCGCGGCTCTTAGTGGTGGTGGACCTTCGGCCTTGGCGGCTTGGCGGAGGCGTGCGAGCAGCGTCAGAATTATGGAGGTAGAACCAACGGCTTTGACTATCGTTTCTGAGCACGGAGGCGACAAACAAACTCGAGCGGAAATGGCAGTGACCTGGCGGGCTCCGACGAGACTTGGGCGTCATAGCGAAAGGTGGGGCTTGACAAGATTTGGAGTTGCTGCAGACTTGACGACGTGGCTTTGATTTTTTTTTCGCCGAGGAAGAAGAGCGACACAATCATTATGGGTTTCTGTATGTTATTTGGGGATTTTGAGGGTGAATCAGATCCATTTTGATGAGCCCAAAATAGGGCTTCATTTTATTTGTTAAGCCCACTTTTATTATTGGGCTTTATTTTAATATTGGGGACTTAGAGAGATTAATGTTGTCCTGATTTAATGAAAATTATCCATACAAAATTTATTTCATCAAATTTGAATTTTAAAGAAATAAATTTTGCCCGTCCACATATTATTTATTATGTCCGCCCCCTTTATTTTTTTCTTCCCATTCTTAATCCTTATTTTTTTTATTTCGCATCCAACTTTTATCATGATTTTCTAACTCTTATTATGGTTTTCTTCCGGAGTACTATTGCGTCCATGGAAAAACGTCACTTGATAATTCTTGATGACGAACATCAACCTTTAAATAAAGGGACTGATTGCAGCTTTTTCGAGTAAGTATATTTAAGACCCAATCAAGTTATCGAACCCAAAGGAACTATGTCGAGCTAGGATCCCTAAAGCTAAGAGTTGTCATGGTATTATAGAGTCGGGCTCGGGTTTGCACAATTTTAATCTAAACTTAATCACTGAGAATAATAATAAGATAATAAATATGAGAAAAATGTGTTCGGGTGCAAATCACCAAGGAATCCTTAATTATGAATCACAAATGATCGGGGTTTCAATTAACGAGGGATAATAGGAGCTATCTAGCCAAAAATCACATATCAACCGTACTGGATAAACCTAGGTTTAATACATCAAATGAGCACGTAAGATAGTTTAGAGACGACACCCTAAGTCTCCTCACTTAATCACAAGAAATAAATCCAAGCAATTAACGTATTCTAATGTAGGTTCTAATGAAAATTAACCAAGTCTCCTTGCGTTAATCCAATATTGAATTCAATTACCAAACTAAACCTAACACCTAAGAATCAATTTAATAAACCAAATCTCTTTGCGCAAATTAAATCAATTAACAAAGGATCAAGACCTAATCTAATAATTAAATCATGCAAATCACAATAGAATAATTATTCACCTCTATAATTGAAGCACCCAATCACATGATCATCAAAATTAATTCACCCAAGGATCATCACACCCAAACACAAAAGGAATTTAGCCAATCATCATGAATTCAAGAAAACCCATGAAAATTGAAAGAATTGAGAGAGAAGAGAGCATAATAATTGAAAAAGAATCCACTATTAATTAAAAGAATAAGGTTTGATGTCACCTTGAATGTGTAGAATACTTGAATTAATCCAAAATCTAAACCTAATCTTCAAGAATATTGAAAAAGAATTCAAGAAACCCTAACTATGTGTGATTGTGTGTTTTCTTCTCTCCCAAGGCTAAAACTGCTCTCCTAATTCTAATCTCCGCTCCTTTCTTTTCTAATCTACTCCCCCTTTCTAACTGCTTTCGCTGCTTTTAAAAAACGTATTTAGGGGTGTACTCGCTCCTCGAGTCGAGATTCAGCCCTCGAGTCGAGGATCTCATTTTTTTTAATCCTCGACTCGAGGTTCCTCCCTCGAGTCGAGGAATCTGATTTTCTTGCAATCTTCTCTCTCCAGCGTATCCCTCGACTCAAGGGATTCTTCACCTCGACCTCGTGCTCGAGACCAGGGATTTTTACGAGAAATACTCCGCCTCCGACCCCCGTTTTAAATGCAGTATGTTTCGTCTCTTCATTCTAAGACCTCAATTACTCTCGGTTTGGCCAAATTCCACCGATTTACTCTTAAAACGAACAAAATACCTCAAGTGATACTTTTTAGACAAAATAGTTATACTCTACACATTTAAGCACAAAACTAACATTTTTATCACTTTTTTTGCACTAAATTAAGCCCCAAAAAAGTATCACTACACTCCAATCAAACACCCCCAAACTTAAGGTGTTGTTCGTCCGAGCAACAAGACAAATAAGCACATTAGGGAGAAATTGATTGCAATTATGTTCAACGAGCACAAGAACGAAATAGGACAATCAAACCTCTTCAATGAAAACAAGCATCAATGTTAACCTTCCACTAGCACTCACAAATGTCATGCTTTGACAAATTCAAGTTCAAATGCTCAACTCAATGCTCCTTCCATGGAGTGTTTCACTCATCACTCAAAATGTTATGGATGTGTATGCACTCACTCATCAATCCACAAAAATGAACACTATAGGCTTGCCAAAAGACTCAATCTCAATTATATCGTTTTGTGCTTCAAACATGAATCAAAGAGGGCTTTCTCAAGGTTGTAATGTAGGCTCTTTGGACACGGTGAGTGAATTTTAGGAAAAGTAACTCAACAATTAGTAGAGCAAATGAAAGTTGATCAAGCAATACAATACAAATCAACTCAAATCTCAACAATCATCACTATTTCCTTCCTTTTTCATTTTTTCTCAAATATAATTCACCACCAAACTCCTTTGAGACTTTTCTGGCATTTTCAAGGACTCAATTGAATTTTTTCCACTATTATTTTTCTCATCTTTTCCACAATTCAATTTTTTACTTCAACCTTCTTTCTTTTTCTCTACTCAAACTTAGCAAATTAAACCCCCACACTTCTCTTTTCAAACACCATTCTTTTGTCAACAATCAAAGCTCTACTAATCATAAGGACAAAAAGGATCATAGAGATAGACAAAATGGCTTCAATTTCACAAGCTTGCCAAAGAAAATAAGATTTTTAGGCTCAAATTGGCTCACTAGGGAAATCAATGTTTTTGGTGGGGTCAAATTTGGCTAATTGACTTTCAAAACAAACAAGGCCTCTTATCATATTCACACAATCCACACAAAACTCAATTTTGACAAGTATCTAGGCAAGTTCTAGCATGCAAATTCATGAACGATGCACTCAACAAGGAATTGAACCGTATAAAATGTACGATTTAAAAAGCACAAAAGCTCACAGGCTTAAAAATGAGCAAAGAATCAAGCATTCTCACTCACATCCATCATCACATAACAATTCATCATGCTAGCATTAAGCCACAAATCAACTCATTATCAAATCCAAAGTCCGATATGTCCACCACTCAAGCACACATGCTCATGAACATAGTCTCAATCATATTCCCCTACACATACCAACGCTCTCCACAACTACTCTCAACAAAGATAAACTCAAATATCAGCAATTAATCCACACATAAGCTCCAACTTCACAAAAATTTTCTCATGCTAATGAGAGGCAAGTTGGTGCAACGAAAATCGCTAAACTAACACACCCCCCCAAACTTATTCATTGCTAAGCAATTAAAAGTTTGGTAAGATAGTTAGCCAGTTGAGTTGCACACAACTACCTACTACTAAGAAATGAAAAACACGAAAAGAGACACACCTCCCCCAAACTTAGACAAGTCCAAGTCCTGAGAAGGTGTTGTACCTAAAGGTCTTCAAGTCTCTCTCTCCTTCAAGCATGTACCTCAATCACCTCCCTTGTACACCTCGATCTCCCGAAAAGCAACACACAACACACTTATTAAAAACAATAAACAATACAAAAAAAAACGAAAACGAAATAAAGAAAGCAAGTAAATGATGGGTTGCCTCCCATCCAGCTAATTATTTTTAACGTCCATTGCCGGACGGAGCGTGAGTTGCTCAACTTTCCTTCAAGAACCAATTCTCCACCATCCTCACTTGAGTTGGACAGAAATAAGGCTTGACCCTATGTCCATTAGCAAAGAAGTGGTCATTCTTCTCATCCTTCAACTCCAAGAAACCACTAGGGAATATCTTCACAACCTCAAAAGGTCCACTCCATCGTGATTTCAACTTTCCCGGGAATAGCTTGAGTCTCGAGTTGAACAACAACACCTTTTGGCCTTCATGGAAGTCTTTCTCCTTCACCTTCTTATCATGCCATCTCTTAGTTTGCTCCTTAAAGATTCTTGAGCTTTCATAGGCCTTCTCTCGAAACTCATCCAACTCATGTAATTGGAGCATCCTCTTCTCACCCACTAAACCTTCATCAAAGTTCAACCTCCTAATAGCCCAATATGCTCGGTGCTCTAGCTCAACGGGAAGATGACATGGCTTGCCAAAAACCAATTGATAAGGAGACATCTGAAGTGGTGTCTTGAAAGCGGTTCGATATGCCCAAAGAGCATCATCCAAATGCAAAGCCCAATCCTTCCTATTGATTTTCACCGTTTTCTCAAGAATTTGCTTTATTTGTCGATTGGAGACCTCGCCAAAACCATTAGTTTGTGGATGATATGCAGTGGCAATCTTATGCTTCACACCATACTTCTCGAGCAACTTCACCATGAGCTTGTTCACAAAGTGTGAACCTCCATCACTAATCAATGCTCTAGGCACTCCAAATCGTGAGAAGATGGTCTTCTTTAGGAATTGCATCACCACCTTAGCATCATTGGTTTTGTGGCAATAGCTTCCACCCATTTAGACCCACATAATCCACTCCAACCAAAATATAGAGAAATCCGAAGGAAGGTGGAAATGGGCCCATAAAATCTAACCCCCAAACATCGAACAACTCAACTTCGATGAAGATAGACAGAGGCATTTCATCTCGTTTTGCTATCGACCCCATTCGTTGGCATCTATCACACCTCCTTACAAACTCATGACTATCTTTGAAGATAGTAGGCCAATAGAATCCCGACTGCAAAACTTTCATTCCCGTCTTAGCTCCACCAAAATGTCCACCACAAGGCATTGAGTGACAATGCTCAAGAATAGCCTCAACTTCCTCCCTTGGGACACATCTCCTTATGACGGAATCAACACCTCTCTTCAAGAGAATCGGATCTTCCCAAATATAGCTCCTCACATCCTTCAAAAATTTCTTCCTAGCATATTTAGGCAACTCATCGGGCAATGCACCACATGCTAAATAATTGGCAAAATCAGCATACCATGGTACCTCTCCTTGTGCTTTCTTCTCTTGACCCCCTAACTCCACTTCCTTCACTTCTCCTACCATGAAGAGTCTCTCATCCGGAAACGACTCTTGCACATCTCCCTCCTCATCTAGGACTTCTTTCCCCTTCTCGAGACGTGATAGATGGTCCGCTATCACATTTTCACTCCCCTTTTTGTCTCGAATCTCTATATCAAACTCTTGGAGTAAAAGGATCCATCTCATCAACCTTGGCTTTGCATCTTTCTTACCCATGAGAAAGCGAATTGCCGAGTGGTCTCAGTAAACAAAAGTTTTCGCACCTACTAGGTAGGGTCGAAACTTATCAAAAGCATACACTACCGCTAGGAATTCCTTCTCAGTGACCGTATAATTGAGTTGGGCTGGATTGAAGGTCTTCGATGCATAGTAAATGGCATGAAACCGCTTGTTTCTCAATTGACCTAAAGCAACCCCCATAGCATAGTCGCTTGCATCACACATCAAAACGAATGGCAAAGTCCAATCAGGTGTGATCAAGATCGGTGCACTCACCAAAGCCTCCTTAAGCTTCCTGAAAGAATCAAGACAAGTATCATCAAACACAAAAGGAGTATCATTTTCAAGTAAGTGAGTTAAGGGTTTAGCTATTTTAGAGAAGTCTTTAATAAATCTTCTGTAGAATCCCGCATGCCCCAAAAACGAACGAATTCCCTTCTCATTCGTAGGTGGAGGCAGCTTCTCAATAGCCACCACTTTAGCCCGATCAACCTGCAAACCACTAGATGAAATATGATGACCAAGGACTATTCCTTCTTGAACCATGAAATGACATTTTTCCCAATTCAAGACAAGATTAGTCTCTTGGCATCTCTTTAGGACCAATTCGAGATTATCCAAACAATGATCAAATGAGCTACCAAATACGAAAAATCATCCATAAACACCTCCATAACATGCTCAATCAAATCATGAAAGATTGCCATCATACACCTTTGAAACGTAGCTGGTGCATTGCACAACCCAAATGGCATACGTCTCCATGCATATGTACCATAAATGCAAGTAAAAGTTGTCTTTTCTTGGTCCTCGGGGGCAATCATAATTTGATTGTATCCCGAATACCCGTCCAAGAAACAATAGAATTTATGCCCACACAACCTATCTAGCATTTGATCCATGAAGGGAAGGGGAAAATGATCCTTACACGTGGCTTTATTTAATTCTCTATAGTCAACACAAACACGCCACCCCGTAGCTACCCTTGTAGCAATCACCTCATTTTGATCGGTTGTGATAACCGTCATACCCCCTTCTTAGTAACAACATGCAATGGAGACACCCAAGGACTATCACTAATAGCATAGATCATTCCAGAATCAAGAAATTTAATCACTTCCTTCCTAATGACCTCTTTTATAATAGGATTCACACGTCTTTGGGGTTGCACTATGGCTTTACTACCCTCTTCTATTCTAATCCTATGCATGCATATGGAGGGATTAATTCCTTTCAAATCATCAATTGACCATCCTAAGGCATTTTTATTTCTAGACAACACAATCAACAACTTCTCCAACTCACTATGACTCAACTTAGAAGATACAATAACCGGATACCTCATTTCCTTGTCAAGATAGGCATATTGAAGGTTATCGGGCAATTGCTTGAGAGTCTCCTTAGGTCTTTCCTCCTTTCGCTTGTCATCCTCCTCTTCTTTCCACAATTGAGTTTTCTCCCCTTCGAAACTCACTTCCTTTACCTCCTCGAGTCTCAAAGCATTCCTGTCATCAAAACAATCAACACAAGAATTCTTAAGCTTTTCATAACAATTATGCTCAATAGGTAAAGAAGGAATCACATTATCATTATCAAGAAAAGAGTAAGAGGATTCTTCCCAAACTTCTTGGAGACACAAATCAACCACATCAACTGAATGACACTCTTCATTATCCATAGGATGCCTCATTGAGTCTTGTATTGAGAATTGAAGTTCTTCCTCATTAAGTCTCAAAGTGAGCTTCCTTGATTAACATCAATAACGGCACGTGCGGTTGCTAGGAAAGGCCTCCCAAGAATGAGTGGAACTTCTTTGTCCTCCTCCATCTCAAGTACTATGAAATCAGCGGAAAGACAAATTTCTCCACTTTCACCATTATGTCTTCCACTACCCCCTTAGGAAATGTTGTGGACCCATCGGCTAGTTGAAGTGTGACGGATGTGGGACTCATTTCACCTTGATCCAAGCTCTTCAACATGGACATGGGCATCAAGTTAATGCTTGCACCAAGATCGCATAAGGCATTTTTCACCACCCCATTCCCGAGATCACACAAGATGGTGAAACTTCCGGGGTCTTTCAATTTCGTGGCAAATCCCTTTTTAGTAAAGCACTACACTCCATCGTCGTCTCACTGCTTCGGGCTCCTCTATTCTCCTCCTCTTCGCAATCAAGTCCTTGAGAAACTTTGCATAGTTAGGCATTTGCTCAAGAGCTTCCGAAAATGGAATATTGATGTAGAGCTTCTTGAACACTTCAAGGAATTTTGCAAACTTCTCATCCATCTTCTTCTTCATGAAACGTTGAGGAAAAGGAATGGACTCAACAGCTTTTAGGAACTCCCCCATGAGTCTCTCTCTCAACTTCTATTCTTTCTTCTCTAGCCTCTTTAGCCTTCTTCCCACTTAGGCTTCTTTATCTCTTCCACTTTCTCTTCTACCACAACTTCTTTCCCTTTGTCTATCCCTCGTTGCTCCACTTCATCAATCAATTCTTTCCCTTCCTCATCACTACCCCCATCTTCTTCCTTCTTTTCCTCTCCTTCTCCCTCAATGGTGGGCATTGGAGGACCTTCATATCTCGTACCACTCCTTAGCTCAATGGCTTTGCATTCTTCTCCCTAGGGTTAATTTCCGTAGTTGATGGAAATTTACCCTTGAGATTACTCCCACTTGAAGATGCAACTTGGCCTATTTGAAACTCCAAATTCTTCATTTGGTTGGATATGGAAGTCACCGCACTTTCCATCTTCTCAAACTTCTCTTGAGTGCAACCCATGAATTTTGCCAAGATGTCTTCCAAACTCGCCTTCCTTCATTATTCGGAGCTTTTGCACCGGATCAAAACCCGGAGGGAATTGAATCTGCAGCTCTCGGATTGGCATAGGAGAAATTCTCATGTCTCCTCCAATTGTTGTTAGGAGCTTGTCCTCCTTGTTGAGGCACAAAGGGTGCTTGAGGTTGAGCTCGATTTTGGAAAGGTGCTTGATAAGGTCTCCCACCTTGGTAGTTCCCTTGATACCCTCCTTGGAATTGTGGCCTTCCCATGTAGTTCACCTCCTCCATCGGATTTGGAGCTTGACTCATATCACCTTGGACAAGGGGTTGAGAATTTCCACCTTGTTGAGATGTTAGAGCTCCAACTTTATCCAAAGACGGTCATCAAGATAGCCTTCATAGAGTCTATCTCTTGACTTGAGACACCCTATGATAACTTCCCTACTCACTTGAGTTTGAAATGAATCTTGAGCAATGTTATCCATAATTTGATTCATCTCAATCACGGACTTAGACCAAATGGACCCATTTGCACAAGCATTCGAAAAGGTTCGATCGTAATCATTGAGTCCCATATAGAAGCACATGATCGTTTGCTCGTCGGAAACCCATGTTGAGGACATGCTAACAAAAGGTTCCCGAATCTCTCCCATGCAGCAGCAGAATCGACTCCCCACTCTTCCGTCGAAATTGTGAGATTGCTTCTTTGGCTTGTAAGGTCTTGGATGGAGGGTAGAACTTCATTAAGAACCTCCTACTTAGATCCTCCCATGTTCTCACGGTCCCCGGTGGAAGTGAATTTAGCCAAGCCTTCGCTCTCCCATTCGAGTGAACGAAAAGAGACGAAGCTTCTTTGCATCCTCCGAAACACCATTGTATTTGATAGTGTCTGAGATCTCTAAGAATTGGGCTATGTGACCATGAGGATCTTCATTTTCATCCTTCCCCTCGAATTGCCTTTCTCTAAGTATCCTTAACAAGCCCGCGTTAATCTCAAAATTGTTAGCCTCACCCGAGGTCTAGCAATCCCATCATAGAACTCTCTCGGTTGCGGCTCATAGAACTCCCGAAGTGGACGGCCTTGAGGTTCAGGCTCTTGAATGGGTTGATTTTGAGCTTGTGGTTGAGGAGGTGGTTCTTGAGGATAAGGCATTTGTGGGTATTGTGGGAAGTATGGTGGGGGTGGATAGTATGGATATTGTGGAAATTGTTGGCCTTGTTGAGGATAAGGATATGGTTGTTGTGGATATGGGAATTGGTTTGGTGGATACCCTTGAGGGAAAGGGCCAACTTGAGCATTTTGTGGTTGGTTTCTATTACCCCCTTGGTTCTCCACAAAGATTATTTCCCCACTACCATTTCCATTCGATTTGGAAGCCCGTCTCTTCTTGCATCGGAGGATCATCGCCTCTCACTTCATTTTCCATCTCATTCCCAGCTTCCATTTCTCGTCTCTCTCTTGCTTCTCTACGATTACGACCTCGATTCCTCCTTACGGTAGCCTCAATTTCGAGGTTGATAGGTTCGGGTTGAATACCACGAGACCTTGTGTTCATGCACCTACGAAAGAGACGAGTATCAAATTCCCACGAAACAATTACCCAAAACAAAAATAAAAATAAAGCAAATAAAATGACACTACTAACACCACTCAACAAACTCTAAGTCCCTATTAACACTCTAATTAGTTCCCCGGCAACGGCGCCATTTTGATTGCAGCTTTTTCGAGTAAGTATATTTAAGACCCAATCAAGTTATCGAACCCAAAGGAACTATGTCGAGCTAGGATCCCTAAAGCTAAGAGTTGTCATGGTATTATAGAGTCGGGCTCGGGTTTGCACAATTTTAATCTAAACTTAATCACTGAGAATAATAATAAGATAATAAATATGAGAAAAATGTGTTCGGGTGCAAATCACCAAGGAATCCTTAATTATGAATCACAAATGATCGGGGTTTCAATTAACGAGGGATAATAGGAGCTATCTAGCCAAAAATCACATATCAACCGTACTGGATAAGCCTAGGTTTAATACATCAAATGAGCACGTAAGATAGTTTAGAGACGACACCCTAAGTCTCCTCACTTAATCACAAGAAATAAATCCAAGCAATTAACGTATTCTAATGTAGGTTCTAATGAAAATTAACCAAGTCTCCTTGCGTTAATCCAATATTGAATTCAATTACCAAACTAAACCTAACACCTAAGAATCAATTTAATAAACCAAATCTCTTTGCGCAAATTAAATCAATTAACAAAGGATCAAGACCTAATCTAATAATTAAATCATGCAAATCACAATAGAATAATTATTCACCTCTATAATTGAAGCACCCAATCACATGATCATCAAAATTAATTCACCCAAGGATCATCACACCCAAACACAAAAGGAATTTAGCCAATCATCATGAATTCAAGAAAACCCATGAAAATTGAAAGAATTGAGAGAGAAGAGAGCATAATAATTGAAAAAGAATCCACTATTAATTAAAAGAATAAGGTTTGATGTCACCTTGAATGTGTAGAATACTTGAATTAATCCAAAATCTAAACCTAATCTTCAAGAATATTGAAAAAGAATTCAAGAAACCCTAACTATGTGTGATTGTGTGTTTTCTTCTCTCCCAAGGCTAAAACTGCTCTCCTAATTCTAATCTCCGCTCCTTTCTTTTCTAATCTACTCCCCCTTTCTAATCTGTTTCTGCTGCTTTTAAAAAAACGTATTTCTGAAAATCTCGCTCCTCGAGTCGAGATTCAGCCCTCGAGTCGAGGGATCTCATTTTTCTGCCGCCCTCGACTCGAGGTTCCTCCCTCGAGTCGAGGAATCTGATTTTCTTGCAATCTTCTCTCTCCAGCGTATCCCTCGACTCAAGGGATTCTTCACCTCGACCTGTGCTCGAGACCAGGGATTTTTTACGAGAAATACTCCGCCTCCGACCCCCGTTTTCGTCTGGTATGTTCGTCTCTTCATTCTAAGACTGCCGGTACTCTCGGTTTGGCCAAATTCCACCGATTTACCTGTAAAACGAACAAAATACCTCAAGTGATACTTTTTAGACAAAATAGTGATACTCTACACATTTAAGCACAAAACTAACATTTTTATCACTTTTTTGCACTAAATTAAGCCCCAAAAACAGGTATCACTACACTCCAATCAGGGACCCACTTAGCTATTGAAACTCCCGTCATTGGCATATATGCTGCCACCGTGAAAGATGTATCAAATGAATTCCGCATTAATGACTGGACTCAGGAGATCTCGCAGAGCAAGACGCCTAAAGTCAGGGTCCTATAGGCGGCTAACCATAACAAACCTGCTCAGAAGGTAGTGGACTTGCCAACATTGGGATGAAACATCGTCATGGGTCGGGCAGAATAGGGTGATCCTTTGAAGTTTGCAGGAGAATTCCATTTGGTTCAAAGGATACTGGGAATTGACTGAGGATATTTTGAGCAGATGCAAGAAAACTCTTAAGAGTATACAAGATTACGATGCTGTTTTCGCATCGCTCTTCATGTACAACTGCAACTCAAAGATAATCAAGGTTTTCTGTGAAGCGTGGTGTCCTTCTACCAATACTCTACTTACTAGTTACAGTGAGATGTCCATTTCTCTATGGTACCTACATAATTGGATGGGACTTTCCTTGATCGGGTCACATATTTGATAAAGTAGTGTCGGATGAGTTAGAACTCCTTGGCAGAATTAGGAATTTATGTATTCCCATAGCTACATACATTTGCTTTATGCTTATCATTGCTTTGTGGAGACGCATGAGAGTCCAAAGTCTCAATGGGTAGAATTTTGGTCAGTCAAAACTGCAAAATACAAGCCACCACGGGTCCACAACGAGAAGAGCTCTCATCTTAAGAATACTTGCAACCCTTTTGGAATTTTGGAGCAGCACAAGCCGTGGACCTCCGCAGAAATGACGCCCTTAAAAAAACCAGGTGTTGAACAAAAGCGGTAGAAAAAGACATATTTGGCTGCTCACTTAGCTTGTTGGTTATGCACATTCGTCCTTCTTAATGACAACGTTGGTTTGATTAGGTCAAGGACCTTCAAGATGTCATGTTTGATGGCTAAGGGTAAAGAAGTTAGCCTTGTTGTCCCAGTTTTAACAAACATCTATAGAGTCTTAAGCAGAATTGCACAGCGATCGAGACCATCTGGAGATTGAGCGTCATTCCTAGTTTATTTTATTTATGCTTGGTTGACACAATACTTCAAGACGCACTTCCCAGTTGGCCATGGGCTAAGTAGAACTGCAATGGTGCTTTACTCTGGAGAAAACGGTGCTCGGTATTATGAACCCAAAAATACTCGCAAAAAGATTCACAAAGGAGTGACCGCTTCGTGGACTTGCAACATAAAGAATGAACGAACTTTATATGTGGACAATGGGACATGTGAAGTTATTTTGTGGCCCTTTGTTCTAATTGTCTTTCTTGGCGGCAAGATGAACATTTTGTTATCGAGCCTTATTGTACGCACAGGTTCAGTCGTTAATTCAGTTTTTGCCAGAAAGTACCAGGAGAATCGAAGATAAGTGATCCGCGAGAGGTTTCTTTGGAGAAAGGGTTCCTTTATTGAAAATGGTGCACTTTGCACAAGTCTATTTCCAAGGCGTATCTTCCACCCTCCGTCCAAGATGTTAACAAGTTCTCTTCGTCTGAATACAAGAGATGGTAGAATCAGGTCCACGGAATTTACTTAGACACTCACATTGAGGATCTGATTAGATTGAACCAAGGAAGCATCACAGAATGAAGTAATGATCATCGATGATCACGTCTTGTGTGAAGAACTTTCTTCACCTATTGTTGTAGTGCTACCTGTTGACGACTAAGAGAATAAGTACTCTTCAAAGTTTGGAGGAGAGTTGAAGTGATCGTCACTGGAAGAGGGTCAAGCAAGTTGACAAGCCTCTCGAGTTGGTGGAGGATGATGTTCTATCCCTCACGAAGGTCTTACTCTCGTTTTTCTTTGTGAGGTATAAAGTATCATCCTCCACTGGCTCGGGGGCTTGTCAACTTGGTTGACCCTCTTCTAGTGACGATCACTTCGAATCTCCTCTGAACTTTGAAGAGTATTTTTTCTCTTGTTTCAACAAGTGGTACTACAATAGGTACTAAAGAAGGAATAACGCTAGGTGGAGAGAGTTCTTCACATAAGTCGTGATCATCGATGACCACTACTTCATCCTGCGATGCTTTCTTGGGTTTCGATCTAATTAGATCCTCAATGTGGGTGTCTAAGTAAATTCCGTGGACCTGATTCCACCATCTCTTGTACTCAGATGAAGAGAACTTGTTAACATTTTGGACGGAGGGTGGAAGATATGCCTTGGAAAAAGACCTGCGTAAAGTGCACTATTTCCAGTAAAGGAACTCTTTTTCCAAAGAAACCTCTCATAGATCACCCATCATCGATTCTCCCGGCATTTCTTTGTAGAAATCGAATTGACGGCTGAACCTGTGTGGACTGTAAGGCTCGATAACAAAATGGTCGCCCTGCCACCAAGAAAGACAAATTAGAATGAAGGGCCACGAAGTTAACTCCACGTGCCCTATTTTCCTTCCCCATCGTCCACATACAAAGTTCACTCATTCTTTATGTTGTAAGTCCACGAAGTGGTCACTCTTTTGTGAATCATTTTGCGGGCACTTTCAAATTCATTGTACCGAGCACCATTTTCTTCAGAGTAAAACACCATCGCAGGCCTACTCAACCCATGGCCAGCTGGGAAGTGCATCTTGAAGTATTGTGCCAGCCAAGCATAAACAATATAAATCAGGAATATCGCTCGAACTTCATGACCTTGATCGCTATACAATTCTGCTTAAGCCTTTATAGATGTTTACTAAAACCGGGATAACAAGGCTAACTTCCTTAACCCTAGCCATCAAACATGCCATCTTGAAGGTGTTTGACCTAATAAAACTCACACTGTCATTAGGAAGGGAAAATGTGCATAACCAACAAGCTAAGTGGATAGCCAAATATGTCTTCCTGTCGCGTTCAACATCGAGTTTTTTAAGGGCGTTAGTTCTACGAAAGTCCATGACTTGGGTTCCTCCAAAATGCCAGAAGGGTTGCAAGTGGTCTTAGGACGAGTATTCTTCTTTTTCTCATTGCGGACCGGGGGAGGCTTGTATTTAAAAGGTTTGACTGACCAAAATTCTACCCATTTGAGCTATAGAGACTTTGAACTCGTATGCATCTCCATAAAGCAAATGATAAGCATGAGGCAGATGTATGCAGCTATGCGGAATGCATTAGTCTCCAATTCTGTCAAGAAGTCCTAACTCATCCGGCACTACATAAAAAATGTGACCCGTCAATGAAAGTCTTGTTCAATTATGCAAGTCCCATAGAAAAATGAACATCTTGCCACATCTAGTGAGTAAAGTGTTGGTAGTAGGGCACCACGCTTCGCAGAAAGCCTTGATTATCTCAGAGTTGCAATTGTACGTGAAGAGAGACGCTAAAACAACATCATAAGCTCTTATGCTCTTAAGAGTTTTCTTGCATTTGTACAAAAAGTCCTCGGTCCATTCCCAGTATCCTTTGGTGAAATAAAATTCGCCTGCAAACTTCAAAGGGTCGCCCTATTCCGCCCGCCCATGACGATGTTTCGTCCGAATGTTGGCAAATGGTCCACCACCTTCGGAGCGGGTTTGTTGTGTGGTTAGCTGCCTTTAGGACCCAGACTTTAGACATCTTGTTTTGTGAGATCTCCTGAGTCCAGTAATCGATGCAAAATTCATTCGATACGTTTTTAATGGTCGGAGCATATTTGCCAATTACTAGAGTTTCAATAGCTAAGTGAGTCTCTTTGTTCAAAGGTTGATGTTTGTCATCAAGAATTATCAAGTGACGTTTTTTCATGGATGCGGTAGTACTTCGGAAGAAAACCATGATAAGAGTTGGTTGCAAAATAAAATAATAAGGGTTAAGAAAAGGGCAGGAGAAAATAAAAGGGGCAAATATAATAAATAATTTGTGAAGGGCAAAATTTATTTCTTTGAAATTCAAATTTAATTAAATAAATTTTGTATGGATTGATTTTTATTAAATGACAAAAAAATATCTCCAAGTCCACAATATTAATATAAAGCCCAACAATAAAATAGTGAGCAAGTCTTTTGTGAAATATTGCACCGTGCAATATCAATTAAAAAAAAGAAATTATTAAATCTTGTGGGTCAAGATAAAGAACGGGTCAAACTAGCGCAGATTTCTTCTTCTTCCTCCACGCAGATTTCTTATTCTTCCTCCGTTTTAACTCTTCTTCCTCCTCTGTTCGCTCTACAACTTCCATCGTTGTGCCTGTGTTCCCCCAACCAACCACAACCACGCATCAAGGTTCTTTCAGACGCAGAAACGCCGACGATGAGGAGGGATAAAACTGTGAACTCCAATGAAAAAATGGAAAAAGAGGGTGATCCGATTGATGAAAACAGTAGTGGATAAAATTTAAACAGTGATGAATACAAAGCTTATGCGAACTTCTTATGATAAATTTTTATTTCTGTTTAAACTGGAATTAATATCGCAACTCCTAATCTAGTTCTGATTTATTCATATAGTAACACACATTTTTCCATAAAGTAACATGTTTTTGTTCATATAGTAACACATTTTTTTCTTCATATAGTAACACATATTTCTCTATACAGTAACACGTTTGTGTTCATATAGTAACATATTTTTTTCAAATGTATGTGTTACTGTAAGAACAATTATGTGTTACTGTAAGGGTAAGTACATGTTACTAGTCCTTAAAAGAATAAAATATTGGTTTTGTTCGTTAATAACATATTTTTCTTCATATAATAACACGTGTTTGACCTAATAATAATACAACCTTTGAGTAAAAATTTATTTTTACCTTTGCACAAGTTTAATACACATATTTGTCCTTACAATAACAGATATTTACCCCAAAAATCTTATACTTGAGGATCAAATAGACCCATGATTTTTTTCTTAACACATTAAAATCATTTCTCTTTAATATTGAGATCAAATAAGTCATCATCTTAATAAAATCACACTCTTTTAATAAGAATAAAATTATCGAAGATTAAATACTTATTTGATTCACACATCGCGAATTTTATTAAATGGATTATTTCACGGTACAATATTGCATATAAAAATTTGGCTAAAATAGTGGACTTGACAGATAAAATGAAGCCCAATTTGTGCCTCATCAAAATAAGTCAGATCCATTCACAAAATTCTCAAATCATTATACGCAGAATTCCAAATCTGCTTCTTCCTCCATTCACCCAGAATCGCAAATTTGTTGTTCTCCACCGCCACACGCACTGCTCCCAAATTAGCGAAGAATCCCCAAAATCAATTCTGCCTTTGATCAACGCTCACAGAACTCACGCCGCTGATGCTCAAACTCACTGGATGTATCGCATCCACCCACCAGTCGAAGCCGCCTCGAAATTGACGCTGTTCGCGCCGCCTCTGGTACGCCGCCGTCTGAGCTGACGATGCTTGAAGATTCGCCGATGACGATGCTAACGTCCAGAACTGCGCCGAGCCGCCGACGTCTGCACTCCAGTCCGCCGCCGCAAAACCACGCCGTGCGAGGTTTGTCCGAACCAGTTCTCCGCTCGGGTCCGATGCCTACGAACCACCAGAGCCCAGCGCTAATTACAATTTCATAACAAACATTAGTTCTTAACCTCAAGCATATCGAATAAATCAGTCGCATTACCTCACAACTAAAAAGGCTAGTATTCAAGAAATGATTTTGATGAATGCTTAGCTAGTTGACGAGAGGATGAAAACACTGAAGTTGGATTGAACCCTAATTCGTGTCACTAAGGGAGTATTCAAGAAATGAAAAACAAATAAATGAGGTTGTTGTGGGATATTGAAGTGGAGGTAAAGCTGGAGGAAGTCAAATAAATTGGGAGAAAATGAATTCACGAAACAGGGGGGAAATGAAAATGAATTAGTTGTAAAATTTTATTTTTCAAGGGTTATTATGATCTTATATGATGTTCCAAACAAAGTACTAAATTATACTTCATCCATCTCTCTATTTAAAAAAATAGTATTTAAAGCATTGTGAGTGTTGAAATGTAATGAGAAAGGAAAAAAGTAGGGAAAGATATGTAATGAGAAAGGAAAAAAGTAGGGAAAGATAGAGAGAAATAAAGGAAGAGAGAGGGAGGGAGAGAGAGATGGAGAGACATTTTTTTGCCATTTAAGGAAACAAGAAGCTTTGGATGAGGTGACCAAAATGATAAAATGAGAAAATGAGAAGCTTTCGAAGGGACAGAGGGAGTACGTGTTTTATTATCCTCTACCAATCAAATTTGAGGTTTTGAATAATTTTAATATGATTATGAATTTATGCCCTACCAAGCAATATAATAAAACTAAATCATTATTAAATTTATACTCCTTACAATTCCCTACCAAATGGAGTCTAAATATAATAAATACTCCCTCCTATTCAAAATATATATCATTTTAGAGTAATAATTTTAGAATTCTACATAAGACTTAAAGATTATTAATTTCTATGTTATTTTTATAAGAATTAAGGGTAAATTGGTTATTAAAAAAAAAAAAGAATATATAGATCACTCCTAACATAAGCAATGAATTTGTGAAACAATGAATATAACAAAGTAACTGAAAATATCAACGACGAAACAATGTAGGAAACTATTGGTCCTATGAGAATTTTTCAACGACAATATTAGTCACATGTTCTTTTTTGGTCCTTTATTTTGCAAAAATAGTCTCGACCATTATTTTTTAGGACCAAAATTGCAATTTTATCTCATTCTTTTAGGACCAAAACTGTAATTTATCATTCTCTTGGGACCAAAACTGCAGTTTTTTTGGGACTAAAAATGCCGAAAAAAACTAGGGAACCAAAAGTGTCAAAAAAAGAACAATTTTGCAAACCACTCTTTCTCTTGGGATCAAAATTACAATTTTCCTTGAGTGGTTTTAAAACAATGAATATAGCAACGAATACTTGAAATCATGAAACAATTCCCGATTAAAACATGCATTATGAAACAATTTAGCATGAAATAATGTATTTTAAACCTGAAATCATGCACACGATCAAATTATTTAAATGACAGACAAAGCACATGTGGCTTATGATTAAAACTAAGATATTGTTGGTTCAGAAAAAGTAAAAAATATAATAGAGAAAATTGACTAAAATATTATTTGTGCTGGAGATGTAAAATAAAAAATTTAGACATTAAGCATGAAATTTGAAAAGTACTTTATTCATGCTTAAATAAACGCAACAAAAATAATCAAATAAAGGTACCTCCATCCTTTGCTATAGGCTAATGAATAAGGGCAATACCAACCAAAGGTTTAAAGGCGTTCTAAGCTCTACTCTCTCTGCTAGATGATGTATCAAATGAAATGAGAAGTGAGCCTTAGGGGCCTTTTATAACCGTAGTTTTCAGCTAATCACATAATTACACAGCCAAGATTTTCGCCCATTACAAAAATCATGCGTCCTAATTAGTGGGATTTTAAGTTGACTTCTTGTATTGACATGATGTGAGGATTAATTCCTCAACCTTAATTTATTCCTAAAAAAAAGGTAACAATTGGACCATATTAATTTGATTGATCATATTTAAATCAATTAAATGCATAAATAATTCTAAAAACACCTAGGATTTTTTAATTAAATATTTTAGTTTTCAAAACTATTTTCAAATTTATAGTGGTTTTCAGGGCTTTCAAATATGTGGAGGGACGCCACAGTCTACGGCGCCCCATGAAATTTTTCGACAACTCCTTCAACTAAAATCTATAAAGAATTAAAAAATTAATATTTTAATGGGGGCGCCCACGTTGGTGGCGCCCCTTAAATCATTCCAAATTTAATTGACAATGCTCTGACTTTTGCCTGCAAAAACTGCAAAAAAAAAAAAAAAAAAAAAAAAATGGGGCGCCACCACGAAGGCGCCCCTTAAAGGAATTCTTGTCAGATATTCAACCAAAACATGATTCTATGTATTTGTATGCATAATTGATGGTCCATTTAGTATCATGTAATCATATTACATAATTCAAAAGGTACAAAAATGCAAAAGTGACATAAAATATGTTCAAAAAATTTGCACAGAATCACAAAAATAATTTATACAGAAGCACAAAATAAAAATGCAAAAGTGACATAAAATAGGTTCAAAAAATTTGCACAGAATCACAAAAAAAATTTATACAGAAGCACAAAATATTTGCACATTATGTGTAATGTTTGTAAATATTTTGTGCTTCTGTGTAAATTTTTTTTGTGATTCTGTGCAAATTTTTTGAACATATTTTATGTTACTTTTGCATATTTGTACCTTTTGAATTATGCTTATATTTTTTTAAGATAAAAGTTTTGTAAACATCAGATTCAATATGATTACATGATACTAAATGGACCATCAATTATACATACAAATACATAGAATCATGTTTTGGTTGAATATGCGACAAGATTTCCTTCAAGGGTTGCCCTACGTGGTGCGCCCTATTAAAAATAATTTTTTTTTTTGCAGGCAGAAGTCAGAGCATTGTTGGTTAAATTTGGAATGATTTAAGGGGCGCCACCAACGTGGGCGCCCCATTAAAATATTATTTCTTTATCTTTGTAGATTTTGGTTGCAGGAGTTGTCGGAAAATTTCATGGGGCGCCGTAGACTGTGGCGCCCCTCCACATATTTGAAAGCCCCATGAAAACCATTATAAATTTAATAGTGGTTTTGAAAACTACAGTATTTAATTAAAAATTTTGTAAATGAGTCGAGTTGTGCCGAGCAGTGCTGAGTTTGAAACTCGACTTGATTGCAATACTCGAAGCTCGAGCTCGACTCGAACTCAGTCGAGCCTCTTTTTTCAGCTCGAGCTCGACTCGGTACGAAGCTTGGTAAATTAAGTTCGACTCGATAACCTTTTTTTTGTTATTTTTTATTTACATATATATATATTAATAGTATAAATGTATTTAATTAATAAAATAAATGGTAAAATTGTAAATATAGTACAAGTTCGATAAGGCTCGCGAGCCTTTCGAGCTGAGTATTTGTGAGCTCGAGCTCAATAGCTACTCGAGTAGCACGAAACTCGACTCAATTAATTTCGAGTCGATTTCGATCTTTTTTCGAGTCGAGCACGAGTAGCTCATGTGCTGGCTCGACTCACTTACACCCCTAGCACCAGTCACCGATATATAGTATGATGATCTCCACCTAAGTTCTTTTTTTCTTTCATCCTATTATATATCTTATATACTACTATTTGTGAATCTTCTCTCACCCCTTCAAAATTCACTATTTCAAAATACTCAAATTTTATTCATTTGAGTTATTTATGGTATTATTCTAATCTTAACCATCCATCTCCTTTTAATCTCAGCCATCAATTAGTTTTCTAATTCCTATATAAACTCCATATTCATCCTTACAAAATCAACATAATTCTACCTTTTCATTATTTTTCGTAGATTCATTTGGTTTTTCTTCGTCGAAAAATATGATCCTAATTCGTTCTCAGTTTTGTCGCTACCCCATTTCTCAAGGAGTGATGAATTTTGGTTCGTTTATTTTTACTTTATTGAATCTAGCTTACGTAATGATGTAAATATGACACTTTGATAATCATTTATTTAGTTTTAATTTGTATGAGTTTTTTTTTTTTTTTTTTTTTTTTTTTGTGTTTTATAATATATATTATACACGAAGATCTTATGTAATGATGTAAATTTTTAAGTTGTGAATATGACTTTTGGATCATCATCTATTTAATTTCAATTTATATGATCTGTTTTTTTGTTGTTTTACAATATATATTCTCCACAAAGATCTTATCAATTGCATTTTGAATAGTAATACATACATAAGATGGAGTAGAAAAATAATTAAAAGAAATAGTTATACACTTAAAACTCAAATTCAATGATTTTGATAATAAATTTTAGTATGGAATTCAATGCTAAGAATTTTTTTCATTATAATAAGATCAACACAAAGAATTAAACCTTTAAGGTTTAATCCTCAAATGAGGCAAAGACCACAATTGAATGTCAACTTCGTTAACTAATTGCAAAAAGTTAAGTAACTTAATCAACAAATAAGACATAAAATTTGTCAAAAATCTTTCAAACATTAATTTCAAATAAGAATAAGAAATGGAAAATTTATTCATCAATCATAAACTGATTTGTGGAATCATATTGATTAAATTGTGTATAACTCATAATCTTCTAATTAAAATATTTACATTTTCCGATAATTGTGGCTATTTTTTACTATAATAATTATTTTTGTCTATTTTGATTTGTTATAAAAAAATTGAGTAAATATTCTTTAATTCATTTATTAGTCTACCATATAATTAATTCCATAAATGTTTTCCTAATTAATTCCATAAATGTCTTCTTAATCAACAAATGAGGCATAAAATTTATCAAAAATCTTTCAAACATTAATTTCAAATAAGAATAAGAATGAAAAATTTATTCATCAATCATAAACTGATTTGTGGAATTATATTGATTAAATTGTGTATAACTCATAATCTTCTAATTAAATTATTTACATTTTCCGATAATTGTGGCTATTTGTTACTATAATAATTATTTTTGTCTATTTTGATTTGTTATAAAAATTTGAGTAAATATTTTTTAATTCATTTATTAGTCAACCATATAATTAATTCCATAAATGTCTTCCTAATTTAATATTTGTTTTTAGAAAATCTATAATCATTATGATTATAATTATATCAATTTTTTTCTAATTATAATCATATCAATTTTTACCTTATATTTATATATCTTACATTCAATGCAATTTTTAATTGTTATTATGATTTTTTTTAAATAATAATTTTGCTGAAATTTTGTTAATATTGGAAAGTGGAACAATGGGTCGACCAACTATTCTAAATAAACTCCTTAAATATTCCCAATTATTTCCAAGTTATACTAATTGGATAAAACGTTTTCAATTCTTTTCAATTTTAGTTTTGTTCTAAAATAAACTAATAATATCATATATCTCCAACTGAATCTCATCATAATTTTTGTATAGATATCTTTCGGTTTATAATGAATTTTTTTTTTTATTTATTGGTGGATAATATATTTATAAATTAATGAATATTTCGTCGGTGTTGTCCTTAATTTTCAGAGCTAATGATGTGTTTAATTATTCATTCTAATCATAATAGTTTGAAACAAATATTACAGGTTTAGATTTTTTTCCGTTATTGTTATCATATAGAAGTAAATTTATTGACTTTGCATGTTCACACTTATTAAGAAGATAATTACAATATTAAAAATTATTCAAATTATTTGTTAAGAGTTATTATAAAATTAAGAATGAAATATTTTAACTTAAAAATAAATTATGCATGATTTTTCCATATAAATTATATCATCAATATGTTTACCTGATTATATTACGTGTATATTTTTATATTAATGTATCTAAAATTTTATGTAAATTTATTCTATTATTTTTCAAAAAAATAATTATAATTATTATTTTGCTGAAATTTTGTGAATCAATATTGGAACTATTTGTTTGACCAATTGTTTTACATTAACTCCTTAAATAATGTCAATTATTTTTAAATACTAATTATTGCTAATCTTATTGATTCTATTGTTGAAAGGATTTGGCAGTTACGTAATTGAAGGAGACCAGGTCACGTATAGGCAGGAAGAATGTTTTTATGCAACTTTCTTCAGATTCAAATTTTAGATGGACTGATTAGAGGCATAACTTTCGTCTAATTGATCAATTCACATTAAATTGAGAATTTATTATTAACAATAAGATTATGGGCATGCAATTGGAAATTCGTTAACAATTTGGTGTACTTAACTGATTTATTAAGTCATTAGAAATTTTGAATGGAGTCATTATGTGCATGCTATAATATATTAATAAAAATTAGAAACTTTAGTCTAAAATAATCAAAATAAAAATTTTCAGTCATTAAAGTTTTGATTAAGAGTAGTATAATTAATTAAAAAAAGTTGCATTATATTAAAAATATATATATATATATATATATATATATATTTCAGCCCGCGTAACACGCGGGTTTCATACTAGTTGTGTGAATATAGCTAAATAATTTCCATAACAGACCCTCACCTAGAGTCAGCAATTTAAATAAGAGCAACTCTCTTGTGAAATATTTCATGGTGAAATATAAGTTAAAAACAGAAAGATTCAAAAAATAGCGGGTCAACTTATTAACTGGGTCAAAACAAGAGATAGAGTGTATGTTAGGTCATTCACAACAGAAAACCAAGAATGTAGAAACGCCGTCGATTAGGAGGCAATTCAATAGAGAATTCCGGCGAAAACAACAATGGAATTCAACGATGACATCAAATTGAAAAGAAACACGCAGTGATACAAAAGAAAAATGACAAAATATGGATGATTTTTTTTAAATTGTCGAATAGTTGCAACATATCTGATCAAAACAATAATACAGTTTATCAATAACATCAAATCGAAGTGTGTTGCTGTCTAGATCATCTTTGTTACCAGTTGCATGTTTTTCTAAAAAACTGAAAAATATCGCAACTGTGACTTTGTTTCTAATTTGTTCATATAATAACACATCTTTCTCTATACAGTAATACGTTTGTGTTCATATAGTAATATTTTTTTTACATATATAACACATCTTTCACTATACAGTAACACATTTGTATTCATATAGTAATATAATTTTTTTCAAAAAATATGTGTTACTGTAAGAACAAATATGTGTTACTGTAAGGGCAAGCACGTGTTACTAGTCCTTAAAAGAATAAAATATTTATCCATGTGTTGTATTGGTTTTGTTCATTAATAACACATTTTTCTTCATACAGTAACACATGTTTGACCTTATAGTAACACAACCTGAGAGTAAAAATTAATTTTTACCTTTACACGAGTTTAATACACATATTTGTCTTACAATAACAAATAAGGGAAAATTATTTTCTGGTACATTTTAGCAATTAGGTTTACCCTTAGATACGTCTACTATTTAAAAATTATTAAAAGATACAATTTGGGGTATAAAAAATCATATATAGCCCTTGTATTTTCTTACTTAGGTACAATTGCTTTTTTGCATTAATTATTTAAATTCTGACTCAAAGTACTGTGTTATATCTAATAAAAATATTCTGACTCAAAATACTGCGTCATTAAGGCTTTTTTACTTCTCCAAGTAAACGTCTTATCAACTACAGTGTCGTCTTCTTTGAGTTGTATGATTTCTTGCTGAACCATTTCCTTTCATTATTTTGGAGCATTTTTTACTTCCATTGAAAGAAGATAGCTCTGCAGGTTCGTCGTTTGTTGTTTGTGCCCAAGAATTTTTAAGATTGCGAAGGGAATTTCAAGTATATGTGCTAGATGTAAGTTTTTTTTTTTTTTTTTTTTTGTGAAATTTCCTATTGTATATTAGTAAAAATTATTACGTTAATTCAATGTTTGATTTCTTATCATTGTTTATTTTCTATTTAGGTTTTCAATGATTCCAGTTTCATTAATTTGATGAACTTTTATATGTTTTAGGGATAAGAAAAACTCAAATAAGAGTCACGATTTGGGGAAATCAAAGATGCTTACAAGGAAAAGGAAACATGTCGATGATAATTGTTTCATGAAGATTCGGAAGGAAATTGTTTCATGATCCCAGATGTAAGTTCTATAATTTTATATATAGATTTTTGTATTTGTTTATCGCGTAAATGTCTTGTTTTATTTTTGTACAATTTCAGAGTTTAGGTTTTAAATTTTGGTTCTTTTTTTATGCTAATTTACATTTATTTTAAGGGAGAAGAAAATTTTAAATAAGAGACAAGATAAGGGAAAATCAAAGATGCAGATATGGAACAGGAAACATGTTGAAGGTATCTGTCTCAAAAATGAAAAACAAGAATATGAGAATTCTGGTGAGATGTTGAAATTTCTGAAAGGAGTGGTCGCCGGATCGGGTGCGGGCCTCAAGTCTCTACCGTATAACATCGGTGAGCCGTACTCATTATTAGTGTGAGGCTCATGGGTACACTACTGTGGAACCTTAAGATTTTTCTCTATTCTCATTTTTTCATTTGAGTTGTTGCTAGATTTGGTTGAATTTGATTGTTCCTGTTTCAAATTTCTCATAATTTTTGTTGTTATGATGATATTGTGAGATCAATGTTGATGGTGTGAAGCTTATTAGTTCATTGAAGTGCCTCTTTGCTTTTACCTGCGAAAATTGATACTTGGAAACAATTTATTTGGGAAAGATGATGATTTTTTTTTCATAGGAGAATTGGGTAACTTAAAACATCCTGTTGGATCAAGAAGTTTTGATGAGTTAAAAGAAGCAGCTCAATAGATCAGTTGACCTGAAGAACAGCTGAGACTGAGATCGTAAGCTAAGCTGATCAGACGGGGTCGAGAATCAATCTAGTCAGCTGATGTCTGGAAGAGTACAAGTCATCTGGAGACAAGCTTGAATCTAGTCATCTGCAGGAGACGAACATGAAGAGCTCAGACGAGGTCAAGATAAGCTGAGTAGAATAAGAAAGGCGAATCTTCACCGAGTCAGCTGCAGACGAGTAGAGTAAAGACAACTGAGGTCTAGAGCAGTTTTCAAGATTAAGTTTGTTAAAGCAGTTTTCAGTTTGTTAGAACTGACTAACAAACTAACTGTCTTTTCAGACTTATAAATAGGTCTAGGCACTTCTTTTTAAGATACTTTTTACTGAACACTGCATACAGAATTCACAAGTTATTTTCCAGAAATTTATTCTCTCAAATCACAAGATTTCTTCATAGTTTTTTTAAGTGTTTATAGAACACTTCATTACACATCTTCAAATACACTTCTTATTCTTAGAGTTAGATTTCAGAAGTTTGACTAGCATTTTTGAAGAGTTGAAGATCAAGTTGTAAGTTGTAAGATTGTAAAGTAAGTAAGCAGGTAGATAGTGGAGACCCTTCTTCAAGTTGGAGAAGGAGAGTGGATGTAGGATTGTTATAATCCGAAACACTATAAAATCTGGTGTTCTTTACTGCTTTCATTTACTTATCTGTTCAATTTACATTTTATAGTTCAAAGATCAATTTCAGAATCAAAGTTAAAATTTGAATATCAGTTTTGCTTTTGATCTTATTAAAAGTTGAGTATAATCTTGAATTTCCGCCGTGTACATCTGGTACTTTGAATTAGTTTTGAAATATTTGAAAAATCTACAAAATCTATTCAACCCCCCCCCCTTCTAGATTTTGTCCTAGAAGGTTAACTCAAAGCTTCATAATCAACTCAACTAATCGGGACCAACAAGTGGTATCAGAGTAGTGTTAAGCTGTTCTGATATTGATTTTAGGTCTTAACTAAGATTCTGAAATTATCTTGATTTTCTTCATTCTCTTATTGCTACTAACAGTGCTACTAATAAGTTTTTGTGGAGTATTTTGTTTCTTCATTTCATCATATCATCAGGAAAAAGCAAGAAGTCCAGGAATCTATCTGAATTCTCCATTGAAGATTATGATTACTGGAAATTCAGGATGGAGAATCACCTCAAGGCCATTCATGATAGGATGGAAGAGGTTCTTGAAGAAGGACCTATAAAATTTTATCATGGAGGCACTAGCACTGGAGCTGAGTCAGCTGAATCCCAGACAAGAGAAAAAGAGTTCTGAATTGACAAATGATGAAAGGAAGATCCACAATCTTGATCAAGTAGCTCGAACTGAAATCATTGAGACTCTAAGCAAAGATTGGATAGAGAAGGTTAAGAGATGCAAAACTGCCAAAGAAATGTGGCAGACTCTAGCAAATGTCTGTGAAATATCTGAACAAGTAAAAGAGAACAAGCTGCAGTCAGTCTTGCATGCATTCGATACATTCAAAATGAAGGAAAATGAGTCTGTGGATCAGTTAGATGTAAGGTTGACTAATCTCCTCAACAAAGCAGCTGACCTTGGAAAGAATTATACAGAGAAGGAGATTAATAACAAGATTCTGAGATCATTAACCAAGAGATGGAGGGAGAAATCCAATATCCTTAAAGGTACTCAAGATTTATCTTCTATTACTCACCATACTTTGTTCTCTCATCTTAAAGCTCTAGAATATGATATTCAAATAGAAGATGAGGAGGATGAGATGGAGTCAAGCACCTCATCCAAGTCTGTTGCCTTTGTCAGCAAAGAAGACAAGATGTCAACAGAGTCTGTAGGAGTTGACCTATCTCTGAAGGAGCAGATGGCTATGACAGATTAAGAATGAAGTATAAAAGAAATAAATTGAGATTTACAGGTAAGGATAGATCAAGATCCAGATCAGGAAGAAAGGAAGATGAGTCTACAGATGATGACAAAAGCAGGAGCCAGACAAGAAGATACATATCACCTGTCAGAAGAAATCCTTCCAGCCCTAGATCAGACAGGAGTGATACTTGCTACACATGCAACAAGCCAGGACACTTCAACTATGATTGTCCTCAACTGACTCCTAAAGAAAGGGAAGAGAAAAGGAAAAAGAGAGACAGGAGATTTGCAAATCAAAGGGCTTTGTTGGCTGAAGAAAAAGAACCAAAGAAATCATCATCATCATCATCCTCATCTGATTTCGGATCAGATGATGAAATCTGTCTCATGGCTAAAGAGGTAATCTATTATTCATCTTCTGATAATGATTCCTGTCAGTTTGCATCTGATCATGATCAAACTGTTATTCATGAATTATTGAGAGATTTAAAGACATCTCTGGCTGCTTATAAATAGCTAGAGACAGAAAATTTGGCTTTAAAGGGTCAAATTCAAATTCTAATTAAAAGAAAGCAGGTGATGAACTATTCAGAAACTGAGGAAACATTCAAGGGGGAATATTTTCCCCAGGCTGAGGCTAGTACATCAGCCAGCTTACCTGAAAGATTAGAAAGTGAATTAAAAACTTTAAAAGACAAGTTTGAGGTAATCTGTGCTGAAAATGAATTAATTAAGAAAGACAATGAGAAGCTAGTCTTCAAAATTAGTCAACTTAATAATTCACAGTCAGCAATAGATCACATCTTTAATACATCTCAAAAATCCCATGACAAAACAGGTCTTGGTTATGACAGAAATAATAAATCAGATGTACAGAAACCTAGGAAATTTGTGAAAGCATCTGATCAATCAAAAGAGGTTAAAATTGGTCCTTGGAAATCAATTAGTCAAGTAAGGACTGCATCTCCCAGCTTGAAAACAAAGATTCAGCTGAGGACTCCTTATCAGACTAAGAGAAATCCAAGAACCAAAATAAGAAGAAATTCTTATTACAATCCTTTTGATGGGAGAAGCAGATGCTATCCCACATTTCCTAAGTTCAGGAAAATCACTAAGTCTAAATACAACAAGTTATCATCTAAAAATGATACAATTGTAGACAGATTTGGTAGAGAAACCAAGTCTGATTTATTATTTGGAGATGAGATTTTTATCTGGTTACCTAAAGTGATGCTTGACCTTCAAGGACCCAAGATCACTAGGGTACCTTATAATTAATCTGTTTTTCAGGATTCACAGGGATCATCACTCAAGGAAGAGATCTTAGCTTCCATATGGTACATTGATAGTGGTTGTTCACAACATATGACCCATAACAAGAGGCTGTTATCAAATTTCCAAAGCATTGATGGTCCAAGAGTATTATTTGGAGACAATAATTGTGGTCAGACTAAAGGTGTAGATACTCTGATTATCAAGGATATTCAGGTATCTGAGGTATATTTTGTTGAAGGTTTGAAACATAATCTGCTATCTGTTTCTCAGCTTTGTGATAAAGGTTTTCTTGTCAAATTTTCAAGGGATAAATGTGATATCTTAGATAATTCTTCAGATAAGATACTTTTAACTGGCTTCAGACATGGTAATGTCTATGTGGCCAACTTTAATAGTTGTCCCAAAGATACCTGTCTAATAGCTAAGGGTGGAGAAGACCTCAACTGGCTATGGCACAAGAGGCTTAGTCATCTGAATTTCAAGACCCTTAGTAAGCTGGCTAAAAAGAACCTTGTTAAGGGATTACCTAAGAAACTTTTATCCACTGATCTTAAATGTGATGCTTGTCAGAAAGGTAAACAGCCTAGACACTCATTTAAGAGTATTAACTCCTCTTCATCTGAAAGAGTTTTACAACTACTTCATCTAGATCTGTTTGGACCTGTTTCTCCTCTCAGTTTCAGTGGAAGGAAATATACTCTTGTTGTAGTAGATGACTTTTCTAGATACACTTGGGTTATATTTCTTTTCAAGAAAAATGAGACTATAAACAAGATCCCTGATCTGTTCAGACAGATTCAGAATAAAAAGGGTGTTAATATTATTAAAATAAGGAGTGATAAGGGCACAAAATTTTTAAATTCTTGTTTATCTAACTTTTTCAATGAGTGTGGAATTATTCATGAGACATCTTCAGCAAGAACTCCTCAACAAAATGGAGTGGCTGAAAGAAGGAATAGAACCTTGAAGGAAGCAGCCAGGAGCATGTTAGCTAAGTATGATACCCCTCACAGGTTTTGGGCTGAAGCCATCAACACAGCTTGCTACACCCAGAACATGTGCTTAGTTGTCAAAGACAAGGGTAAGACTCCATATGAGATTTGGAAGGGTAAGATTCCAAGAATCTCATATTTCAGAGCTTTTGGTTGTAAGTGTTTTATCCATAACAATGGGAAATCTAAGTTGAGAACTTTTGATACTAAGGCAGCTGATGGAATATTCTTGGGATATTCCAACACTTCTAAGGCATTTAGAGTTTTTAACAAGACAACCCTTTGTGTGGAGGAAACTCCTCATGTTGTTTTTGATGAGTTGTATTCCTTCTCAGATAAAATGAATCAAATTTCTGAAAGTCTAGATAAAATTGAACTGACCAAGACTAAACATAGAACTGTCTATCTACCTAGTCTTGATTCAAAATCAAATGAAGAAGAATCCCCATCTAATAATCAGAAGACAACTTCTGATCAGACTCCATCAGATCAGACACCCTTGACGTCAGCTGATCAGCGGGGGTCAGCTGATGAAGGGGGAACGTCAGCTGAGGAAGAGTCAGAGGAGTTGCCTACTGAGACTCAAGATGAGGATCCTTCTCCTCACATAGGCAAAAGGATGAGAAGCTACCATCCATCTGATCAGATTATAGGAGACCCATCTAGTAGTGTGCAGACACGAATGATGCTGGACTCTGAAAGTCTTTTCAGCTGTTATGTGTCGCTTCTTGAACCCAAGTCTATTAAGGAAGCTCTATCAGATCCAAACTGGATAACTGCCATGCAGGAAGAACTGCATCAGTTTGAAAGGCAAAGTGTATGGGAACTAGTGGAAAGACCCTTACACAGAAAGATTATAGGCACCAAATGGGTGTTTAAAAACAAAACAGATGAGAACAACATTATTGTTCGAAATAAGGCAAGATTGGTAGCACAAGGTTACTCACAGTCTGAGGGGATAGACTATGACGAAACATATGCTCCAGTTGCCAGATTAGAGGCAATAAGGTTGTTCTTGGCATTTGCTGCATATAAATCTTTCAAAGTTTTTCAAATGGATGTTAAGTCTGCCTTTCTTAATGGTGTGTTGCTTGAGGAAGTCTATGTGGAGCAGCCTCCTGGGTTTAAGATCAATAACAAGGTCTATAAACTCAACAAAGCTCTATATGGACTAAAACAAGCTCCCAGAACTTGGTATGATAACTTATCTGATTTCTTGACATCAAATGGTTTTTCAAAAGGTAAGATTGATAGAACTTTGTTTAGAAAGGAAGTAGATGACAACATCTTATTAGTTCAAATTTATGTAGATGACATAATCTTTGGTTCACCTAATCTGAAATTATGTGAAGAGTTTAGCGTCCTCATGAAAAACAGGTTTGAAATGTCAATGATGGGTGAATTAACATACTTTCTAGGTTTACAGATTAAACAGATGAGTAAGGGTATATTTATACACCAGTTTAAGTATGCTAAGGATCTGATTGAGAAATTTGGAATGACTACTAGCAGAGAAGTTAAAATACCTATGACAACTAACTTTTCTATGGATTCAGATGAGCAGGGGATATCCACAGATGCAACGGAGTATCGTGGACTGATTGGATCTCTTCTCTATCTCACTGCAAGCAGGCCAAACATAGCCTTTGCTGTTGGGGTATGTGCAAGATTTCAGTCTAATCCCAAGAAAACTCATCTGAAGACGGCTAAGAAAATTCTTAAATATCTCAAAGGAACCTTGCAAGTAGGGTTATGGCACCCAGCTGATGACAACTTTGAGCTGACAGGTTATTCAGATTCAGATTTTGGAGGATGTAAGATTGATAGGAAATCCACTTCAGGAACTTGTCAATTCTTAGGCAACAAATTAATTTCTTGGTCATCCAAGAAACAGACATCTGTTGCCACCTCCACAACTGAAGCTGAATACATGGCAGCTGGAAGTTGTTGCTCTCAACTCCTCTGTATTAGTCAACAGCTTAGAGATTATAATATTCAAACATCAGCTGTTCCTATTTACTGTGATAGTAATAGTGCAATAGCAATGACTTACAATCCTGTTCTGCATTCTAGATGTAAGCATATAGACATTAGGCATCATTTCATTAGAGATCATGTTGAGAAGAATGACATTAGGATTGAGAAAATAGCCACTGAGTCACAAAGAGCAGACATTCTTACAAAACCATTAGCTGAGTCTAGGTTTAAAGAATTATGCTTAGAATTAGGATTACTTGATGCATCTTTAGCTGATTTCTAAATTGTTTGCATCTGTTTAATGTTTTCCTTATTTCTGGTCATTTCTTTTCTTTAAATCAATGTCTAGAAAGAATTATCAGACTAGATTTGTGTCAAAGGACAATCAGGTAGCTGATATCATTGATTTCCTGTTTAGGAATCAAGAATCAAGGATTAGTCATATTGACCTTATCTGACATGATAATTACTTATCTGACATTTGGTAAATCAGATGAGGGCACAATAGTCAGCTGATCTCCTATAGAAACAGATGACTATCTGCACCCTATCTGATCTACCTCAAGCTACTGATGGTTTTTTCTTAAGTCTTTGTCTTTGCAGGAATAGGTCACAAGATCAGACTGTTTCACCTTACCTTTTCTCAAATCTTTTGTTCTGACACCCTTGTTTCTAAATAAAATACATATTTTTTTTTCCTTTCTTCATAAAATTCTTTTTGGATTGATTGGTTGGAAAATCCATCTTTAGAAAATTAAGTCAGAGTCTGTTTATTTAACTATTTTTAAGATTGCTAAAAAGTTAAAACTAAGCTGTTTTTAATCAGACAGGTTACTTTATCAGATGACTTTACAAACCCATCTGTTTTTAAACCCATATGTTTTTTAACTCATCTGTTTTGCAAACCCTTAGTTGAAGTAAGGTAACCCTAGGCTGACGTCAGGTATACTTACTTCCCTGCATAAAGTAACCAACATCTGTCAAATCAACAGTCTATAAAGTAACTATTTACGCATTCCAAAGGCGAGTAACATCCACGCGCTGAATCCTAATCGTTTATCTTAATTTTTAACCGTTGATTCATGCGCAGTAAAAACTTTTTAAATAAATGGCTCAGATTAATTTAAATTTTCTAAAATGGCGGTTTCTCTTTCCAATCTTCCCCACTATAAATACATCTTCTTCCTCAATTAAACTTTTTCACTTTCAGAAGTTCATACAAACACTTTGCAAATTTCCAAAACCCTTAGTTGATTATTTTTATGAGCACTTCCCAGAAACCAATAGGAGTTACTTCAACCATGGTGGATGTTCACAATGACACTGTTAGGAAAAGAAAAATTGTATTTAGTTTTGATGTGTTAAAAGTGTAAAATAGGATGATCAGCTGAGCATCTTGTATAGACAGCTGAAGTATTTCTTTGTAAATAAAACTAAGTATAGATAGTCAGACTAGGTCAAGACATCAGACAAGGACAAATCTCAGATGAGGAGAGAATATCAGACGAGGTCAAGATATCAGACAAGGACAACACAGAGAAGACAGTTGAGATACAATACTAAACACCTAGACAAGAAAGAAGATGAGGACGAGGTGAAGTAAACATCAGACGATGAGGTGTTAGAGAAATATTATACAAAGATTCAATAAGCAGTTTCAACTACTCAAGAGGAAGTTACAGATTTCAGTTATATTGTTATAACTGATCAAAACCGAATTCAAGGAAGTTACAACTACCAAGTGAAGATCACTATAAATAGGGATAGAAATTAGTTTAAAAAAGAAAAAAAACTTTTGATACTTTGCACTCTTCATTATACTTTGTATTCACAAACTACAGAAATCATACACATTCACGAACGTTTTATACGTTTTCAGTTCTTAGTGTTTATAGAACACTTTTCACACAAGATCTTCAAGCCATAGATATCCAGAAATTAGGAAGAATTCATTGTAAGGCTGAAGATTCATCATTGTAAGTAAGTCAGCAAGAAGAAGAAAGTAAGTAAGTGAAGGCCCTTCTTCAAGTTTGAAGAAGGAGAGTGGATGTAGGATTATTATAATCCGAACCACTATAAATCCTGTGTTCTTCATCGCATTGATTTACTTGTTTGTTTCTTTTCAATTCCCAGTTTATTTCCTACTGTTTAATCTCAGGATTTAAGTTTAAACCTATCGTGTCAGATTACTTTTGATCTTTTTGATAGTTGAGTATAAAATTATTTTCCGCTATGTTTAATCTGATATTTTGAATTGATTTTGAGAGATTCGAAAAATCAACAAAATCTATTCAAACCCCCCCCCCCTTTCTAGATTTTGTTCTAGACGGTTAACTCAAAGTTTTAATCAACTCAACTTTCTGGGACCAACAAGTGGTATCAGAGCAGTGTTAAGCTGTTCTGATATTAGTTCTAGGTCTTAACTAAGATCCTGATTTTTGTTCTTGCTAATCTGTAGTTTATTTGTTTCACTAACAGTTCTACTAACAAGATTCTGCAAGTATTGTGGTTTTTTTTCTGTTTTATCATGTCTTCGGTAAAAAGCAAGAAATCCAGGAGTTTGCCTGATTTTTCTATAGAAGAATATGATTACTGGAAGTTCAGAATGGAGAACCATCTTAAAGCGATTCATGACAGAATGGAGGAGGTTCTTGAGGAAGGACCCATCAAATTCTATCATGGTGGCACAAGCGATGGTACTACTTCAGCTGAAGCGAGAGTTAGACAGGAAAAGAAGAGTTCAGAACTCACTAATGATGAAAGGAAGATTCACAATTTAGATCAAGTTGCTAGAACTGAAATTATCGAAACACTGAGCAAGGATTGGATTGAAAAGGTTAAAAGATGCAAGACTGCCAAAGAAATGTGGGAGACTCTTGCTGGAATATGTGAAGGATCTGAACAAGTCAAAGAAAACAAGCTTCATCTTTCTACATGCTTTTGACACATTCAAAATGAAGGATGGTGAGACAGTAGATCAACTGGATGTGAGATTGACTAATCTTGTGAACAAAGCAGCCGATTTGGGTAAGACTTACACTGAGAAAGAAATTATCAACAAGATACTCAGATCTTTGAGCAAAAGATGGAGAGAAAAAACCAATATTCTCAAGGCAACACAAAATTTGTCATCAATATCACATCACACTCTCTTTTCTCATCTTAAAGCACTGTAATATGACATTCACATTGAAGATGAAGAAGATGAGGCAGAGTCATCTACATCTGGAAAAACAGTAGCTTTTGTTCATAAAGATGAATCTGAAAAGATCTCTAAAGCATCTGATTTGTCTGTAAAAGAAGAAATGGCTCTTTTATTGAAAAGGTATGAAAGACTGAAGATGAAATACAGAAGAAACAAAAGAGACAGATTAGGTCGGAAGAATTATAGATCAGACAGAGATGAAAAGAGTTCAGATAATGATAGAAAGAAGGATCAGTCAAGAAGTCATAAGTCACCTATCAGACGAGGAGATAGTAGTCCAAAAATAGACAAAGGGGATATATGCTATACATGCAGCAAACCTGGTCACTACAGCTATGATTGTCCTCAACTCACTCCTAGAGAGAGAGAGAAGAAAAGAGGAAGAAAAGAGATAGAAGATATGCTGACCAGAGAGCTCTACTAGCTGAGAAAGAAGAAGATCATGAGACATCATCATCCTCATCCTCATCTGATTTTGGGTCAGATGATGACATATGTCTAATGGCTAAAGAGGTACATTACTATTCATCATCAGATAATGACTGTGACACCTTATCTGAAACTGATCCCAGTCTTATTGATAAACTTATGAAAGACTTGGAGACTGCTCTATCTGCTTATAAACAGATAGAGACTGAAAATCTTGATTTGAAGAATCAAATTTCTGATCTAACTAAGGTCAATCAGACTAAGGAAAGTGAGAAATCAGACTGTACATTCAAGGGGGAATGTCAGACTGAGATGATCACCAGTACCTTGTCTGATAAGACAGATAAGTTAGAACAGGAAGTGAGTTCTTTAAAAATAAAATTTTCAAACATCTATTCTGAGAATGAGAATTATAAAAGGACTAACAGAGAATTAAATCTCAAGTTAGGACTTATGAATAATTCTCAAACTACAATAGATAAAATCTTCAATTCATCTCAAAAGTCTAGTGATAAAACTGGATTAGGTTTTGATAGGAATAAGAAAAATGATCCTATAAAACCTAGAGTCTTTGTGAAAGCAACTAAACCTAAGGTAAAAACTTTATTCAGTCCTTGGAAACCAAAGGAATTAATTACCTCATTTGATACTTCTGAAAAGAAAAATCAGACGAGGAGAGTAACTCCTAAGGCTAAACCTAAGACTAAATCAAAGATCTATCCTAGGTATAATAGCTTTGATGGAAGAAGCAGATCCTATCCATTCTTACCAAGATTTAAGACAATTTCAAAAGATCAACTAAATCAGATTGATCTTGAAAGTCTTATCTTAGTAGATAGATATGGATGCAAGCTTCAATCTATGGTTTTAAGGAACATTGATATTTTTATCTGGATTCCTAAGAGTCATCTTAACATGAAAGGACCCAAAATACAAAGGGTACCTAAGCAATAAACTTGTGATTGCAGGAAGACAAAAAGATAGTTGATAGAGGAGACATTCTTGAGGTCATCTGGTATATTGATAGTGGCTGTTCCAAGCACATGACCTATGAAAGACGACTTCTCTCTAACTATCAAACCATTGATGGACCTAGAGTGATGTTTGGTTATAACAACTTTGGACTGACTAAAGGTGTTGGAACATTAATGATTGGAGATGTTCAAGTTCAAGAAGTTTACTTCGTGGAAGGATTGAAGCACAACCTATTATCTGTTTCACAATTTTGTGATAAAGGGTTTTGTGTCAAATTTACTCATAATGCATGTTATGTTTTAGATGGTTTAAATGAAAATATTATATTGGCTGGAATAAGACAAGGTAACATTTATGTTGCTAATTTCAAAAGTTGTCCTAAAGATACTTGTCTTGTTGCTAAGAGTTCAGATGACTTAAGTTGGCTATGGCACAGACGACTTGGTCACTTAAATTTCAAAACTCTTAACAAAATAGCAAGGAAATCTTTAGTTAAAGGACTCCTGATAAAATATTTTCAAAGAATCATGTATGTGTTTCTTGTCAAAAAGGAAAACAGACCAAAGCTTCTTTTAAAACAATAAGTAATCCTTCTTCAGAAAGAATTTTGGAACTTCTTCATATGGATCTGTTTGGTCCAAAGAACTCCTCTCGGCTTTAGTGGAAGAAAATATACACCTTAGTAATTGTTGATGATTTTTCAAGATTTACTTGGGTTATTTTCTTGTACAAAAAGAATGAGACTATGACTAAGATTCCAGAATTTCTTAAGAAGATTCAAAATGAAAAGGGATTAAATATTGTTAAAATTAGAAGTGATAAAGGTACTGAATTCCTAAATAAATTGATTTCTAACTACTGTATTGAGAGAATGACATAGCTCGAAAACATCTCATAAAGAAGGACTCCACAACAAAATGGAGTTGTTGAAAGAAGAAACAGGACCTTGAAAGAGGCAAATAGAACAATGCTATCCGAATTTAACACTCCTCATAGGTTTTGGGCGAATAGGTGAATACAAATGCTATGTTCAAAATAGAAGTCTGATTGTCAAGGATAAGTGTAAAACTCCCTATGAAATTTGGAAGGGAAGATCTCCCAAAATTTCATATTTTCATATATTTGGTTGTAAATGTTTCATACACAATAATGGAAGATCTCAATTAAAAACTTTTGATGCCAAGATAGCAGATGGGATATTCTTAGGATACTCATCTATATCAAAGGCATATAGAGTTTTTAATAAGACAACCTTGTGTGTAGAAGAAACACCCCATGTGGTATTTGATGAATCTTTTTTTGAGTTGGATAAGACAGGGGACATCACAAAGATATAAGATGATCTTGATCAGATGACTATCAAAAGATCAACCATAAAATTCTACAATCAAGAATCAGATTCAGATGAAGAGGAAGAACCAGACAAAGGAAAGGAATCTGAAAGAACTTCCTCAACAGCTGATCTATTAAATGATCAGATGACCAACAACACATCAGCTGATCAGGTAGAGTTATCAGAAGGTAACATAGAATCATCTGAAATAAATAATTCAGACAAGACATCATCCACTGTAAAAGATAAGGGTAAGAAAGTAATGTCATATCACCCAGCTGAACAAATAATTGGAGATTTAGACTCTGGTGTCCAGACGAGGACCCAACTAAATCAAGATTGTATGTTCAGTTGCTATGTATCATTACTTGAACCTAAATCAATTACAGAAGTTTTAACTGATTCCAACTGGATTAATGCCATGCAAGAAGAACTAAATCAGTTTCAAAGACAAGATGTGTGGGAGCTTGTTGAAAGGCCTCATCATCAAAAAGTCATTGGAACTAAATGGGTCTTTAAAAACAAAAGGGATGAAAATAATAATATGTGGTTAGAAATAAGGCCGACTAGTTGCTCAAGGTTATTCACAATCGAGGGTATTGATTATGATGAAACCTTTGCACCAAGAGCTCGTCCCTGGAAGCCATAAGATTGTTTTTAGCCTATGCAGACTTTTAAAAGATTCATAGTTTTTCAAATGGATGTTAAATCAAAGATTCTTAAATGGAATCCTAGTCAAGAAGTTTATGTAGAGCAACCCCTGGCTTTGTCAAAGGAGACAAGGTTTATAAATTAAGGAAAGTTCTATATGGACTTAAACAAGCACCAAGAGCTTGGTATGACACCTTGTCTGATTATTTAATTCAAAATGGTTTTGTTAAAGGTAGAATTGATAGAACTCTCTTTAGAAAAGAGTTTGGTTGTGATCTTTTATTAGTTCAAATTTATGTTGATGATATAATTTTTGGATCAACTAACATATCTTTATGTGAAGAATTTAGTAGTCTTATGAAAAGCAGATTTGAAATGTCCATGATGGGAGAAATGACATATTTTCTTGGACTTCAAGTCAAGCAGACAATGAAGGGAATATTCATAAACCAAGCCAAATATACAAAAGATCTTATTGAAAAATATGGAATAGGTACCAGTAGAAGCTAAGATACCTATGATGACAAATTTTTCAATGGATCCAGATGAGAAGGGAGAAGACACTCGATCGATCGAGTATCGAGGTCTTATTGGTTCTTTATTATATTTAACTCGCAAGTAGACTCGATATTTCTTTTGCGGTTGGAGTCTCATGTGCTAGATTTCAAGCTAATCCTAAGAAAAGCCATCTTGAAGCAAAAAAAGAAAATCCTCAAGTATTTGAAAGGAACAATAAATGTTGGATTGTGGTATCCAGCTGATGACAACTTTGAGCTGTCTGGATACTTAGATTCAGATTTTGGTGGGTGCAAGATAGATAGAAAATCTACATCTGGTACTTGTCAATTTCTTGGAAGTAAGCTGATTTCATGGTTGTCTAAGAAACAAACCTCTCTCGAGCTACTTCCACAATCGAAGCCGAGTATATGGCAAACTGAAGTTATTGTTCACACCGATCCGGATAAGTCGCCAGCCTAATGGACTATAATATTATCACCAAAGATGTACCTATCTTTTGTGATAGTAATAGTGCCATAGCTATTACCCAGAACCCAGTTCTACATACAAGATGCAAGCATGTAGACATAAGACACCTCTTCATTCGAGATCATGTCGAAAAAGGAGACCTCAGACTTGAGAAGATTTTTACTGATTTTCAAAGAGCAGACATCTTGACAAAGCCTCTTGCAGAGACAAGGTTTAAAGAACTTTCAGTAGAATTAGGATTATTAGATGCTTCTTTAGTTTATCTATGATCAAATTTCTTGAATTCACCTTGTCTTTCTCTATTGGTTTATTATGTCTAGAAAGAATTATCAGACAAGACATGAGTCAAAGGACAATCAGGTAGCTGATATCATTGATCTCCTATTATTGGAATCAAGAATCAAGGATTAGTCATATTGACCATATCTGACTTGATAATTACTTATCTGACATAGGTAAATCAGATAAGGATTTAATAGTCAACTGACTTCTACAGAATCAGATGACTATTGAAACTTATCTGACTTACTCTTGTTACTAACAATTGTCTAAGTGTCTGTGATTTCAGCAAGTACAAAGTTTACACGTCTCTAAATACAAGACAAGGTCAATTTACCCAAGTGTTTTAGGAAACAGACAGTGATGCTATCAATCCGCATAAAGGAGAAAGTCCAGAAGTTTTTCTTAAATACTCTTAATTATGAATATTGAGTTCATATAATTAATATATGAATTTAATATCATAATTCTCTTTAGTATTCTTTTAAAAATTGAAGTTACTCAGTGAAATAAAATATTTTGTTTTACAAAATAAAAAGGATAAGGGTTCGAATTTGTTTTCTAAAAACAATAATATTTTATTTTATCTCTCCAATTAACTGAAAAGTATTTTCTCAAATAAGTAACTATGTCAGGAGAGAAGTTACTACGGACCCGAAATTTTATCAAATTCATTTTTGAAATACGCTGAGTATACTCCACGGGCCAGAAATGGAGGCGGTTTTTGAAATATGAACCGTCTCAATCTCACGCGCGACATATTAAATATTATTCTATGCACTTTTCAAAATAAATGTCATAATTGCATTAATGACGATTCGAAAGCCTATATATACACTTTTGCAGGCAATTATTATTCTAATAATTGTTTATTATTATATTTTTCCATATAAATAGACATTCGTGTGCATTATTTCCATTTACGCACACATAAAACCCTTCATATTTTTTTCTCAAAACCTCTCTTTTCCCTCCTAAAACCTTCAATATTCATCAATGGCGGAATCCAAAAAGAATATTAAGTTCGAATACGATTTGACTTCCATCAGAGATAAAACAAAATCTGAAATGTATGTTGATTGGGATACTACCACTGATGCTGAAACAAGAGAAATTCTAAACCTGCTGGAATCAAGGTGTTTAAAAAGGTACTGTACGATGAAACCGACGAAGAACTTGACGGTGGATGGTCTTTGTCTTTGAGTTTCTTCACAGGGCAAAAGCAATGAATACCGGATTAGAATCACGAATCGAACTATGGGGAAGAAACGGAGAATAGTTTTATCTATTTCTCGAGATTGGTGCGATTTTTGGCTTGAGCAACACCGGCGACAACCCATTCACTTATAAATCATCAGAATATTTGGAGAGTTTCCGATTGATGGCCAGAAGAACTTACCAGAATACGACGACAAATCTGAAGAGGCCAATGTTGAAGAGAAAATACAGATTACTTATGCCGATTCCGACTAAGTGTATTCTCAGGTGAGCAACAGAGCCATGATGGGCTAACGGCCAAGGATATGCTTTCTCGAGAGCTATCCTAGATGGGGCTGAAATTAATCGGGGCCGACCGGTATATTCAAGGATAATGGAGGAGAGAAAGAAGTTCACCAAGACTCCGATCACACAGATTTAGTTAATGAGATGGTCTCTGACCACGATTGCAAGTATGATGGCAAGGATTACCATCATACTTGAACATAAGGTAGGTACAGACAACCTTGACTGGAGTGTTGGAGTCAAAAAGTACACCAGACAGAAGGGACTGCTAATAAAAGACGAAAAGCTGTATGGGCCAACTAACTCAGAAGGAGATGGAGACGCTCCAGCTCCACCCCCAGCTCCTAAGAAAAAGGCTTAAAAAGCCAAGAAGAAGGAGACAAAGACAGTATTGGTGGATGAATCCTCGTCTGCTGAGACGGAGGAAGACGAAGACGAAGAGGAGAGGACAGCTTCCCAAGGGGGAAGTGTCCCAGCTGAGGAAGTAGGTGTATCAGGTCAGACGGAGACAGTGGAAGTCTCGTCTGAAGATGAATCGGATAGCGGAGAAGAAATCAAATCACCTTCCTCATCTTCATCCTCATCTGAGGATGAAGTACCTAAATCCACTTCTTCCCAACCTGGCGATGAAGGGGCAGATAAGACCGCTGCCTCTGAACCTCTAAAACGGTCTACTCCCATAAGTCCAAAACAAACTCAACCCTCATTCGACCCATTCTCTTTCTTACCCACAACCACTTCGAACCCGATCTTTACCTAAACATACCCAACCCATCCGGGGAGATGGGGCCGACCGAGACCTCTCTTGCGGATTCTTGGGAAGAAATTTCTCCTAAGACAAGAATCCACTCTTAAGGACGAGCCTCGAGCTATTGAAGGAGCTTATTGATGTCTATCTCATTAAGAAGACTCAGCCGGGATCCTTTGAAGAGACATCTATTCCGATAAATGAAGCAGAGGCAACAACCTTGCCATCCGGGGAGAAAGAGGTTCTCAAGAAGGCAAAATCAAGTCGTTCCAAGATATACTTACTGAAAATACATTTGTTGATTACATTCTACAAAGAGTATATCTTGGAGATGAGACTCCGAGGAGGTGGAGAAAGCAAACAGAAGGGGGAAGAGTCAAGAAGGGGAAGAAGTCATTATTGAAGAAGAAAGGGTGGAAGAAGTAGTTGGTGGAGTGCTGATGATGAGCCACCGAGATGGATGCAGCAGGAGGCACAAACGGAGCAGATTGAGGAGGTGCAAATCAGAAAGCGAAATTGAAGAAATAGATCGACTCCATATGAAGAATGATCTTGCCCTCCACATCTCGTGTGCAGTATCCGGGTGGAAGCCCCGAAAGTCAAGTGCAAAATCTCAAGGCCGCTTGTCTCAATGCCTTCCAACCGGTTCCCAATGTCATCACATCATCAATCAAGGAGAATGTAGAAGCTGCAATTCTAGAGAAAACCAAGATTGATCTATACTTCTCTGGAATGAGACATGAGGAACAGATTGCTGAGGTGAAAAAGAAAGTTGCCTCGGAGATGAACTCACAAGATGAGTGGGTTAAACAGTATGTTCGCTCTGCTTATACTGAAATAAGAGATTCTGTTGAGGATTAAGTGAAAGAATCCTGGAAAGCGAAAGAAGCCTCATTTCATCAAGTTCTGAAGATGCAGCTAGCCTTGGAAAAAGATAGACAGACAACTATCTTAAAGCGGTTCATGGATGATGAATTGAGATTTAGCCGAGGTCGGTCAAAAGAAGAGATATGATCAGCTTGATCAGAAGGCAGGGCTCGTACGAGAAGAACTCATGGGATACATAGATCAAGTAGCCACTATCTGCAATACCCGATTTGCTGATGTCAAAAAGGGGGAAGATAGTGAGCTCAAGAAAAGAGTTGAGTTGCAAGATGATCGATTGATGGCGCTTAATCGAGGATAGATGAGCTGTCGAAGAGTCATTAAAAGCCGAGGAGGAAAAGAAGAAGGCAAGCTGAGGAGAAGTCTCGGAGGGCGTTGAGAAGGTTGAAAAGAAGGACAAAGAAATGAATCCACCGAGTCCGAGCTCAACTTCCTTCCTTCCACTACCGATCCCGCTCCACCCGACTATCAAATCTCCCCCATCCTCATCTAAATCTGGGGAAAGCTAAGGCCTCAAGCCAAGTTCAAGACCCGATCGAGAGACAAGAAGAGGCAAGAGTGCTTAAGAGGAGAAGGGAGGAAAAAGAAAAGTATAAAAGGAGAGAAGCTAAGAGAAGGAGGGAGCAAGAAAAGGCAGCTGGGAAGACGTATGATAGGAAGACGAGGAATTGGGTGCAGAGATCAAAGAATACAGAAGGAGAAGAAGTCTTACGCCCATTCCACAGAACAGAAGCTGTGCCCAAGGAAATCCTTCCCATGGATCAACAAGCTAAATGGAGAGCTTATGAAGGGGAATGGATCTTCCTGTTTCATGTCTGCAAGAAGATCTCTTGGGGCACAGATGAGAACATTGCTTTTCATGAATGGCTGGAGGCGAAAGACCCAAACTTCTATCAGTATTTAATCGACCTTGGAGACGCAGAATTTAATGTGGACATAGTCGCACCACCTTATGCAACCATGTCTGCTCCACTAAAGCAAGATGGCCAGCTAGACAGAGAAAAGGTGAAGCAGATGCTGATCCAAGCTGAGACTGTGGCTGATCTAGCTGAATGTGGGGAGACATTGAGCTTGAAGAATCGTGTCTTCGACTGGATGACAATTCTAGAAGAAGATAGGTGGTACGATTAAGTCTTACTTCTTACTCCTCTGAATGTTTGCTGTGAAAGATGAAGTTATAAAAATGTGCAAATCCTGTGAATAGTTGTGAAACACATCTTTTTGAACTACTTTCACGAAATCTGAAGTGTTTAACTAACTTGTTTCATAATTGGTTATTAACTAACTCTTGTTCTAAGTAACTGTTTTATAAACTTATAACACTACATCATTTGAAATCTTCAAAACTTAGTCTATATGTTGTCTTCAAAGTATTTAACCTTAACTTTGATTATCTGTTTATTAACTACATTACTCTGATCATTTGACTATTGAACTATTGCTCTGATTATCTGACTACGTGACTTAGTTGTTTACCTTGTTTCATTTTTTTTGGTACTAGCAATTTTTTTCTTTTCTTGAGCTGAGTTTTAACATCATCAAAAAGGGGGAAATTGTTAGGAAAAGAAAAATTGTATTTAGTTTTGATGTGTTAAAAGTGTAAAATAGGATGATCAGCTGAGCATCTTGTATAGACAACTGAAGTATTTCTTTGTAAATAAAACTAAGTATAGATAGTCAGACTAGGTCAAGACATCAGACAAGGACAAATCTCAGATGAGGAGAGAATATCAGACGAGGTCAAGATATCAGACAAGGACAACACAGAGAAGACAGTTGAGATACAATACTAAACACCTAGACAAGAAAGAAGATGAGGACGAGGTGAAGTAAACATCAGACGATGAGGTGTTAGAGAAATATTATACAAAGATTCAATAAGTAGTTTCAACTACTCAAGAGGAAGTTACAGATTTCAGTTATATTGTTATAACTGATCAAAACCGAATTCAAGGAAGTTACAACTACCAAGTGAAGATCTCTATAAATAGGGATAGAAATTAGTTTAAAAAAGAAAAAAAACTTTTGATACTTTGCACTCTTCATTATACTTTGTATTCACAAACTACAGAAATCATACACATTCACGAACGTTTTATACGTTTTCAGTTCTTAGTGTTTATAGAACACTTTTCACACAAGATCTTCAAGCCATAGATATCCAGAAATTAGGAAATGAGTTAAATTTGAATAAAAGTGTTATTTATTAGTCTTGAAAAAGAGTAAGGTGAATAGTAAATGAGTTTTTTCAACTTTATTGGAAATATTTGTAAGGATTTAGTTTGAAAGGGTATAATATTATTATTATTATTTGCTATTTTTGGTATGCAAAAATAAAAATGTATTGTCTATTTTGGAATTTTGAGCAATAAATAATGTAACAGATGGAGTATAATTTTAAATATTATATTTTTCTTATGTTGTTTAACTTTTAAGAAAATAAATAGCTGAATCAGTACACAATAATTTACATATGACATACAAAATAACTTTATTTCAAATAAAATTGTGTTCTAAATTAAAATTGAATACAATTAAAAAAATATATCAAATCATAATCATCAAAGTAATTGATCATCCATCATATTTTCATACATATATACCAATCATTAACTTTAAAATATAATTCTTCAAAGAAAGATCACGATCTTCAAAATACAAATCTGCAAAAAAAAAAAAAAAAAAAAAAAAGAAGAAGAAGAAAAAAGAAATAACAATAAAAAATTTCAAAATATGAATCTGCAAAAAAAAATCTTAATCTTAAAAATATGAATCTGCAAAAAAAAAAAAAAAAAAAAAATTAAGAAAAACATTAAAACATATGAATCTGCAAAAAGAATAATCTTCAAAAAAACGAAACATAAAGCAACGGAAATGCTGATCATAATTTTTGAAATATGAATCTGCAAAAATAATAAAAAAAAATTGATCGTCCATCATATCTTCATAAATATATAACTATCATTGACTTTAAAATATGAATCTTAAAAAAAGGATCACAATTTTTAAAATACCAATCTTCAAAGAAAAAAAAAAAAAGAAAGAAATGATTAGCACATTAGAACTGTTAGATCGGAGGAAGTTTTGATGAGTTAAAATAAGTCAGACTAGAGTCAACTCAGACTAACTCAGATGACCAGTTAACTACGAAGAACAACTGAGGTGAAGATCCAGCACTAGGCTGATCAGACTAGGAAGAGCTTGATAAGTCAGCTGAGGTCGAAGCAAAGATCATCTGAAGACGAGCCTGAGGCAAGTCATCTGCAGGAGACAACTATGAAGAGCTCAGACGAGGTCAAGACAAGCAGAGTAGAATAAGAAAAATAAGTCTTCACCAAGTCAGCTGTAGACGACTAGAAGCAAGATCAGCTGAAGGAAGGACAATTATCAAGATTATGTTTGTTAGACTGTTTAGTTTGTTACAACAAACTAACTGTCTCTCAGGCTTATAAATAGGTCTAGGCACAATTTTAAGACACACGAATTAATTCAGTATTCACACATTCATAATTCACAAGCTTTCTAAGCAATCACACAAGTTTTTCAAAGAAGTTTTCACAAGTTCTAAGTGTTTATAGAACACTACTTTGTATATCTTCAACACACTCTTGCACTGTAAATTTAGAGATTCCAGAATGTTTAGGAGTTGAAGATAGACTTGAAGATTGGAAGATCAACATCAGAAAAGTTGTAATTTGTAAGACTGTAAGTCAGTAAGTAGTAAGTAAGTAAGTGGACGAGACCCTTCTTCAAGTTGAAGAAGGAGAGTGGATGTAGGATCAATTAGATCCGAACCACTATAAACTGTTGTGTTGTTTACTGCTTTCATTACTTATCTGTTCTTAATCGATTTCAACTTTAAATCAAATTCAATTTCAGACTCACAATCAGACTAGTAATCAGATTGCTTTTGATCCGTTTAAGATTGAGTTTAAACTTGCTTTCCGCTGTGTGAACTCTGGTATCTTGAATTGATTTTCTAGTTTTTGAAAAAGATTAAAAAAAATATATTCAACCCCCCCCCCTCCTAGATTTTTCCTCGAAGGCTGTTTCAAGTTCTTTATTAAATACTCAATCCGTGGGACTAACAAGTGGTATCAGAGCAGTGTTAAGTTGTTCTGATATTGGTTTAAGGTCTTGTCAAGTTTCTGAAATTTTTCCTTGATTATCTTCTTTATTTTCAAACCACTAACCTTGCTACTAATAAGTTCTTGTTGAGATTATTTGTTTCGTCATGTCATCTGCCAAAAGCAAGAAGTCCAGAAGTCTGCCTGAGTTTTCAGTCGAGGAATATGATTACTGGAAGTTTAGGATGAAGAACCATTTAAAGGCAATTCATGATAGGATGGAAGAGGTTCTTGAAGAAGGACCTATTAAATTCTATCATGGAGGAACCAGCGATGGGACTACAGTGGCTGAAACCAGAGTCAGACAAGAAAAGAAGAGTGCGGAGCTTACCAATGATGAAAGAAAAATCCATAACTTGGACCAAGTAGCTAGGACAGAGATCATTGAAACTCTAAGCAAAGACTTGATAGAAAAAATCAAGAGGTGTAAATCGGCTAAGGAGATGTGGGAGACCCTTGCCAGTGTGTGTGAGGGATCAGACCAAGTCAAGGAAAATAAGCTACAATCAGTGCTACATGCTTTCGATACATTTAAGATGAAAGAGAATGAAACAATAGATCAGCTGGATGTGAGACTGACAAATCTTCTCAATAAAGCAGCAGATTTAGGGAAGAATTATTCAGAGAAGGAGATTAACAATAAAATACTCAGGTCTTTGACCAAAAGATGGAGAGAAAAATCAAATATCCTCAAAGCAACTCAAAATTTATCTTTTATTACACATCATACTTTATTTTCTCATCTTAAAGCTTTAGAATATGATATCCAGATAGAAGATGAGGAAGACGAGATGGAGTCAAGCACCTCATCCAAGTCTGTTGTCTTTGTCAACAAAGAAGACAAGACAACAACTGAATCTATATGAGCTGACCTATCTTTAAAAGAGCAGATGACCTTGCTCACAAAAAGGTATGATAGACTGAGAATGAAATATAAACGTAATAAATTGAGGTTTGCAGAGAAGGAAAGATCCAGATCAGGATCAAGAAGAAAAGAGGATGACTCAATAGATGATGATAAGAAAAAGAGTCAGACAAGAAGATTCAAATCACCTACAAGAAAGAATCCTATCAGTCCTAAATCAGACAGGGGAGATACTTGTTACACCTATAACGAGCCAGGTCATTTCAGTTATGATTGTCCCCAGCTGACTCCCAAGGAAAGAGAGGAGAAAAGAAAGAAAAGAGACAGGCGGTTTGCAGATCAAAGAGCCCTTCTTGCTGAAGAAAAGGAATCAAGAAAGTCATCATCATCCTCATCATCTTCATCTGATTTTGGATCAGATGATGAAGTCTGTCTGATGGCTAAAGAGGTAGATTATTACTCTTCATCTGATAATGATTCGTATAAATCTATCTCAGATAGTTACCAAACTGTCATCAAAGGATTATTAAAAGATCTAAAGATGTCTCTAAGTGCTTATAAACAGTTAGAGACTGAAAATTTGACTTGGAAAGATCAGATTCAGATTCTAGTCAAAGGTAAACAAGTTGTGAACTACTCTGAGTCTGAGGAAACATTCAAGGGGGAATGTTTACCCCAGGCTAAGGCTAGTACATCAGCTAGTCTGTCTGAAAGACTAGAAAATGAATTAAAATCTTTGAAAGACAAATTTGAAATGGTTTTTACTGAAAATGAGTCAATTAAGAAGGACAATGAGAAGCTTGTCTTCAAAATGAGCCAACTTAATAACTCACAATCAGTTATAGATCACATCTTTAGTATTTCTCAAAAATCCCATGATAAGACAGGGCTTGGTTATGATAAGAATAATAAATCAGATGTTCAAAAATCAAGGAAATTTGTGAAGGCAGCTGAAACCTCAAAAGAAATTAAGATTGGTCCTTGGAAACCACTAAGTCAGATGAGGACTACATCTCCTAATCTGAAAACCAAAATTCAGTTGAGGAGTCCAGATCTGACTAAGAGGGTTCCAAGAACTAAGATTAGAAGAAATTTTTATTACAGTTCTTTTGATGGGAGAAGTAGATGCTATCCCATTTCTCCTAAGTTTAAGAAAGTCACTAAATCTGAATACAATAAACTATCATTCAAATGTGATGTGTTTGTAGACAAATTTGGTAGACAGATCAAATCTGATTTATTATTGAATAATGAGATGTTTATCTGGATACCTAAAGTGATTATTGACCTTCTAGGACCCAAGATCACTAGGGTACCTCATACCTAATCTGTCTTGCAGGAATCACAGGGACTATCACTTAAAGAAGAGATTCTAGCTTCAATTTGGTACATAGACAATGGATGTTCTCAGCACATGACTTGTAACAAGAAGTTATTATCAAACTTTCAGAATATTGATGGCCCCAGAGTTCTTTTTCGAGACAATAACTGTGGACAGACTAAGGGAGTTAGTACTTTGATTATAAGTGATGTCCAGGTATATGAGATTTATTTTGTAGAAGGTTTAAAGCATAATCTGTTATATGTTTCTCAACTCTGTGATAAAGGCTTTCTTGTAAAATTTTCTAAAGATAAATGTGATATATTAGATAGCTCCTCAGACAAGGTACTTTTAACTAGCTTCAGACATGGTAATGTCTATGTGGCTAACTTTAATAGTTGTCCCAAAGACACATGCCTTGTAGCTAAGGGTGGAGATGACCTCAACTGGCCATGGCATAAAAGGCTTAGTCATCTGAACTTCAAAACCCTTAGTAAGCTAGCTAAAAAGAATCTTGTTAAATGACTACCTGAGAAATTATACTCAACTGATCTGAAATGTGATGCTTGTCAGAAAGGTAAATAGGCCAGACACTCTTTTAAAAGTATTAACACATCCTGATCTGAAAGAGTTTTACAACTCCTTCATCTTGATCTGTTTGGACCTATTCACCTCTCAGCTTTAGTGGAAGGAAATATACTCTTGTTGTTGTTGATAATTTTTCTAGATACACTTGGGTAATATTTCTTTTCAAAAAGAATGAGACAGTGAACAAGATCCCTAATCTGTTCAGACATATTCAAAATGAGAAAGGTGTTAATATTATTAAAATTAGGAGTGATAAGGGTAATGAATTTTTAAATTCTTGTTTATCTAACTATTTGAATGAGAATGACATAGTTCATGAGACCTCATCAGCTAGAACACCACAACAAAATGGAGTTGTTGAAAGGAGAAATAGAACACTCAAAGAAGCAGCTAGGAGCATGCTAGCTGAGTATGAACCCCTCACAGGTTCTGGGCTGAAGCTATCAACACTGCCTACTCTCATATTTTCGAGCTTTTTTGGTTGTAAATGCTTCATCCATAACCATGGAAAGACTAAGCTGAGGACCTTTGATGCTAAGGCAGCTGATGGAATATTCTTGGGATATTCCAACACTTCCAAAGCTTTCAGAGTCTTTAACAAGACAACTCTTTGTGTGGAGGAAACTCCTCATGTGGTATTTGATGAAATGCATACTTTTTCAGATAAAGTGAATCAGATTACAGATGATCTAGATAAAATTGAACTAACCAAAACTAAACATAGAACAATCTATCTGCCTAGTTTTAACTCAGATTCAGATGACGAAGAATTCCCATCTGAGAATCAGAACACAACCCCTCTTCAGACTTCATCTGAGGAGACACCCTTGACATCATCTGACCAGACAGAGTCAGGTGAGTTACCTGCTGAGTCTCAAGATGAGGATGCTTCTACTCAAATAGGCAAGAGGATGAGAAGCTATCATCCAACTGACCAGATTATTGGGGACCCATCCAGTAGTGTGCAGACACGAACAATGGTAGATTCTCAAAGTCTGTTCAGCTGCTATGTATCACTTCTCGAGCCTAAGTCTATTGAGGAGGCTCTATCTGATCCAAACTGGATAACAGCCATGCAGGAAGAACTGCATCAATTTGAAAGGCAAAATGTTTGGGAACTGGTGGACAGACCGTTACATAGAAAGATTATAGGCAACAAATGGGTGTTTAAAAATAAAACCGATGAAAACAACATTATTGTTCGTAATAAGGCAAGATTGGTATCTCAGGGTTACTCACAGTCTGAAGGGATAGACTATGATGACACCTACGCTCCAGTTGCCAGATTAGAAGCAATAAGACTATTTTTGGCATTTGCTGCTTATAAATCTTTCAAAGTCTTTCAGATGGATGTCAAGTCTGTCTTCCTACTTGAGGAAGTCTATGTAGAGCAGCCTCCTGGGTTTAAGATCAATAATAAAGTCTATAAACTCAATAAGGCCCTATATGGACTGAAACAAGCTCACAGGGCTTGGTACGATACCCTATCTGAATTCTTGATTTCAAATGAATTTTCAAAAGGTAACATAGATTGGACTTTGTTCAGAAAAGAAATAGATGGTAACATCTTGTTGGTTCAAATTTATGTGGATGATATTATATTTGGTTCACCTAATCTGACTTTGTGTGAAGAATTCAGTGTTCTCATGAAAAACAGGTTTGAAATGTCTATGATGGGTGAATTGACATATTTTCTAGGCTTGCAGATTAAGCAGACAAGTAAGGGCATATTTATACATCAGACTAAATATGCTAAGGACCTTATAGAGAAATTTGGGATGACTACTAGTAGGGAAGTTAAAATACCTATGACAACTAACTTCTCTATGGATTCATATGAGCAGGGGATACCCACGGATGCAACAGAGTATCGTGGACTAATTGGATCCCTTCTCTATCTCACTGCAAGTAGGCTAGACATAGCCTTTACAGTTGGGGTATGTGCAAGATTTCAATCTAATCCCAAGAAAACTCATCTGGAGACTGCTAAGAAAATCCTTAAATATCTTAAAGGGACTTTGCAGATTGGGTTATGGTACCCAGCTGATGACAACTTCGAGCTGTCAGGATATTCAGACTCAGATTTTGGAGGATGTAAGATTGATAGGAAATCCACCTCTGGAACTTGTCAATTCTTAGGCAACAAATTAATTTCTTGGTTATCTAAGAAACAGACATCTGTTGCCATCTCCACAACTGAAGCTGAATACATGGCAGCTGGTAGTTGTTGCTCTCAACTCCTCTGGATTAGTTAGCAGCTTAGAGACTATAACATTCAAACATCATCTGTTCCTATTTACTGTGATAATAGTGCAATAGCCATGACATACAATCCTGTCTTGCATTCTAGGTGTAAACATATAGACATTAGACATCATTTCATTAGAGATCATGTAGAAAAGAATGATATTAGGATAGAAAAGATAGTCACAGAATCTTTGAGAGAAGATCTTCTTACGAAACCCTTAGCTGAATCTAGATTTAAAGAATTGTGCTTAGAATTAGGATTACTTGATGCATCTTTAGCTGATTTTTAGTGGCTATTGTTTGTGTCTGTTATTTGTTCTCCTTCTTTCTTTCCTTTTCTTTAAATCATGTGTAGAAAGAATTATCAGACTAGATTTGTGTCTAAGGACAATCATGTAGCTGATATCATTGATCTCCTTCTTAGGAATCAAGAATCAAGGATTAGTCATATTGACCTTATCTGACTTGATAATTACTTATCTGACATCTGGTAAATCAGACAAGGACACAATAGTCAGTTGCTTCCCTTAAAATAGATGACTATCTGCATCCTATCTAACTTACCTTGGCTACTAATGGTTTCTTGAAGTTTGTGTATCTGCAGGAACAGGTAAAAAGATCAACATTGTTAGATCAACTTGAATCTTCTTACCTGATAAAAACCTCCTCAGCTGTTCACCCTTTTCTTGAAAAATGTATTTTCAAAATTATTCTCACAAGCTCATCTATTTTAAAATCTTTCAGATGAGCTGTGTCTTGAAAATGTCTTAGTCAAAACAATGGCATTAAAATAACTTAGTCTTGGAAATATTCTGTTTTTAAAACACCAGACTTAGAGAAATTTTTCAAAATATAAGACAAGGTCACTTTTGACCAAGTCTGACAAAACCCAGTCTGAAATAGGAAACCTTTATGCAAAAAAAAGTATAATTTAGCTGACGTCAGGTATACTAATTACCTCTGCATAAAGTAAACCTATTAGCCGTCTAATCTATAGGATAAACGGTTACTTTTTACACAGTTCAAGACACGTTATTTCCACGCGCCGAATACAAAGCGGTTTTCTCGCTTAACCGTTGATATTTCTCACGCGCCTTTAACAATCAACGGTAAAAAATGTTTCCTGAAAATTTGCCACGTATCATCTTCCAAAATTTTCCCCCTCTCTCCTCTTGATTTAAAAACTTACCTTCGCCATTTCGAAATTTACTTTTACGAATTCCAGCCCTAATTCTCTGTAAAATCTCTCAAACTTTCCAACAGTTTACCATGACTTCTTCTTCAAAAACCACCAAATCCTATAAACCTTAAAGGCTGAAATGTATGTGGATTTTGAGACCATGAGAGATACAGAATCGGCAGAGATTCTCCGGCTACTGGAAACTTCTCGATTACGGGGATTTCTATCCATGAAGTCTCCCGAGAACAAGACAGTAGACCTCCTCGGTGCAGAGTTCCTGGTAAATTTGCAAGATAACAGAGAAGGGTTTTATACGAGGGTTGATGACACTACTCTGTCGTATACCAGGGAAAATATTGCTTGAATTTTTGATACGTCAATGGAAGGAGTAAATCTGTTGGATCAAGAATGTTTTGATGAGTTAAAAAGTCGATTCAGATGATCAGACGACTATGAAGAACAACTTAACTGAGTTCAAGTACTAAGCTGATCAGACGAGGTAGTCAGTTGAAGACTAGAAGCTGCAAGTCATCTGGAGACAAGCTCGAGTCTAGTCATCTGCAGGAGACGATTATGAAGAGCTCAGACGAGGTCAAGACAAGCTGAGTAGAATAAGAAATGCAAGTCTTCACCAAGTCAGCTGCAGACGAGTAGAGTAAAATCAGTTGAGGAGCAAAGCAGTTTTCAAGATTAAGTTTGTTAAGCAGTTTTCAGTTTGTTAGAACTGACTAACAAACTAACTGTCTTTTCAGACTTATAAATATGTCTAGTTCTTATTTTTGTTGACATATTTTTTTTAAAAAAATTCGATTTACAGATTATTCACTATACAGATTTCTATCACAATCAAGTCACAAGTTTTTCAAAGGAGTTTTTCAAAGGAGTTTTCAAAAAATTCTAAGTGTTTATAGAACACTTTACCTGTAATCTTCAAAATCCACTACTCACTGTAATAGTTAGATTCAAGAAAAGAAGTTAGGAGTTTTGAAGATCTGAAGAAATTCGTAAGCTGTAAGTTGTAATTCAGTTTGTAAGTAAGTAAGTAGTAAGCTGGTCCCTTCTTCAAGTTGGAGAAGGAGAGTGGATGTTGGATTATTCATAATCCGAACCACTATAAAATCTGGTGTTCTTTATTGCTTTACTTTACTTTTCTGTCAATTTCAATTTCCAGTTTATTAATCAAAGAAGAATTTCAGAATCAAAGTTAAAACTAAAATATCAGGTTGTTTTTTTTATCTTGAACAAGTTGAGTTTAAAATTGAATTCCGCTATGCTACTTGAGTGTTTTTGAATAATTTTAAAGGATTTGCAAAAAAATCTAAAAATCTATTCAACCCCCCCTTCTAGATTTTACCTAGAAGGTTAATTCAAGTTTTACCTAAGATACTCAACTAAGTGGGACCAACAAGTGGTATCAGAGCAGTGTTAAGCTGTTCTGATATTGATTTTAGGTCTTAACCAAGATTCTGAAATTTGTTCTTGATTATCTTCATTTTCTTTGTTTCACTAACAGTTCTACTAACAAGATCTTGTAAGTGTTTTGGTTTTTCTATCTCACCATGTTTTCTGTTAAGAGCAAGAAATCAAGGAGTCTACCTGATTTCTCAATTGAAGAATATGACTATTGGAAGTTTAGAATGGAGAATCATCTCAAAGCAATTCATGATAGAATGGAGGAGGTTCTTGAGGAAGGACCTATCAAGTTTTATCATGGAGGCACAAGTAATGGTACTGAAGCAGCTGAAACAAGAGTGAGACAAGAAAAGAAAAGCTCAGAACTCACAAGTGATGAAAGAAAGATTCATAATCCGGATCAAGTTGCTAGAACAGAGATCATTGAAACATTGAGTAAGAATTGGATTGAAAAGGTAAAAAGATGCAAGACTGCCAATGAAATGTGGGAAACTCTTGCTGGAATCTGTGAAGGATCAGATCAGGTCAAAGAAAACAAATTGCAATCTGTTCTGCATGTTTTTTACACTTTCAAGATGAAAGAAGGAGAATCCGTTGATCAACTGGATGTTAGGCTGACTAATCTACTGAAAAAGGCAGCTGATTTGGGTAAAACATATACAGAGAAAGAAATCAACAATAAAGTGTTAAGGTCATTAAGCAAAAGATGGAGAGAAAAAGCTAATATTCTGAATGCTACTCAGAATCTATCTTCAATTTCACACCACACTTGATTCAGCTGCCTCTGCTCCAGTGCTGGTGCCTCCATGGAAAAACTTTATAGGACCTTCCTCAAGAACCTCTTCCATTCTATCATGAATGGCCTTTAGATGATTTTCCATCCTAAATTTCCAATAATCATACTCTTCAATTGAAAATTCAGGCAGATTCCTAGGCTTATTGCTTTTACCTGATGACATGATGAAACAAAGACAAAATACTCCACAAAAGCTTATTAGTAGCACTGTTAGAAATGAAAGAAAATGAAGAAAATCAAGATTATTTCAGAATCTTGTTCAAGACCTAAAATCAATATCAGAACAGCTTAACACTGCTCTGATACCACTTGTTGGTCCCGGAAAGTTGAGATGATTAAAACCTTGAGTAAACTTTCTAGAACAAAATCTAGAAAGGGGGGGTTTGAATAGATTTTGTTAATTTTTCAAAACTTTCAAAACCAATTCAAAGTATCAGATTAAGCACAGCGGATAATGATTAAATCCTCAACTTCTTAAAAGATCAAAAGCAAGGTTGATATACTGATTTTAGTTAAGATTCTGAATTTAATTCTTGATATAATACAATTGTAAATCAAACAGAACATAAAGAAAGCAAGAAATAACACCAGGATTTATAGTGGTTCGGATTTTAATAATCTTACATCCACTCTCCTTCTTCAATTTGAAGAAGGGACTCTACTTACTGCTTACTTTCTCACTTCCAGCTTACAACTTACAACTTGTACAATTCTTCAAATCTTCAATCTCCTAGACTCTTCTTCTAGAAATCTAACTATTACAGTGTATATTGAATTTTGAAGATTACAGAAAAAGTGTTCTAAAAACACTTAGAACTTTTTGAAACTCTCTAGAAATTCTTGTGAAAAGATTGTGAAATCTGAATAGTGAATTGTGTAAATCAAATATGCATAAGTATTATCTCTACTTGAAAAATGAAAAACCTAGACCTATATATAAGTCTGAAAAGTCAGTTAGTTTGTTAGTTAGTTCTAACAAACTTGAAACTGCTTAACAAACTTAATCTTGAAAACTGCTTAAAACCTCGGCTGATTCTTCCTACTCGTCTGCAGCTGACTTGGTAAAGATTAGCCTTTCTTATTCTACTCAGCTTATCTTGACCTCGTCTGAGCTCTTCATATTTGTCTCCTGCAAATGACTAGACTTGAGCTTGTCTCCAGATGGCTTGTCATTCCTCGTCTCCAGCTGACTTGAACTAAACTTGACCTAGTCTGATCAGCTTCGTACTAGAACTTAGTCTTCAGTTCTTCACCATAGTCTGCTCATCTGGAACAGTCTTTTAACTCATCAAAACAATCTTGTTCTAACAATTTCCCCCTTTTTGATGAAGTTAAAACCTACAAGAATAGACACACTCACAGCTGAAGTTAGTTTAGAGTTTATCAAGATCAATAGATAGGTATCAAAGCACATTTTTCACATTACAACAGATTTATTCACATATAAAAACTTTAGATCTTTTAGACTCCCTTAAAAAAACTTAGAAAACCAAATGAGTCTTCAAGACTTAGTTAAAATTTGAAAACATTTTTTAAGTCTGAGAGATAAAATTCTCAGATGACTTATACTTAAGAAAATTTTAAGCTTTTCCTTAAGACAAAAAATCTTTAAGAAATTAATACAAATAAAATGAATCAAACAAAGTATATTCACATTGGATTTACAAAGATTACAGATGAGAAGATAATAGAAAAGTAGAGATAAGGAAAAGAAAAATCATGTTTCTATCAATCTTCCCACTGGTCTTCATCTGGTATCATCAGCCAATTGAATACCCGCCTCCTAAGCTGCTTTATATCCTCCTCTTGAGTGAGTCCAGATTCAGCCTCTGCCTTCTTCAAAATACCCTTGACCCAGTCTAGGTCCAGGGATCCATCTGATTTCCTGGCAGGGATGGCATACTCAAAAGCTGGAGAGATCAGGTTGACGTTGAACTCAACATCGGCTTCTTCCAGCAGACGATGATAGAACTCCGCATCAACCTTCTCCATCCACTCATGCCAAGCTAAATCTGGATCTTGCTGAGAAGCTCCGGGGCCCTTGAGAATATACCAAAAATATATCCACATGCCCTCCAGATTTTTTTCTTTGTACTCAGCTGCATATTTCCCACAAGCCAGCTTAGGAGGAGCAGATGTGTTGTGGAATGGCCTGAACTTCCCACTGCCTTGATCTTTGATTAACCATTTGCGCTCGCAGAAGCTCCGAAAGACGTTGGAGTCTTTCTTCTTCCTCTGCTTCTTCTTTTCTTTCTTGCCAAAATATTCCATCTCTCTCTTAATCCTTTTGATCTCGCTTCTTCGAGAGATTGGAATAATCAGCTTCCCTCTTTTCTTTTCCTTTAGCAAAGAGACCACAGTAATGAGTTCACTGATCTGGGCTCGGCATCATCGCTACTTCTTTTCCCTTCCCCTTGGCTCCTTGATTCAGATTCTTTTAACCGAGTCAAGAGCTTCTCTCGACCTTTCCTCCTCTTCTTTCCTTCTCTTCTCCTCATCCTCCTTCAAAGCTTCCTCCGGTTGACTCACCCTCACTGAGAGCAGCCAACTCATCGATTTGATCCGAGCTTCCTCCTTGGCTGCCTCCCGGGCCAGTGTGTTGGCCTTCATGCCCACGTCTTTCCCCGGTCTCCTCGACCACAGCTGTGAGGGCTCGTCTTTTTTTCTCGCTTGACTTTTTTTCCCCTTTTTTAACTTCAAAGCAGCCAAGTCTCGAAAGTTTTGCATCCAGAGCATCGCACTTGACCACTCGAAGTCCGAGTGGTCTACAACCAACTCATTTACCACCAGCTGATTGTACCCCATAACCTCCTCCTTCAACGCCCTCGGCTCCTCCTCCATTGATTTCACTTTACCAAATAAAAAGACTGAGTTAGTGACATCTATAATTTTATCGAACAATGTTACCTCAACCTCCTTCATGTCAAGGCTAGCATAGTGTCGATTCTGACTTTGACCATCCTCCTCGTCTTTCTTTCCATTTTCCTTCGGAATGTAGCATTGACTTTCTTCTCGACGAGGGATAGAATAGAGGAGATGGCTGTGGTTGGGCTTAGATCAGTGTCTTCATCCTCAGTTGAGGAGTCAGACGAGGAGATTATTTGTTCTGGTTGAGGGGATGGGAGAGGAACAGATTGTGTTTGAATAGTTGGAAGAGAGGAGTAAGATATTATTGGGATTGGAGAGGTCTGGACTGTAGGGAGAGGTATTTGTTCAGATGGGGTTGGAAGAGATGTTTGAAGTTGGGTAGAAGGAATGGATAAAGGGGATGGGATAGATTCTGTAATTGGGGTTTGGATTTGGACTATAGGGGAGGTAGGCTGTTGAAGAGGCTCTGGGATACCAGCCTGGGATATCCCTTCATTGCCAATTTGGATTTGTGGAGCTTCAGGCTGAGGCAAAGGCTCAGAAATGCCAGCCTGAGGCATTTCTTCCCTGCCAAGTATGGGAGATAAGGTAGGAGATGGGGAAAGACTAGTACCTGCCTCTGGGATAGGGGAAAGAGCAGGTTCATCGGTTGGGGAGAGAGGAACCTCCAGCTGACCAACCTCGGCTGCAATCTGAAGGACTGGGACCTCCTCTGGTAGCAGAGTTGATAGTTCCATCTCGCTGTTCGGAGCTACTGAGACTTGGTGGATCCTTCGAGCTCGGGCTGCTCGTCTTGGCCTCCTTACCAAGGGGATTTCTGCTTCCTCTTCTTCCTCTTCATCTGAGGCAACCTTGGCAGGAGCAGCAGATGAGCTTTCCCCCTTCTTCTTCTCTGAAGCTTTCACCAACCTCCTCTTCCTCCTCTGAAACATCCTTGGGACCACAAAGAAATGTTTCAAAGAGGTTGGACTTGGGGTGCGACCTCAGCTGCTGCTGCTTCATGTCCCTCTGTTTCGACCTCCACTGGGGCCACCTCAACTTGTTCAGCTGCTGGACCCTGACCCTCAACAGCTGCAGCCGCCAACCTCTGAGCTCTGGCTGCATCAGACTCATCATCCGAGTCTGGAATTCCTCCCAGCCTGTCATCCTTTGTGAGGATGCCCTTCTGCTTCGAGTACTTTTTAGTACCTATTCTCCAGTCAGCCTCCCTATTCAGTCCTTCAATTAAAACAATGATTTTATTGAAGAGACTGACTGTAGAAGTAGGAACCCAGCCCTCTGCATTTGACTTGAAAATGAGGCGTTTCTTCTCCTCCCTGAGCTTATGAAGTAACAGCTCTACCCAGTTCACTTGCACTCCATCCAAAATGGCTCGCATCACGCACAATCTGGGTTTGGTTAACCCATCATGTGAGCTCTGCTCACCCAGCATCGCCTTAGTAACCACAAATCAAGAATCGAAACCTCCTTCTCAACAGGTTCTTCTTTAAATCCCTGCGAGTCCCCCTGTAAGTGACCCTCGCCATCATATCGAAGGATTCTTCCCACTCATCTTCTTTGTACGTCAATGGATTAACTCCCTCCATTGACGTATCAAAGATCCTGGCAATATTCTCTCGAGAATAACTCGTGTCGTTCCGTCGATAGAAGTATCAAAACCGTCCCGAGTGTCCTCCATTCTTGCCAAAAATTCTGCACCCAAGAAATCCACTGCTTACTTTTTGAGGAGACTTTAGTGATAGAAATCCTCTGAGACGTGAAGCTTCGAGGAGGCGAAGAATTTCTGCAGATTCTCGGGTCATTTGTGGTTTTGAAATCAACATACATTTCCGCTTTCAAACGGGTTTTGAAATATTCCTCATTCATTTTGAAATGAGAAATATTTGTGGAAATGTATGTGGGTTTATAAGTTTTGGTAGTTTTTGAAGAAGATGCCATTGGAAGTTTTTGTGAATTTGTAAAGGGTTTGACAAAATATGCGGGTTTTTCGAGTATGGAAAGAAAAGGTTTTAGGGAAGAAGAAGATGTATTTATAGGGGGAAGATTGGAAAGAGAAACCGCCATTTTTGAAAATATGAATTAATCTCAGCCATTTATTCAAAAAGTTTTTACCGAGTATTAATCAACGGTTAAAAACAAAGATAAACGATTAGGATTCAGCGCGTGAATTGTAATCGCCTTCGAATGCGTAAATAGTTACTTTATAGATCGTTGATTTGACCGATATAGGTTACTTTATTCAGAGAAGTAAGTATACCCGACGTCGACCACGTGATATCTTACTTCAACCAAGGTTTCCTAATCGATGGGTTTTTAAAAAACAGCAGTTAGCTTAAAAATAGATAGGTTTTAGAAAGTCATCGATAGAGTAACCCTTGTCTGATCCTCGAAAACCAACAATTTAAATGCAACTTTTTAGTATTTTTCAAACCAAAGTTTAAACAAAACACATTTAGAATTAAAGAAACAATATAGACTCGGGTTAAGAATAAAGGAGTTTGTATAAAGGAATGAATTAGTGTTATCTGTGACCTGTTCCTGCAAAAACCTAAACTCAAAAGAAACCATCAGAAGCTTAAGGTAAATCAGATAGAATGTTAATAGTCATCTGTTTCTACAGGGGTTCAGCTGACTATTATGTCCTTGTCGATTTACTCAATGTCGCACAAGTAATTATCAATTCAGATAAGGTCAATATGACTAATCCTTGATTCTTGATTCCTAAAAGGAGATCAATGATATCAGCTACCTGATTGCCCTTTGACACATATCTAGTCTGATAATTCTTTCTAGACATTAATTTTAAAGAAAGGAAAAGAAATAAGGAAACAAATGCACACAATTAGAAATCAGCTAAAGATGCATCAAGTAATCCTAATTCTAAACACATTTCTTTGAATCTAGATTCAGCTAATGGTTTTGTAAGAATGTCAGCATTTTGTGATTCAGTGGCAATTTTCTCAATTCTAATGTCATTCTTTTCAACATGATCCCTAATGAAATGATGCCTAATATCTATATGCTTGCATCTAGAATGTAAAACAGATTGTAAGTCATTGCTATTGCACTATTACTATCACAAGAAATAGGAATAGCTGATGTTTGAATATTGTAGTCTCTAAGTCATTGACTAATCCAGAGGAGTTGAGAGCAACAACTTCCAGGTGCCATGTACTCGGCTTGATTGTGGAGGTGGCAATGGCAATGTATGTTTCTTAGATAACCAAGAAATTAATTTGTTGCCTAAGAATTGACAGTTCCAGTAAGTGGATTTCCTATCAATCTTACATCCTCCAAAGTCTGAATCAATAACCTGTTAGCTCAAAGTTGTCATCACCGGGTACCATAACCCTACTTGTAAGGTTCCTTTGAGATATCTAAGAATTTTCTTAGCGGTCTCCAGATGAGTTTTCTTGGGATTAGATCGAATCTTGCACATACCCCAACCGCAAAGGCTATGTCTGGCCTACTTGCAGTGAGATAGAGAAGAGATCCAATTAGTCCACGATACTCCGTTGCATCGGTGGGTATCCCCGCTCATCTCAATCCATTGAGAAGTTAGTTGCCATAGGTATTTTGACTTCTCTGCTAGTAATCATTCCAAATTTCTCAATCGATCCTTAGTATACTTAGACCGATGTATAAATATACCCTTACTCATCTGTTTAATTTGTAAGCCTAGAAAGTATGTCAATTCTCCCATCATTGACATTTCAAACCTGTTTTTCATGAGAATGCTGAACTCTTCACATAATTTCATTAGGTGAACCAAAAATTATGTCATCTACATAAATTTGAACTAGTAAGATGTTGCCATCTACTTCCTTTCTAAACAAAGTTCTCATCAATCTTACCTTTAGAAAAACCATTTGATGTCAAGAAATCGAGATAGAGTATCATACCAAGCTCAGGGAGCTTGTTTCATCCATATAGTGCTTTGTTGAGTTTATAGACCTTGTTATTGGTCTTAAACCCGGAGGCTGCTCTACATAGACCTCTTCAAGTAACACACCATTAAGAAAAGCAGACTTAACATCCATTTGAAAAACTTTGAAAGACTTATATGCAAAGAAATGCCAAGAACAATCTTATTGCCTCTAATCTGCAATCGGAGCATAGGTTTCATCATAGTCTATTCCCTCGATCATGTGAATAACCTTGTTCAACCAGTCTTGCTTTATTTCGAACAATGATATTGTTCTCATCTGCTTTTATTTTTAAACACCCATTTGGTGTCTATAACCTTCTCGTAAGGGTCTTTCCACTAGATCCCATTCTTTTTGTCTTTCAAACTCGATGCGCTTCTTCTGCATGGCCATTATCCGATTTGGAGTCTCGATAATGCTTCCTCAATAGACTTGGGTTCAAGAAGCGACACATAACAACTGAAAAGACTTTCGAGTCTAACATCATTCGTGTCTCCGCACACTACTAGATGGGTCTCCTATAATCTCGATCGGATGGATGATAGCTTCTCATCCTTTTGCCCTATGAGGAGAAGTATCCTCATCTTGAGTCTCGATCGGCAACTCATCCGACTCAACCTCACCGACGTTCCCCCTTCATCACCGACTCGTCTTTGATCACCGATGTCAAAGGTGTCTGATCTCGAAGGAGTCTCGATCGAAGTTGTCTTCGATTATCGGATGGGGATTCTTCTTCATCCGATTCTCAATCAAGAGTAGGTAGATAAATAGTTCTATGTTTAGTCTTGGATAATTCAATTTTATCTAGATTTTCAGAAATTTGATTCACTTTATCTCGAGAAGGAATACAACTCATCAAAAACAACATGAGGAGTTTCTTCCACACAAAGGGTTTTCTTGTTAAAAACTCTAAATGCCTTTGAAGTATTAGAATATCCCAAGAATATTCCATCACCGCTTTAGCATCAAAAGTTCTTAACTTAGATTTCCCATTGTTATGAATGAAACACTTACAACCAAAAGCTTTGAAGTATGAGATCCTTGGAATCTTACCCTTCCAAATCTCATAAGGAGTCTTACCCTTATCTTTGACAACTAAGCACCTGTTCGAGGTAGAGCAAGCCGTGTTGATAGCTTCGCCCCGAACCTATGAGGGGTATTATACTCACCAACATGCTCCCGGGCCGCTTCCTTCAAAGTTCTATTCCTTCTTTCAACCACTCCATTTTGTTGAGGAGTTCTTGCTGAAGATGTCTCATGAATAATTCCAAACTCATTGAAGAAATTAGATAAACAAGAATTCCAAAATTCTGTACTTTATCACTCCTAATTTTAATAATATTAACTCCCTTCTCATTCGAATTTGTCTCGAATGGATCGGGAATCTTGTTTATAGTCTCATTTTTCTTGAAAAGAAATATAACCCAAGTGTATCTAGAAAAGTCATCTACTACAACAAGAGTATATTTCCTTCCACCGAAGCCGAGAGGTGTAACAGTCCAAACAAATCCGGATGAAGGAGTTGCAATACTCTTTCAGATGAAGAGGAGTTAATACTCTTAAATGAGTGTCTAGGCTGTTTACCTTTTTGACAAGCATCACATTTAAGATCAGTTGATAAAAGTTTTTCAGGTAATCCCTTAACAAGGTTCTTCTTAGCCAGCTTACTAAGGGTCTTGAAATTTAGATGACTAAGCCTTTTATGCCATAGCCAACTGACATTTTCTCCACCCTTAGCCATCAGACAAGTATCTTGGAAACAACTATTAAAGTTGGCCACATAGACATTACCCTGTCTGAAGCCAGTTAATAGTACCTTATCTGAGGAATTATCTAAAATATCACATTTATCCCTTGAAAATTTTACAAGAAAACCTTTATCACAAAGCCGAGAAATGTATAAGATTATGTTTCAAACCTTCAACAAAATATACCTCGAGATACACTGATATCCTTCATAATCAATGTACCTACACCTTTAGTCTGACCACAATTATTATCACCAAATACAACTCTTGGACCATCAATGCTTTGAAAATTTGATAACAGCTTCTTGTTATGGGTCATATGTTGTGAACAGCCACTGTCAATGTACCATATTGAAGCTAAGATCTCTTCCTTAAGTGATGATCCCTGTGAATCCTGTAAAATGCATTAGTTTTGAGGTACCCTAGTGATCTTGGGTCCTTTTGGGTCAAGAATTACTTTAGGAATCCAAACAAACATCTCATCTGCAGACAATATAAGTCGACTCGATTTTCTACCAAATCATCTACAATAATATCATTTTTAAATGACAACTTGTTGTATTCGAATGTGTAATTTTCCTAAATTTAGGAAATGTAGGATAGCATTTGCTCCTTCCATCAAAAGAATTATAATAAGAAAATCTTCTTATTTTGGTTCTTGTATTCCTTCTAGTCTGATAGGGATTCTTCAAATTTGAATTCTTGGTTTCGAGATCGAAGTTGTAGTCCTTATCTCGACTAGTTGGTTTCCATGGACCAATTTTAATATCCTTTGATTGAACAGATGCTTTCACAAATTTCCTAGGTTTTTGAACATCTGATTTATTGTTCCTATCATAACCAAGTCCTGTCTTATCATGAGATTTAAGGAAGTATTAAAAATATGATCTATTACGATTGTGAATTATTAAGTGACTAATTTTGAAGACAAGCTTCTCATTGTCTTTCTTAATTAATTCATTTTCAGCAGACAGACTACTTCAAATTTATCTTTTAAAGTCTTCAATTCATTTTCTAATCTTTCGGGTAAGGTGGTGATGTCTCGCTTGATCATGAAAACATTCCCCTTGAATGTTTCCTCGCCTCAAAGCTGTTCATCACCTGCTTGCCTTTATTTAGAATTTGAATCGATCCTTTAAAAATAAATTCTCTGTCTCCACTGTTTATAAGCAGCTAAAGATGTCTTTAAATCTCTCAATAACTCATGAATAATAGTTTGGTCATGATCGATGCGGTCGACAAGAATCATTATCTCAAGATGAATAGTAGATTACCTCATTAGCCATGAGATGATCTCATCATCGATCCAAAATCGATGAGGATGATGAAGATGATGATGATTTCTTTGGCTCTTTTTCTTCAGCCAACAAAGCTCTTTGATCTCGCAAATCTCCTGTCTCTTTTCTTCCTCTTTTCTTCCCTTTCTTTAGGAGTCGATTGAGGACAGTCATAGCTGAAATGTCCCGGCTTGTTGCAAGTATAGCAAATGTCACTCCTATCTCGATCTGGGGATCGAAGTATTTCTTCTAACAGTGATCTGTATCTTCTTGTCAGCTCTTTGTTTTTGTCATCATCTCAAGATTTATCTACCTTCCTATCTCGATCTGGATCTTTGTCTATCTCTTCCCGCAAATCTCAATTTATTTCTCTTATACTTCATTCTCAATTTATCATACCTTTTTGTAAGTAAAGCCATCTGCTCTTTCAAAGATAGATCAGCTCCTGCAGACTCTGTTGACACCTTGTCTTCTTTATTGACACAAAGGCAACAGATTTGGATGAGGTGCTTGACTCCATCTCATCTTCCTCATCTTCTATCTGGATGTCATACTCTAAAGCTTTAAGATGAGAAAATAAAGTATGGTGAGTAATAGAAGATAAATCTTGAGTTGCTTTAAGGATATTGGATTTTTCCCTCCATCTCTTGGTTAATGATCTCGAGAATCTCTGTTGTTAATCTCCTTCTCTCGAATAATTCTTTCCAAGGTCACCGCTTTGTTGAGAAGATTGGTCAACCTCATATCAAACTGATCTACGAGACTCATTTTCTTTCATCTTGAATGTTTCAAATGTATGCAATCTTGGCAGAACTTGTTCTCCTTAACTTGGTCGATCCTTCACAAACATTAGCTAAGGTTTGCCACATTTCTTTGGCTGTTTTACATCTTTTAACCTTCTCTATCCAATCTTTACTCAGAGTCTCTATGATTTCTGTTCTAGCTACTTGGTCAAGATTGTGGACCTTCCTTTCATCATTAGTCAATTCAAACTCTTCTTCTCTTGCCTAGTTCTTGATTCACCGCCTCTCTGCTCCAAAGTCTTTGGTGCCTCCATGGAAAAACTTTATAGGACCTTCCTCAAGAACCTCTTCCATTCTATCATGAATGGCCTTTAGATGATTTTCCATCCTAAATTTCCAATAATCATACTCTTCAATTGAAAATTCAGGCAGATTCCTAGACTAATTGCTTTTACCTGATGACATGATGAAACAAAGACAAAATACTCCACAAAAGCTTATTAGTAGCACTGTTAGAAATGAACGAAAATGAAGAAAATCAAGATTATTTCAGAATCTTGTTCAAGACCTAAAATCAATATCAGAACAGCTTAACACTGCTCTGATACCACTTGTTGGTCCCGGAAAGTTGAGATGATTAAAACCTTGAGTAAACTTTCTAGAACAAAATCTAGAAAGGGGGGGGGGTTTGAATAGATTTTGTTAATTTTTCAAAACTTTCAAAACCAATTCAAAGTATCAGATTAAGCACAGCGGATAATGATTATATCCTCAACTTCTTAAAAGATCAAAAGCAAGGTTGATATACTGATTTTAGTTAAGATTCTGAATTTAATTCTTGATATAATACAATTGTAAATCAAACAGAAAATAAAGAAAGCAAGAAATAACACTGTGGATTTATAGTGGTTCGGATTTTAATAATCCTACATCCACTCTCCTTCTTCAATTTGAAGAAGGGACTCTACTTACTGCTTACTTTCTCACTTCCAGCTTACAACTTACAACTTGTACAATTCTTCAAATCTTCAATCTCCTAGACTCTTCTTCTAGAAATCTAACTATTACAGTGTATATTGAATTTTGAAGATTACAGAAAAAGTGTTCTAAAAACACTTAGAACTTTTTGAAACTCTCTAGAAATTCTTGTGAAAAGATTGTGAAATCTGAATAGTGAATTGTGTAAATCAAATATGCATAAGTATTATCTCTACTTGAAAAATGAAAAACCTAGACCTATATATAAGTCTGAAAAGTCAGTTAGTTTGTTAGTTAGTTCTAACAAACTTGAAACTGCTTAACAAACTTAATCTTGAAAACTGCTTAAAACCTCGACCGATTCTTCCTACTGTGTCAGCAAATGACTTGGTAAAGATTAGCCTTTCTTATTCTACTCAGCTTATCTTGACCTCGTCTGAGCTCTTCATATTTGTCTCCTGCAAATGACTAGACTTGAGCTTGTCTCCAGATGGCTTGTCATTCCTCGTCTCCAGCTGACTTGAACTAAACTTGACCTAGTCTGATCAGCTTCGTACTAGAACTTAGTCTTCAGTTCTTCACCATAGTCTGCTCATCTGGAACAGTCTTTTAACTCATCAAAACAATCTTGTTCTAACAATGATTATCCTCAACTCACTCCCAGAGAGAGAGAGAGAAAGAAAAGAGGAAAAAGAGAGATATAAGGTATGCTGATCAGAGAACTCTTCTGGCTGAGAAAGAAGAAGTTCATGAGACATCATCATCCTCATCTTCATCTGATTTTGGGTCAGATGACGACATCTGTTTAATGGTAAAAGAGGTACATTACTATTCATCCTCAGATAATGATTGTGATACCTTATCTGAAACTGATCCTAGTCTTATTAAGAAACTTTTGAAAGATTTGGAGATTGCTCTATCTGCTTATAAACAGATAGAGACTGAAAATTTTAATTTAAAGAATCAAATTACTAATCTGACTAAAGTCAATCAAACAAAGGTTAGTGAAAACCAGACTGTACATTCAAGGGGGAATGTCAGACTGAGACAATCACTAATACCTTGTCTGATAAGACAGATAAGTTAGAACAGGAGTTGAATTCTTTGAAAATAAAATTTTCAAATATCTATTCTGAGAATGAGAGTTACAAGAAGACTAACAGAGAGTTAAATCTCAAGTTAGGTCTGCTAAATAACACTCAGACTACAATAGATAAAATCTTCAATACTTCACAAAAGTCTAGTGATAAAATTGGATTAGGTTTTGATAGGATTAAGAAAAATGATCCAATAAAACCTAGAGTTTTTGTTAAAGCAACTAAACCAAAGATAGAAACCAGATTTAGTCCCTGGAAACCAAAGGAATTAATTACCTCATCTGATACTTCTGAAAAGAAAAAATAGACGAGGAAAGTAAATCCTAAGGTTAAACCTAAGACTAAGTCAAAATCCTATCCTAGGTATAATGGCTTTGATGGAAGAAGCAAAACATATCCATTTTTACCAAGATTTAAGACAATCTCAAAAGATCAGTTAAATAAAATTGATCTTGAAAGTCTTATCTTAGTAGATAGATATGGATGTAAACTTCAATCTATGGTTTTAAGGAACATTGATATCTTTGTCTGGATTCCTAAAAGTCAACTTAACATGAAAGGACCCAAAGTACAAAGGGTACCTAAGCAATAAATTTGTGATTACAGGAAGATAAGAAGATAGTTGATAGAGGAGACATTCTTGAGGTCATCTGGTACATTGACAGTGGCTGTTCCAGCATATGACCTATGAAAGACGACTTCTCTCTAACTATCACACCATAGATGGACCAAGAGTAATGTTTGGAGATAACAATTATGGACTTACCAAAGGTGTAGGAACACTGATGATAGAAGATATTCAAGTACATGAAGTCTACTACGTGGAAGGATTGAAGCACAATCTACTATCTGTTTCACAATTTTGTGATAAGGGGTAAAGTGTCAAATTTAATCATAATGCATGCTATGTATTAGATGGTATCAATGAAAATATTCTATTAGCTGGAATCAGACAAGGCAACATTTATGTTGCTAATTTCAAAAGTTGTCCTAAAGACACTTGTCTTGTTGCTAAGAGCTCAGATGATTTAAGTTGGCTGTGACATAAACGTCTTGGCCACTTAAACTTCAAGACTCTTAACAAAATAGCAAGGAAATCTTTAGTTAAAAGACTCCCTGATAAAGTATTTTCAAAGAACCATGTGTGTGATTCTTGTCACAAAGGAAAACAGACTAAAGCTTCTTTTAAAACAATAAGCAGTCCTTCTTCAGTAAGAATTTTGGAACTTCTTCACATGGATCTTTTTGGTCCAGTATCACCTCTCAGCTTTAGTGGAAGAAAATACACTTTGGTAATTGTTGATGATTTTTCAAGATTTACCTGGGTTATTTTCTTATACAAAAAGAACGAGACTATGATTAAAATTCCAGAATTTCTTAAAAAGGTTCAAAATGAAAAAGGATTAAATATTGTAAAAATTAGAAGTGATAAAGGTACTGAATTCCTAAATAAGCTGATTACTAACTACTGCATTGAGAATGACATAGCTCAGGAAACATCTGCAGCAAGGACTCCACAACAAAATGGAGTAGTTGAAAGGAGAAACAGAACCTTGAAAGAGACAGCTAGAACAATGTTATCTGAGTACAACACTCCACACAGTTTTTGGGCAAAAGCTATTAATACAGCCTGCTATGTTCAAAATAGAAGTTTGATTGTTAAAGATAAATGCAAAACTCCCTATGAAATTTGGAAGGGAAGAACCCTCAAAATTTCATACTTTCATATATTTGGCTGTAAATGTTTCATACACAACAATGGAAAATCTCAATTAAAAACTTTTGATGCCAAGATAGCAGATGGGATATTCTTGGGATACTCATCTGTATCAAAGGCATATAGAGTTTTTAATAAGACAACCTTGTGTGTGGAAGAAACACCCCATGTGGTATTTGATGAATCTTCTTTTGAGTTTAATAAGATAGGGGACCTCACAAAGATATCAGATGATCTGAATCAAATGACTATCAAGAGATCAACCATAAAATTCTACAATCAAGAATCAGACTCAGATGAAGAGGAAGAATCAGACAAAGAAAAAGAACCTGAAAGATCTTCCTCACCAGCTGATCTACCAGCTGATCAGACGACCAATACATCAGATGATCAGGTAGAATCATCAGAAGGTAACATAGACTCATCTGAACTAAATAATTCAGACAAAACATCATCCACTGATGACAACTTTGAACTGTCTGGATACTCAGACTCAGACTTTGGTGGGTGTAAGATAGATAGAAAATCTACATTTGGTACTTGCCAATTTCTTGGTAATAAGCTGATTTCATGGTTGTCTAAAAAGTAAACCTCTGTAGCTACTTCCACAACTGAAGCTGAGTATATGGCAGCTGGAAGTTGTTGTTCACAGCTGATCTGGATAAGTCAACAGTTAAGGGACTATAACATTATCACCAAAGATGTACCAATCTTTTGTGATAATAATAGTGCCATAGCTATTACCCAGAACCCAGTCCTACATACTAGATGCAAGCATGTAGATATCCGACACCACTTCATCCGAGACCATGTAGAGAAAGGTGACATCAGACTAGAGAAGATCTTGACTGATTTCCAAAGAGCAGACATCTTGACAACGCCACTGACAGAAACAAGGTTTAAAGAACTATCTGTAGAATTAGGATTATTAGATGCTTCTTTAGTAAATCTATAATTCTATGTTTTTCATTCTTTGTTTCTCTCAATTTAGTTTACTATGTCTATAAAGAATTATCAGACTAGATATGAGTCAAAGGACAATCAGGTAGCTGATATCATTGATCTCCCACTATGGAATCAAGAATCAAGGATTAGTCATATTGACCTTATCTGACATGATGATTACTTATCCGACATTCGGAAAATCAGACTAAGGCACACTAGTCAGCTGATTTCTTGAAAAATAGATGACTATCTGCACCCTATCTGATCTACCTCAGCTACTAGTGGTTTTCTTCAAGTTAATGTTTTTGTAGGAATAGGTCACAGATCAGATTGTTTCACCTCATCTTTTATAAACCTTCTCATCTAGACATCTTTGCTTCTAAATACTCTCCATACATTGTGTTTTCTTAAAACTCTTATCAGATTGTTATTATTGGTTGAAAAACTAATCTTAGAAATTTTCTTTATCCGAGCCTGCTTATTTGAAATAAAATATTTTCTTAACTGGTTTTTAAAAAAATTTGCCTAAAATAAAATTAGGTTGTTTTAAAACAGACGAGGTACTTTATCAGTTGTTTTTATAAATCCATCTGTTTTGGAAAACCCTTATACAAAGTAAGGTAACCCTAGGATGACGTCAGGTATACTAATTACCTCTATATAAAGTAAACCTATTAACCGTCTAATCCATAGGATAAACGATTACTTTTACATAAATCAAGACGCGTAAAAGCCACGCGCCTGAAGTTGAAGTGGTTTTCTCGCTAAGCCATTGATATTTTACACGCGCTTTCATTAATCAACGGTTAAAATTCAATTTCTGAGATCATGCCACGTATCATTTTCCCAACTTTCCCTCTCTCTCTCCTTCGTTTAAAATCTTACCTTCTTCGTTTCAAAATTTTACTTTCACTTTCCCCTTATCAAAATTTACTGAAAAAATTTCTGTTACTCAAAAATCAATCAACGGCTTCCACTTCTTCTCAAACACCAAAACCCCCCACTTTTATAACCTCTGCAAAATCTGATTTCAAAATGAACTCAGAGACTATAAAGAACAAACTTAAAGCCGAAATGTATGTTGATTTTGACACAACCAGAGACAGAGAATCCAGAGAGATACTAAGATTGTTGGAAGCTTCGAAGTTATTCTTTGAATTACAAGGAAGAAGAATGGGAACAGTCTTTCGATATTTTTTCAAGGGTTACTTATAGAGGGATGAGGAGAGATCTCAATAAGCATCTTCTGAGAAGAAAGTATAGGTTGCTTATGACAATCGTGACCAAGTCAATTCTAGGAGATCAAAGCTCTCATGATGGAGTGACTAAGTCTCGAGTGTGTTGTATGAGGGCAATATACGATGGAGTTAGAGTAGATTGGGTAGATTTACTATTCCGAAGGCTGGAAGAGGAGAAGTTGAGATTACTGTGTAATCCTGATGGAGGAGACTGGACTGCCCAGTCAACTGTGAGTCTATTTAATAAGATCACAGTACTGATGGAGGGACTGAATAAGAGGATTGAGACTAGAGAAGGCCTGAAGAAATATTCTAAGCAGAAGGGGTTGCTGACCAAGCATGAAAGGATAGGTGGGCTGCCAGACTCCGACGATGATTCAGACGAGGCTAGGAATCAGAGGGAACAGGCAGCATCTGCAGTAGCTCGTAGACAAGCAGCTGGTATTCAAAGAGGAGAAATACCTGAAGCTGAGGTACCAGCAGCTGAGGCTGCAGAACCAGTGACTGTGATCGAAATTGAAGCCGAGGATCCAGCTGTAGTCGAAGTGACAGCTGAGGAGGCAGCAGCTGAAGCAAGGTCTCCTAGGAGAAGATCTAGGAGGAGACTTGTCAAAGCCTCTGAGAAGAAAGCCTCAGCAGAGTCATCTGATGCTATTACCAGCCAACCGTCAGATGAGGATTCAGATGAGGATAATCAATTTATCCTTCAGAGGAGGCCTCAAAAGACATCTCAAACATCTGAATCTTCAGAAAGCTCAGGTCAACAGACAATGTCATCAACCCTACTTCCAGAGGAGGTACCGGTCCTGAACATTGCAGCTGAGGTTGCTCAAATGGAGGTTTCTCCTTCACCAGCCAAGGAAACTGCTCTCTCTCCAATTCAGGAGGAAGGTACCAACTCTTCTCTCTCTTTATCTCAATCCCCACCTGGCAATGAAGAGGTGTGCCCGGCTGGCACCTCAGAGCCTCTATAACAGCCACAGTTGTCCCAAATTTCCAGTCTAACTCCCACAGTCCAAACACAAACTCCAACCGAATTTGTTATAATCCCATCTGAAACAATCCCTACTCCTACCCAACCTGAATCCATTCCCACTCCATCCACTATCCCACAACCCGAACAACTAACCTCATCTACCATACCCGTACCTGAAACTCAAACATCCACTCCTTCATAAACACGAACCTCACCCCCTCCTGAAATTGAGATCCCATCTTACTCATTTCTGGAGGACATCTAGATGAGCTCACCAATCCCTCTTCCTCAAATATTTGAACCCCTTACCCCCACTTCCTCCTCATCCGAATCCTCTTCTGAGGATGAGGACAGTGACCTTAGCCCAACTTCAGCCATCTCTTCCATTGTTGCTCAAATGGAGAAGAAAATTAAACAAGCTTTTACGAAAAAGATGAAAAAGAAGACGAGGAAGATGGTGAAGGCAGACACTGAGACTATGATTTCCAGCATGAGGGAAGTAGAGGTAAATTTAATTCAAAAGATTACTTCTATTACTAACTCTGTATTGGCTGAGAAGGTGAAAGCCTTGGAAGAAGAGGTGCAAGGGTTGAAGAACCAAGTCACAGACTACAATGCGATTGTAGTAGACTCATTAGCTCTGGATAAGTCAGACTTCAGAGTCAAATGCAAAGATCTCAAGACAAAACTGACTACCCTGGCTGATGAAGTCAAAAAGGGGGAACAGGAGGTACAAGAAAGAGAGCGGACCCTCATAGCTGCTTTGGACGAAACCAGAAAAGAAGTTAGCACCAAGGCCAGTACAGCTGAGCTGGAGGCAGCCAGGGAAGAAGCTTGACTCAAATCAGATGAGCTGGCTGTACTACAGCTGAGGGTCAGCCAGTTGGAAGAAGCCATGAGGGAGGACGAGGCAAGAAGGAAGAAGGAGGAGGAGGACAAATCTGCCCAGCTATTGGCAAAAATGAAAGAATCAGAGAAAACAACTGAGGTAAAAGGAAAAGGCAAAGGAAAGTTAACTGAAGAGCCAACTCCAGTCAAAGCACTAAGTCTCAAGCCTACCTTGACTGAGAAAAGAAAAAGAGAGTCTGACTACTCGAATCTCTCGGAAGAGCAGATAAGCAGAATAAGGAAAGAGCAGGCCTGGTATGGAGAAAGGGAGAGAAAGCGTTTGAAGAAAAAGAACAAGGGGCTGGAGATGAGGTGGAGCAGGGAAGTTAGAAAATGGGAGATGAAGGGGGCAGAAGAAGTTGAATTCAGACCTTATCATCGGACACTTAATCCTCCGAAGGTCATCGCTGGAAAATGGTTTAAGGAGTACAAAGAAAAGAATTTAGATGCCAGATGGATGTATCATTGGTACATCTTGAAGGGATCTGATTCTGCAGCTCAGGACGAAGACCTTAGGTGGCATGAGTGGATCGAGAAAGAAGATGCTGACCTATATCATCGACTGATCGATGAAGCTGACAAAATCTTCAATGCTGATTTGTGTGCCCCAACATATGAAAAAGGCAGACCCAAGACTAACCCTGATGGCTCTGTAGACATAAACTAGATCAAAGGCATCGTCGCCAAGGCCGTAGTAGAGTCAGGACTGAAAGGTGAAGAAGAATTGAAGGAGCTAAGGAGACGAGTCTTCACCTGGCTGGCCATTCCAGAAGCTTATCACTGGGGAGTCTGATCAAAGGACTATTTTCTTTCCTTATCTTCTTAATTCTCTGAACCTTTTGTATCATGTAAATTTGATGTGAATAAATATATTTTGACTTATATGATTTTTTTGTTTTATCTTTTAAAAGTTTTTTTTTAAGTATTAGTCATTTGAGAATCTAAGTCCTAAGACTTAAATTTTTTTTTAAAAGTTTAAATATTCTGTAAGAGTCTAAAGGACTTAAAAAAAAAATTTTCCTTTGAGATTTAAGTGCTTTAATTTGGATGAATCTGTCTTAAGGTGAAAATGTGCTCTGATATACCTATCTGATAAATCTTGATTAACTCTAAACTAACTTCAGCTGTGAGCGTGTCTCTTTCTTGTAGGTTTTAACTTCATCAAAAAGGGGAAAATTGTTGGATCAAGAATGTTTTGATGAGTTAAAAAGTCGATTCAGATGATCAGACGACTATGAAGAACAACTGAGACTGAGTTCAAGTACTAAGCTGATCAGACGAGGTAGTCAGCTGAAGACTAGAAGCTGCAAGTCATCTGGAGACAAGCTCGAGTCTAGTCATCTGCAGGAGACGATTATGAAGAGCTCAGACGAGGTCAAGACAAGGTGAGTAGAATAAGAAATGCAAGTCTTCACCAAGTCAGCTGCAGACGAGTAGAGTAAAATCAGCTGAGGAGCAAAACAGTTTTCAAGATTAAGTTTGTTAAGCAGTTTTCAGTTTGTTAGAACTGACTAACAAACTAACTGCCTTTTCAGACTTATAAATAGGTCTAGTTCTTATTTTTGTTGACATATTTTCTTTTTGAAAATTCGATTTACACATTATTCACTATACAGATTTCTATCACAATCAAGTCACAAGTTTTTCAAAGGAGTTTTCAAAAAGTTCTAAGTGTTTATAGAACACTTTACCTGTAATCTTCGAAATCCACTACTCAATGTATTAGTTAGATTCAAGAAAATAAGTTAGCAGTTTTGAAGATCTGAAGAAATTCGAAAGCTGTAAGTTGTAAGTCAGTTTTTTAAGTAAGTAAGTAGTAAGGTGGTCCCTTCTTCAAGTTGGAGAAGGAGAGTGGATGTAGGATTATTCATAATCCGAACCACTATAAAATCTGATGTTCTTTATTGCTTTACTTTACTTTTCTGTCAATTTCACTTTTCAGTTTATTAATCAAAGAAGAATTTCAGAATCAAAGTTAAAACTAAAATATCTGGTTGTTTTTTATCTTGAACAAGTTGAGTTTAAAATTGAATTCCGCTGTGCTACTTGAGTGTTTTTGAATAATTTTAAAGGATTTGCAAAAAAAATTTAAAAATCTATTCAACCCCCCCTTCTAGATTTTTCCTAGAAGGTTAATTCAAGTTTTACCTAAGATACTCAACTAAGTGGGACCAACAAAATCCATTGACGTACAAAGAGGATGATTGGGAGGAGTCCTTTGACCTGATGGCGAGAGTTACCTACAGAGGGACTCGTCAGGATTTGAAGAAAAATTTGCTAAGGAGAAGATATAGGTTGCTGATGACTGTAGTAACCAAAGCTGTGTTGGGGGAGCAAAGTTCACATAATGGGCTATCCAAGCCCAGATTGTGTGTTATGAGGGCCATTCTAGACGGGGTCCAAGTGAACTGGGTTCAGTTGCTCATCCACAGACTGAGCGAGGAGAAGAAGAGGCTGACTTTCAAATCAGCTAGAGAAGGATGGGTGGTAAACTCAACAGTCAGCCTGTTAAACAAAATCACTATTCTGATTGAAGGGCTAAACAGAGCAGCTGACTGGAGAGTGGGGTTGAAGAAGTATTCCAAACAAAAAGGAATACTTACTAAGAATGAGAGGCTGGGAGGAATGCCTGATTCAGACGATGAGTCAGATGATGCAAGAGACCAAAGAACAACAGCAGCGGCTGAAGAGGCCAGAAGGCAGGCTGCAGAGCCAGTGGCTGAGGCAGGAGGAGAGGAGGTCCAAGCTGAGGAAATTCCAGCTGCTGTTCAGGCTGAGGAGAGTTCAGCTTTGGTTGAAGTAATAGCTGAGGAGGTAGCTGCTGAGACAAGATCTCCTCAGAGGAGACCACAGAGGAGGCTAGTCAAGGCCTCGAAAAAGAAAGCTTCGGAGGAGTCATCAGCTGCCACCGCCAGTCAACCTTCAGACGAGGACTCTGATGAGGATGACCAATTCATCCTCCAGAAGAGGCCTCGAACGAAGTCTCAAGCGTTTGAATCCTCCGGCAGCTCGGGTCAACAAACGGAGTCCTTAACCCTACTCCCAGAGGAGATACCTGTCCTCAAGATTGCAGCGGAGGTTGGGCAAGCTGAAGTCCCTCCATCTCCGGCCAAGGAAACTGTACTCCCTCCAATCCAGGAGGAAGGTACCAACTCTTCCCTCTCCTTATCTCAATCTCTCTCTGGCAATGAAGAGGTGTGCCCTGCTGGCACCTCGGAGCCTCTAAAACAGCCACAGTTACCCCATATAACCAGTCCAACTCCATCAGTCCAAACTCAAACCCAAACTGAACCCATCATCACTCCATCTGAAACCACACCTATACCCACCCAAACTGAATCCACCCCCACTCCAACCATATCAGCCACCCCTCAACCCGAACAACCAACCTCATCGACCATTCCCATCTGTTAGGATTTGAATTTGTATGTTTTGATGATGTTCTTAAAACCTATGTGTAATAGGACCAGCTGAACCTGTTAGTCAGCTGATGATCTAGATAGGGTTTATGTCTTAGTACAGTTAAACTTGCTAGGCTTAACCTTTTGTATCAGATTGGTTGAGAACTAAAGGCTACTGATAAGAAGACTTAAAGATCTAAGAGAGATTTCGTTCGAAGTCATTTAGAAGGGCGTCATGAAGATCAAGAAGAGATGATAAGAGTTACGCAAAAAGAAGTATTGTCAAGAAAGGTTCAAGTGAAGATAGCAAGGTTGGAATCCATGCTACAACAAGCTTTAGATGTCTTTGGAGCAAGGTTGAAAGTTGCTAGAGTTGACTTCAAGAAATTCATCGGGGATAACAAAAGCCGAAAAGATAACTCTAAGATACTCGAAGTCACCAAGTGAAGATTTGATTATCAATCAAGATCAATCACGACATAATTGATTGGTATCGAGAAAATCAATTATCCAAAGTCAAACAAATCTTCCAACGATCACTTACCATTTCTTTGAAGATCTGATTGACACATTAGCCTAACGGCTAGTCAAATTCAGAATCATAAAAAACTGAAGTGAAGGATTTTTTAAAAGATACACACGCGCGAGAAACATCAAGAACAACTCCTTCACTCATTGTAATTCACGCTTAACTCTTCATACCGAGAAATTGATCGAACACGTTGAATTTTCTAAGAGATTTATTTTTGGTCAAGGAAGTGTAAATCACCTTTCATTATCTCAAAGACGAGAAAAGGTTGATTGTTTTAGATCTAAGAGTTAAACACTCAAAGATCGAATCGATTGTACCAAGGGCAGGAACTTGTTAAACTTCCTGTGGTCGAATCCTCAAGGAGATTAGAGGAGACAAGACCGAGTTTGGTGGATAGTAAGGCCCCTGTGGAATCAGGGAGAGTGGACGTAGGATTGTTATATCCGAACCACTATAAAAATCTCTCGTGCCTTTACTGACTTTACTGCATTCATAATTATAATTTGCTCATTCATCATCGTTTTTATAAACCTGCATTAATCTTGCTAAGTATTCTTCTCAAAGGTTTTCTTTAAAAGGGTTTTCAAATACACACGAGATTAGCTTCCGCACCATCGAAGACTTCGAGTTTCCGAAGTCTCGCCGATCTCACTTAAACACACACTCGAGTACCTTGCTGCGAGAAGATTTCAAAGTCTTCTAACCTCACACTCAGCTCACGAAAAGTTGTAAAAAGTTTTGAGTGTGGTAAAGTCTATTCAACCCCCCTTCTAGACTTTCCACCTCCTTGCACATCTCGTCCGGGACCAACACCATCCCTGAGATTCAATCCACAATCCCTCCTCAAACACAAACTTCTCCCCCTCCAGAAATTGAAGAACCAAAGAATATTGAAGAAGCACTGGTGGACACAAACTGGATAGAAGCTATGCAAGATGAACTAAATCAATTCACACGACAAGATGTTTGGATACTCGTTGATAGACCAAAACATCAAAAAGTGATTGGAACAAAGTGGGTTTTCAAGAACAAGAAAAATGAGAAAGATGAGGTCATCAGAAATAAAGCAAGGCTCGTTGCGCAAGGTTACTCACAGTCAGAAGGAATTGACTATGATGAGACGTTTGCCCCAGTAGCAAGATTAGAAGCTATAAGATTATTCCTTGCATACGCAGCATATATGAAATTCAGAGTATATCAAATGGACGTAAAATCAGCGTTTCTAAATGGAGTTCTTGCAGAAGAAGTATACGTTGAACAACCTCCAGGTTTCGTACAAGGAGATCAAGTATACCGCCTGAAGAAAGCTTTATATGGACTAAAACAAGCTCCTCGAGCTTGGTATGACACATTATCACAGTTTCTACTTGATCATGGATTTAGTAAAGGGAAGATTGATCGAACTTTGTTCAGAATTGAAGAAGATCATGATATTCTCTTAGTACAGATTTATGTGGACGACATAATCTTTGGATCACCAAACAAGAAGCTTTGTGAAAAATTTAGTAAGTTGATGCAAAGTAAATTTGAAATGTCTATGATGGGAGAAATGAATTATTTCTTAGGACTTCAGGTCAAGCAAACTTCAAAAGGAATATTCATAAACCAAGCAAAGTATACCAAAAATATGCTAGAAAAATTTGGAATGATAACAAGCAAGGATGCAAAAATTCCCATGGTGACAAATTACAAGATGGATCCAGATGAGGATGGTGAAAATGTTGATCAGACTATGTACCGAGGACTAATAGGTTCTCTGCTGTATCTAACAGCAAGCAGACCTGACATTTCTTTCGCAGTGGGAGTATGCGCAAGATTTCAAGCCAGTCCAAAGAAAAGTCATTTGAATGCAGCAAAGAAAATCTTAAAATATCTCAAGGGTACCGCAAACTTGGGTCTTTGGTATCCTGCGATGACAATTTGGAACTCGGTGGATATTCGATTCGGACTATGGTGGTTGTAGAATCGATAGAAAATCAACCACAGTACTTGTCAATTTCTTGGAAGTAAGCTGGTCTCGTGGTTTTCTAAGAAGCAAACTTCAGTGGCTACATCAACCACGGAAGCAGAGTATATGGCCGCCGGAAGTTGTTGCTCACAGTTACTTTGGATAAGTCAACAATTACAAGATTATCACATTATCACTAAAGAAATTCCTATCTTTTGTGATAGCAACAAATGCCATTGCTATTACACGAATCCAAGATTTCACTTCACACAAGATGCAAGCATGTGGATATACGTCATCACTTCATCAGAGATCATGTCGAAAAGAGAAACATTCGAATGGAAAAGATTCATACAGATCGACAGAGAGCAGACATTTTTACAAAACCTTTGGCAGAAGCACGGTTTAGAGATCTATCAGTGGAACTAGGTCTATTAGATCCAGGAAAAAAAGCTTGCTGAAGAAGGGTGAAAAGCTTGCTGAAGAAGAGTATAAATTAAACGGTTCGAATTCCGAAAAGTGCGTGTCCTCAGCTCTGGATTTGAAAAAGGTAATTTTCCAAAATTTGAGAGATTTTCGGGTCCGCACCCTTTTTAATTTTTCGCTAAAATTTTAAAATACAAAATAAGATTTGAACGTTGATTGGCATATTGCACGATCAGATCGAACGGTTATAAATTAAACGGTTCGAATTCCGAAAAGTGCATGTCCTCAGCTCTGGATTTGAAAAAGGTAATTTTCCAAAATTTGAGAGATTTTCGGGTCCGCAGAAATAGAATAGGAAATAATATTTTAAAGGAAAAATATCCCATACCCCATGGTTGAAAAGATTTGATTTGACAATTCACAGCGTTAATTTTCAAAGCTGAGGATAAGTAAGGAAATAAAATATTCCGAAAATTATTTTAGCTACAAGAAACAAGGAATATTTTATATCAAGAATAATTTTTAAACGAATAAACAGAAGTAAATCGAGAGAGAGAGAGAGAAAGAGGGAGAGAGTAAGAGTAACATATCTCATCGATTTGATATTGTAATCAATCGATACCACCGAGTAATCTTGTAGCAGCAAGGTTTTAGACCCTTCTCCAAAGAGTTTTGAAAGTTCGGCTGCAAAGAGCTTTTTATACTCTTCTTCAGCAAGCTTTATACTCTTCTTCAGCAAGCTTTTCACCCTTCTTCAGCAAGCTTTTTTTCCTGGATCTAATAGACCTAGTTCCACTGATAGATCTCTAAACCGTGCTTCTGCCAAAGGTTTTGTAAAAATGTCTCGCTCTCTCGTCGATCTCAGTATGAATCTTTTCCATTCGAATGTTTCTCTTTTCGACATGATCTCTGATGAAGTGATGACGTATATCCACATGCTTGCATCTTGTGTGAAGTACTGGATTCTGTGTAATAGCAATGGCACTGTTGCTATCACAAAAGATAGGAATTTCTTTAGTGATAATGTGATAATCTTGTAATTGTTGACTTATCCAAAGTAACTGTGAGCAACAACTTCCGGCGGCCATATACTCTGCTTCCGTGGTTGATGTAGCCACTGAAGTTTGCTTCTTAGAAAACCACGAGACCAGCTTACTTCCAAGAAATTGACAAGTACCTGTGGTTGATTTTCTATCGATTCTACAACCACCATAGTCTGAATCAGAATATCCACTGAGTTCCAAATTGTCATCAGCAGGATACCAAAGACCCAAGTTTGCGGTACCCTTGAGATATTTTAAGATCTTCTTTGCTGCATTCAAATGACTTTTCTTTGGACTGGCTTGAAATCTTGCGCATACTCCCACTGCGAAAGAAATGTCAGGTCTGCTTGCTGTTAGATACAGCAGAGAACCTATTAGTCCTCGGTACATAGTCTGATCAACATTTTCACCATCCTCATCTGGATCCATCTTGTAATTTGTCACCATGGGAATTTTTGCATCCTTGCTTGTTATCATTCCAAATTTTTCTAGCATATTTTTGGTATACTTTGCTTGGTTTATGAATATTCCTTTTGAAGTTTGCTTGACCTGAAGTCCTAAGAAATAATTCATTTCTCCCATCATAGACATTTCAAATTTACTTTGCATCAACTTACTAAATTTTTCACAAAGCTTCTTGTTTGGTGATCCAAAGATTATGTCGTCCACATAAATCATACTAAGAGAATATCATGATCTTTTTCAATTCCGAACAAAGTTCGATCAATCTTCCCTTTACTAAATCCATGATCAAGTAGAAACTGTGATAATGTGTCATACCAAGCTCGAGGAGCTTGTTTTAGTCCATATAAAGCTTTCTTCAAAGCGGTATACTTGATCTCCTTGTACGAAACCACGGAGGTTGTTCAACGTATACTTCTTCTGCAAGAACTCCATTTAGAAACGCTGATTTTACGTCCATTTGATATACTCTGAATTTCATATATGCTGCGTATGTAAGGAATAATCTTATAGCTTCTAATCTTGCTACTGGGGCAAACGTCTCATCATAGTCAATTCCTTCTGACTGTGAGTAACCTTGCGCAACGAGCCTTGCTTTATTTCTGATGACCTCATCTTTCTCATTTTTCTTGTTCTTGAAAACCCACTTTGTTCCAATCACTTTTTGATGTTTTGGTCTATCAACGAGTATCCAAACATCTTGTCGTGTGAATTGATTTAGTTCATCTTACATAGCTTCTATCCAGTTTGTGTCCACCAGTGCTTTTTCAATATTCTTTGGTTCTTGAAGAGAGACATAGCAGCTAAATAAACCATCTAGATTTATCCTTCTTCTTGTTTTGACTCCATCTTGTGGATTACCTAAGATTAAATCAGTGGGATGATCTGTCATCCAATTCCTTCTATTAGATGCGTTCAACTCTTCTGAAGGCATTATTGAAACATCATCTTGCGTCATTCCCCCTTGATTTGATAAATTTATATCTGGAGTTCTGGGTGAGTCATCAGCAAATCTTGAGGTTACTTCAGCAGACTTTGTTTTGCTTGAGTCTTCTCTTGTCTCAAGAATACCTTTTCCTTTTTCTGCCAACTTTGAGATTTGCTGATCATCTTCAGAATCGGAATCTAAAATAGGTAAATGAACCTTGACGTATTTTGTCTTGTCCTTGAGTTCAAGTTTCTCAAACCCTTCTGCCAGTGACTCTTCTCTTCCTTTGTCCTTAGACTCAACAGTAGATTCATTAAAAACCACATGGGGTGTTTCTTCCACGACAAGGGTTTTCCTATTAAAAACTCGATAAGCCTTGCTTGTGCTAGAATATCCTAAAAATATCCCATCAGCAACCTTGGCATCAAAAGTTTTTAACTTGGATTTGCCGTTGTCATGAATGAAACACCTGCAACCAAAAACACGAAAGAAAGAAACACGAGGAATTCTACCTTTCCATAACTCATATGGTGTCTTTCCATATTCTTTGGTCAACAAGCTTTGATTCTGAGTATAGCATGCTGTATTTATTTCCTTACTTATCCTCAGCTTTGAAAATTAACGCTGTGAATTGTCAAATCAAATCTTTTCAACCATGGGGTATGGGATATTTTTCCTTTAAAATATTATTTCCTATTCTATTTCTGAAAATCAATTTCTGCGGACCCGAAAATCTCTCAAATTTTGGAAAATTACCTTTTTCAAATCCAGAGCTGAGGACACGCACTTTTCGGAATTCGAACCGTTTAATTTATAACCGTTCGATCTGATCGTGCAATATGCCAATCAACGTTCAAATCTTATTTTGTATTTTAAAATTTTAGCGGTTTCTTTCTTCTTTTTTATAAATTGGTGTTCTTTTCTCTCTCTTCCTCATTACTTCATACTATTGCTCATCTCTTTCCCTCTTCTGAACTTTGTGCATTTTTTTTTCTCTGAGTTAATATCAATGGCTCCAAAGCAATCTTCTTCGAAAACAGTCGCAGGGAAACACAAGACTCTCGACCCTCTGGTTCTATCAGAGAAAGTACGGAGTGAATTATCCGTAGATTTTAGAACAACTGGACAAATGGAAGCAAAGTGGAGATTCTGAATCTCCTATCTGATCGGGGTTTGTATCAAGATCTTGCTCGGCTCACTCTTCCGAACGCGAACTCTTGATGCTTATGTGGTACGATTTAAGTTCGTGGTGAATTTGGTAAGAACAGGATCAAAACGACAGTGTATGGCCAGAGTCTGACCATCGGACGAGAGGATGTTCATCAACATTTAGGGTTATCAATGCAAGGTATTGACCCAGAATCTTATATGTCAGATAATCATCTCGAAGCCTTTCGTTCTCTAGCGAAAACTTCATGTCGGCATCATGTGTCGGATTTGAAGAAAGCATATCTCAAAAGGAAGTATAGACTGTTGTTTGACATCATGGTGAAAGTGATGTTTGGTGAACGCCAGAGTATGGATTCATAAGTCGAGGCGTTTGTGTGCTTTAAAGGCAATTGTGGATGGAGTCGAGTGTGATTGGGTCGAGAAATTCTTTGAGATTCTGCGAAGGAAAAGAACAGGTTCTTTCGGACAGAGGTGGTTGGACATCCGTGGTTAAGGTATGGGCTGTGGAACAATACGTTTCCATGTCGAACAAGATCACAAAGTGTTCTTTGAAAGGGTGATGCCCAACACGGCGTGGGACCCAAAGTGGACGAAACCATATACTAAGGCAAAGTTTATGCTGAATAAGGATGAGGAGCTCAGTGGCCCTCCTGATTCTGATGATGAAGAAGACCAGGCTGAGATTGAGGGGGAACCTGCGGATGTGTCACCCATAAGAGGAATTGCCCCAGTGACGGATATTGGTGGGAAGGATGAGACTGTAAAAGATTTGGAAAATTCTTCCAAGAGTATTAGTGATCAGGCACCAGCAAGTTCCAAGGCTGCTAGTACAGGAGAGAAGACTCCGAAGTCTTCTGGCAACGAAGATCAAATTCCGATTTCTCAATTACCACAGAGAAAGGCAAAGAGGTTCACTGTGGCAACCCGGAAAGATTCGGTGAGCAGTCGTACCAGAGGAGCACAGATGCCTCCTAAGGTATCTCCTGGAAAGAAAGGATCGTCGGTGGTGGATGCAATGGAGGTTGATGATTCTCCGATTTCGGATGCTGAAGAGATTGTCTCTCATGAATCCGCCAGTGAGGAGGAACAGGTACCAATTCCGTTTCCTTCTCTTTCTGAGATTCCCTCTTCTTCTAAGCTTGCTGCACCGATGGAAATTGGCGATGATGTTGCGGGCATGGGTGCCGCTTCGGAGCCTATCACCCAGGTTGCTGAGGGTGATCACAGTGGAGGTGTGGTTGGAGATGTCCCAATGCAGATGGTTAACCTTGCTGATAGAATTCGTGGTCCATTTGAGAAGTGTTTGATTACTGAGGTTTCTACTTGGGTGGACAGCAAGTTTCCTAGATTACAGGATATGTCAGAGGAGCGTAGCTTGCTGATAGACATTCTAGTATGGAGAAATGCTAGGCTGGGAGCAATAGATGATCTTATTCTTCTGGCAAATGAGATTGGCCATAATGAGTTCTCTCTATGGGAGTTCGAACTACAGAACAAAGCTGGAGTTGCCAAAGCTTTTGACCTAACCACAGATCATCAAATTGCATGCCTAGTTGCTCGACTGATGGATGAACCAGAACCCGCTGAAGGTAGTTCACTCTTCTTTTTGATTTCTGAAGAGATCAAGAAAGGTGTTTCTACTATCCCTCCTCCTCTTCCCGATTTTACATCTGTTTCGCTGCCCAACTTTATGCCTGTTATTGTTCATGAGGATCTCAGATAACTCTTACTCCTCAAAGTTTCTTTGAGTTAACACAACAAGTATGCTTCAATGTTTTCTCAGTATTGGCTGCTAAATACACTCCTCTTTGCTGAGTCTATTGAGTCGTCCAAGTCCTACATCGAGGCTGCCATTCGAGATGACCCCCTTTGATCCGTCAAACTACGCCGATATGTTTGCTTTGAACAACGAGAGACTATCATCGAAACTCTTTCTCGGCATGATGTTGAATAATATAAATGAGGTGAGAAAGCACGTTGAGAGTGTAAAGGCTGAAGGTGAGAAAGCCGAAGCCACTCTCGGAAAGTGTTTGCCGAAAGAGAGGCGATTGAGGACAGATTTCGGACAAAGATGGAAGATCGATTGACGAAACTTCAGTGCCATGGAAGCACAGATTAAAGGAAGGAATTGATCGAATGCGGCTATCCAATCATCTATGCTGGATATGGGAAAGCAAATTTCGATCGGCCCAAGAGGCAAATGCTCAATTGACGGAGACATACGACTCTCGCCCGGCCGACATCATCGCTGGCTGCTCAAAGATATGCTCAAAATCGATGAGAAGATTGCTTCTCCAATAGCAAATGAGTATGCTTTGAATCTGCAGAAGTTCACGAAAAAGTTTATCGCCTACAGACGGGATATCCTTGCCAAGATGACGGAAATGGAAGGTCGGTGGACCCCTCTTTTGAATGATGTTAAAAAGGGGGAAAGCCGATTGAGAACCGAGATGGTTGAGAGATGAGGCTAAGGATAAAGAATTGAAGGATTTGAAAGATAGGCTGGAGGTCATTGAAAGTTTTTCGTTGGAACGGAAAGAAAAAGCGAGAGTTGAAAAGGGCATTGCGAGAGTCTCATGGAATGGGTGAAGATGAAGGTCGAGTTCACAACCACCGAAAAGGAGAAGGTTGGTTAAGATGTCTGAAAAAGTTCAAGGAAAGTCTGCTGAAGAAGAGTTGGAGGCTTTGCATGAGGAAGCTTTTCTGGCTGACTTAGAAACTAGAAGGATGGAAGAGAAGGATAGTCACAAGATGATTAAGCTACTAGGGAAGCAAGGGAAAGAAGTGGATGTCTTTGAGCAAACAGAAAAGCAGTTCATACCGAAGAAAGCTGGCCAGTAAAAGCAAAACTCTCTTGTGTCAAGGAAGAAGCGAGGGGTAAGAAAGGAAAGAAGCTTCTTTGGAGCAGAGGCTGAGGAAGACTTTATCCTCCCCCACAACTCTGATGGATTTGTTGATGATTGCTGTCCTCCGGAGAGAATTGAGGACTGGAAAGCAGCAAAGAGGGATTTCATCTGCTCATACTATGTCTGCAAAAGTATTGGCGTCGGGGCCACAAAATAATGAAACATTCTTTGCTTGGATGGAGGAAAAGCACAAGAATCTTTGGGCGAGATATTCCGAGAGCTTCGTGGAATTCAACCTAAACCTTCAAGCGCGAGAATTTGAAAAGATTTCTACTCCATCCACAAAGCAGATGGGAAGTTTGACCAGTGAGTGTTCGCAGACGCTCAAAATCTGCTTGGCCGAGGTCAACCCACCTATTGGAACAAATAACAGAGAACTCTATGATAGAGTGTATGAGTGGCTAAACGTTCCAACAGGGTTTCAAGGTATGACCGAGGAAGACATGAAGGTTCTTTGGTTGGGAAGCTAGACCACCGAGAAGTTCTTGATGTTAGTACTTATCTTTTTATGCATTTCCTTGTTATCTCTTGTTCTTTTTGCTTTTCACTTCTGTAATTTGTACTAATCGATATATATATGAATAGAAGTGAATGTTTTGCGCCTAGACAACTTCTCGTTGTCAGCTGGTTTTGATTGAGATCCTTTTAAGGTCTCTTTGTCTTTCTTTCGCTTATCCTTGTTTGTGAGCAGTTCTCAAGAAGGTTTTAACATCATCAAAAAGGGGGAATTTGTTAGGATTTGAATTTGTATGTTTTGATGATGTTCTTAAAACCTATGTGTAATAGGACCAGTGAACTCGTTAGTCACCGATGATCTAGATAGGGTTTATGTCTTAGTACAGTTAAACTTGCTAGGCTTAACCTTTTGTATCAGATTGGTTGAGAACTAAAGGCTACTGATAAGAAGACTTAAAGATCTAAGAGAGATTTCGTTCGAAGTCATTTAAAAGGGCGTCATGAAGATCAAGAAGAGATGATAAGAGTTACGCAAAAAGAAGTATTGTCAAGAAAGGTTCAAGTGAAGATAGCAAGGTTGGAATCCATGCTACAAAGAAGCTTTAGATGTCTTTGGAGCAAGGTTGAAAGTTGCTAGAGTTGACTTCAAGAAATTCATCGGGGATAACAAAAGTCGAAAGATAACTCTAAGATACTCAAGTCAGTCAAGTGAAGATTTGATTATCAATCAAGATCAATCACGACATAATTGATTGGTATCGAAAAATCAATTATCCAAAGTCAAACAAATCTTCCAACGATCACTTACCATTTCTTTGAAGATCTGATTGACACATTAGCCTAACGGCTAGTCAAATTCAGAATCATAAAAAACTGAAGTGAAGGATTTTTTAAAAGATACACACGCGCGAGAAACATCAAGAACAACTCCTTCACTCATTGTAATTCACGCTTAACTCTTCATACCAGAAATTGATCGAACACGTTGAATTTTCTAAGAGATTTATTTTTGGTCAAGGAAGTGTAAATCACCTTTCATTATCTCAAGATTTGAAAAAGGTTGATTGTTTTAGATCTAAGAGTTAAACACTCAAAGATCGAATCGATTGTACCAAGGGCAGGAACTTGTTAAACTTCCTGTGGTCGAATCCTCAAGGAGATTAGAGGAGACAAGACCGAGTTTGGTGGATAGTAAGGCCCCTGTGGAATCAGGGAGAGTGGACGTAGGATTGTTATATCCGAACCACTATAAAAATCTCTCGTGCCTTTACTGACTTTCTCTGCATTCATAATTATAACTGCTCATTCATCATCGTTTTTATAAACCTGCATTAATCTTGCTAAGTATTCTTCTCAAAGGTTTTCTTTAAAAGGGTTTTTCAAATACACACGAGATTAGCTTCCGCACCATCAGAAGACTTCGAGTTTCCGAAGTCTGCTGATCTCACTTAGCACACTCTGAGTACCTTGCTGCAGAAGATTTCAAAGTCTTCTAACCTCACACTCAGCTCACGAAAAGTTGTAAAAAGTTTTGAGTGTGGTAAAGTCTATTCAACCCCCCTTCTAGACTTTCCACCTCCTTGCACATCTCGTCCGGGACCAACACCATCCCTGAGATTCAATCCACAATCCCTCCTCAAACACAAACTTCTCCCCCTCCAGAAATTGAGATTTCCTCTTACTCATTTCTGGAGGACATCCAGATGAGCTCTCCTACCCCCTTACCTCCGTCAACAGAACCACAAATCCCCTCCTCCTCGTCTGAATCCTCATCCGAGGATAAGGACAGTGACTTACGCCCAACATCAACCATCTCCTCAATTGTTGCCCAAATAGAGAGGAAGATCAAACAGACGTTTTCCAAAAAGATGAAGAAGGAAACAAAGAAGATGGTTGAGGCAGTCACGGAGACTATGGTCGCTAGCATGAGGGAAGTAGAGGTAAATTTAATCGATAAAATTACTGCTCTTACTAACTCTGTCTTGGCTGAGAAAGTAAAGGCTCTGGAGGAGGAGGTGCAAGGGCTGAGGAATCAAGTAACTGACTACAATGCAATAGTAGTCGACTCATTAGCCCTGGACAAGTCAGACTTCCGCATTAAATGCAAGGATCTGGAGATGAAGCTGACTGCCCTGGCTGATGCAGTCAAAAAGGGGGAAAGGACTGAGCAAGAAAGAGAGCGAACCCTTATAGCTGCTCTAGAGGAGACGAAGAGAGAAGTTGGCACTAAGGCCAATGTAGTTGAGCTGGAAGCAGCCAGGGAGGATGTCAGTCTCAAATCTGATGAGCTGGCTGCGCTTCAGCTGAGGGTGAGCCAATTGGAAGAAGCCCTGAAAGAAGATGAGCTAAGGCAAAAGAAAGAGGAGGAGGAGAAATCTGCCCAGCTGTTGGCCAAAATGAAAGAAGCAGAGAAGCCAGCTGAGGTGAAGGGAAAGGGAAAAGGGAAAATGACTGAGGAATCTTCTCCAGCCAAAGCTTTAATTCTCAAAACTACCCAGGCTGAGAAAAGGAAGAGAGAGCCGGACTACTCAAACCTTTCAGCAGAGCAGATTCGCAGAATTAAACAGGAGAAGGCCTGGTATGGGGAAAGGGAAAGGAAGCGTCTGAAGAAGAAAAATAAGGGATTGGAAATGAGGTGGAGTAAGGAGGTCAGGAAGTGGGAGATGAAAGGTGCTGACGAAGTTAAATTCCGACCTTATCACCGAACGCTCAACCCTCCGAAGGTCGTCGCAGGTCAATGGTTTAAAGAATACAAAGAAAAGAATCTAGATGCTAGATGGATGTACCACTGGTACATCTTGAAAGGCTCTAATTCATCAGCCCAGGACGAAGACCTAAGGTGGCACGAGTGGATCGAAAAGGAAGATGTCAACCTCTATCATCGCCTGATAGACGAAGCTGATAAGATTTTCTACGCCGATCTGTGCGCTCTAGCTTACGAAACAGGCAGACCCAAGACCAACCCTGATGGGTCAGTTGACATGAACTGGATCAAAGGCATCATTTCCAAGGCTGAAGTGGAATCAGGCCTGAAGGGTGAAAAAGAGCTAAAGGCACTCAGAAGACGGGTCTTTACCTGGCTGGCTGTTCCAGAAACCTTTCAGTGGGGAACCTGACAGAAGGACTTTTCTTTACATTATCTCTTCTTTTCTTATCCTTTGCTGTAATATGTAAATGTGATGTGAATGAATATATTTGACCTTATCTGATCTACATTGTCTTATTTTTAAGCTTTCTTTACTGCTTTCCAAGAAAACTTTAAAATTTACTAAGTGTTAATCATCTGAGAAAATTTCCATCTCAGATTAAAATTTTCAAAAATTTTCTAAGTCTTAAAAATTTTCTAAGTCCTAAGACTTAAAATTTTTCTAAGTACTAAATATCTGAAAAAGTCTTTTTGACTTAAATTTTTTTTAAACTTTTCCAAAATTTTTCTAAGTGTGAATTAATTGCTCTTATATAAATGAATCTGAATTACGCGATAATATGCTTCAGTGTGTCTATCTGTTTATCTTGAATAACTTTGACTAACATCAGTTGTGAGTGTGTCTCTTTCTTGCAGTTTTAACTTCATCAAAAATGGGGAAATTGTTAGATCAGAGGAAGTTTTGATGAGTTAAAAGAAGTCGGACTAGAGTTAACTCAAACTAACTCAGATGACCAGCTACGAAGAACAGCTGAGGTGAAGATCCAGTACTAGGCTGATCAGACTAGGAAGAGGTGGATAAGTCAGCTGAGGTCGAAGAAGCAAAGATCATCTGAAGACGAGCTTGAGACAAGTCATCTGCAGGAGACAACTATGAAGAGCACAGACGAGGTCAAGACAAGCTGAGTAGAATAAGAAAGACAAGTCTTCACCAAGTCAGCTGTAGACGACTAGAAGCAAGATCAGCTAAAGGAAGGACAGTTATCAAGATTATGTTTGTTAGACAGTTTTAGTTTGTTACAACAAACTAACTGTCTCTCAAGCTTATAAATAGGTCTAGGCACAATTTTAAGACACACGAATTAATTCAGTATTCACACATTCATAATTCACAAGCTTTCTAAGCAATCACACAAGTTTTTCAAAGAAGTTTTCACAAGTTCTAAGTGTTTATAGAATACTACTTTGTATATCTTCAACACACTCTTGCACTGTAAGTTTAGAGATTCCAGAAAGTCTAGGAGTTGAAGATAGACTTGAAAATTTGGAAGATCAACATCAGAAAAGTTGTAATTTGTAAGACTGTAAGTCAATAAGTAAGTAAGTGGACGAGACCCTTCTTCAAGTTGAAGAAGGAAAGTGGATGTAGGATCAATTAGATCCAAACCACTATAAACTGTTGTGTTCTGTACAGCTTTCATTACTTATCTGTTCTTAATCGATTTCAACTTTAAATCAAATTCAATTTCAGACTCACAATCAGACTTGTAATCAGATTGCTTTTGATCCGTTTAAGATTGAGTTTAAACTTGCTTTCCGCTGTGTGAACTCTGGTATCTTGAATTGATTTTCTAGGTTTTGAAAAAGATTAAAAAAAAAATCTATTCAACCCCCCATTTCTAGATTTTTCCTAGAAGGCTATCTCAAGTTCTTTATTAAATACTCAATCTTTGGGACCAACATGAACATATAAAATAAATTAAATCGTAAATAAACCAAAACGAGATTAACGGTATGACATATGAATTAATACACATCTACAAAAAAGAATCAATAAAAGAGGTTAGAAAGATGAATGAGAAAATCAGTCAGAGAAGGAGAGAAGAAATAAACAAGTGTTTGTGATGAGAAATAAATGAGATACATCAAGTATTTATACACTAATATATAAATAAATGGATGACTGAGATTAAAACTTATAAAATCGATGGTTGAGATCAATACTTAAAATTTAAATGAATGAGAGGAGCGAGATTTTGAAATAGAAGAATGCATCTTTGTCACATAAGCTTTCTTAAGTTTAGCTTTATAAGGTTATAGATATATATATATTAGTATTAGACCCCGCGAATTTCACGAGACAATGAAATAAAATTTTTATGTAATAATAAAAAAAATAATTTAAATATTTATAATACACGATCTATTTAAATTAATAAATCCAAAAATTTATATTTCACATAAAAAACTATACTTGTAATTATAATTTTGAATTTTTTTATAAACAATATTATTCCCATCGGAACCAAGATACAAAAATTCAGTCATCTTTTGATTTTGACTTTAGATACTCAATATATATATTTGTTGATGTCGCATGTGATGTTATCACATATTTTGCTACATCAGAATTTGACCCTTTCTTTCTTCATATAACTAACTTTTATTCTCTAACAGGTCAATGTTGTAGTAGATGTTGTGACATTGCAGGTTGAAGATCTAGAACATTCTACAAGGATCTGGAATGAAGACTTAGTCAAATGTTACCGTAGATGCTGTAACATCAAGTGCAACATTGAGGACGGATTCCAGAATCTTCTACAAGGATCCAGATTCAAGACTAATTCCAGAGAGATTTAGAAGGACCTAGATCATGCGGTTGCAGGAGTAAAAGCCACGAAATCAACTATCTACATGGACGGTTAAGTGAGAGAATTAAGTCTTTCTAGATCCATCTACAAGGATCTATGGTTGAAGACTGAGGACATCTATAAATAGAAGACCGAGGACTTCAGCAATGGCAAGGAATATCTAAATATCAATTGTTGAGTGCGTTAGTGCATCCAAGAGATAGGGCCGTTATTCCCCCTTTACGTTGGTACTTGTGCATGTTACCTGGTTTACCAACATAGGTTTATTGAAGTGTCATTAAGTGTAGATGTCTTTGATACTTTGATTTACTTTTGACGGTGTAATATTTTGTAATACTACACTTAGCCGTTTAAGAGTCAATAGGTGATATTGAGTCTTTATTTCCGTTGTAAAGGTTCTGTCTTGGAAACTCTTTGCACAAACTTTTGTATTCACTCTCGAATTAGTGAAACGTTTCGCCGACAGGCATCATAGACTTTAATTAACAAGTCTATGAAAAATTTACTCCTTTGCATTGTAGTGTTAGTCTTCCGCTGTGTTTACATTCTGATATTTAGATGTTGTAGGGCATGTCATAACATTCAGTACAACATCATTTTGTTTTACACTACACGCACACTTTCAATATATATATATATATATATATATATATATATATATATATATATATAAATAGTTTAAATATAATCTATGTTATACAATATAATTTAGTTTAGAAATATAATATACTCTCTTAATATTGCCAATTTATTTTTAGAGTGGGTTACTGCTAGGTACAATCCCTACACCATAATTACTATCAACTACAAGACAAACAAGAATAATTCTTAGCTACAATAAGATGTGGCAAACTAACTAAATTACCCTTCTCCCAACCTTTCTTTGTTGCTGCAGCTTCTTCAAAATAAGTACTGTGATGTGACTCGTCCTTTGGCTTCCCAACATGCTTTCCATCAGCTCACAACAAAGTTTTCCATCAGCGACAAATTTTATCTTCAATTCTCGCCATTTTCGTCGCCATTTTCTTCGCAATTTTCGTCACCATTTTTTCCGATGCACACAAGTCTTTCGATGAGGTTAACCGTTTCTGAGTGTTTTGATTCATTGACGAAGTTTAATATTTGATTTTTTTACATTTTTTCGTACAAGGTTTCGAAATGACTTTAACAAAAACCAAGCGACGCTTGAGACCAGTGGACGATGATGAACCTGTTAAGAGAAGTGCGCGAACGACAAAAGATTCGCCTACATTCAAAGGTTTGTCTTTTTTTGAAAAAAAAGGTTTTTTTTATTCAGGAATTAGATTTTCACTTTGGAAAAAAATGTCCTGAAAACCCTTGAAAACATTAATTTTTTCGTATGTATTTTGTTGAAAATTATAATTTTTGAAATTTTTTTATTTTTTTATGGTACAGATTCTTCATCTAGGAGAGTTCTAAGAACACGAATTGGTGTTAAAAATACTAGCAGAGGTAATTATCTGTTTATTTTAGAAGCAATTTCATTTTTGTAGCACCTATTGTTTTATAAAATGCGTCGTTATTTATTTGGCTCATTGTAAAGTTTGTTGAATGCCTAGGTAAATCGAAAGTAAATGAGACTAATCTGAGGTCGGAGCGTGGGAAAATGAGAGGTAATAGGATTGTGCTCTAAGGTTCTGCACATGGCCTTTTTTTGTGCAGAAGTTTTGCACATGGAATTTTTTGTGCAGATATTCTGCACATGTGCAGAATTTCTGAATTTCATTATTAAGATTTTTTCTATTATTAAAAATGCTGTGAAGAATCTTATTTCTAAACATTCGCCCTGTTTTAAATTGTATTTGGTTAAAATCTTGCTATGATTCATTCATTCTAATTTTAAGTACTTGTTTAAAATACTCATTATATGATATTTAATTACTTGTGGTTAGTTAAAAACATTGAAAAATGGATAGTTTTATAAACATTAAAATTTATAATCTATGTGTTGTCTATTTTTTTTAATGTCTATTCAGTGAAAGAAGTTGATGAAGAATCTGATTGCAATTCATCACAAGGTATTTATTTAAAAAAACATCACATTGTATATATCGTTGCTTTTATTATACGTGTCTTGTCTAAAATAATTCTTATTGTACCACGATTTCCAGAATTTAGTGTTTCTAGCAATGATGAATCGTGCAGCAGCATGAGGGAGTACACATCATTTGACAGTAGTGAGGAGGAAGAAGTGTGCTTTGTGAACAAAAAGCCACATAATTGCTTTGGTATGACATAAATAACTTATGTATTTTACATAGACATTTTTTAAATGAAAACATAAAATTGATAATTTGTTTACATGATAAGGCAAGTAAAAGTTAACAAGAGCGTAACTTATTACAGAAGCATTCTTAGAACCTGTATAAAGGAAATTAAATCCCTTAAGTTTAAGGTTGACCAGCTTAGACAAATACAGCGGACCCCTTCTGGCTTCTTTTTAATGCTATATACCAGAAAGGGGACGAGAAAATGATGAGGATGTGTGCAAAGCACGAGGATGATGTTAGGAAAATGTTAATGTGTTATGACGATGTTGAGGGAGGTTTTATTTTCGGTGGCAAGTTGGCAAAGGTAACAAACAAAGATGTACAACTTATATTTGGAGTTGTTGGAGGGAGTAGGGAAATACCTGTCAAGAGTTCTAAATATTCAGTGAAAGATTGGATAACTAGGTGCTTTGGTACGGAAATAAGGCTTTGTGTTGGTCCATTTGTGCTATACAAACACAATATTTTTGAGAAACTGAAAGAGATGGTAGATTACGGTGATGAGGTCAGCTGTTCTGATGTTGCTAGATTGACGCACTGCTATTTGCTTGCGTCACTCCTAGCACCTAATCAGAATGGTAGTTTGTCGTGGCACTTGACGGAATACTTGAAAAATCTGTCTGAACTTGGGATGTACGACTGGTGTACATTTATTGCTGATATGCTTGCAAGACAGATTGCAACCACGAAGAGTCTGAAAGCAGAGGGATGTGCCCAGATTTTACCCGTGAGTGCATTATTTTTTTCTGAACATTTGATGTTTCTTTTATTATAGATTTACTGAAAAACCTTCTTATTGATGTTAGCGAAGTTAAACATTTTTGTTACCACCAATGTTGTAACATCGGGTGCGACATAAGAATTCGCCCTTTCTTCTAACAACTAACTTTTCATGTTTCAGTGTTATCTTTGATGTTGTTGACTGTAGGTTGACGATCTGGAATCGACTCCAATACTCCAGAAGGATCTACAAGGATCAAGAATAAAGGGGATTTATCTAGATCAAGCGGTTACAAGTCAATAGCAGTTATTAGAGGCAGTTTCTTGGCGGTTTTCCACTGAGATTCACGAGCTAAATGATAGGGAATGAGCTGGAGATTTCTAGATCCATCCATAAGGGTCTACGATGCTGTTGAAGGTTGTGATTGACATCTATAAATAGGTGGTCAAGCTTCAAGAATTAAAAACAAGGCAATACGAGCTGATCAATCATAAATTATAAGACCCTTGCGTGAGAAGTAATCGAGTATTAGACTGTTGAGTGCGATAAGTGCATCCAGATTGATAGGGCCATTATTTCCTGGTTTACGTTACATCTGATATTGCCACATTTCGGGTAAAAATAGATTCTGTTTAGAGTGTTAGTGTTGGTCCCACATTTCGGGTAAAAATAGATTCTGTCTAGAAGGGGGGTTGAATAGATTATCTAACTTTTTCAAAATAAGAAAATCAATCCAAGATACCAAAGTTTACACAGTGGAAATCGATTTTTAACTCAACTCTAAATGGATTAAAAAAGCAAACTGATAATTTGTCTGATTGTGAATCTGAAATTGAACTTTGATTAAAAGTTGAAATTGATTATGAACAAATAAGTAAACAAAAGCAGTAAAGAACACAATGGTTTATAGTGGTTTGGATCTAACTGATGCTACATCCACTCTCCTTCTTCAACTTGAAGAAGGGTCTCTTCCACTACTTACTTACTTACTTTCCAACGTACAACTTACAACTTTACAATGATCTTCTAATCTTCAAACTATCTTCAAACTTCTAAACATTTTCTGGAAAATCTAACTTTACAGTGCAAGAAGTGTGTTGAAGATGTACAGAGAAGTGTTATATAAACACTTGAAACTTTTGAAAAATTTCTTTGAAATCTTGTATGAACTTTTGAAAACTTTTTGAATTATCAAAGTGAGAGTACTGAATGAATTTGTTGTGTGTTCTCCTTTTTAATAAAATTATGCCTAGACCTATTTATAAGCCTGGAAAGACAATTAGTTTGTTAGTTGGTTGTAACAAACTAAAACTGCCCAACAAACTTAATCTTGATAACCGCTCCTTATCTTCAGCTGATCTTGCTCTTAATCGTCTGCAGCTGACTTGGCGAAGACTTGTCTTTCTTATTCTACTCAGCTTGTCTTACCTCGTCTGAGCTCTTTATGATCATCTCCTGCAGATGACTTATTTTGAGCTTGTCTTCAGATGACCTCCATCTTTCCAGACCTCAGCTGACTTATCCAACTCTTCCTAGTCTGATCAGCTTAGTACTGGATCTTTACCTCAGCTGTTCTTCGAAGATAACTGTTCATCTAAGTGTTCCCTTTTTAACTCATCAAAACTTTTCCTGATCTAACAATTTCCCCCTTTTTTATGAAGTTAAAACTGCAAGAAAGAGACACACTCACAGCTGATGTTAGTCACGGTTATTTAAGATAATCAGATAGGCATATTAAAGCATACTCACACTTAATTCAGATTTGTTCAAGTTAGAGCACTTAATTCACACTTAGAAAACTTTTGAACGGAAAAATAAATTTTAAGTCTTAAGACTTTTTCAGAAGATTTATACTTAGAAAAGTTTTAAATCTTAGGACTTAGAAAAATTTCTAAAAAGAAAAAAATTTATTCTGAGATGAGAATTTTCTCAGATGATTAACACTTAGAAAATTTTTAAGTTTTCTTAAAAAACAGTAAAGAAAGGTTCAAAATAAGACAAGTAAATATGATAAGATTCAGTCTATTCATTCACATATTTACAGATTACAAAAAGAGAGAGCTGATAAAAGATAAGATAAGGAAAGAAAAAGTCCTGATCTATCAGACTCCCCATTGGTCTTCTTCAGGGACCATTAGCCAGTTGAATACTCTTCTCCTTAGCTGCTTGATGTCTTCCTCCTGAAGAAGTCCAGACTCTGCCTCTGCCCTTTGTACTATCCCCTTTACCCAGTCTAGGTCTAGGGATCCATCTGGTCTCTTAGCAGTGATGGCATACTCAAAAGCTGGAGAGATCAGATTTACATTGAACTCTACATCTGCTTCTTCCAACAGTCGATTGTAGAGGTCACTGTCCATCTTCTCCATCCACTCATGCCAAGCTAAGTCTGGATCTTGCTGAGTTGATCCAGGGGCTTTGAGAATGTACCAGAAGTACATCCACATACCTTCCAGATTCTTCGCTTTGTATTCATTCTCGTATTTGCCGCAAGCCAGCTTTAGATGAGCATTCGTTGGATGAAATGGTCTGAAGTTAGCGCCACTTGGATCTTTAATCAGCCACTTACGCTCAGCGCTACTCCAGAAAACATTGGCTCCCTTCTCTTTCCTAACCCTCCTTTTTTCCTTCTTCCCATAATATTCTTTCTTTCTTCTCATTCGCTTAATCTGCTCTTCGGTGAGATTTGAATAATCAGCTTCCCTTTTTCCTTTACCCTTAGTAGCAGCTCTGAGAATAATATCAGCTGATCTTGGCTCATCAGCTGCTACTTTCTTACCCTTACCCTTGGCCTCCTCTGATTCAGATTCTTTGAGCTTTGCCAAGAGTTTCTCTGTCTTTTCCTCCTCCTCCTTCTTCCTTTTCTCCTCGTCTTCCTTCAACGCTTCCTCCAACTGACTTACCCTCAACTGGAGCAGCTAACTCATCAGACTTGAGTCTTAAGTCTTCCTTAGCTGCCTCCAGATTAGCTGTGTTGGCCTTTACGCCTAATTCTTTCCTGGTCTCCTTGACCACAGCTGTGAGGACTTGTCTCTTCTCTTGCTCGTCTCTTTACCCCTTTTTAACTCCAGCAGCCAAGTTTGTTAGTTTAGCATTGAGATCATTGCACTTGACTCTGAAGTCAGACTAGTCTACTGCCATCTCATTCACCACCATTTGGTTATATCCCTTTACCTCCTCTCTCAGCGCCTTCATCTCTTCCTCCATCGCCTTTACTTTATCAGCCAGCAAATAGTTAGTCACAACAGTAATTTTATCAGACAAGTTTACCTCGACTTCTCTCATGCTGGCGATCATAGTTTCGGTCACAGCTTCCACCATCTTCTGCGTCCTCCTCTTCATTTTTCTCCTAAAGGTTGAGTTTATCTTTTTCTCCACTTTATCAAGGGTTGAAGATATGGCAGAAGCAGGGTGGAGGTCGCTGTCATCATCCTCAGATGAGGAATCAGATGAGGAGAGAGGTTGTTCTTTCTGAGTAGGTGGAGGGGGAGAGTGTGTTTGGATTGTTGGATGGAGGGAGTAAGATAGTGTAGGAATAGATGAGGTTTGGACTTGTGGGAGAGGGATTGGTTCAGTTGGTGGGGGAGAGGATGGTTGTGTTTGTATGGTGGGAGTGGGAGTAGGAGATGAGGTTTGAATGATTGGTGATGGTGATTGAGGTGAGGGTTGATGTGTTTCAGGAACTATGGCTTGTGTTTGGACTGCTGAGAGAGTAGGCTGTTCGAGAGGTTCTGAGGTACCAGTCTGGGTTACCTCTTCATTGCCTGGTTGGGCTGATGGAATGGTTGGCTGATTTTGAGGCTCTAAAGTGCCAGCCTGGGGAACTTCTTCATTGCCGGGTGCAGGAGATAAAGATGGAGAAGAGGATAAGCTCGTACCTTTCTCAGGAATAGGGGAGAGAGTAGCTTCCTTGGTTGGGGAGGGAGGAACCTCCAGCTGTCTAACCTCTGCTGCTATTTTCAGCACAGGTACCTCCTCTGATAGCAGAGTTGCTGTATTGATCTGCTGCTCCGATCCTTTAGTCTTGGAGGAGCCTTCTGAACTTTGAGATGCTTTTCTTGGCCTCCTTACCAAAGGAATTTCTGCTTCTTCTTCCTTATCTTCTGGGACGTCTTTGGTAGAAACAACAGACGACCCTTCCCCTCTCTTTTTCTCCGTGGCTTTCACCAGCCTTCTCCTTTTCCTTCTATGGGAAACTCTTAGGACTACAATAGTTGTTTCCTGGATTGGAACCCCAACTGCTTCTTCACGAGTTGTGACCTCAGCTGCAGGTTCCTCAGCTGCTGTCTCCTCAGCTACTGCCTCCTCCTCAGGTGCAGGCTCTGCCTCTGGCTCGGCTGCCAGTCTCCTAGCCTCCTCAGCTGCTGCTGCTAGCCTCTGGTCTCTAGCAGCATCTGAATCATCATCTGAGTCTGGCATTCCTCCAAGTCTTTCATTCTTTGTTAGAATGCCTTTCTGCTTGGAGTACTTTTTAGTACCCACTCTCCAGTCAGCTGCTCTATTCATCCCTTCGATCAACACAATGATTTTATTGAACAAATTGACTATTGAGTTTGGCACCCAACCCTCAGCAGATGATTTGAAGCTGAGCCTCTTCTTCTCCTCCTTTAATTTGTGGATCAGCAGCTCCACCCAGTTTACCTGAACTCCATCCAAGATTGCCCTTATCACGCATAATCTGGGCTTGGTTAGCCCATCATGTGAACTCTGTTCTCCCAACACAGATTTTGTAACTACTGTCATCAGCAATCTATACTTTCTCCTCAGCAAATTTTTCTTCAAGTCCCTACGAGTTCCTCTGTAGGTAACTCTTGCCATCAAATCAAATGACTCCTCCCAATCGTCCTTCTTATACGTCAATGGATTGACTCCCTCCATTGATGTATTAAAAACCCTTGCAATGTTCTCTCTGGTGAAAGAGAGAACTGTTCCATCTACGGTTGTATCCTTCATATTAACTAGAAATTCTGCTCTTAGCAGATCCGCGGTTTTGGTCTAGGGAGATTTCATTGACAAGAATCCCCTCAGCCTTGATGCTTCCAATAACCGAAAAATTTCTGCGGATTCTCTGTCTCTGGTAGTCTCGAAGTCCACATACATCTCTGCCTTCAATTTATTCTTGAATGTTTCCTCGTTCATCTTGAAGCCGAAAGTATTTGTGGAAATATAAGTGGGTTTGTGAGTTTTGTTATTTTTTGAGGATGAAACCATGGTAAATCGTTTGAAGATTTGTGAGGTATTACAGAGAATTTGGGCTGAAGAATTTGTAAAAGTAATTTTCAAAAATGACGAAGGTAAGTTATTAAAACAAGAGGAGAGAGAGGGAAAATTTTGGAAGTTGATACATGGCAAATTTTCAGGAAACAATTTTAACCATTGATTATTAAAAGCGCTTGAGAAATATCAACGGCTTAGCGGGAAAGCCGCTTCGCATTCAGGCGCATGGTATTAACGATTCTTGAATTGTGTAAAAGTAACTGTTTATCCTATGGATTAGACGGCTAATAGGTTTTACTTTTTGCAGAGGTAATTAGTATACTTGACGTAAGCCAAAATATACCTTCCTTTGCATAAAGGTTTCCTATTTCAGACCGGGTTTTGTCAGACTTTGTCAAAAGTAACCTTGTCTTATATTTTGAAGAATTCTTTCGAGTCTGATTTTGTAAAACAAAAATTATTTTAATGTCATTATTTTGAATAAGACATTTTCAAGGCAGAAACTCATCTTTAAAAAATTTGAAAAGATAAGCCTGAGAGAGTTGTTGTGACAATACATTTTTCAAGAAAGGTATAAACAAGAGGTGAGGTTATTTTAACAGATTTGAAGTTTTAAGCTGATCTAACAATGTTGATATACCTGTTCCTGCAAATAAACTCAACAAAACTATTAGTAGCTGAGGTAAGTCAGATAGGATGCAGATAGTCATCTGTTTTTAAAGAAATCAGCTGACTATTGTGTCCTTGTCTGATTTACCTAATGTTAGATAAGTAATCATCAAGTCAGATAAGGTCAATATGACTAATCCTTGATTCTTGATTCCTAAGAAGGAGATCAATGATATCAGCTACCTGATTGTCCTTTGACACATATCTAATCTGATAATTCTTTCTAGACATTTATCTAAAGAAAGGAAAGAAAGAAGGAAAACAAATAACAGATGCAAACAAAAGCAATTAAAAATCAGTCAAAGATGCATCAAGTAATCCTAATTCTAAACACAATTCTTTAAACTTAAATTCAGCTAATGGTTTTGTAAGTAGATATGCTCTCTGAGATTCTGTGGCTATCTTTTCTATCCTAATATCATTCTTTTCTACATGATCTCTAATGAAGTGATGTCTGATGTCTATATGGTTACACCTAGAATGGAGAACAGGATTGTATGTCATGGCTATTGCACTATTACTATCACAGTAAATAGGAGCAGATGATGTTTGAATGTTATAGTCCCTAAGCTGCTGACTAATCCAGAGGAGTTGAGAGCAACAACTACCAGCTGCCATGTATTCAGCCTCAGTTGTGGAGGTGGCAACAGATGTCTGTTTCTTAGATAACCAAGAAATTAATTTGTTGCCTAAGAATTGACAAGTTCTAGAAGTGGATTTCCTATCAATCTTGCATCCTCCAAAATCTGAGTCTGAATATCCTGATAGCTCGAAGTTGTCATGTTGGGTCCCTTTAGAATGAGTTAATCACGTAAACAAGATGTCTTCTAGTGATAATCTAGAGGGGGGGGGGATGAATAGATTATCAAAAACTTTAAAAACTTTTTCAAGCTTAAATGATCTATCAACTCCAAAAATTAGTTTTACAGCGGAAACAGTTCTTGATTAAACTCAATTCAAATAGGATCTAAAGCTTTATCAGATATTAAATTTGCGATCAAGAAATAATCAAAGAAAACAAGTAAAGAACTGAAAAGTAACCAACACCATATTTATAGTGGTTCGGATCAAATGATCCTACATCCACTCTCCTTCTCCAACTCGAAGAAGGGACTCTTCTTACCACCTTTCTGCTTGCTTACTTTCTTACTTTCTTTACAGCGTTAATCTTCAGCCTTACAAAGATGATACTAACTCTAATCGGCTTTTGAAGATTTACAAAGAATATGGTGTTCTACAAACACCAGAAAATAGATTGAACACAAAGTGTTCGTGAATACAAGTGTTTGAGAAGAGATCTTCTAATTTTTAGATTGCTAAAAGTGAATTTGCTTGATTGCGATATTACCAACTTATCAACTATGAAATTCTGAGATAATGAACTTATTTATAGACCTCCTGCTGATGCCAGTTGTAACTTCCTTGTTTTTCTGTTTTGGTTGGTTATAACCGATTAACCAATTCTTGACAACTGCTTCTTGTTTGGTTGTAACTGACTCTTGAATTTTAACTAACTCTTTAGCTTATCTGATCTTCTCCCTGTCTGATTCTTTACCTTGTCTGATTCTCTATCTTAGTAAGTATCTTGAACTTCCACCTTGTCTGTCTTTGTCAACGTCTGATTTCTGTTCCATTCTCCATCTGACTTTCTCTGAACAACCTTATCTTACTATTCTATACTTAGTCTATTTTACAGAGTTTTCATTACATCAGTACATCAGCTGACTATACATTGTCTCCAGCTGGTCATCCTAGTTTTACACTTTTAACTCATCAAAACTAAGTATATCTTTTTCATCCCAACATGTCATCAGCTGGGTACCACAACCCAACTTGCAAAGTTCCTTTGAGATATTTGAGGATTTTCTTAGCAGTCTCCAGATGAGTTTTCTTGGGATTAGATTGGAATCTGGCACATACCCCAACTGCAAAGGCAATGTCTGGCCTACTTGCTGTGAGATAGAGAAGGGATCCAATCAGTCCACGATACTCCGTTGCATCTGTGGGTATCCCCTGCTCATCTGAATCCATAGAGAAGTTAGTTGCCATAAGTATTTTAACTTCTCTACTAGTAGTCATCCTAAATTTCTCTATAAGGTCCTTAGCATATTTAGTCTGATGTATGAATATACCCTTACTCGACTGCTTAATCTGCAAGCCTAGAAAATATGTTAATTCACCCATCATAGACATTTCAAACCTATTTTTCATGAGAACACTGAATTCTTCACACAGATGATGAGAAGATCATGAATTAGATAATCAGAACAATAAGTTTTATCAACAACTGAATCAGATACTCAGAGCACTTAGTTCATAGAATCAGATGATCAGGTAATCAAATTACTTCGTTGAACCAATACATGATTTAAAAGTCAGATGACCAGAATAAGAGTTAGTTTATTTTATTTAGTTCAATTTTAGATATCTTAAAGAGTCTTAGTCAAGTTATGTTACAAGAACTGATTAGTTAAACAGATTAGGTTAAGAAATTTGTAAAGTTAATCAACAAATTATGAGAGTAGGTTAAAAAGTATGTTCACAAATTTCCATCACTTTAGCTTTCATACAGGTTCAGACAAGATTCAGATAAGGTAAGAGAGAAAAAGAGATCTAATCATACCACCTATTCTCCTCTGGAATCTTAAGCCAGTCAAAGACTCGCTTTTTCAACGATATGGTTTCTCCACCCTCTACAAGATCAGCTAAGGATTCAGCTTTGATGATCAGCTGCTTGATCTTCTCCAGGTCCAGACGACCGTCGTTTGTCAGAGGGGGATCCATCTGGGAGTAGGCTGGTGCGATTACATCTGCGTGAAATTCGTCATTAGCAATGTTGACAAGATACTGATACATTTGGGGGTCCTTCTCTTCCAGCCAGTTATGAAAAGCTTCATTTTCCTCTAGTCCCCATCTAATGATTTTCCAGACGTGAAACTGGAAGACCCAGTCCACTTCAAAAGGCCTCCACCTTGCAGTGCGCCGTTAGCCATTAGCAGCACTTCCTTGGGGACTACTTCACTTCGATGATAAGGCCGAAGAACTTCTTCCCCCTGCTCATTTCTCTCTCTCTGAACCCACCTCCTCAGTGAGCGGTCATAGAATTTTCCTGCTGCTTTTTCCTGCTCCCTCCTCTTCTTTGCATCCCGTCGCTTATATTTCTCCTTTTCATCTCTCTTTCTCTTCCGGATTTTCTCCTCCTCATCTATCTCAGCTTGAGTTTTCTTTGTAGTTCTAGATGATCCGGAAGGAGATGCGACCATTTTTATTTGAGCAGGATCTTGCATAGAAAGATCCCTAGCTACAATCATCGGTTTCAAACTTCTCTTATCTTTCTCGGCTCCTTCTCTCGACTGTCCTCTTTCTTCTTCTTCTCTTCTTCGGCTTTCAGCAGCTTCTCAGATAGTTCCTCTATCTTCATGCTCAGGGCCATGATCTTATCATCATGCTCGTCTACTCTTTTCTTGAGCACACTATCTTCCCCCTTTTTAGCATCAGCAAAACGGGTGTTGCAGATAGTGGCTACTTGTTCAATTTGTCCCATTAGTTTATGTCGAACATGCCCTGTCTTCTGTTCCAGCTGTTCATTTCTCTTCTTCTGAGCTGCCTCAGTCCTCTGAAACTCTCCATCTATGAATTGCTTAATGATCGTCGTCTGCCTATCCTTCTCCATGGCCAGCTGCATTTTCAGCACTTGATGAAATGAGGCCTCCTTAGCTTTCCAGGATTCTTTTACTTGATCCTCAACTGAATCCCTGATTTCGGTATAGGCAGAACGAACGTACTGTTTAACCCACTCATCCTGAGAGTTCATCTCCGTAGCAACTTTCTTCTTTACTTCAGCCATTTGTTCCTCATGTCTGATCTTTGAAAAATAGAGGTCGATTTTTGTCTTTTCTTGAATAGCAGCCTCTATGTTTTCTTTGATAGATGATGTAATGACTCCAGGAATCAGCTGTAGAGCATTCAGACTGTCTCTCTTGAGATTCAACACCTCCTCCTTCAGCGTGTTGAACTCGGATACAGACACAGTCATTGAAGGTCCTACCAAATCTTCAGATGGAGAGGATTGAGTTAAGTCAATCGTCTCCACCGGAATTTCTCCTTCTTCAACCCTAGCTGAAGGAGAATCAGCCTAGTGTGCAGTTGTAGTTGGCTCCTCCAGCTGTACCTTCGTTGACTGCTCTGTTGGTGCCTCCCCAGCTGTATCCATCTCAGCTGGCTCATCGGCAGCTCCACCCATAGCCATCTCCGGCTCTTCTCTCCTTTCTTCAGACCTTTCAGTCTCCATTATTCATTCCTCTTCCGACTTCTTCTGGGTTTCCTCAGCTTGTTGCATGTCTACGAAATATACCCTGTGAAGGATATAATCGAAGAACATGCTCTCAGATAGGATATTCATGAAGGATTTGAGTTTGGCCTTCTTCAGCACCTCCTTCTCCCATAAGGACAGGTTGTTTCCTCCAACCTCAGCTATGAGGATAGCTGTCTCCTCAAAGCTCCCTGTCCTTATCCTCCACAGCAGCCACACATCTACCAATTCCTCCAACAGCTCCGGTTCATTAATCAGATTGTGCTCTTTCCTCAGGAGAAATTTCTTCCCAACCACCCGAAGAGATTCCTCCGGTGGTCCCATGATTCCAGTAGGGTTAGGAAGAAGGGAAAATAGATGGGGTTCTATTTGGGATGAGGAAAGAAAAGAGAATGGGTCCGACGAGGGTTGTGTTTGTTTTGGACTTTTGGGAGTAGACCGTTTTAGAGGCTTAGAGGCAGCGGCCTTGTCTGCCCCTTCATCGCCTAGGTGGGAAGATGAGGGTTGGGTGTCTTCAGCCTCAGATGAAGAAGAAGATGATGTGGAGGGTTGGGTTTACTCAGCTTCCTCGGGCTCATCTCCAGATGAGACTTCCACAGTCTCCTCCTGCCCAGACTTTCCAGCCGCGACACTTCCCCCTTGGGAAGCTGTCCTCTCCTCCTTTTCCTCTTCATTCTCAGCTTCAGTCTCCTCCTCCTCAGATGAGGGTTCATCGGCTAACACCGTCTCCACCTTCTTACCCTTGTCCTTAGAAGCCTTTTTCTTAGGCGATGGAGGTGGGGCGTCTCCTTCTGAGTCTGTTAGCCCGAAGGGTTTCTCATCCTTGATGAGCAGACCCTTCTGCTTTGTGAATTTCTTCACCCCCGTCTCCCAGTCAAGCTTCTTGGTCCCTATCTTCTGTTCTAGTATGATAGTGACCCTGGTCATCATACTAGTTATCTTGGTCAGCGACCATCTTATTAGTTCCTTCGACACCTCCTTCCTCACAAATTTCTTCTTCTCCTCCATTATCCGGGAGTACACCATCTGAGCCCAATTTATCCCAGCCCCGTCTAAGATGGCTCTCAGACAGCATAACCTCGGCTTTGTCAGCCCGTCGTGGCTCTGTTGCTCTCCAAGTATACACTTGGTCAGGATGAGCATTAGGAGACGATATTCCCTCCTTAACATCCCCTTCTTTAGATTTGCAGAGTTCTGTTTCTGCGACTTCCTCGCCATCAACTTGTAACTATCCAAGTACTCCTCCGCCTTGTATATAAACCGATTGCCACCGGTGGTGCTCAGACCAAAAATTTCACCAATGTCAGAAATGGACACGTGAATCTTCCTACTCTTCCCCAAAGTCTGAATACTCGTTTCCAACCCAGTATCGGTTGCTTTGGCTCTGGTCATAAATTCTGCAGCGAGATCATCCAAAGTTTTTGATTTAGAGGGCTTCATCGAACAGTATTGCTTCAGTCCTCTGGACTCCAACAACTCCAAAATTTCTCTTGTTTCTGGATCAGTGGTGATATCCCATTCTACGTACATCTTGGATTTGGTACGATCTCTGATGGATTTGAGATCGTATTCATATTTGATTCGGGATTTTGAGGTATCCGCCATTGAAATAGTTTCGAAGGTTTTTGAGAGGGAAAGGATTTTTGAGTGAATATGAATAGATAATTATGTGCGTAAGTTATTTTGCACACGATCTCCTATTTATATGGAAAGATTTAATAATAAACTAATCAAAAACTCATAATGACTGCAAAAATATAGTTTTTGGCTTTCGTGCCAGCATTAAATGCAATTATGCTGATTTATTTTGAAAAGTGCACGAATAATATTAAATATGTTGCGCGTGAACTGTTGACGGTTCATATTTCAGAAACCGCCTCCAATTTGTGCGCGTGAATGTCACTCAGCGTATTTCAAAGCTTTATTTGATAAAATTTTGGGTCCGATAGTAACTTCTCTGACAAGAAGTAACTTGATTTGTAAAATCTTTTCAGTTAATTGGAGAGATAAACTGAAATATTATCTCTTTTTATTTTCAAAAGTATATATTTTTTAAAACGAACCCTTTATATTATTTTAAAACAAATTTCAAAAAGAACTACTGAGTGAATTCAATTTTTGAATAATTAACTAATTATGAAATTAAATTCACATATTAATTATGTGATTTAATAAACATAATTTTTTAAATACAAAAAGTTAGAAAAACTCCCTGTGATTTTAACTGTGTCTGGATTGAACATTGTCTGCTCTTTTCTATGTGTCTGATCAGATGAGATATGCCTTATTCACTTAACTAAAGATTTTCCTGAAATAAAAAATACTTGAGCAAACTTATTAGTATCTTTTGTGAGTAATTCAGACAAGGTACATATAATCATCTGCCTTTTGGTCAATCAACTGATTATGATGTATTTGTCTGGATTACTTCAGGTCTAGACAAGTAAATATCAAGTTAATTTTAAAACCACTAGATGAATCCTTGATTCTTGATTCCTTATAGGAGATCAATGACATCAGCTCTATGATTATCCATGTGATTTTTAACAAGTCTGATATTACTTTCTAAACATAGTATTATGAATGAGAGACAAGAATAAATAATAAAGAAGAGATCATAGATCAGCTGAAGTAGCATCTAATAATCCTAATTCTAATGAAAGATCTTTGAACCTTGTCTCCGCTAGTGGTTTTGTTAAAATGTCTGCTCTTTGATAATCAGTCAGGATCTTCTCTAGTCTAATATTACCTTTTTCCACATGATCTTGGATGAAGTGATGACGAATATCAACATGTTTGCACCTGGTATGTAAGACTGGGTTCTGGGTAATAGCTATGGCACTATTACTATCACAAAAGATTGGTACATCTTTGGTGATAATATTATAGTCCCTTAACTGTTGACTGATCCAGATAAGCTGTGAGCAACAACTCCCAGCTACCATATACTCAGCTTCAGTAGTAGAAGTAGCTACAGAGGTTTGTTTCTTAGACAACCATGAAATCAGCTTACTTCCCAGAAATTGGCAAGTTCCAGATGTAGATTTCCTATCTATCTTACACCCACCAAAATCTGAATCTGAGTATCCTGACAACTCAAAGTTATCGTCAGCTGGATACCACAGCCCTACATAGATTGTACTTTTCAAATACTTTAGAATCTTCTTTGCAGCTTCAAGATGACTCTTCTTAGGTTTAGCTTGAAAGCGTGCACATACACCCACTGCAAAAGAAATGTCAGGTCTACTAGCAGTTACATATAAAAGAGAACCAATTAAACCTCTATACTGCGTCTGATCGATGTCTTCCCCTTTCTCATCTGGATCCATTGAAAAGTTTGTCATCATAGGTATCTTGGCTTCTCGGCTAGTACTTATTCCAAATTTTTCAATAAGATCTTTGGTATATTTTGCTTGACTTATGAAAATTCCTTTCTTTGTCTGCTTAATTTGAAGTCCGAGAAAGTATGTCATCTCTCCCATCATGGACATTTCAAATCTGTTCTTCATAAGATGACTAAATTCTTCACACAAGATTAGATTAGTTGATCCAAAAATAATGTCATCAACATAAATTTGTACTAACAAGAGACCTTTATCAGATTCTTTTATAAATAAAGTTCTATCTATTTTACCTTTTACAAAACCATTTTGAGTTAAATATTCAGATAAGGTATCATACCAAGCTCTAGGGGCCTGTTTAAGTCCATATAGAGCTTTTCTCAGTTTATATACCTTGTCTCCTTTGACAAAACCTGGAGGTTGCTCTACATATACTTCTTCGGCTATGACTCCATTTAGAAAAGCAGATTTCACATCCATTTGGAACACAGTAAATCTTTTATAAACAGCATAAGCTAAGAACAATTTTATGGCTTCAAGACGAGCAACTGGTGCAAAAGTTTCATCATAATCAATTCCTTCTGATTGTGAATAACCTTGTGCAACCAATCTAGCCTTATTTCTTACCACAATATTGTTCTCATCTCTTTTGTTCTTAAAAACCCATTTTGTTCCAATAACTTTTTGATGATAAGGTCTTTCAACAAGTTCCCACACATCTTGTCTTTGAAATTGATTTAATTCCTCTTGCATTGCATTTATCCAATTGGAGTCAGTTAGAGCTTCAGTAATAGATTTAGGTTCGAGCAATGATACATAACAACTAAACAGACAATCTTTGTTTATCTGTGTCCTTGTCTGGACTCCAGAATCTAAACTTCCGATTATCTGTTCAGCTGGATGATAAGTCAATACTCGTTTACCTTTATCTTTTACTGAGTATGAAGTCTTATCTGAGATATTTTCATTAATTGATTCTGTATTACCTTCAGAAATGTCTTCTTGTCCATTTGATAGTATAGGCGTCTGATCAGATGACATGGAAGAGCTCTCAGGTTCCTTATCTTTATCTTTGTCTTCCTCATCTGATTCTGATTCAGGTAAGTAGAACTTGACTGATTTCTTGATATCCATTTTGTTGAAGTCTTCAGCTATCTTGGTGACGTCATCTGTATTTTTAGACTTGAAAGAAATCTCATCAAACACAACATGTGGTGTTTCTTCCACACATAATGTAATCTTATTAAAAACTCTATATGCTTTGGATACAAATGAGTATCCTAAGAATATCCCATCTGCAATCTTGGCATCAAAGGTTCTTAATTTAGATTTCTCATTATTATGGATGAAACACTTACAACCAAATATATGGAAATATGATATTTTGGGTATTCTACCCTTCCATAATTCATAAGGGGTTTTGCATTTATCTTTCACAATTAAACACCTATTTTGTACAAAACAAAAGCAAAGATTAATGGCTTCTGCCCAAAACCTGTGTGGAGTGTCATACTCAGATAACATTGTCCTTGCAGCTTCTTTTAAGGTTCTGTTTCTCCTTTCAACTACTCCATTTTGCTGGGGTGTTCTTGCAGATGATGTTTCATGAGCTATACCATTCTCAGTACAATAGTTAGTAACAAACGAATTGAGAAACTCAGTACCTTTATCACTTCTAATCTTGACAATATTTAGTCCTTTTTCATTTTGAATTCTTTTAAGGAATTCTGGAATTTTTGTTACAGTCTCATTCTTTTTGTACAAGAAAATAACCCAAGTGAATCTAGAAAAATCATCTACAATCACTAAAGTATACTTTCTTCCACTAAAACTCAGGGGTGTAACAGGACCAAAAAGATCCATGTGTAAAAGTTCCAAAATTCTTTCAGAAGCAGGACCATTTATTGTCTTGAAAGAAGTTTTGGTCTGTTTTCCCTTTTGACAAGCATCACAAATATGATCTTTTGAAAATATTTTATCTGGGAGTCCTTTGACTAAGGATTTCCTTGCTATTTTGTTAAGAGTTTTGAAATTTAAGTGACTAAGACGTTTATGCCATAGCCAACTTAAATCCTCCGAACTCTTCGCAATAAGACAAGTATTCCTAGGGCAACTTTTGAAATTTGCAACATAGATATTGCCTTGTCTGACTCCAGCAAGTAAAATATTTTCATTTAAACCATCCAAGATATAACATGCATCATGAGTGAATTTTACACAATATCCTTTGTCACAAAACTGTGAGACAGATAATAGATTATGTTTCAATCCTTCCACAAAATAAACTTCATTAACCTGGACATCTCCAATCATTAGAGTTCCAACTCCTTTGGTTAGACCAAAGTTGTTGTCACCAAACATTACTCGAGGCCCATCTATTGTCTGATAGTTGGAAAGAAGTCTTTTCTCATAAGTCATATGCTTAGAACATCCACTGTCTATATACCAGATGACTTCAAGAACATCTCCTCTTTCAACTATCTCCTTATTTCCCTGCAATCACAAAATTAATTTTTAGGTACCCTTTGTGTATTGGGTCCTTTCTCGTTAAGTTGATACTTAGGTATCCAGATAAACACATCCAAGTTTTTCAAAACTAATGATTGAATCTTGCAACCATATCTATCCACTAATATTAGACTGTCTAGATCAACGTTATTAAGTTGTTCTCTAGTGATTGTCTTATATTTTGTAAAGAATGGATATGGCTTGCTTCTACCATCAAAGCCATTATACTTTGGAAATGTCTTTGTCTTAGTCTTTGAATTTCTTTTGGGAACATTTCTCCTAGTCTGTGTTTTCTCCTTAGAAATATCAGATGAGGTGATTTGCTCCTTAGATTTCTTTGGACTAAGCTTTGTCTTTTCCATAGTTTCAGTAGCTTTGACAAAAACCCTTGGTTTTATAGGATTATTCAGTTTATTTTTATCAAAACCTAATCCAGATTTATCATAAGGCTTCTGAGAAGTACTGAAGATGTTATCAATTGTAGACTGAGAATTATTAAGATATCCTAACTTGAGATTCAATTCTCTGTTAGTCTTTTTAAAATTCTCATTCTCCATATTGATATCTGAAAATTTAATTTTTAAAGCACTCAATTCTTTTTCCAACTTATTGGTTTTCTCATATGAGGAACTAGTAGTAGTCTTAGATTGACATTCCCCCTCGAATGTACAATCCAGATTTTTTCTTGTCCCAGTCTGATGTTCCTTTGTTAGATTAAGAATTTGATTCTTTAAACTTAAATTTTCAGTCTCTATCTGTTTATAAGCAGATAAAGCCGTCTTCAGATCTTTTAAAAGCTTGTTAATAAGACATGGATCAGATTCAGACAAGTTATCACAATCATTATCTGAAGATGAGTAATAGTTTACCTCTTTAGCCATTAGGCATATGTCATTTTCTGACCCAAAACTGGATGAGGATGATGATGATGATGTCTCATGTGTTTCCTCATTTTCTGCTAAAAGAGCTCGTTGATCTGCATACCTCCTATCCCTTTTCTTCCTCTTTTCTTCTCTCTCTCTAGGAGTAAGTTGAGGACAATCATAGCTAAAGTGACCGGGTTTATTGCAGGTATAACAGATATCTCCTCTATCTGATTTTGGACTATTATCTCCTCGTCTGATTGGTGATTTATACCTTTTCACTGGATCCTTCTTGTCATTATCTGAATACTTCTCTTCCTTGTCTGATTTATAATTTTGGCGATTAAACCTGTCTCTCTTGTTCCTTTTATACTTCATCTTGAGTCTCTCATATAGTCTGATCAATAGTGCCATTTCCTCTTTTATTGACAAATCTGATGCCTTAGAAATCTTGTCAGAATCTTCTTGATGAAGAAATGCCACAATTTTTCCAGATGTAGATGACTCTGCTTCATCTTCTTCATCTTCAATGTGTATGTCATATTCCAGTGCTTTAAAATGAGAGAATAGAGTGTGATGTGATATCGTTTACAGATTCTGTGTTGCTTTGAGAATATTAGCTTTCTCCCTCCATCTTTTGCTCAATGATCTGAGTACCTTGTTGTTGATTTCTTTCTCAGTGTAAGTCTTACCCAAATCAGTTGCTTTGTTCACAAGATTAGTCAGTCTCACGTCCAATTGGTCCACAGTTTCTCCATCCTTCATTTTGAACGTGTCAAATGCATGTAAAACGGACTGCAACTTATTTTCTTTAACCTGATCTGACCCTTCACAGACACTTGCAAGAGTCTCCCACATATCCTTAGTTGTCTTGCATCTCTTAACTTTTTCTATCCAATCCTTGCTTAAAGTTTCAATGATTTCAGTTCTTGCAACTTGATCCAAATTGTGAATCTTCCTTTCATCGTTTGTTAATTCAGCACTCTTCTTTTCTTGTTGACTTCTTGTAGTCGAAGATTCAGCTCAAGTGCTAACAGTTCCATGATAAAATTTTATTGGACCTTCCTCAAGAACCTCTTCCATGCGGTCATGAATGGCCTTCAAATGATTCTCCATTCTAAACTTCCAATAATCATATTCTTCGATAGAGAACTCTGGCAAACTCCTGGTTTTCTTACTTTTAACAGTTGACATAGTAACTCAAGAGACTAAAAGACAACTTATCAGAAATGTTAGTGAATCAATAATAAGAAATCAAATTTAAACAAGAACACGAGAATTTCAAGACCACAAATTGTTTATCAGAACAGCTTAACACTGCTCTGATACCACTTGTTGGGTCCCTTTAGAATGAGTTAATCACGTAAACAAGATGCCTTCTAGTGATAATCTAGAAGGGGGGGGGATGAATAGATTATCAAAAACTTTAAAAACTTTTTCAAGCTTAGATGATCTATCAACTCCAAAAATCAGTTTTACAGCGGAAACAGTTCTTGATTAAACTCAATTCAAATAGGATCTAAAGCTTTATCAGATATTAAATTTGCGATCAAGAAATAATCAAAGAAAACAAGTAAAGAACTGAAAAGTAACCAACACCAGATTTATAGTGGTTCGGATCAAATGATCCTACATCCACTCTCCTTCTCCAACTCGAAGAAGGGACTCTTCTTACCACCTTTCTGCTTGCTTACTTTCTTACTTTCTTTACAGCGTTAATCTTCAGCCTTACAAAGATGATACTAACTCTAATCGGCTTTTGAAGATTTACAAAGAATATGGTGTTCTACAAACACCAGAAAATAGATTGAACACAAAGTGTTCGTGAATACAAGTGTTTGAGAAGAGATCTTCTAATTTTTAGATTGCTAAAAGTGAATTTGCTTGATTGCGATATTACCAACTTATCAACTATGAAATTCTGAGATAATGAACTTATTTATAGACCTCCTGCTGATGACAGTTGTAACTTCCTTGTTTTCTGTTTTGGTTGGTTATAACCGATTAACCAATTCTTGACAACTGCTTCTTGTTTGGTTGTAACTGACTCTTGAATTTTAACTAACTCTTTAGCTTGTCTGATCTTCTCCCTGTCTGATTCTTTACCTTGTCTGATTCTCTATCTTAGTAAGTATCTTGAACTTCCACCTTGTCTCTGTCTTTGTCAACGCGTCGATTTCTTGTTCCATTCTCCATCCGACTTTCTCTCGAACAACCTTATCTTACTATTCTATACTTAGTCTATTTTACTGAGTTTTCATTACATCGAGACACATCGACTGACTATACACTGTCTCCAGCTGGTCATCCTAGTTTTACACTTTTAACTCATCAAAACTAAGTATATCTTTTTCATCCCAACATGTCATCAGCTGGGTACCACAACCCAACTTGCAAAGTTCCTTTGAGATATTTGAGGATTTTCTTAGCAGTCTCCAGATGAGTTTTCTTGGGATTAGATTGGAATCTGGCACATACCCCAACTGCAAAGGCAATGTTTGGCCTACTTGCTTTGAGAGATAGAAAGGGATCCAATCACCCACGATACTCCGTTGCATCTGTGGGTATCCCCTGCTCATCTGAATCCATAGAGAAGTTAGTTGCCATAAGTATTTTAACTTCCCTACTAGTAGTCATCCTAAATTTCTCTATAAGGTCCTTAGCATATTCAGTCTGATGTATGAATATACCCTTACTCGACTGCTTAATCTGCAAGCCTAGAAAATATGTTAATTCACCCATCATAGACATTTCAAACCTATTTTTCATGAGAACACTGAATTCTTCACACAGAGACAGATTAGGTGAACCAAATATAATGTCATCTACATAAATTTGAACCAACAAGATGTTACCATCTTATTTCCTTTCTAAATAAAGTCCGGTCTATCTTACCTTTTGAAAAACCATTTGTAATCAGAAATTCAGATAAGGTATCATACCAAGCCCTGGGTGCTTGTTTCAGTCCATATAGGGCCTTATTGAGTTTATATACTTTGTTATTGGTCTTAACCCAGGAGGTTGCTCCACATAGACTTCCTCAAGTAACACACCATTTAGGAAGGCAGACTTGACATCCATCTGAAAGACTTTGAAAGATTTATAAGCAGCAAATGCCAAAAACAACCTTATTGCTTCTAATCTGGCAACTGGAGCATAGGTTTCATCATAGTCTATCCCTTCAGACTGTGAGTAACCTTGAGCTACCAATCTTATCTTATTACGAACAATAACGTTGTTTTCATCTGTTTTATTCTTAAACACCCATTTGGTGCCTATAATCTTTCTATGTAAGGGTCTTTCCACTAATTCCCAAATATTTTGTCTTTCAAATTGATGCAGTTCTTCCTGCATGGCTGTTATCCAGTTTGGATCTGATAAAGCCTCCTCAATAGACTTAGGCTCGAGAAGTGATACATAACAGCTGAACAGACTTTGAGAATCAACCATAGTTCGTGTCTGCACACTACTGGATGGGTCTCAAATAATCTGGTCAGTTGGATGATAACTTCTCATCCTCTTGCCTATTTGAGTAGAAGGATCCTCATCTTGAGACTCAGCAGGCAACTCGTCTGACTCTGCCTGAGCAGACGTTCCCCCTTCATCTGCTGACCCTGGCTGATCAGCTGATGTCAAGGGTGTCTCCTCAGATGGAGTCTAGAGAGGGTTTGCCTTCTGATTTTCAGATGGGGATTCTTCATTATCTGAATCTGAATAGAGACTAGGCAGATAGACTGTTCTATGTTTAATTTTGGTTTGTTCAATTTTATCTAGATCATTTATAATCTGATTCACTTTATTTGAGAAAGAATGCATCTCATCAAAAACCACATGAGGAGTTTCTTCCACACAAAGAGTTGTCTTGTTGAAGACTCTGAAAGCTTTGGAAGTGTTGGAATATCCTAAGAATATTCCATCAGCTGCCTTAGCATCAAAGGTCCTCAGCTTAGACTTCCCATTGTTATGGATGAAGCATTTACAACCAAAAGCCCGAAAATATGAGATTCTTGGAACCTTACCCTTCCAGATCTCATATGGAGTCTTACCCTTACTTTTAACTGGCAAGCACCTGTTCTGGGTATAGCAGACAGTGTTAATGGCCTCAGCCCAGAATCTATGAGGGGTTCCATATTCGGCTAGCATGCTCCTGACTATTTCTTTGAGTGTTCTATTCCTCCTTTCAACTACTCCATTTTGTTGTGGTGTTCTGGCTGATGAGGTCTCATGAACTATGCCACTCTCATTTAAAAAGTTAGATAAACAAGAATTTAAAAATTCAGTGCCCTTATCACTTCTTATTTTAACAATATTAACACCTCTCTCATTTTGCATCTATCTGAACAGATCAGGGATCTTGTTCACAGTCTCATTCTTTTTGGAAAGAAATATGACCCAAGTGTATCTAGAAAAATCATCAACAAAAACAAGAGTATATTTCCTTCCACTAAAGCTGAGAAGTGAAACAGGTCCAAACAGATCAAGATGAAGGAGTTGTAAAACTCTTTCAGATGAGGATGTGTTAATACTTTTAAATGAGTGTCTGGGCTGTTTACCTTTTTGACATGCATCACATTTCAGATCAGTAGAGCATAATTTCTCAGGTAGTCCTTTAACAAGATTCTTTCTAGCTAGCTTACTAAGGGTTTTGAAGTTCAGATGACTAAGCCTCTTGTGCCATAGCAAGCTGAGGTCATCTCCACCTTTAGCTAGCAGGCATGTATCTTTGGGGCAACTGTTAAAGTTAGCCACATAGACATTGCCATGTCCGAAGCCAGTTAGAAGTACCTTGTCTGAGGAGCTATCTAAAATATCACACTTATCTTTAGAAAATTTTACTAGAAAGCCTTTGTCACAGAGTTGAGAAACAGATAACAGATTATGCTTTAAACCTTCTACAAAATATACCTCAGATACCTGGACATCCCTAATAATCAAGGTACCAACTCCCTTAGTTTGTCCACAGTTGTTGTCTCCAAAAAGAACTCTAGGGCCATCAATATTTTGGAAGTTTGATAATAGCTTCTTGTTACAAGTCATATGCTGTGAACAGCCACTGTCTATGTACCAAATTGAAGCTAGAATCTCCTCCTTAAGTGATAGTCCCTGTGATTCCTGTAAAACAGATCAGGTATGAGGTACCCTAGTGATCTTGGGTCCTTGAAGGTCAAAAATCACTTTGGGTAACCAAACAAACATCTCATTGTTCAATAATAAATCAGATTTGATCTGTCTACCAAATCTGTCTACAAACACATCACATTTAAATGATAGTTTATTGTATTCATATTTAGAGACTTTCTTGAACTTAGGAAAAATGGGATGGCATCTATTTCTCCCATCAAAGGAACTATAATAAGAATTTCTTCTTATCTTAGTTCTTGGAATCCTCTTAGTCTGATATGGAGTCCTCAACTGAATTTTGGTTTTCAGACTGGGAGATGTAGTCCTTATCTGACTAAGTGGTTTCCAAGGACCAATTTTAATTTCTTTTGAAGTTTCAGATGCCTTCACAAATTTTCTTGGTTTTTGAACACCTCATTTATTATTCTTATCATAACCAAGACCTGTCTTATCATGAGATTTTTGTGAAGTGCTAAAGATGTGGTCTACAACTGACTATGAGTTATTAAGCTGACTCATTTTGAAGACAAGCTTCTCATTGACCTTCTTAATTAACTCATTCTCAGTACAAACCAATTCAAATTTGTCTTTTAAAGATTTTAATTCATTTTCTAATATTTCAGACAAACTGGCTGATATACTAGCCTCAGCCTAGGGTAAACATTCCCCCTTGAATGTTTCCTCAGACTCAGAGTAGTTCACAACTTGCTTGCCTTTGACCAGAATCTGAATCTGATCTTTTAAAGTCAAATTTTATGTCTCTAATTGTTTATAAGCATTCAAAGACATCTTCAGATCTTTCAATAGTCCTTGAATAACAGTTTGGTCATTATATGAAACAGATTTATATGAATCATTATCAGAAGAAGAGTACTAGACTACCTCTTTGGTCATAAGGCAATTTTCATCGTCTGATCCAAAATCAGATGAAGATGATGATGATGATGATGATGATGATGATGATATTGATGATTTTCTTGATTTTTTTTCTTCAGCTAAAAGGGCTCTTTGATCTGCAAACCTCCTATCTCTTTTCTTTCTTTTCTCTTCACGTTCCTTAGGAGTCAGCTGGGGACAATCATAACTAAAATGACCTGGCTTGTTACAAGTGTAACAAGTATCACCCCTATCTGACTTAGGACTAGTAGGATTCCTTTTTGCAGGTGATTTGAACCTTCTTGTCTGGCTCTTTTTCTTATTATCATAAGATGAGTCATCCTCCTTCCTTCTTGAACCTGATCTGGATCTATCCTTTCCTGCAAACCTCAGCTTATTACGTTTATATTTCATTCTCAATTTATCATACCTTTTTGTGAGCAATGTCATCTGCTCCTTAAGAGATAAATCAGCTCCTACTGATTCAGCTGCTGTCTTGTCTTCCTTGTTGACAAAAGCAACAGACTTGGACGAGGTGCTTGACTCCATCTCGTCTTCCTCATCTTCTATCTGGATATCATATTCCAAAGCTTTTAGATGAGAAAATAAAGTATAATGAGTAATAGAGGATAAGTTTTGGGTTGCTTTAAGGATATTTGACTTCTCTCTCCATCTCTTGGTCAAAGATCTGAGTATTTTATTATTAATCCCATTCTCTGAATAATTCTTCCCTAAATCAGCTGCTTTATTGAGAAGATTTGTTAGTCTCACATTCAACTGATCTATTGTTTCATTCTCCTTCATCTTAAATGTATCAAAAGCATGTAGTACTGATTGCAGCTTGTTTTCTTTCACTTGGTCAGATCCTTCACATACATTTGCAAGTGTCTCCCACATCTCCTTAGTGGATTTACACCTCTTGACCTTTTCAATCCAATCTTTGCTAAGAGTTTCTATGATTTCAGTCCTAGCTACTCGATCCAAGTTGTGAATTTTCCTTTCATCACTAGTCAGCTCAGAACTTTTCTTTTCTTGTCTGACTCTAGTCTCAGCTGCCGCAGTACCATCGCTGGTCCCTCCATGATAGAATTTGATGGGCCCTTCTTCAAGAACCTCTTCCATTCTGTCATGAATAGCCTTGAGATGGTTCTCCATCCTAAATTTCCAGTAATCATATTCTTCAATCGAAAATTCAGGTAAGCTCCTAGACTTCTTGCCTTTTACAGATGACATAATGAAACAAGAAAACACTCAACAAGAACTTTGTTAGTAGCAAGGTTAGTGAAATAAAGATGAAGAAGATGATAAAAAAAATCAATATCAGAATCTTTATCAAGACCTAAAATCAATATCAGAACAGCTTAACACTGCTCTGATACCACTTGTTGGTCCCACAAGTTGAGTATCACAAAGAGAAACTTGAAACAACCTTCTAAGGAAAATCTAGAAGGGTGATTGAATAGATTTTTCAACTTTTTAAAAATAAGAAAATCAATCCAAGATACCAAAGTTTACACAGCGAAAATCGATTTTTAACTCAAATCTAAATGGATCAAAAGCAAATTGATAATTTGTCTGATTGTGAATCTGAAATTGAACTTTGATTAAAAGTTGAAATTGATTATGAATAAATAAGTAAACAAAAGCAGTAAAGAACATAATGGTTTATAGTGGTTCGGATCTAACTGATCCTACATCCACTCTCCTTCTTCAACTTGAAGAAGGGTCTCTTCCACTATTTATTTACTTTCCAGCGTACAACTTACAACTTTACAATGATATTCTAATCTTCAAACTATCTTCAAACTTCTAAACTTTTCTGGAAAATCTAACTTTACAGTGCAAGAAGTGTGTTGAAGATGTACAGAGAAGTGTTCTATAAACACTTGAAACTTTTGAAAAATTTCTTTGAAATCTTGTATGAACTTTTGAAAGCTTTGTGAATTATCAAAGTGAGAGTACTGAATGAATTTGTTGTGTGTTCTCCTTTTTAATAAAATTATGCCTAGACCTATTTATAAGCCTGGAAAGACAGTTTGTTTGTTAGTTGGTTGTAACAAACTAAAACTACCCAACAAACTTAATCTTGATAACCGCTCCTTATCTTCAGCTGATCTTGCTCTTAATCGTCTGCAGCTGACTTGGCGAAGACTTGCCTTTCTTATTCTACTCAGCTTGTCTTTACCTCGTCTGAGCTCTTTATGATCGTCTCCTGTAGATGACTTGTCTTGAGCTTGTCTTCAGATGACCTCCATCTTTCCAGACCTCAGCTGACTTATCCAGCTCTTCCTAGTCTGATCAGCTTAGTACTGGATCTTCACCTCAGCTGTTCTTCGAAGATAACTCTTCATCTGAGTTGTCCCTTTTTAACTCATCAAAACTTAACCTGATCTAACAGTTAGTAGACATGGTGTTCTTTAACATATCTAGATAGGTCACCTTTGACGGTGTATTTTATACACTTAGCCAGTTTCAGATCATAAATAGTGTGTTTAGGTCTTGTAGTGGTTTATTGAGAAGATTCGAATTGTGAATCGTTCTCTACATGATTTGTATTCATTATTAACATAGTGAATCGTTTCCTCATAGATTATTATTTAAAATAATCTATGAAAATTTTATCCTGGTTTGCAAAGATTTTTGACTAAGTCTTCCGCTGTTATAACTGTCAGTGTTACTCTCATTGTTACAACATTGACAGTAACAATCTCTGATTTCAGAAAACACACAACTTCAGTTGGCACCAGAGCCATAACTTGACGTTACTAAGTTAGATCCTGTGTCTAGTGTGTTGTCTTTGCAATGGATTACCCATTGGCTCAATCACTTAAGCCTCCCGTTCTAGATGGTACAAACTATGCCTATTGGAAACCAAGGATGCGGATGTACATCAAGTCAATTGATGAACGTGCTTGGAGAAGTGTGCTAGCAGGTTGGACGCCCCCAAAGACTAATGCAGATGTTGAAGGAGAGACCATTGTCAAACGTGAGTTGGATTGGACAAATGATGAAAGCACAACAACAAGCTTTAATTCCAAAGCATTGAATGCAATCTTTGTAGCAGTTGATATGACCATGTTCAAACTCATATCAAACTGTGTAAGTGCAAAAGATGTTTCGGATAGGCTACAAGATCATTGTGAAGGATCAGAAAGTGTTCGAAGATCCAGACTTCGAATGCTAGGGACAAAGTTCGAAAACCTTAGGATGAAGGAGGATGAAACCATCTCTTCTTACAATGAGAAGATCACTGAGATTGCAAATGAAGCTCAATCACTAGGAGATCCTATCTCAAACACCAGGTTAGTTCACAAAATTTTACGTACTGTACCTAAGCGTTTTGATGCAAAAATTTGTGCTATAGAAGAAGCTAAGAATACAGATTCGTTGAGCCAAACTTAGCTTGTGAGCATACTACGGGTATATGAGATGAATTTAACCAAGAAAGATGATCAGACTCCAGATTCAAAGAAGTTGATTGCATTCAAAGGAGAATCATCCTCAAGTGCTGAAAAGATATCATTTGTGACTAAACTTGAGTCAGATGATGATGATGTTGCCGAGCTATGTCTTGACAATCCCAACCACATTGCCTTCTTGACAAGACAGTTTAAAGCTTTCTTGAAAAAGAAGTCAAGTGTGACAAGGAACAACATTCAACCAAGGATTCAAATCAACAATACTCCACAAACACCCGAAAGGAAAGGTAAAACTATTCAACCAAAGAAATTTGGTAGTAGTAGTGGGAGTGGAAGCAAAACCAGGTATGACAACTATGACCCTAAATATAGGAAGTCTGTTCAATGTAATGCATGTTCTGGATATGGTCATTATGCAAATGAATGTGCTAATACCTTTGCTTAAGAAGAAATTGAACTTTAATGCTACCTTGAGTGATGAATCTGATGAGGAGCATGAAGATAAAAAAGATGAAGAATTTACATTTTCTGGTAGAATAGACTATGATGATTCTTTGGATGATGATCTGGATTCTGATGTTGACACAGATATTCCAACATTCGGTGTAACATTGGATGAATCTGAATCAGAATCATCATTAAACTGTTTTAATGGTTTTGTTGATAATTCTGGAATATCAGAACAGAATAAACCTTGTGGTTCAGAATGTAAGAATTACTTGAAAAATGGGAATCTCAAAATGAAATTCTGAAGACTTTGACTTTAGAAAATTCAGATTTGAGAGACTCATTAACCAAACTTGAAGTAATCTTGACTAAGAAAGACTTGGAAATTTCTAAACTCAAAGATGGATTGAAAGATTCAACTTTAAGTTTCAAGAAATACTCCAAGAGTGCTGATGTGTTAAAAGAAGCTTTAATGGCTGGTAAAATTGATATCACTGGTTAGGTTATAAAAATAACAAGACTTCTATGAGTGTTGAAGAACCAATATAATTTGTTAAGGCAGGATATAAATCAAAGGATAAATCTTCTGTTAAAACAAATGATACTAGTAAAAAGTTTGAAATGAAGTTTGTGTGTCATTATTATTCTGGTAAAGGTCATATTCGTCCTCACTATATTAAGTTGAAAATGGATCTAATGGCAAAAAGAATGTTACCCTCAGTGTCACCACATCAGAAGTCACAAAAGTCCAAAAACACTAAGATCTCCTGTAATGTTGTGTATACTTTATTGAATGTTGCCCTCAAGGCACATGACTGGACAAATTAATTTTTTGTCTAATTATGAACCTTATGATGGTGGAAGATCAAAAGGTAAGATTGTTGGAAAGAGAACTTTGAATGTTGAAGGATTTCCTAAATTATCAAATGTTATGCATGTTGAAGGATTGCTTGCTAATTTGATTAGTATCAGTCAACTATGTGATGACAATTTGCATGTTAAGTTTGATAAAAATTCATGTTATGTTTTGAATGATAATAATGAATGTCTAATGACTGGTCATAGGTCAATTGATAATTGTTATCTTATTGGAACTAACAATGTATGCAACTTTGCCAAAAATGATGAATTCAATTTATGGCATCAAAAACTTGGACATGTAAATGTTAGGAATATTCAGAAACTAATCAGAGTTGGAGCTGTGAGAGGTTTACCAAAGCTAAAATTGCACAAGACTACAGTTTGTGGTCCTTGTAAAAAAGGTAAACAAGTAAGAGTGTCACACAAGATGTTGTCACACTGCACCACAACACGATGTTTTGAACTTCTTCACATGGATTTGATGGGTCCTATGGAAACAGAAAGTTTAGGAGGAAAAAGTTATTCTCTTGTGGTAGTTGATGATTTTTCAAGTTATACTTGGGTTGATTTTCTGAAAGATAAATCTGATACCTTTGCTGCTTCCAAAATCATGTATAAAAGGTTTAAAATTGCTTATAATTTGAAAGTAAGTAGGATTAGATCAGATCATGATAGGAAATTTGAAAATAACTTATTTTTTGATTTCTGTGAAAAGAAAGGTATAATCCAAGAGTTTTCATCACCAAAAACTCCACAACAAAATGGAATTGCTGAAAGGAAAAACAGGATGTTACAAGAGATGGCTAGAGTAATGCTACATGCTAAACATCTTTGTAAAAGGTGTTGGGCTGAGGCATTAAACACTGCTTGTCACATTGTAAATAGAGTCTTTGTTAGGTCTGATGGTACAAAAACCTCATATGAGATTTTGAATAACAAAAAACCAAATTTGAAATACTTTCATGTGTTTGGTTGTGTTTGTTATATCTTGAATGATAGAGATCAATTGCATAAGTTTGATTCTAAAAGTGATAAAGGATTCTTCTTAGGTTATTCTAGAAATAGTAAGGCCTATAGGATTCCATAATTTGAGAACTGACACTATGCAGGAATCTGTCAATGTGGTTTTTGATGATACAACAAGTCTAGCAGGTAAAAGTGCTGAAGATGATGTTATAGACCTTCTTGATACATCTGATGAACCCGGATCAGAAAATGTTACAACTGATGGTACAACATCAGGAGTCACATTATCTGAAACAGAGGAATCAGACAATTTCAAACAAGGTAAAGCACCTGCTTCCAGTATCTAAAAGAGTCACTCTTCTAGTCAGATTATTGGTGAATCATCTATAGGAGTCCAAACCAGAAGAAAGGTAAGTTCAAGAGATGTTGTGAGGTCAGTATGTATGTCTTCCATTTATAACAAAATTGATGTTGAATGCTATCATTCTATTGTGGAACCTAAGAATGTAACTGAAGCCTTGAAAGATGAGAATTGGATAAATGTTATGCATGAGGAACTTAATCAGTTTGAAAGGAATGAAGTATGAGCATTAGTTCCTAAACCTAGTAATACTAATGTTATAGGGACTAAATGGATTTTCAAGAATAAAACTGATGAGTCTGGAAACATAGTAAAAAATAAGGCTAGGTTAGTTGCCCAAGGATACACTCAAGTTAAGGGTATAGATTTTGATGAAACATTTGCACCTGTAGCTAGGATTGAATCTATCAGATTATTGTTAGCTATTGCATGTTATATCAAAATCAAATTGTTTCTAATGGATGTGAAAGCTGCATTTTTGAATGGTATATTGAATTATGAAGCATATGTAGAACAACCAAAAGGATTTGAAGATCCTCAATATCCAGATCATGTCTATAAGCTTAAGAAAGCAGTGTATGGCTTGAAACAAGCTCCTAGAGCTTGGTATGGCAGGTTAACTGACTTTCTTTTACGGATTGGTTTCATTAGAGGAGAAGCAGATAGAACCTTATTTATCAAACAGGTTGATGGAGATTTGATGATAACACAAATCTATGTTGATGACATAGTATTTGGATCTACATCAGATAGCATGTTGAAAGACTTTATTGAAACAATGTCTGCCACATTTGAGATGAGTATGGTTGGAGACTTGAATTGTTTTTTAGGTCTTCAAATCAAACAGATGAATGATGGTATTTTTATTTCACAAAGTAAATATGCTAAAAACTTGGTAAAAAGGTTTGGTCTTGATAATGCTAAGCATATGAAAACTCCTATGGGATCCACACAGAAACTGTGTAAGGACAATATTGGACAAGATGTTGACCCAACATTATACAGATCCATGATAGGTAGTCTTCTCTATTTAACCTCAAGTAGACCTGATATTATGTATAGTGTTTGTATTTGTGCTAGGTATCAAGCAAATCCCAAGGAACCACACATGAATGCTGTGAAAAGAATCATCAGATATGTTGCAGGGACTGTTGATCTTGGTATATGGTACACAAAGGATACAAATAGTACACTGATTGGATATAGTGATGTTGATTGGGCAGGTGATGTTGACGATAGGAAAAACACAAGTGGTGGATTCTTTTATATGGGGAACAACTTGATTTAATGGCACAACAAGAAACAGAATTGTGTTTCTCAATCCACAGCTGAGTCTGAATATGTTGCTGCAGGTAGTTGTTGTTCACAACTTTTGTGGTTGAAGAAAATGTTTGGTGATTATGGCCTTGATACTGATATCCTTACTATTTTTTGTGATAACACAAGTGCTTGAATTTCTCTAAAAATCCTGTACAACACTCTCTTACTAAGCATATAAGTATAAGACATCATTTTATAAGAGATCTTGTAGAAAAGGGTATGGTGAAGTTAGAATATATTCCCACTGATAAGCAACTTACTGATTTGTTTACTAAAGCTATTGATTTTGAGAGGTTTTCATTTCTTATAAAATCTCTTGGTCTATGTAAAATCTGAAAATCCTGTGACGGATGTTGAAGCAAATGTTACAACATTTGTGACAACATCAGGTGAGGTCTATGAGAAAATTGATATTTTTGAGTTTTTGTCTATTAATTAGTTAAATCCTTTGTGAAATATACTTGAATCAAGATTATGTGACTTACAGGACATACACTTCTCAAATGCATACATTAGAATACACATTTAAATGTTTTTTCTTAATCACTGAGTAACTATGGAGCACGAAGTTCGCTACTACGATGACTTCTTTTCAAAAGGTGATTAAAATAACATCAATTTATCCATAATCCACTGAGTAACTATGGGACACGGAGATCGCGACTACGATGTTCTCTTTTGAAAAGGTGGATCAATATGGAATTGAGTGTGAAAACTGAAAAAATATAAAATGCAACATTGAAAAATCAATGTTGAAGTGTATGTGTGCCACATTGTCTACAACATCTACTTGATTCAGTTTATTTCTATAAGTTGAATTAATTAATTATGTGATAATTCTTGAATTTTGACTTTTTCTCATGGTAACTTCCCACGTTTATTTTCAATATTGTATTGTGCTTAAGTTTAATTATTTTATTTAATTATTTTCGAGCTTTATAGATCAGATTGGACGGTTATTTTGGGCATGGGAGTATCATTATCTCCATGTTCCTTATTTTTAGGGATTCCTTTTAGTGGGATAATATCTTATAACTTCTCTTCTTCTTTTCTATTTATAGATTTCGAATTTATGTATCTTATTTACTCATAAACTTAGCTCGAGCAGTGTATACTGATTTCCAGAGATTTTTAGCATAACACTTGTTTATTGCTTGGTTTAGATTAAAGTTGCTATTTTAATTTAATTAACTTTAGCACTTTATTCTTGGTTTAAGTATCAAAAATGGCAAACATTCCCTCAAACACTTCCTCAGACTCATCGACTTCAAACCCTCTGAATCTTCTTGCATCCATGGCTGCTCAAAACCCTCCGTCCACTGATGTCACCAACGTTGCCGGACCATCAACGACCACATCTACTGTTCATAACCCTGTTCCTCTGACCGTTGTCTTCCCATTTTTCACGAGCCCTTCAAACGTTCGAGCCACCGTCCATGATTTCCCTAACCTTCCACAACCACCAACAGTAGCTGTAGGCTCAATCCAAATCGATCTTTCGAAATTCCTTGCATACGATGAGAATGCCACACCTACACCAAACCCTTCCACTCAAACCCCTGCTCCTACTACTGTTCCTATGGAAACTACACCTACTGAAGGCGCAATTCAGGTTGCTGATGACATAGTTAATCAGACAACAACTGAGATCGATGATGCAATCATGAGTGAGGTAAATGATTCCACTGACTCAGGTGTTGCTGCTGTTAAATCAGGAGAAGTTTTGATGAGTTAAAAAGGATCAACTTAGATGAACAGCCAACTTCGAAGAACAGTTGAGGTGAAGATCCATTACTAGACTGATTAGACTAGGAAGAACTGGATAGGTCAGCTGAGGTCTGAAGAGGCAGAAGTAGTCTGGAGACTAGTTCGAGACGAGTCATCTGCAGGAGACAACTATGAGGAGCTCAGACGAGGTCAAGACAAGCTGAGTAGAATAAGAAAGGCAAGTCTTCACCAAGTCAGCTGCAGATGACTAGACCAAGATCAGCTGAAGATGAGAGCGGTTATCAAGATTAAGTTTGTTGGACAGTTTTAGTTTGTTACAACCAACTAACAAACTAACTGTTTTCCAGACTTATAAATAGGTCTAGGCATAACTTTATTTTCACAAGAAGAATACACAACAAATTCACTCTGCATTTTCAACTTTGATATTTTACAAAGTTTTCAAAAGTTCACTCAAGTTTTCAAAGGAATTTTTCACAAACTCTAAGTGTTTATAAAACACTTCTCTGTACATCTTCAACACACGTCTTGCACTGTAAAGTTAGATTTTCTAGAAAAGTTTAGGAGTTGAAGATAGATTGAAGATTAGAAGATCATCATTGTAAAGTTGTAAGTTGTACGTTGGTAAGTAAGTAAGTAAGTAGTGGAAGAGACCCTTCTTCATGTTGAAGAAGGAGAGTGGATGTAGGATCAGTTAAGATCTGAACCACTATAAACCATCGTGTTCGTTACTGATTTTGTTTACTTATTTGTTCTTAAACAATTTCAACTTTAAATCAAATTCAATTTCAGAATTATAATCAAACTAGTTATCAGTTTGCTTTTGATCCGTTTAAAGTTGAGTTAAAAATCGATTTTCGCTGTGTAAACTTTGGTATTTTGAGTTGATTTTCTTGTTTTGAAAAAGTTTGAAAATCTATTCAACCCCCCCCCCCCTTCTAGATTTTCCCTTGAAGGCTGTTTCAAGTTTCTCCTTATTATACTCAACTCGTGGGACCAACAAGTGGTATCAGAGCGGTGTTAAGCTGTTCTGATATTATTTTTAGGTCTTGATAAAGATTCTTAAATTGTTTCTTGATCATCTTCTTCATCTTTAAATCACTAACCTTGCTACTAACAAGTTCCTGTTAAGTTTTTCCTTGTCTCATCATGTCATCTGTGAAAAGCAAGAAGTCTAGGAGCTTGCCTGAATTTTCGATTGAGGAATATGATTACTGGAAATTCAGGATGGAGAACCATCTAAAGGCTATTCATGACAGAATGGAAGAGGTTCTTGAAGAGGGACCCATCAAATTCTATCATGGAGGGACCAACGATGGTACTGCTGCAGCTGAGACTAGAGTCAAACAAGAAAAGAAGAGTTCTGAGCTGACTAGTGATGAAAGGAAAATTCACAACTTGGATCAAGTGTCTAGGACGGAAATCATAGAAACTCTAAGCAAAGATTGGATTGAAAAGGTCAAGAGGTGTAAATCAGCTAAGGAGATGTGGGAGACCCTTGCCAATGTGTGTGAAGGATCAGACCAAGTGAAAGAAAACAAGCTACAATCAGTGCTACATGCTTTTGATACATTTAAGATGAAGGAGAATGAAACAATAGATCAGCTGGATGTGACACTAACAAATCTTCTCAATAAAGCAGCTGATTTAGGGAAGAATTATTCAGAAAAGGAGATTAACAATAAAATACTCAGATCTTTGACTAAGAGATGGAGAGAGAAGTCAAATATCCTAAAAGCAACTCAAAACTTATCCTCTATTACTCATCATACTTTATTCTCTCAACTAAAAGCTTTGAAATATGATATCCAGATAGAAGGTGAGGAAGACGAGATGGAGTCAAGCACCTCGTCCAAGTCTGTTGCTTTTGTCAACAAGGAAGACAAGACAACAGCTGAATCAATAGGAGCTAACTTATCTCTTAAGTAGCAGATGACATTGCTCACAAAAAGGTATGATAAATTGAGAATGAAATATAAACGTAATAAGCTGTGGTTTGCAGGAAAGGATAGATCCAGATCAGGATCAAGAAGAAAGGAGGATGACTCAACTGATGATGATAAGAAAAAGAGTCAGACAAGAAGGTTCAGATCACCTGCAAAAAGGAATCCTACCAGTCCTAAGTCAGATAGGGGAGATACTTGTTACACCTGTAACAAGCCAGGACATTTCAGTTATGATTGTCCCCAGCTGACTCCTAAGGAACGAGAGGTGAAAATAAAGAAAATAGAGGCTTAGTCATCTAAACTTCAAAACCCTTAGTAAGCTAGCCAGAAAGAATCTTATTAAAGGACTACCTGAGAAATTATGCTCTACTGATCTGAAATGTGATGTATGTAAAAAAGGTAAACAGCCCAGACACTTATTTAAAAGTATTAACACATCCTCATCTGAAAGAGTTTTACAACTCCTTTATCTTGATCTGTTTGGACCTATTTCACCTCTCAGCTTTAGTGGAAGGAAATATACTCTTGTTGTTGTTGATGATTTTTCTAGATACACTTGGGTAATATTCCTTTTCAAAAAGAATGAGACTGTGAATAAGATTGATTGGAGTGTATAGGGTAAGAGTTATTAAGACCAATCAACAAAATATCGAACCCAAGGGAAAAAGTATGCACATGAGGTCCTAGAAATACAAGTTCTTAGTGACTAGAGTTGCAACAATGGTTTGGAACAAAAACAACAAAAACACAAGCAAAAATACAAAACAACAAGGAGCAAGCAATAGATCGAACACTTAGAATGCGAGAACAAAAACAACACTAAATGGTGAGATAGGGGTGCTAGGATTAACATCCATCAATGAATCATCAATCAACAAGCTATAATTGAATCAAATTGCAAATCAACTAAGATAGAAAGCATAAACCATTATGAAATTGATCACTCCATTAAAATCACAATGCCTAATGTGAGTATTCTTAGTCTTTCCCATCTCTCAATGTAGAAATCCCTAATTCATACAATCATGCAAAATTGAAACCCGATCAACACCTAATCACGTTAGCTCAACTCTCGCCTATTGCTAGGGTGATTAACCATTAATCTAAAGAGACAATTTTACACAAAGCACAATTAAGAATCACAATTAGGTAGAAAACAAATGTGAGTATCCTTAGTGCAACTAATCTCTCGATTCCGAAGCACCCAATCCACGCATTAATACACAATTATCACCCGATTAATACCGGATCACGTAGTAAGCAATCTACTCAATTGATCTCCAATCATCAACAATTATAGCATCATCAATCAATTCATCATCAATTTCAATTAACCCAAGCACAAGAGAGTTAGCCCATGGTACCACAAACAATACTCATGGGAAGAAGATAGAATGGATCAAACACAAAGCAAATCACAACAATTAAGAAATTAAAGAGACAAGAGAGGAAAAACATCACCAAATGATCTTCAATTAACCAAAATAGGAATGCTTGAGTCTTCAACAACAATCTCCAAATGAATTACAAGCTTGAATTGAAAGAATTACAATGATCAAATGCTAATCTAATGCTAATCTAACAACAACTAATGGAAATCTACTCCTAATTCTAACTTCTACTCTAATCTAAGATGGAAATTGGCTTGGGGCCTGAGAAATCGCCCCAAAACCGCTACTAACTGCTACTATTCACTCTTCTTTTTTTGAATTGCCCTGCTCAGCTCCTTTAAATACGAATTTTAGAAAATCCTTCCCCTCGAGTCGAGGGTCAGGCCTCGACTCGAGGTCCCTGCCTTTTTCACCTCCCTCGACTCGAGGGTCATGCCTCGAGTCGAGACTGCTGCCATTTTCCATTTTTTATCCTTTTCTGCATAGCCCTCGACTCGAGGCTCTTGCTCCTCGATCAGAGCTCGAGTCCAGGGCATTTTTCTCGCACGGGGCTTCGGCCCCGACCCCTGTTTTCGTCCCGGATGTCCGTCTCTTCATTCTAAGCCTAATGGTACTCTCGGTTTGGCAAAAATCCACCGAATTACCTGCAAAATGGACGGAAAACATCAAAATCTCACAAATAATACTTTTTAGGCAAAAGAGTGATACTTTTCACATTTAGGCACAAAAACTAACACTTTAGCTCACTTTTTGCACTAAAAATAGCCCTAAAAACATGTATCAATTCACTCCAATCATACCCCCAAACTTGAATTGTTGCTCGTCCTCGAGCAACGTAGAAATTAAGAACAAAGGAGTGAATTGATTGCAATTATGTCACATGGCACCATAGACGAAAAATAAGACAATCGAACCCATCAATGATCACTTGTATCAATGCAACTATCCACTAGCAATCAAGACAAATCATGCTCAAACAAATGCTCAATCAAATACTCAACACATTGCTCCTTCCATGGAGTGTTTCACTCTTCACTCAAGTGTATCAAGGTTTAAAGCACTCAATCATCAAATTCACAAATAAGTACACCATATGCTTGCCACAAGACTTAATCTCAATCAAAATCATTTGTGATCAATCAAGAATCAAAGAGGTCTTTCTTCTAGGTTGTAATGTTGGCTCTTTGGAAAGGTGGGATATTTATGGATAAGAGTGACTAATTAGTAGAGACTTGAATGTAAACTAATCCATACAATGCACATCTCTTCACTTTCATCTAGCAACACTCTTCCTTTTGCACTTCAATGATCATTCCACCATTCACTTGAGCTTTCTCTTTTTAAAGCTCACAAATTGAATCATTTCATTTTTTCATTTCACTTTTTTCACAATTCAATCTTTCACAACCTTTCTTTTCTTTTATGCTTCATTCATCACTTAGCTCATCATCTTCCCACACTTAGCAATCAAATCACCATCATTAGCCAACATTCAAGCTCAACTAAACATAGGACAAGAAAGGCTCATCAAAATAGGCTAAATGGTTTCAATTTCACTTGGCTTGCCAAAGAATATGGATCATAAGCTCAAAATGGCTCACTAAGGAAATCAAATGTATTTGGTAGGAAAATATTTGGCAAAGTGACTCATCATTCCAAACATGGCCTCTTATCATTTTCAAAACATCACACAAAAATCAATATCCACAAGTCTAGTGGCAAGTTCTAGCATACAAATCATGAATGATGCACTCACAAAGGAATCAAATCATCCGTATAAGATGTACGATTATTAGGCACAAAAGCTCACGGGCTTAAATTTGAGCAATGAATCAAGAATTTTCAATCACATTCATCTTCACATAATTAATCAAGCAACTAGCATCAAGCTACACATCTACTCATGATCATAACAAATTCCAACTAGTCTTACAACTCAAGCACAAATGCTCATGTACATAACCTCAAGCATACTCACTATATCAAGATGATACTCAAAAATATGTCAATTAATCCACTATTAAGCTCAAATCAATAAATCTAAAAAAAAACTAGGAATAAGGAATCCAAAGAAATCATCAAGGAATAATCATCAATAGACCATCAAACTCAATAAGATCAAGATAATAACCACCATCATCAAAATCATCCAAAAATCCAACACCAATCATAACAATCATCACAATCATCAAGTCAAGAGTATAATCATCATCAAAAGTACAAAGGAAAACAAGAATATCAGAATCTAAAGAACAACAAGAAGAGGGAATGAGGAATAGGGGATAGCCCTAATAGTCGGACGGTGGCGGTGGAGGAGGGTAGTGTCCTGGCCCGAAGTTCCACGAGCTCATCTGCTGAAGAAGTGCATACATGTCATGCTGAGTCTTCAGAGACTCCTCCTGCATCCTCCGAGTCTCTTCATTAAATCTGCGTGACTCCTCCATCATCCGGTACATCTCATCCTGCCGGGTCAGACTCTCTATATGCATCCTCTGACTGTCTGCCCACATCTCCTCTGTCAGAACCCACGGTCTCTGAGATGAACTCTCCGCCTTGTACTCTCTACTCCTCATCTCGTCCTGCCAGTACATGTTAATCTCTGGCTGGTAATCCTCGTCCATCTGTACTGGCGGCTCCTCTTGCTCCTGTTCCTCATCATCCTCGTCCTCAGAATCATAATCTCCAATCTCTACCTCTGCTCCTTCTGCAGCTCCATCACCCTGATCATCATCAGAACCCGACTGCTGACCTCCATCGTCATCATCAACCTCTCTAAGCACATCCCCATGCTCTCTAGTGTAAGCGTCAATCGCCTCAGTATGACGCTGTGACCACATACGCAGATTGATAGTCACAAAGGCCTGAGATCCGAAAACTGTCGTCAACCTCTTATTAGGAAGAGGGAATCGGCCACCATGATGCTGCTGTAGGCACCACGTCCTACCGATGCGGTCTAGCATCCTCATACGCCTCATAGTGTCTGTAGTAAGGTCAGGGCCCTCCACTGCTCTGAGGTTATGCGTCGGAATCCCAAAATGCTCAGCGATCAGTGTAATCATGCCACCCAAGTTAATCTTCTTGAACTTCGTGCTAGTGGCTCTCTCAAATAAATAGCAAAGGTAGGCGGCCGCATTAAATCTGACTCCATGTATGAAGCACCAAATGACGTACAGCTCCTCGGATACCACGGCTCCTCCCTCTGATCTTGCGAATATGGTACCCGCGAGAATCTTCTCAAGATATCGGATGACCGGGTTCCGGATATGTGTGCTCTTAGACTTCCCCGGAACAAAATCGGGCTGATTAGGAGCCCCAGAATCTGAAATCCTCCTCCAAAACTGCTTAGCATTATACTCCTTCCTGATGTTCAACAGTGATCGGTCGGGGTCTGTAGGTGCTCCAATAATCTCGTTGACTTCGTCCAGAGTCAACGAGTACTCATACCCCATGAGCTCAAATGTGATACTCCTCGGGAATTTGGCCCTCCTGGCCTTATCAACTCTCACCGTGCACAGGAACTCGAGAGTAAGTCCGATATATGTCCTAGGCCTCTTCATCAAGAAACTCCCCATCCCAACTTGCTCAAATAGGCGAGGAATATCCTCCTCGATCCCCATCGATATCATGCAATCTTGGTCCACTAGTCTAGTCTTGACCACCCGGTTATAGAGCTCAGAATATAACTCAATATGAGTCCTCCACTGGTGATCATCCCACTGAATTCCGAGCTCAGCGGGTGTCCTGTGTGCACGTCGGATGGCAGCTTCTTTCTCGCGAATCTCCGCCTCAGAGAGGTTATGTCTGTCGGCCCCTCTAGACATTGTTCCTGCAAATCATTCCCAAGAGCAAAATTTAATACCAACAAATACAATACGAGCTCAGAAAAAAATATCAATCATACCATGAACGAGTCAACGATCAATAATCATCTCAAATGAACAAAATCCCTAGTAACTAGCAACTAAGCCTCAACAATGGTCAATGAGTCAACTAAACACATATATCTAGTAGAAGTGCTCAAATAGTCCTCAAACATGCATATACTTACTAACATGGCCCCATAATTAATTCACAAGTAGGCTCAACAAATAATCATGCAATTAAGCTCAAAAAAATCTCAAAAAAATCATAAGCCAATTAGCAAGTAATTCAACAAATATGCATCAACAAATCATACACTTCTATCAACACCATAATTCAACTAGACCAATTAATCCCAACAATTATACTAGGAATTCCTACAAATGCCATCATTCACAATTCCAATCCCAATTCACAAATAAACGAGCACAATATCATTTTCAATCCTAAACATGCTCCTATTCTCATCAAACAATCCAAATATACTCATACAAGGCTCCAAATCATCCACAATAATCATGCATAGAAGGTGTTTGTCAAAATGTCCACATGCAATGTTCCAAATTCAAGAATTTTATCACAAATCATAACACCCATACAAATATTACAATATAACAATGAAATTGAAACCAAGAAGAGTAGAGATACATACCTTGTTTGTGAATTTGGCCAAAAACGAATTTGGAAAACACCCACTCAAGTATACCCAAAAATCCCCAAATTTGCTTCCAAAAACCCTCAAGATCCTATCTTTATGCAATGTAAATGATAAAATGATGAAATAATGATGAGTTTACGGTAAAATCGACGTGAAATCGCCGGAAATGGGTTGGGGATCGAAACTGGGAACGGCCTCTAAACCCTCGAGTCGGGGTTCTGTGTTCTGCTGCTGCGTATTTAAAAATAACACACGCCTCAAGTCGAGGGTCAGGCCTCGACTCGAGGGATCCAAAAATTTCGACTGCCTCGACTCGAGGTCTCACGCACGACTCGGGGGATATTCAAAACCAACTCCTCGACTCGAGGTGGCACCCTCGACTCGAGGGATGTGTCAAATTATGAAATTTTGCCTAAGTATAAATCCCTCGACCCGGGGGCCATGCACTCTCGACCCTGGGTCGAGTCCAGGGAATTTTTTACGATTCCCGGGTCCGACCCGACCCCCGAAACTCCTAAAAATGACCTTTATATCCCTAACGAACCCAAATATACAAGAAATTATCGTTTTGGTCCCTCGATTTAAGCCCGGTCGCTCATTTGATCGAGGAGACCGGGTTCTCTTCCTTTTTGCTCATTTTCACCAACTTTTAAGCTCTCCTTTCCTTCTCGATTCCTCGATTCCTTTGCAAATTCGATCATTTCCAATCCTCGTAGTGAGTATACCTACACACGGGCAAAACAATTCATCAAATAATCACTAAGAGATGCATTTCTACCCTAAATGACACACACCCCCAAACTTGAATGAAGTCATGCATTCAAGTTTGGCTCCAAATACATGCAACTCCTAATGATATCAACAATTAAGCACAACAATATATGAAATTCAGAGCATAGAGCATCATGTACCAAGAATAAGCAATTAAGTAGCAAGCCAAATCTCCTAAAAAAAACAAAAACACTAATCTACCAAAAACACAAGAAAGAACAAATAAAAAGGATGGGTTGCCTCCCATCGAGCGCTATTTTTCGTGTCCTATGCCGGACTTATTCTTCACATCCAAAATCCTTCATCGGAATGGCCAAGGGTAGCGATCCTCCTTCCCATTGTATCTCGATCTTTGAGCTTCATAATCTAGGAGGTTCACCGAAACAATAGGACAACCACCTATAGATATGCAAAGTGTCCATGGTTGTTCCCCTTTTTCTTTTGCCATCCTTCTCTTTTCTTCTTTTCTTTCAAGGATGCCCAAGCGTTTTTTCAATTCTTCCCTATAGTCAAAATTCACAAGAGGCAAGATTAAATCATTAGAAGCATCGATTTCAATTAAATCACAAATTAAAGAGTTAGAAGGTATAGAAATGCTCATTTCAATCTTCAAGGTTTCATTCGATGCTCTTAGATTTTCTTCCTCATTATAGCTCATGTCCATCAATGGACACTCCTCTTCCTCACTTTTGACAAGAGATTTCTTCCTTTCATCCTCATTTCTTGGACCCTCTTCTACATCTCTTCTTTCATTTTCTTCCTCCCCTTCTTCTTCTTGATTTTCCATGATATTCAAGTTCTTTACTTGGCGTAGGAAATCTTTGAGTTGACACTTAATAAACGTGAAATGCACTCCGGTGATCTCCATGTTCCCCTCTATCCATGAATTTACCTTTTCTTTGGTTTCATAAATTTCCTCGTACAAGGGAAGCATATGATCACATCTAGCATCATTTTCCTCAAATTTTTCCAACAAAAATCCAAGCATCTCTTGCAATATAGCTCTCATATCATAGAGTCCCCATTCTTCTATTTTAGGAGAAGCTTGTGGCATTGGATAATCAAACTCCTGACTTCTCCTATCTTCATAGTAATCACCTCCCGATGCTCCTTGACACTCAAATCCAAGACATGGATAAAATGTTTGATCATAAGGCTCATAGTATGGAAACATCTCTTGAGGTTGGGGAGAAATTTCTTCACTTATCCACTCTTCATAATTGGATAGAACTTGTTGCAATTGAGAATTATCTTCATAGTTCCTCCAATCATTGTAGCTCAATTCTTCAAAATGTGGAGAATACACCCTACTATCTTGATAATACTCTTGATTCCACATGTATGAGTTGTATCCTTCCATCTAGACAAGATTTCAAAGTATCAAATTCCAACAAAAATAACAAAACAAACACAAACACAAAGGCAACAAATAGTCACTTCAAACAATTCCTAGGTCTCACTTAATGCGCAAAAACTAATTCCCCGGCAACGGCGCCATTTGATTGGAGTGTATAGGGTAAGAGTTATTAAGACCAATCAACAAAATATCGAACCCAAGGGAAAAAGTATGCACATGAGGTCCTAGAAATACAAGTTCTTAGTGACTAGAGTTGCAACAATGGTTTGGAACAAAAACAACAAAAACACAAGCAAAAATACAAAACAACAAGGAGCAAGCAATAGATCGAACACTTAGAATGCGAGAACAAAACCAACACTAAATGGTGAGATAGGGGTGCTAGGATTAACATCCATCAATGAATCATCAATCAACAAGCTATAATTGAATCAAATTGCAAATCAACTAAGATAGAAAGCATAAACCATTATGAAATTAATCACTCCATTAAAATCACAATGCCTAATGTGAGTATCCTTAGTCTTTCCCATCTCTCAATGTAGAAATCCCCAATTCATACAATCATGCAAAATTGAAACCCGATCAACACCTAATCACGTTAGCTCAACTCTCGCCTATTGCTAGGGTGATTAACCATTAATCTAAAGAGACAATTTTACACAAAGCACAATTAAGAATCACAATTAGGTAGAAAACTAATGTGAGTATCCTTAGTGCAACTAATCTCTCGATTCCGAAGCACCCAATCCACGCATTCATACACAATTATCACCCGATTAATACCGGATCACGTTAGCGCAACTCTCGTCTATAGCTAAGGTGATCGAACACTAATCTAAAGAGATAATTATGCATGAAGCACAAATGAGAATCACAATTAGTAAGCAATCTACTCAATTGATCTCCAATCATCAACAATTATAGCATCATCAATCAATTCATCATCAATTTCAATTAACCCAAGCACAAGAGAGTTAGCCCATGGTACCACAAACAATACTCATGGGAAGAAGATAGAATGGATCAAACACAAAGCAAATCACAACAATTAAGAAATTAAAGAGACAAGAGAGGAAAAACATCACCAAATGATCTTCAATTAACCAAAATAGGAATGCTTGAGTCTTCAACAACAATCTCCAAATGAATTACAAGCTTGAATTGAAAGAATTACAATGATCAAATGCTAATCTAATGCTAATCTAACAACAACTAATGGAAATCTACTCCTAATTCTAACTTCTACTCTAATCTAAGATGGAAATTGGCTTAGGGCCTGAGAAATCGCCCCAAAACTGCTACTAACTGCTACTATTCACTCTTCTTTTTTTGAATTGCCCTGCTCAGCTCCTTTAAATACGAATTTTAGAAAATCCTTCCCCTCGAGTCGAGGGTCAGGCCTCGACTCGAGGTCCCTGCCTTTTTCACCTCCCTCGACTCGAGGGTCATGCCTCGAGTTGAGACTGCTGCCATTTTCCGTTTTTTATCCTTTTCTGCATAGCCCTCGACTCGAGGCTCTTGCTCCTCGATCAAAGCTCGAGTCCAGGGCATTTTTCTCGCACGGGGCTTCGGCCCCGACCCCTGTTTTCGTCCCGGATGTCCGTCTCTTCATTCTAAGCCTAATGGTACTCTCGGTTTGGCAAAAATCCACCGAATTACCTGCAAAATGGACGGAAAACATCAAAATCTCACAAATAATACTTTTTAGGCAAAAGAGTGATACTTTTCACATTTAGGCACAAAAACTAACACTTTAGCTCACTTTTTGCACTAAAAATAGCCCTAAAAACATGTATCAATTCACTCCAATCAAAGATCCCTGATCTGTTCAGACAGATTCAAAATGAGAAAGGTGATAATATTGTTAAAATTAGGAGTGATAAGGGCACTGAATTTTTAAATTCTTATTTATCTAACTTTTTAAATGAGAGTGGTATAGTTCATGAGACCTCATCAGCCAGAACACCACAACAAAATGGAGTAGTTGAAAGAAGGAATAGAACTCTCAAGAAGCAGCCAGGAGCATGCTAGCCGAGTATGGAACCCCTCACAGGTTCTGGGCTGAGGCCATCAACACTGCCTGCTATACCCAGAACATGTGCTTGCCAGTTAAAAGTAAGGGTAAGACTCCATATGAGATCTGGAAGGGTAAGATTCCAAGAATCTCATATTTCTAGGCTTTTGGTTGTAAATGCTTCATCGATAACAATGGGATGTCTAAGCTGAGGACCTTTGACACTAAGGCAGCTGATGGAATATTCTTTGGATATTCCAACACTTCCAAAGCCTTCAGAGTCTTCAACAAGATAACTCTTTGTGTGGAAGAAACTCCTCATGTGGTTTTTGATGAAATGTATTCTTTCTCAGATAAAGTGAATCAGATTACAAATGATCTAGATAAAATTGAACTAATTAAAACTAAACATAGAACAATCTATCTGCCTAGTCCTGATTCAGATTCAGATGATGAAGAATCCCCATCTGAAAATCAGAAGGCAACCCCTCTCCAGACTCCATCTGAGGAGACACACTTGACATCAGCTGATCAGCCAGGGTCAGCAAATGAAGGGGAAACGTCTGTTCAGGCAGAGTCAGACGAGTTGCCTATTGAGTCTCAAGATGAGGACCCTTCTACTCAAATAGGCAAGAGGATGAGAAGTTATCATCCAACTGACCAGATCATTGGGGACCCATCTAGTAGTGTGCAGACACGAACAATGTTGGATTCTCAAAGTCTGTTCAGCTGTTATGTTTCATTCTTGAGCCTAAGTCTATTGAGGAGGCTCTATCTGATCCAAACTGGATAACAGCCATGCAGGAAGAATTGCATCAATTTGAAAGACAAAATGTTTGGGAATTAGTGGAAAGACCCTTACATAGAAAGATTATAGGCACCAAATGGGTGTTTAAGAATAAAACAGATGAAAACAACGTTATTGTTCGAAATAAGGCAAGATTGGTAGCCTAAGGTTATTCACAGTCTGAAGGGATAGACTATCATGAAACCTACGCTCCAGTTGCCAGATTAGAAGCAATAAGGCTGTTTTTAGCATTTGCTGCTTATAAATCTTTCAAAGTCTTTCAGATGGATGTCAAGTCTGCCTTCCTATATGGTGTGTTACTTAAGGAAGTCTATGTGGAGCAGCCTCCTGGGTTTAAGATCAACAATAAGGTCTATAAACTTAATAAAGCCCTATATGAACTGAAACAAGCACCCAGGGCTTGGTACGATACCTTATCTGAATTTCTGGTTTCAAATGGATTCTCAAAAGGTAAGATAAATCGGACTCTGTTTAGAAAAGAAGTAGATGGCAACATCCTGTTGGTTCAAATTTATGTGGATGACATTATTTTTGGTTCACCTAATCTTACTTTGTGTAAAGAATTCAGTGTTCTCATGTAAAATAGATTTGAGATGTATATGATGGGTGAATTGACATATTTTCTAGGCTTGCAGATTAAGCTAACGAGTAAGGGCACATTCATACATCAGACTAAATATGCTAAGGACCTTATAGAGAAATTTGGGATGACTACTAGTAGGGAAGTTAAAATACCTATGACAACTAACTTCTCTATGGATTCAGATGAGCAGGGGATACCCACAGATGCAACGGAGTATCGTGGACTGATTGGATCCCTTCTCTATCTCACTGCAAGTAAACCAGATATAGCTTTTGCAGTTGGGGTATGTGCAAGATTCCAATCTAATCCCTAGAAAACTCATTTGGAGACGGCTAATAAAATCCTTAAATATCTCAAAGGGACTTTACAAGTTGGGTTGTGGTACCCAGCTGATGACAACTTCGAGCTATCAGGATATTCAGACTCAGATTTTGGAGGATGTAAGATTGATAGGAAATCCACCTCTGGAACTTGTCAATTCTTAGGCAACAAATTAATTTCTTGGTTATTTATGAAACAAACATCTGTTGCCACCTCCACAACTGAGGCTGAATACATGGCAGCTGGTAGTTGTTGCTCTCAACTCCTCTGGATTAGTCAGCAGCTTAGGGATTATAATATTCAAACATCATTTGTTCCTATTTACTGTGATAGTAATAGTGCAATAGCTATGACATACAATCCTGTTTTGCATTCTAGGTGTAAACATATAGACATCAGACATCACTTCATTAGAGATCATGTAGAAAAGAATGATATTAGGATAGAAAAGATAGCCACAGAATCTCAGAAAGCAGACCTTCTTACAAAACCATTAGCTGAGTCTAGATTTAAAAAATCGTGTTTAAAATTAGGATTACTTGATGCTTCTTTAGCTAATTTTTTATTACTTTTGTTTGCATCTGTTATTTGTTTTCCTTCTTTCTTTCCTTTCTTTAAATACATGTCTAGAAAGAATTGTCAGACTAGATATGTGTCAAAGGACAATCAGGTAGCTGATATCATTAATCTCTTTTTTTGGAATCAAGAATCAAGGATTAGTCATATTGACCTTATCTGACTTGATGATTACTTATCTGACATTAGGTGAATCAGACAAGGACACAATAGTCAGCTGATTTCCTCAAACAGATGACTATTGCATCCTATCTGACTTACCTTGGTTACTAATGGTTTCCTTAAGTCTGTGTAGTTGCAGAAACAGGTTACAGATCAGATTGTTAGACCAGATAGAATCTACTCATCTTCTACAAACCTCCTCATTTGTTCACCCCTTCCTTAGTGTCCTCAAAAAATTTGTTTTCAAACATACTCTCACAAATCATCTTTTAAAAATTGTTTAGATAAACTGTTCTTGGAAAACGCATCTGAGTCTGTTTGTTTAAAATAAAGATGTTGTTTTAACTTGTCTTAAATCGTGATAAAAAGAAAATAAAACTAGGCTATTTTTGGAAAAACCCAGACAAGGTCTTTTCTCAGACGACTTCAAAACCTTGTCTGTTTTAGGAAACCCTTTTGCAAAGAAAGGTAAACCTAGGCTGACGTCAGGTATACTTACTTTTCTGCATAATGTAACCCTACTTCAGTCAAATCAACAGTCTAGAAAGTTACTTTTTATGCATTTCAAAGTCGAGTTATCTGCACGCGCTGAATCCCAATCATTTATCCTGATTTTAACCGTTGATTCAGCACAGTAAATCATTTCAAATAAATGACTCAGATTTAAACCCGTTTTCCAAACAGTTTCTCCAACTATAAATACATCTTCTTCTTCATTCAAACGTTTTAACATTCAGGAAAAATTACTTAACCTCTGCAAATTTTCAATCTCCCTAAAACCCTTCAAAAATTTTATGAGCCATTCTCAAAAACTACTCGGAATAACTGCAACAATGGTGGACATCAATAAAGATACCTTCAACAAAAAGATCAAATCGGAGATGTATGTTGACTTTGACACCACCACCGATGAAGAATCAAAACAGGTTCTGAGATTATTGGAAAGGTCAGGGTTGAAGACTTTCTGCTCTAAAAAGTTGGATTCTAACAAAACTCTGGATATGCGTGGAGTTGAGTTCTACGTAAATGGGGAATATGAAAACAGAGTTTTTAAAACCAAGGTCTACGGCGAAGACTTGGTGGTGACGACGGCGGAGGTGGCCAGGATTTTTGAAACTAGTAATGAAGGCGTCAATCCCCTCACATACAAAACAACTGATTGGGTAGAATCATTTGAGATGATTGCCCGAACGTCGATGAAGGACCGGAGATTGGAGTTGAAGAAGAATATGCTCCGTCGGAAGTATCATCTGCTCATGACGATACTGACGAAAGCTATTCTTGGGGAGCAGAACTCCCACGATGCTGACTAGACCCCGGCTGAACTGCCTGAAAGCAATCATAGATAGGGTCCAAGTCAATTGGGCAGAAATGTTGCCGAATAGGTTTGAGACAGAGAAGAAACGGTTGGAGCTGGTGAATGGTGAATGGACAGCCAAGTCCATCACCAGCTTATTCAACAAAATCACCGTGCTGTTGGAGAACCTGCTGACCACGCAGATAAACTGGAAAGACGGTGTGAGAGCCTACACGAAGCAGAAGGGGCTCCTCACCAAAAATGAGGTGATCAGTGGGCCAGCTAACTCTGACGTGGAGGCAGCTGAGGTGAGGGTACAGGAGCCCTCAGCTGAGAAGGAGGAAGAAGAGCAAGCTGTTGAGCCGACTATGAGCTCAGCTGAGGCTTCACAGCCGATGAAACTGAAGGAGAAGGCGACGAAGAGGAGGAGGCCGGTGAAAGCCTCAGAGAAGGGGACATCGTCTGCTGCTCAGCCTGGTCTGCTGGATGAGGAAGTTCAAACACTGGAGATAGCAGCAGCGGTGGTCCAGTCCGAAGAAGTCCAAGAAATCAGCTCTAAAAGGACACCCTCCCCCTCTCCTAAAAAGGTACAATCCTTCGGAGCTTCTGCAAGTCCTTCTCCCTCCCCCTCTCCAACCCACTCTGGCAATGAAGAGGTGTCCCAGGCTAGCACCTCAGAGCCTCTTAAACAACCTACTCCCATACTAGTCCAAGCTGGAACCTCATCATCCCCTCTCCCCAAAACCCAAGCCACCTCTCCACCCTAATCACCATCTGACTTTCTATCTTTCTTAACCGGACCCGTCTACTCCCCAACCCCTATAACCACCTCTCCCCCAGCCTTATTACCTTCGACATCAACCCCACCTCAACCAACAGCTGAACCTACACCATCCCCCCCTCCACCAACCACTTCTCAGCCAACACCATCTCCACCACCCACCTCATCTGAAATGCCACCCCTTCCATCTTCTCCACCACCAGAAATTCCCCCTCCCCCACCATCAGTCTTACCCACCTCTTCTCAACCCTCCCCACAAGTCCAAGCTCCGGATCTCTCCCATAACATTTTTGGAGATATCCGGATAGGCTCCCCTAGTCCAAAAACCCCCTCCCCCTCCTCATCGTCTGAGTCTTCAGAGGAGGACCCCAGCCCACTCTCTGCCATCTCCTCTGCCTTTGAAGACTTGCACAGGAAAATTATCAGAAAGGTGGAGAAGATGATGGAGAAGAAGACGCGGCAGGTGGTCAGGGCCGTGACTGAGACGATGCTGGCCAATATGCAGATAGCCGAGATGAACATCTCCCGCAATCTTTTAGACAAACTCGGCTTTGCAATTAGTGGTCGTCTGGGCAGCCTGGAGGAGGAGGTTAGGCTGCTCAAGGAGAAGGTAGCAGCAGACAACGAGATTCTGGTCCAAGAGCTGATTGCAGACAAATCAGACTACAGAATCTGTTGTGCTGAGTTGGAAGACCAGCTCGGAGCCCTCAAGGTTGAAGTTAAAAAGGGAGAAGGAGCTGGGCAAGGAAAGGTGGACACCCTCACAGCTGATGTCCGGGAAATTTAAGATAAGCTTCAATCGAAAGCCGACACAGCTGAGTTGGAGGCGGCGAAGGGGAGCTCAAAGAAAAATCAGACGAGCTCGCTGCCTTACAGCTGAGGGTGACCCAGATAGAAGATGCCATCCGGGAGGATGAGGAGAAGAGGAAGAAGGAAGACGAGGAGAAGACTGAGAAGCTGCTAGCCCGACTAAAAGAATCTGAAAAGCCTGAGGCCAAGGGTAAGGGCAAAGGGAAAGCAGCAGCAGCAGAGAAGGAAGCATCAGCTGAGCTGACCATCCCTAGACCAGTTGAAAGAAAAAGAAAAGAGCCTGACTTCTCCAACCTCTCAGCTGAGCAGATAAGGCGCATTCATGCTGAAAAAGAGATGTATGAGAGGAAGGAGAAGAAGTGCCTTAAGAAGCTGGGTAAGGGAACGGAGCTGAAGTGGGATAGGGATTCTCAGAAATGGGTATCAAAGGCCACAGACGAAGCTGACTTCCGACCCTACCACTGCACCTCGGCTCCTCCCAAGATGGTAGCTGGCAAATACACGGAGGAGTACAAGAAGAAAGCAATGGATGCCAAGTGGATGTACCACTAGTATATCTTAAAGAACTCTCCTATCGGCGCAGCTGATAAAGATTTACATTGGCATGCTTGGATGGAGAACGAAGATGCCGATTTGTATGGCAGGTTATTTGATAAGGCAAGCCAAGTGTTCAACTGAGATCTTATCGCCCCAGCCTTTGAGCATGCCAAACCGAAGCTAAACGAAGATGGGACACCTGACTTAGCATGGGTCAGGACAGTCATTGCAAAAGCCGAAGTGGAGTCCAAGCTCACAGATGAGGATGAACTTAAAAAGCTCAGAGCAAGGGTCCTCACTTGGCTAGATGTCCCCAAGTCAAGCCGATGGGGAGTCTGATAGATCAGGACTTTTTCTTTCCTTATCTTATCTTTTATCAGCTCTCTCTTTTTGTAATCTATAAATGTGTGAATGAATATACTGAACTTTATCTGATTTACTTGTCTTATTTTTAAGCTTTCTTTACTGCTTTTTAAGAAAACTTCAAAAACTTTCTAAGTGTTAATCATCTGAGAAAATTCTCATCTCAGATTAAAAATTTTGCAAAAATTTTCTAAGTTTTAAAAAATTTTCTAAGTCCTAAGACTTAAAACTTTTCTAAGTATGAATCATCTGAAAAAGTCTTAAGACTTAAAATCATTTTTCCTTTCTTTGAAATTTTTTTTAAGTGTGAATTAAGTGCTCCAACATGAATAATGCTGAATTAAGTGTGAATGTGTTTTAATATGCCTACCTGTTTATCTTGAATAACTATGACTAACATCTGCTGTGAGTGTGTCTCTTTCTTGCAGTTTTAACTTCATCAAAAAGGGGGAAATTGTTAAATCAGGAGAAGTTTTGATGAGTTAAAAAGGATCACCTTAGATGAATAGCCAACTTCGAATAACAACTGAGGTGAAGATCCAGTACTAGACTGATCAGACTAGGAAGAACTGGATAGGTCAGCTGAGGTCTGAAGAGGCAGAAGTAGTCTAGAGACAAGTTCGAGACGAGTCATCTGCAGGAGACAACTATGAGGAGCTCAGACGAGGTCAAGACAAGCTGATTAGAATAAGAAAGGCAAATCTTCACCAAGTCAGCTGCAGACAACTAGACCAAGATCAGCTGAAGATGAGAGCGGTTATCAAGATTAAGTTTGTTGGACAGTTTTAGTTTGTTACAACCAACTAACAAACTAACTGTTTTCCAGACTTATAAATAGGTCTAGGCATAACTTTATTTTCACAAGAAGAATACACAACGAATTCACTCTGCATTTTCAACTTTGATAATTCACAAAGTTTTCAAAAGTTTACACAAGTTTTCAAAGGAATTTTTCACAAACTCTAAGTGTTTATAGAACACTTCTCTGTACATCTTCAACACACGTCTTGCACTGTAAGGTTAGATTTTCCAGAAAAGTTTAGGAGTTGAAGATAGATTGAAGATTAGAAGATCATCATTGTAAAGTTGTAAGTTGTACGTTGGTAAGTAAGTAAGTAAGTATTGGAAGAGACCCTTCTTCAAGTTGAAGAAGAAGAGTGGAAGTAGGATCAGTTAAGATCCGAACCACTATAAACCATCGTGTTCGTTACTACTTTTGTTTACTTATCTGTTCTTAAACAATTTCAACTTTAAATCAAATTCAATTTCAGAATTATAATCAGACTAGTTATCAGTTTGCTTTTGATTCGTTTAAAGTTGAGTGTTTTATGTTGAATTTCTTGTTTTGAAAAAGTTTGAAAATCTATTCAACCCCCCCTTCTAGATTTTCCCTAGAAGGCTGTTTCAAGTTTCTCCTTATTATACTCAACTCGTGGGACCAACAACTGCTAAGAAGGTGAAGAAACCCAAGACGAAGAGAAGCCCTGCAAAGGCTAGGAGAAGGTCGAGTAGGTCTGTAATGAGAGTGAACTACTCTAAAAATGCTAGGAGGGGAAAAGTGAATGAAGAAGGCATGTCTTCCAGACCCATTCAACTCTCTGAGTCGACTTCTGAATCTGAAAGGGGTGCAGAGGCTGCTGGAGAACCAAGCCAAGCCTTAGAACCAACCACTGAACCAGTTGCTGCACCCACTATTGAAACGAGTGTCATTCCCAATGTTGACACAACATCTGACACATCAGATTCTGAAGAAAATATTCCTATCTCTGAACTGATAGAGAGATTGGAAAAGAGAACAAAGAAGCAGAATGAACCAAGTACGGGGGAGGATGATTCTGATTTTGAGTCTGCTGAGGATGTTGCGGGAGATGAGGCAACATGAGAGAGTCTGGGTAGTTCTGACACGACCACATTTTGTTAGACCAAGATTGTTTTGATGAGTTAAAAGACTGTTCCAGATGAGCAGACTATGATAAAGAACTGAAGACTAAGTTCTAGTACGAAGCTGATCAGACTAGGTCAAGATTAGTTTAAGTCAGCTGGAGATGAGGAATGACAAGTCATCTGAAGACAACCTCAATCCTAATCATCTGCAGGAGACAAGTATAAAGAGCTCAGACGAGGTCAAGATAAGCTGAGTAGAATAAGAAAGGCTAATCTTCACCAAGTCAGCTGCAGACGAGTAGGAAGAATCAGCCGAGCTCTTAAGCACTTTTCAAGATTAAGTTTGTTAAGCAGTTTCAAGTTTGTTAGAACTAACTAACAAACTAACTGACTTTCCAGACTTACATATAGGTCTAGGTTTTTCATTTTTCAGATAGAGAAAAACACTTATGCATATTCGATTTACACTATTCACTACTCAGATTTCAATCACAATTTTTTAAGTATTCCTAGTGAGTTTTCAAAAAGTTTTAAGTGTTTTTAGAACACTTTTTTCCCGTAATCTTCAAAATCCAATACACACTTTATAATGAGTTAGATTTCTAGAAGAAGAGTCTAGGAGATTGAAGATTTGAAGAATTGTACAAGTTGTAAGTTGTAAGTCGGAAGTGAGAAAGTAAGCGATGGCGAGAGTCCCTTCTTCAAATTGAAGAAGGAGAGTGGATGTAGGATTATTAAAATCCGAACCACTATAAATCCTGGTGTTATTTCTTGCTTTCTTTAGTTTCTGTTTGATTTACAATTGTGTTACATCAAGAGTTAAATTCAGAATCTTAACTAAAATCAGAATATCAACCTTGCTTTTGATCTTATAAGAAGTTGAGAATTTAATCATAATCCGCTGTGCTTAATCTGGTATTTTGAATTGGTTTTGAAAGATTTGAAAAATCTACAAAATCTATTCAAACCCCTCCTTTCTAGATTTTGTTCTAGAAAGCTTACTCAAGGTTTTAATCAACTCAACTTTTCGGGACCAACAAGTGGTATCAGAGCAGTGTTAAGCTGTTCTGATATTGATTTTAGGTCTTGAACAAGATTCTGGAATTATCTTGATTTTCTTCATTTTCTTTCATTTCTAACAAATGCTTACTAATAAGCTTTTGTGGAGTATTTTGTCTTTGTTTCATCATGTCATCGTAAAAATTAATAAGTCTAGGAATCTTCCTGAATTTTCCATTGAAGAGTATGATTATTGGAAATTTAGGATGGAAAATCATCTAAAAGCCATTCATGATAGAATGGAAGAGGTTCTTGAGGAAGGCCCTATAAAGTTTTTCCATGGAGGCACCAGCACTGGAGCAGAGACAATTTGAATCAAGAACTAGGCAAGAGAAGAAGAGTTCTCAATTAACTAATGATGAAAGGAAGGTCCACAATCTTGACCAAGTAGCTAGAAACAAAAATCATAGAGACTCGAGTAAAGATTGGATAGAGAAGGTTAAGAGATGTAAAACAGCCCAAAGAAATGTGGCAAACCTTAGCTAATGTTTGTGAAGGATCTCGATCAAGTTAAGGAAAACAAACTACAATCAAGATTGCATACATTTGAAACATTCAAGATGAAAGAAAATGAGTCTCATGGATCGAGTTTGATATGAGGTTGACCAATCTTCTCAACAAAGCAGGTGATCTTGGAAAGAATTATTCAAAAAGGAGATTAATAACAAGATACTCGAGATCATTAACCAAGAGATGGAGGGAAAAATCCAATATCCTTAAAGCAACTCAAGATTTATCCTCTATTACTCACCATACTTTATTTTCTCATCTTAAAGCTTTAGAGTATGATATCCAGATAGAAGATGAGGAAGATGAGATGGAGTCAAGCACCTCATCCAAATCATTGCCTTTGTCGAAAAAGAAGACAAGGTGTCAATAGAGTCAGAGGAGCCGATCTATCTTTAAAAGAGCAGATGGCTTTACTTACAAAAAGGTATGATAAATTGAGAATGAAGTATAAGAGAAATAAATTGAGATTTGCAGGTAGAGATAGACAAAGATCCGAGATCGAGATAGGAAGGTAGATAAATCTTGATGATGACAAAAACAAGAGCCGACAAGAAGATACGAGATCACCCGCGGAAGAAATACTTCCAGTCCCGATCGAGATAGGAGTGATATTTGCTATACATGCAACAAGCCAGGACATTTCAGCTATGACTTGTCCTCAATCGACTCCTAAAGAAAGGGAAGAAAAGAGGAAGAAAAGAGAGAGAGATTTGCGGATCAAAGAGCTTTGTTGGGTCAAGAAAAAGAGCCAAAGAAATCATCATCATCTTCATCATCCACATCTGATTTTGGATCGATGATTAGATCTGTCTCATGGCTAATGAGGTAATCTACTATTCATCTTCGTATAATGATTCTTGTCGACCGCATCCGATCATGACCAAACTGTTATACATGAATTATTGAGAGATTTAAAGACATCTTTAGCTGCTTATAAACAGTGAGACAGAGAATTTATTTTTAAAGGATCGATTCAAATTCTAAATAAAGGTAAGCAGGTGATGAACAGCTTTGAGACCGAGGAAACATTCAAGGGGAATGTTTTCATCGATCAAGCCAAGACATCATCCACTTACCCGAAAGATTGGAAAATGAATGAAGACTTTAAAAGATAAATTTGAAGTAGTCTGTGTTGAAAATGAATTAATTAAGAAAGACAATGAGAAGCTTGTCTTCAAAATTAGTCAGCTTAATAATTCACAATCACTAATAGATCATATTTTTAATACTTCCCGAAAATCTCATGATAAGACAGACTTGGTTATGATAGGAACAATAAATCGATGTTCAAAACCTAGGAAATTTGTGAAAGCATCTGTTCAATCAAAGGATATTAAAATTGGTCCATGGAAACCAACTAGTCGATAAGGACTACACTTCGATCCAAAAACCAAGTATTCAGCTGAAAAATCCCTATCAGATTAGAAGGAATTCAAGAACCAAAATAAGAAGATTTTCTTATTATAATTCTTTTGATGGAAGGAGCAAATGCTATCCTACATTTCCTAAGTTTAGGAAAATTACCCAATCTGAATACAACAAGTTGTCATTTAAAAATGATATTATTGTAGACAGATTTGGTAGAAAATCTGAGTCTGACTTATTGTCTGCAGATGAGATGTTTATTTGGATTCCTAAAGTGATTCTTGACCCAAAAGGACCCAAGATCACTAGGGTACCTCAAAACTAATCTGCTTTTCACAGATTCACGGGGATCATCACTTAAGGAAGAGATCTTAGCTTCAATATGGTACATTGACAAAGGGTCGTTTCACAACATATGACCCATAACAAGAAGTCATTATCAAATTTTCAAAGCATTGATGGTCCAAGAGTTTTATTTGGTGATAATAATTGTGGTCGGACTAAAGGTGTAGGTACTTTGATTATCAAGGATATTCGGGTATCTCGAGGTATGTTTTGTTGAAGGTTTGAAACATAATCATTATCTGTTTCTCAGCTTTGTGATAAAGGTTTTCTTGTAAAGTTTTCAAGAGATAAATGTGATATTTTAGATAATTCCACGTATAAGGTACTATTAATCGGCTTCGACATGGTAATGTCTATGTGGCCAACTTTAATAGTTGTTCCCAAGATACTTGTCGATGGCTAAGGGTGGAGAAGATATCACCTGGCTATGGCATAAAAGGCTTAGTCATCCGAATTTCAAGACCCTTAGTAAGTCAAGCTAAGAAGAACCTTGTCAAGGGATTACGAAAAAACTTTTATCAACTGATCTTAAATGTGATGCTTGTCAAAAAGGTAAACAGCCTAGACACTCATTTAAGAGTATTAACTCCTCCTCATCCGAAAGAGTGTTGCAACTCCTTCATCCGGATTTGTTTGGACCTGTTACACCTCTCGGTTTCGGTGGGAAGGAAATATACTCTTGTTGTAGTAGATGACTTTTCTAGATACACTTGGGTCATATTTCTTTTCAAGAAAAATGAGACTATGAACAAGATTCCCGATCTGTTCGCACAAATTCGAAATGAGAAGGGAGTTAATATTATTAAAATTAGGAGTGATAAGGGTACAGAATTTTTGAATTCCTGTTTATCTAATTTTTTCAATGAGTATGGAATTATTCATGAGACATCTTCAGCAAGAACTCCTCAACAAAATGGAGTGGTTGAAAGAAGGAATAGAACTTTGAAGGAAGCAAATGGGAGCATGTTGGCCGAGTATAATACCCCTCATAGGTTCTCGGCGCGAAGCTATCAACACAGCTTGCTATACCCAGAACAGGTGCTTAGTTGTCAAAGACAAGGGTAAGACTCCTTATGAGATTTGGAAGGGTAAGATTCCAAGGATCTCATACTTCAAAGCTTTTGGTTGTAAGTGTTTCATTCATAACAATGGGAAATCTAAGTTAAAAACTTTTGATGCTAAAGCAGCTGATGGAATATTCTTGGGATATTTTAATACTTCAAAGGCATTCAGAGTTTTTAACAAGACAACCCTTTGTGTGGAGGAAACTCCTCATGTTGTTTTTGATGAGTTGTATTCCTTCTCAGATAAAGTGAATCAAATTTCTGAAAATCTAGATAAAATTGAATTATCCAAGACTAAACATAGAACTGTTTATCTACCTACTCTTGATTCAGAATCAGATGAAGAAGAATCCCCATCTGATAATCAGAAGACAACTTCGATCGAGACTCCTTCGATCGAGACACCTTTGACATCACCGATCAAAGACGAGTCACCGATGAAGAAGGGAACGTCACCGAGGTTGAGTCGATGAGTTGCCGACCGAGACTCAAGATGAGGATCCTTCTCCTCATATAGGCAAAAGGATGAGAAGCTATCATCCATCCGATCAGATTATAGGAGACCCATCTAGTAGTGTGCGGACACGAATGATGCTAGACTCGAAAGTCTTTTCAGTTGTTATGTGTTGCTTCTTGAACCCAAGTCTATTGAGGAAGCATTATCGACCCAAATCGGATAACAACCATGCAGAAGAACTGCATCGGTTTGAAAGACAAAATGTATGGGATCTAGTGGAAAGACCCTTACACGAAAGATTATAGGCACCAAATGGGTGTTTAAAAATAAAATGCAGATGAGAACAATATTATTGTTCGAAATAAGGGAAGACTGGTTGCACAAGGTTATTCACGATCGAGGGAATAGACTATGATGAAACCTATGCTCCAGTTGCCAGATTAGAGGCAATAAGATTGTTCTTGGCATTTGCTGCATTTAAGTCTTTCAAAGTCTTTCAAATGGATGTTAAGTCTGCTTTTCTTAATGGTGTGTTACTTGAAGAGGTCTATGTAGAGCAGCCTCCTGGGTTTAAGATCAATAACAAGGTCTATAAACTCAACAAAGCTCTATATGGATCAAACAAGCTCCCGAGCTTGGTATGATACTCTATCTCGATTTCTTAACATCAAATGGTTTCTCTAAAGGTAAGATTGATAGAACTTTGTTTAGAAAGGAAGTAGATGGCAACATCTTACTAGTTCAAATTTATGTAGATGACATAATTTTTGGTTCACCTAATCTGAAATTATGTGAAGAGTTTAGCATTCTCATGAAAAACAGGTTTGAAATGTCAATGATGGGAGAATTGACATACTTTCTGGGCTTACAAATTAAACAGATGAGTAAGGGTATATTTATACATCAGTCTAAGTATGCTAAGGATCTGATTGAGAAATTTGGAATGACTACTAGCAGAGAAGTCAAAATACCTATGGCAACTAACTTCTCAATGGATTCAGATGAGCAGGGGATACCCACCGATGCAACGGAGTATCGTGGGTGATTGGATCTCTTCTCTATCTCACCGCAAGTAGACCCGACATAGCCTTTGCAGGTTGGGGTATGTGCAAGATTCCAGTCTAATCCCAAGAAAACTCATCCGAGACTCGCTAAGAAAATTCTTAGATATCTCAAAGGAACCTTGCAAGTAGGGTTATGTTACCCAAATGATGACAACTTTGAAATGACAGTTATTCAGATTCGGACTTTGGAGGATGTAAGATTGATAGAAAATCCACTTCTGGAACTTGTCAATTCTTAGGCAACAAATTAATTTCTTGGTTATCTAAGAAATGACATCTGTTGCCACCTCCACAATCAAGCCGAATACATGGCACCGGAAGTTGTTGCTCTCAACTCCTCCTGGATTAGTCAACAGCTTAGAGACTATAATATTCAAACATCAGTTGTTCCTATTTACTGTGATAGTAATAGTGCAATAGCAATGACTTACAACCCTGTTTTACATTCTAGATGCAAGCATATAGATATTAGGCATCATTTCATTAGGGATCATGTTGAGAAGAATGACATTAGAATTGAGAAAATTGCCACTGAATCACAAAAAGCTGACATTCTTACAAAACCATTAGCTGAGTCTAGGTTCAAAGAAATGTGCTTAGAATTAGGATTACTTGATGCATCTTTAGCTGGTTTCTAATTTGTGTGCATTTGTTTCCTTATTTCTTTTCCTTTCTTTAAATTAATGTCTAGAAAGAATTATCAGACTAGATATGTGTCAAAGGGCAATCAGGTAGCTGATATCATTGATCTCCTTTTAGGAATCAAGAATCAAGGATTAGTCATATTGACCTTATCTCGAATTGATAATTACTTGTCCGACATTGAGTAAATCGATAAGGACATAATAGACAAATTTGAACTCCTGAAGAAAACAGATGACTATTAACATTCTATCTGATTTATCTTAAGCTTCTGATGGTTTCTTTTGAGTTTATGTCTTTGCAGGAACAGGTGACAAATAACACTGTTTCATTCTTTTATTCAAACTCCTTTATTCTTAATCTGAGTCTGTTTTGTTTCTTAAAAATATGTTTTAGAAAAGTAAATGAGTCTGTTTTTTGTTTAAACTTGGTTTGAAAATTGCTAAAAGTTACATCTAAACTGTTGGTTTTCGTGATCGACACAGTTACTCTATCGAGATGACTTTCTAAAACCCATCTGTTTTTAAGCTGATCTGTTTTTCAAACTCATCTGTTTAGGAAACCTTCAGTTGAAGTAAGATACCACATGGCTGACGTCAGGTATACTTACTTCTCTGAATAAAGTAACCTATATCGGTCAAATCAACAGTCTATAAAGTAACTATTTACGCATTCCGAAGGCGATTACAATTCACGCGTTGAATCCTAATCGTTTATCTTAGTTTTTAACCGTTGATTAATACTCAGTAAAAACTTTTTGAATAAATGGCTGAGATTAATTTATATTTTCAAAAATGGCGGTTTCTCTTTCCAATCTTCCCCCCTATAAATACATCTTCTTCTTTCCAAAATTTTTTTTCTTTCCATTCTCAGATAATCTACATATATTGTCAAACCCTTTTCAAATTTACAAAACCTTTCAATGGCATCCTCTTCAAAAACTACCAAAACTTATAAACCCAAATACATTTCCACAAATATTTCTCGTTTCAAAATGAATGAGGAATATTTCAAAAACCGTTTGAAAGCGGAAATGTATGTTGATTTCAAACCACAAATGACCCGAAATCTGCGGTAATCCTTCGTCTCCTCGAAGCTTCACGACTCGAGGTTTTCTATCACCTTCTCTCCGCAAAAAGCAATGTTGCAGATTTCTTCGGTGCGAATTTTTGGCGAGAATGGAGGACACTCAGGAAGGATTTTGACACTTCTGTCGACGGAACGACACTGAGCTATTCTAGGGAGAATATTGCCAGGATTTTTTATACGTCAATGGAGAGAGTTAATCCATTGACGTACAAAGAAGATGAGTGGGAAGAATCCTTTGATTTGATGGCAAGGGTCACTTACAGGGGGACTCGCAGGGATTTAAAGAAGAATCTGCGAGAAGGAGGTTTAGATTGCGGATGACGGTGGTTACTAAGGCGGTGTTGGGTGAGCAGAGCTGACATGATGGGTTAACCAAACCCAGATTGTGTGTAATGCGAGCCACCTTGGATGGAGTGGAAGTGAATTGGGTAGATTTGCTGATATTCAAGCTCAGGGAGGAGAAGAAGCGATTGACTTTCAAGTCATCTGCAGAGGGCTGGGTTCCCACTTCTACAGTCAGTCTCTTCAATAAAATCACTGTTTTGATTGAAGGGCTGAATAGGGAGGCTGACTGGAGAATAGGTACCAAAAAGTACTCCAAGCAGAAGGGAATCCTCACAAAGGATGACAGGCTTGGAGGAAATCCAGACTCAGATGATGAGTCTGATGCGGCCAGGGCTCAGAGGCTGGCAGCTGCAGCTGTAGAGGTTCAGGGACCAGCAGCTGAACCAGTTGAGGTGGTCCCGGAAGAGGTCGAAACAGAGGGACATGAGGCAGCAGCAGCTGAGGTCGCACCTCAAGTACAATCTGCTGAAACAGCTGCTGCGGTCCCAAGGATGTTTCAGAGGAGGAAGAGGAGGTTGGTGAAAGCCTCGGAGAAGAAGAAGGGGGAAAGCTCATCTGCTGCTCCTGCCAAGGTTGCCTCAGATGAAGAGGAAGAAGAGGAAGCAGAAATCCCCTTGGTGAGGAGACCAAGACGAGCAGCCCAGAGCTCTGAAGGATCCACCAAATCTGGTAGCTCCGAACAGCAGATGGAACTTTCAACCCTGCTACCAGAGGAGGTTCCAGTCCTTCAGATTGCAGCCGAGGTTGGTCAGCTGGAGGTTCCTCTCTCCCCAACCAAGGAAGCTGCTCTTTCCCCGATTCCAGAGGCAGGTACAAGTCTCTCCCCATCTCCTACCTTATCTCCCATACCTGGCAATGAAGAAATGCCTCAGGCTGGCATTTCTGAGCTTGCGCCTCAGCCTGAAGCCCCACAAATCCAAATTGGCAATGAAGGAGTATCCCAGGATGGTACTCCAGAGCCTCTTCTACAGCCTACCTCCCCTACAGTCCAAATCCAAACCCCACTTACAGAATCTACCCCATCCCCTTTATCCATTCCTTCTACACAACTTCAAACATCTCTCCCACCCCCATCTGAACAAATACCTCTCCCCACAGTCCAAACCTCTCCAATACCAATAATATCTTACTCCTCTCTTCCATCTATCCAAACTCAATCTATTCCTCTCCCATCTCCTCAACCAGAACAAATAATCTCCTCGTCTGACTCCTCAACTGAGGATGAAGACGCTGATCTAAGCCCAACCACAGCTATCTCCTCTATTTTATCCCTTGTCGAGAAGAAGGTCAATGCTACGTTTAGACGGAAAATGGAAAGAAAGACAAGGAGGATGGTCAAAGCTGTAACAGACACAATGCTAGCTAGCATAAGAGAAGTTGAGGTAACTCTGTCTGATAAAATTATAGATGTCACTAACTCTGTGCTGGCTGGTAAAGTGAAATCGATGGAAGAGGAGCTGAGGGCATTGAAGGAGGAAGTTATGGGTTATAATCAGCTGGTGGTGAATGAGTTGGCCGTAGACCACTCAGACTTCAGGGTCAAGTGCAACGCTCTGGATGCAAAACTTTCAGACTTGGCTGCTGAAGTTAAAAAGGGGGAAAAAGCTGAGACGGAGAAGAGACTAGCCCTCACAGCTGTGGTCGAGGAGACCAGAAAAGATGTGGGCATGAAGGCCAACACAGCTGATCTGGAGGCAGCCAGGGAGGAAGCTCGGATCAAATCTGATGAGCTGGCTGCTCTCCAGCTGAGGGTGAGTCAATTGGAGGAAGCTTTAAAGGAGGATGAGGAGAAGAGGAGGAAAGATGAGGAGGAAAGAACAGAGAAGCTCTTGGCTCAGCTAAAAGAATCCGAATCTGAAGGAGCCAAGGGGAAAGGAAAGGAAGTAGCGATCGGCGAGCCCAGATCACCAACTTATTACTGTGGCTGCTTGCTAAAGGAAAAGGAAAGAGGGAAGCTGATTATTCCAATCTCTCAGAAGAGCAGATCAAGAGGATTAAGAGAGAGATGGAATATTTTGGCAAGAAAGAAAAGAAGAAGCAGAGAAAGAAGAAAGACTCCAACGTCTTCCTCGAGCACTGAGCGGAAATGGTTAATCAAAGATCAAGGCAAAGGGGAAATTCAGGCCATTTCACAATACGTCCGCCTCTCCTAAGCCGGGTCTCATGGAAAATATGCTTTGCTTGAGTACAAAGACAAGAATCTGGAGGGTATGTGGATATACTTCTGGTATATTCTCAAGGGCCCCGAGCATCTCAAAGAAGATCCAGATTTAGCTTGGCATGAGTGGATGGAGAAGGTAGATGCGGAATTCTATCATCGTCACTGGAAGAAGCCGATGTAGAGTTGAACGTCAACCCGATCTCTCCAGGCTTTTGAGTATGCCATCCCCGCCAGAGAGATCGAGATGGATCCTGGACCTAGACCGGGTCAAGGGTATTTTGAAGAAGGCGAGAGGCTGAGTCTGGACTTACTCAAGATGAAGATCTTAAGCGGCTTAGGAGGCGGGTATTCAATTGGGCCGATGATTCCGGATGAAGACCAAAGTGGGAAAGACCGATAGAAACAGGATTTTTCTTTTCCTTATTTCTACTTTTCTATTATCTTCTCATCTGTAATCTTTGTAAATTCAATGTGAATATACTGTGTTTGATTCATTTTATTTGTCTTAATTTCTTAAAGTTTTTTTGCTTTAAGAAAAACTTAAAATTTTCTTAAGTATAAGTCATCTGAGAATTTTATCTCTCAGACTTAAAAATGTTTTTAAATTTTTAATCTAAGTCTTGAGACTCTTTTGGTTTTCTAAGTTTTCTTAAAAGGGAGTCTAAAAATCTAAAGTTTTTTTTGTGAATAAAATTGTTGTAATATGAAGGATGTGCTTTGATATACCTATCTATTTGATCTTGATAAACTCTGAACTAACTTCAGCTGTGAGTGTGTCTATTCTTGTAGGTTTTAACTTCATCAAAAAGGGGGAAATTGTTAGACCAAGATTGTTTTGATGAGTTAAAAGACTGTTCCAGATGAGCAGACTATGATAAAGAACTGAAGACTAAGTTCTAGTACGAAGCTGATCAGACTAGGTCAAGATTAGTTTAAGTCAGCTGGAGATGAGGAATGACAAGTCATCTGAAGACAACCTCAATCCTAATCATCTGCAGGAGACAAGTATAAAGAGCTCAGACGAGGTCAAGATAAGCTGAGTAGAATAAGAAAGGCTAATCTTCACCAAGTCACCGTTGCAGATTTAGTAGGAAGAATCAGCCGAGGTCTTAAGCACTTTTCAAGATTAAGTTTGTTAAGCGGTTTCAAGTTTGTTAGAACTAACTAACAAACTAACTGACTTTCCGTACTTATATATATAGTTCTAGGTTTTTCATTTTTCAGATAGAGAAAACACTTATGCATATTCGATTTACACTATTCACTACTCGATTTCAATCACAATTTTTTAAGTATTCCTAGTGAGTTTTCAAAAAGTTTTAAGTGTTTTTAGAACACTTTTCCCGTAATCTTCAAAATCCAATACACACTCGTAATGTGATTAGATTTCTAGAAGAAGAGTCTAGGAGATTGAAAATTTGAAGAATTGTACAAGTTGTAAGTTGTAAGTCGGAAGTGAGAAAGTAAGCAAGAATGGCAGAGTCCCTTCTTCAAATTGAAGAAGGAGAGTGGATGTAGGATTATTAAAATCCGAACCACTATAAATCCTGGTGTTATTTCTTGCTTTCTTTAGTTTCTGTTTGATTTACAATTGTGTTACATCAAGAGTTAAATTCCGAATCTTAACTAAAATCAGAATATCAACCTTGCTTTTGATCTTATAAGAAGTTGAGAATTTAATCATAATCCGCTGTGCTTAATCTGGTATTTTGAATTGGTTTTGAAAGATTTGAAAAATCTACAAAATCTATTCAAACCCCCCCTTTCTAGATTTTGTTCTAGAAAGCTTACTCAAGGTTTTAATCAACTCAACTTTTCGGGACCAACACATTTTCACTACTAGACACAATATGAACTTAAACATAAACAACCTGTAACCCTACTGCAATTTTTTTTCTTCAAACAGCATAACATTATAATGTACTCAAAACAAAACTTGTTTACATTCATACTAGTTCATAACAAACCACAATCCACAAAACTCCAGAGTAAAACACCAGTACATGATTGTTTATACTGTACATATCCAAAACAAACGTAATATACAATAGCAGAAGCAAAATAAGCCACGGTCCTGCCCAACAGGTCGTCATCTATGTACACAGCAACTCAAAACCCTGCAGAGCGCCACAACTTGTCCAGTTCCTCATCAGTAATCATCAGAATTACCTACAATGCCTAAACTGAGTGAGATATAAATCTCAGTAAGCAGAAATTTTGCAAGATATAGAATTCTCAACAATTCTTCCAACATACTTACTTTAGAAATATCCTAATTCATTTTTAATCACATCCTAATCCATTTCTATCGCCCTCACCTAATTCATTTCTAATCGCGTCCTAATCCATTTCTATCGCCCTCGCCTAATCCATTTCTAATCGCGTCCTAATCCATTTCTATCGCCCTCGCCTAATCCATTTCTAATTTCCCATCTAATTCATTTCTACTCAATTACTGGGGTCCCAGACATACATATATATATGCCGGCGTACATTCAGTACAAAAGCTACCACGTGGCCAATATGAATACTATCTTTTGAAATCACCTAATTTATTTCTAATCACTCGCCTAATTCATTTCTACACACAACTCACCAATTCGATCACCCTATCCATTTCTATAATAATCACAGAACTCGTAAGTTCATTTCATAATAATCATTGAACTCACAGGTTCATTCAACAAAAATTGAACTCACAGGTTCAATCCAACAACAACTGAACTCACAGGTTCAATTCAACAACAATTAAACTCACAGGTTCAATTCATAAAATCACTGAACTCACAGATTCAGTCAACATCAATTATTGAGCTCACAAGATCTTTTCACGATAAACAACAATATCAAATATCAAAATTCGCATAATATCCACACATCACTAATTAAACATAAACGAATTCACAAATTACTCCATTTATGCATTGTAGTCACAAATAAATTTCTACTTACCTCAAATTTGCAAAACGTTGATATAAATCAAACCCTTAAACTCTTGTTATCGCTTTCACTATCAAATAAGAACAATTATTAATAATTTGAGGATAGGGTTTTGTTCTATTCCTCACGAGCTTCAAAACGGTATAAAATTTATCAATTGACGGAAATCGAATACTTACCAAAACACTTCAGAATCTCACACAATACGACCCCCCTTTCTTCCTTTCTCTCTTCTCTCTCTCTTCAATTTTTTTTTCTCTCTACGTGAATATCTCTCTCTCTACGAATATGGTGTGAGTATGTTGATTGATAAGCATATAGCCTCCACCGCCTTACTGCTTTCTTCACAGGTAAGTTTACTATCTTATTTATCTTCTATATTATTTATTTATTTGTTTTCTTTTTCATTTTCTTTTATCCTACTTACTAATATACTATATATATATATATATATATATATATATTCTAATAATAAAGATTAATATTATAACTAATTTAATTACTACCACTAATAATTATATAATTTGTATTACTACTTAAATACCATGAAAATCTAAATTACTTATAAATAATTTTTCTCACCACTAAACATATAAAGGCATAGTTAATTAATTCGGTATTTAAAAGCACAATAAAATAATGCAAGATAAAATAACTAAAAATCACAAATAACACATAGTTAATTAAAATGCACTCAATGCATAAAATATATTAGCCAATGAGTAGTGAGAGGCTCGAGTATCACATCCTCCCCTCCTTAAAAAAATTTCGTCCCCGAAATTTCACTTACCTGAAGAGTTCTGGGTATTTGGATTTCATCTCATCTTCTCTTTCCCAGGTGGCTTCTTCTACTGACTGATTTCTCCATAACACTTTAACTAATGAAATCTCTTTGTTTCTGAGCTGTTTTACTTCTCGTAGTAAAATTTCCACCGGTACTTCTTCATAGCTCAAATCCGCTTTCAACTCTGCGGGTTTACTTTGTAAAATATGTGATGGATTTGCAATATTTTCTCAATGCAGACACACGAAACACATTATGTATCTGAGACATTGACGCAGGCAAGTCAAGTTTATAAGCAACCTCGCCAATTCTTTCAGTGATAGCAAATGGACCCACGTATCTCGGACTAAGCTTCCCTTTCTTTCCAAATCGCATTATTCCCTTCATTGGAGAAACTTTCAGAAATACTTGGTCACCTACTTCGAACTCTAACTTTCTTCTTCTTTTGTCTGCATAACTTTTCTGTCGACTTTGGGCAGTATTCATTCTTTCTCGAATTTGTTCCACTGCTTCACTCATTTCTCGAATCATATCTGGACCCAAAAGTTTTCTTTCTCCAACTTCATCCCAATGTACAGGGGATCGACATTTTCTACCATAAAGTGCTTCGTACGGAGCCATTCCGATAGTAGACTGATAACTATTATTATAGGAGAACTCTATCAAAGGCAAAAATTTACTCCACTGGCCTTGAAAATCTAACACACAAGCTCTAAGCATATCTTCCAGAATTTGTATCGTTCGTTTCGATTGTCCATCTGTCTGTGGATGATACGCAGTACTGAAAGATAATTGAGTCCCCAAAGCTTTCTGTAGGCTCTTCCAAAAATTAGATAAAAATCTAGAGTCCCTGTCTGAAACAATGGTGAGTGGTACACCATGAAGTCTGACAATCTCTTGTATATATATTTGAGTGTAACGGTCCATAGAGTATGTGGTGCAAATTGGTAGAAAATGAGCTGATTTTGTCAATTGATCCACAATGACCCAAATTGCATCATAACTTTTGATCGTATTGGGAAATCCTGTAACAAAATCCATCGTTATATTCTCCCATTTCAATTCTGGGATAAACAACGGTTGCATAGTTCCTGCGGGCCTCTGATGTTCTGCTTTGATTTGCTGACAGGTAGTAATGCAATTTCAAATCTCTATACATTTTGGTAGCTCCTGGATGTACTGAATAGGGTGTCGAATGTGCTTCTTTCATCACATCCTCACGAGTCTTGTCAATGTCTAGCACATACAGTCGATTTTTGTATCTCAGTACACCATTCTCTGATAACTAAAAGTCAGATGATTCGCCAGAAGTGAGACCTTTCTTTACCTTGGCAAAATATTCATCAGTCTGCTGCCCTTGATGAATTCTATCAATCAAAGTGGGTTTCAGTGTTAGCACTGCAAGCTTTGCAGTCACAGTTCCACGTTCACCAAGTTCTATGTTTATCTTTTGTAGGTCAAGAAGTTTAGGTTTCTGAACTGAAGTCAAAGCTGCTATCTTCTCCACTGATTTTCGACTCAATGCATCTGCCACCACATTAGCTTTACCAGGATGATAGTTGATGACACAATCATAATCTTTCACAATTTCTAACCATCTCCGTTGTCTCATGGTCAGTTCTTTCTGAGTGAAGAAGTATTTCAAACTCTTATGATCGGTGTAGATCTTGCAATGCATGTCTCCAAATTTTAAGTGCAAATACTACTGCTGCAAGCTCTAAGTCATGTGTAGGATAATTCTTCTCGTAATCCTTCAACTGTCGAGATGCATATGCAATCACATTACCATTCTGCATCAGTACACAATCGAGACCATTCTTTAAAGCATCACTGTAAACTTTAAAACCTCCAGTTCCCGTTGGAATTGCCAAAATAGGAGCTGATGTCAGTCGCTTCTTTAGTTCTTGAAAACTTCGTTCACACGCATCTGTCCATATATAATTCGTGTTCTTTCTGGTCAATTGTGTCAATGGAGAAGCAATTTTGGAGAATCCTTCGACAAATCTACGATAATACCCCGCTAAACCAAGAAAATTGCGCACCTCTAACGGATTTGTGGGTTGTGGCCAGTTACTAATTGCTTCAACTTTACTTGGGTCAACTGAAATCCCTGCTCCTGATATCACATGTCCTAAGAAAACAACTTGATCTAACCAGAATTCACATTTCTTGAATTTTGCATATAGTTGTTTTTCTTTCAGAATGTCTAACACCTTCCTCAAATGCACTACATGATCTTCTTTGGTCTTGGAGTAAATCAAGATATCATCGATGAATATAATAACAAATTTGTCCAGAAAGTCTTTGAATACCCGATTCATCAAGTCCATGAATGCTGCTGGAGCATTTGTTAGTCCAAATGGCATTACCAGAAACTCGTAGTGCCCATATCTCGTACTGAATGCTGTTTTAGGAATGTCTTCCTCTTTTATTTTCAACTGGTGATATCCTGATCGCAAGTCAATCTTCGAAAATATTGATGCACCTTGAAGTTGATCAAACATATCATCAATGCGAGGTAAGGGATATTTATTCTTGATCGTGATTTTGTTCAGCTCCCGGTAGTCTATACACATCCTCAATGTACCGTCTTTCTTTTGAACAAATAAAATTGGCGCTCCCCAGGGTGAAAAACTAGGGCAAATGAAACCCTTTTCCAGTAGCTCTTGCAATTGTACTTTCAACTCTTTCAATTCAGCTGGCGCCATCCTATATGGTGATTTCGATACAAGAGAGACTCCTGATTGTAGTTCAATTACAAATTCTATTTCACGATCTGGTGGTAATCCTGGAAGATCATCTGGAAACAATTCAGGATACTCTTGTACAACTGGTACATCACTAACAGATAGACACTGCTGCCCCTCAATACTCATCACACTCACTAAATAACCCTCACAACCACTTTCCAATAATCTTTGTGCTCTGGCTGCTGATATCATTGGAAACCTGAGCCTTTTCTTCATTCCAACAAAGGTAAAAGGCTCATCTCCCACTGGCTGAAATGTAATACACTTTTTCTGGCAATCAATTGTAGCACCATATTTTGATAACCAATTCATACCCAAAATCATATCGTAGTTGTTCATATCCAATATAATCAAATTCGCACACAGTTCTCTACCTTCTATGGGTATAATACATTCCCGTAAAAATCTGATTGGTTTGTTTTGAATCACCAGAAGGGATCATCACATCAAATTTGGCTTCTGTTAGGTTAGGTGGTTTACCCAACCTTCTCACATACTCAGTGGATGCAAATGAATGCGTAGCTCCAGAATCAAGTAATACAAAGGTTGAAGTATCAAAAATAGAAAGTTTACCCGTGACGACTGGATTGTCTTCAGCATCCTCCTTCGTTAAAGTAAAAACTCGTGCTGGAACTCTCCCTTGCTCCCTTCGGTTACCACTTTTCGGACACGTACTAGATATATGTCCTTTCTCCCCACATGAAAAGCAAGTCTTTGGATCAAGATGACAAACTCCACCGTATGGTTTATCACAATTCATACATAGGGGTGGTGGTGGTGGTGGTGGAATTTTACCCTGATCCGTCTTAAAAAGTTTATCTGGGCCTCCTTGCTCCAGTCTCTGTCCTTGCCTAAGTTGGAAACTAGGTCGTGGTGCTTGGAATTGCGGTGGCCTTTTTCTGTTATTCACACCCCATTGTGGTGTCTGCCTTTGTTGGAACTGACGTCGAACCTCTTGTGCGTGTTTTATTCGCATCTCAGCCTGTTCAGCAATTTGCGCCCTCTCCGCAACTTGTGCATACGTCACTCCCTGGATTCCCGCCATGCTCACATCCCTATAGAGCTCGGGTCTCAAACCCTCCAGAAACCTCTCCACTTTCAACGTTTCAGTACTAACCATATGCTCCGCGAACCTGGATAATTGTTCGAATTTTTGGAGGTAATCTGTAACAGTCATTGTTCCCTGCTTCAATTGTATGAATTCATTCATTTTCATTACTCTAACAGGGGATGTGAAATACTTGTTCCTGAAAATTTTTTTAAACCTCTCCCAGGTCATAGCAGTAATGTCTTCGATACTCTTGACAGTATCCCACCAATGTCCGGCACTACCGCGTAGCATGAAGGATGCGCACAAGACCTTTTCCATGTCAGGGATTCTACTATATTGAAACATGTTATCCAAGGTTCTCAACCAATCCTCTGCAGCCAAGGGATCAGTAGCATCCTCAAAGATAGGGGGATTTGGTTTTCGGATTTTCTCAGAAACTAAATCAACAGGTTCCACTCGTGGCTATGGTCGATTCACATCTTCACGTTGTCTATCTGCATCCCTCTGATGGATGAGTTGTTGGATTTGTTGGGCCTGACGCTCAACCAAATCTGCTAAACGAGCAATAATATTATCTCGATCAACACCAGCAGTCGGTGCCGTCGGTTCAGGAGTCCTTTCCCTACCACTGCTATCACCCTCTTCCCCAGTCATATCTATTTATTCAGACTACCAGTCCTACACCACATGGCCAATATAGTTCATGATAAGAAATAGCACAAACAAGATTTGAATAAACACTTACTAGAATAGCTGGGCTCTCCAAATTCTGAGCGCATGTACATAGACAGTCTATAGGAGGCAAACCATGCTCTGATACCACTCTGACACGACCACATTTTCACTACTAGACACAATATAAACTTAAACATAAACAACCTGTAACCCTACTGCAATTTTTTTTTCTTCAAACAGCATAACATTATAACGTACTCAAAACATAACTTGTTTACATTCATACTAGTTCATAACAAACCACAATCCACAAAACTCCAGAGTAAAACACCAGTACATGATTGTTTATACTGTACATATCCAAAACAAACGTAATATACAATAGCAGAAGCAAAATAAGCCACGGTCCTGCCCAACAGGTCGTCATCTATGTACACAGCTACTCAAAACCCTGCAGAGCACCACAGCTTGTCCAGTTCCTCATCAGTAATCATCAGGATTACCTACAATGCCTAAACTGAGTGAGATATAAATCTCAGTAAGCAGAAATTTTGCACGATATAGAATTCTCAACAATTATTCCAACATACTTACTTTAGAAATATCCTAATTCATTTCTAATCACATCCTAATCCATTTCTATCGCCCTCACCTAATTCATTTCTAATCGCGTCCTAATCCATTTCTATCGCCCTCGCCTAATCCATTTCTAATTTCCCATCTAATTCATTTCTACTCAATTACTGGGGTCCCAGACTTACATATATATATGCCGGCATACATTCAGTACAAAAGCCACCACGTGGCCAATATGAATACTATCTTTTTGAAATCACCTAATTCATTTCTAATCACTCGCCTAATTCATTTCTACACACAACTCACCAATTCGATCACCCTATCCATTTCTATAATAATCACAGAACTCGTAAGTTCATTTCACAATAATCATTGAACTCACAGGTTCATTCAACAAAAATTGAACTCACAGGTTCAATCCAACAACAACTGAACTCACAGGTTCAATTCAACAACAATTAAACTCACAGGTTCAATTCATAAAATCACTGAACTCACAGATTCAGTCAACATCAATTATTGAGCTCACAAGATCTTTTCACGATAAACAACAATATCAAATATCAAAATTCGCATAATATCCACACATCACTAATTAAACATAAACGAATTCACAAATTACTCCATTTATGCATTGTAGTCACAAATAAATTTCTACTTACCTCAAATTTGCAAAACGTTGATATAAATCAAACCCTTAAACTCTTGTTATCGCTTTCACTATCAAATAAGAACAATTATTAATAATTTGAGGATAGGGTTTTGTTCTATTCCTCACGAGCTTCAAAACGGTATAAAATTTGTCAATTGACGAAAATCGAATACTTACCAAAACACTTCAGAATCTCACACGATACGACCCCCCTTTCTTCCTTTCTCTCTTCTCTCTCTCTTCAATTTTTTTTTCTCTCTACGTGAATATCTCTCTCTCTACGAATATGGTGTGAGTATGTTGATTGATAAGCATATAGCCTCCACCGCCTTACTGCTTTCTTCACAGGTAAGTTTACTATCTTATTTATCTTCTATATTATTTATTTATTTGTTTTCTTTTTCATTTTCTTTTATCCTACTTACTAATATACTATACTATATATATATATATATATATATATATATATATATATATATATATTCTAATAATAAAGATTAATATTATAACTAATTTAATTACTACCACTAATAATTATATAATTTGTATTACTACTTAAATACCATGAAAATCTAAATTACTTATAAATAATTTTTCTCACCACTAAACATATAAAGGCATAGTTAATTAATTCGGTATTTAAAAGCACAATAAAATAATGCAAGATAAAATAACTAAAAATCACAAATAACACATAGTTAATTAAAATGCACTCAATGCTTAAAATATATTGGCCAATGAGTAGTGAGAGGCTCGGGTATCACAAGTTCAGATTCTTCCGGTGGATCAGGAGAAGAAGCTGCTGAAAATCTTGAAGCACCAGGTAACTCACCCTCACATTCATCTAGTAGTAGTTCTGAAAGTGATGATGATCAAGATGAATACTTTAGGGTTAATTCTGATAAATTCAAGAAATTGAAAAGAAGACATCTTTTGCCTGAAAGAAAGATTAAACATTCAGATTTTCAGAGGTATAACTTGATTGAATTTCTTGAAGTTAGAGGTCTATTGAAATCTGTGGAGTATGCATGTCCTTATGTAGATAATTGGATTGTTGAGTTCTACTGTAATTTGAGAAAAGGTACAGGTAGAAGAAACTCTAGGAGATATGGATCTGTTAAGTTTAGGGGTACTGAAGTTTTACTGAACCCTACTTTGATAAATGACTATCTTGAAATTCCTGATATTGATGAAGATGAGATACCGGATATGGATCACATCTGCACAACCATAATAGGTGGTAGAATTAGGCTTTGGACAACCAAAGTTCTATCCTCTTCACTCACTAGTTTATATTCTGTGATACATAAACTGTGTGTGTATAATTGGCTTCCCACTACCAACACTACTGTTGTTACAATGGATCAAGCAATACTCATGTATAGGATTGTTGTGATGAATAATTTCAATCTTAGAAGGACAATCTTTAATCACATGATGAGGTTTGATGGTAATATTGCTAAGAGAGGGATACTGCCTTATCCTGCTTTGATTGGGTTAGTGTTGAAGAATGTGGATTTTGAAAAGGAAGGAGTTGAGATTCTAAGTGGTATGGTACAACCCTTAGGTATTTCCCATGTGTTGCTTGCTGATAATAGGGTTATTGATCTGCCTTGGAACAATTTAGCTAGAGAAGAGCCGCAAAATCCTGAAGGTGATCCTGCACAACCAGCTGAAGCAGAGCCAACCCAAAATGTTGCTGAGAATGTTAGTAACATTGATGATCACATTGATCTGAGAAACTCACCTGTTAACTCAGTCACTGCTCATAGATCTTTTATTCTTGCTCAAATTAATAACTTGAGTGATCAGATTGATGAGTTACAGATTATGAAGATATTTTGGGAAAGGTTGCTTTCTGCTCCAACAGGGGGAGTACCAGGTGCAGTTCGTGATCAAGTTCGTGCTCGAACTGCTGCTAATTCGACGAGTTCTGATCGTGCACTTGAACCTGATAGGCCTGATACAACTACTGCTGAAGAAGCTAAAGTTGCTGATGCTGCTGATGATGTTGCACTAACTGCTGCAACAACCGAAGCTAAACCTGTTGCTGATGTACCTGTTGCTGGAAATGAAGAAGGAGATGGTGATTTTGAAGATGCTGTACAAGACCTCTATGGAGATCTGCCTTCGGGGGAGCTTGTTTAAAGAAACAGTTTTTATTTTGATCAATTGTTAAGAGGGAATTGATTACTCTCTTGATAATTATTCTTGTTTTAATTTTTGCTGGTGTTTGCTCTGAACAATTTTAATTTATGCATGTTTCTTAGACTAATAGTTGATTAGGACGTTTTGTGAGCACTTCATGTTTTGTGCTCTGTTGGTTTTTGTTTGCTATTATTTCTTTTTATATTTATGCTTTGACTATTTATTTTCTTTGTTTATATTGCTCTGATTGCTTATTTCCCTTGTTTAGTTGTTATTTATCAGACTATGTCTAGTTTGATTGGTTTTGAGTAGAGTTGTGCTCTTGTTTTCTTAAAATTTGATGTGCTCTGTCTTACACATACAACTTCATTGATTTATATGAGGTATATATCAGGTGTGTTGTAGCAGAAAGGTCAAATTGGGGGAGATTATTGATGTCACCGAAGTTAAACATTTTTGTTACCACCAATGTTGTAACATCGGGTGCGACATCAGAATTCGCCCTTTCTTCTAACAACTAACTATTCGTATTTCGGTGTTGTCTTTGATGTTGTTGACTGTAGGTTGACGATCTGGAATCGACTCCAATACTCCAGAAGGATCTACAAGGATCAAGAATAAAGGGGAGTTATCTAGATCAAGCGGTTACAAGTCCATAACAGTTATTAAAGGCAGTTTCTTGGCGGTTTTCCACTGAGATTCACGAGCTGAATGATAGGGAATGAGCTGGAGATTTCTAGATCCATCCACAAGGATCTACGATACTCTTGAAGGTTGTGATCGACATCTATAAATAGGTGGTCAAGCTTCAAGAATTAAAAATAAGGCAATACGAGCCGATCAATCATAAATTATAAGAGCCTTGCGTGAGAAGTAATCGAGTATCAGACTGTTGAGTGCGATAAGTGCATCCAGATTGATAGGGTCATTATTTCCCGGTTTACGTTACATCTGATGTTGCCACATTTCGTGTAACAATAGATTCTATTTAGAGTGTTAGTAGACAGGGTGTTCTTTAACATATCTAGATAGGTCACCTTTGATGGTGTATTTTATACACTTAGCCAGTTTCAGATCATAAACAGTGTATTTAGGTCTTGTAGCGGTTTATTGAGAAGATTCGAATTGTGAATCATTCTCTACTTGATTTGTATTCATTATTAACATAGTGAATCGTTTCCTCATAGATTATTATTTAAAATAATCTATGAAAATTTTATCCTGGTTAGCAAAGATTTTTGACTAAGTCTTCCTCTGTTATAATTGTCAGTGTTACTCTCATTGTTACAACATTGACAGTAACAATCTCTGATTTCAGAAAACACACACCTTCACTTTTTATGTTTATTTTTACAGTATTTTCTTTGTGAGCACTCAAAGTTTGTTAGGCCAAGAAAGAAGGAGATGTTTCCCAAATTTTTGAAATGGGATCTTGGTCTTCTGAACAACTATTTTAGTGTAGCCAGTGTCACAACCTGTACAAGAAATCTGTAAGTATTACATAGTGTGTAATAGATTATGTTAAAAATGATAGTTATTTATTTTATGGTTATTTTTTAGAATAACTTTACATTTGAATTTTAGAAATTTAATGAAATGAGTCTGAAAGCAACGCCCGAGGAGGAGGCAAAGATCCTGTCTGTAAAGGGATATTTTGATGCTACAGCTGATGAAAAAGAAAAGGATGTGCAGAGCGAAAGGGAAAATGATAGCAGCAGAGGGATAGGACAACAAGAAAGTGAATACGGCCAGACGGACGAGGAGAATGAGGATGATGAAAATGTTAAGGACGTGCAGAAGGACCGTGAGCAGGATGTTTTAAAGACTCCAGCCGAACAAATTGCTTCTTGTTAAAAAATTGGAGAAAATGAGCAGGCAGCTTCAAAACCACCAAAAAAGCAAGTGTTTGAGGAAATTCCATCGTTTAGCCTTAACCTGACGCAGACTTTTAGCCACAGACAAAATGTGGACTCTTTAATTAAAGATGTTTTGACGAAATTGAAGGACCTACCAAATGAAGAAATTGAGAAGGTGGATCAAATTGAATTGGAAAAGGAAAAAATAAATCCTGCAAAGGATGTTAATGAAGATGGCAAGGACGTCGAAGGTTTAAGAGAGGAAGTTTTCCAGGACAAAGAGGAGGAGTTGGACGAGCCGATTGATATAGATGGTGATTTGAGGAGACAAGTTGCAGCTGTAAATGCAGAGAATAAGAGGTTGTCTGAGGAAGTAGATAATATTAAGAGGAAGGGGAATGAGGAGATGGAATGATTAAGGGCTTTGCTTCATATTGCAGAGCAAAAAATTTTGAAGCTGACAAAGGAGAATGCCGATTTAGTAGCCCGTGTACCAGAACAACCAAAACCTACTGCTACTCAGTTCTTTGAAAATCCTGATAATCTGGCAGAATTGGAGGCATTTGAGAGGCAGCACATTACTTTGCTAGAGTATGTGCAGATTGAGGAGCCCGAGGAGATGAAAAAGGAGTATGTGCAGAATGAGGAGCCCGAGGAGCAGAAATTGGAGAATTTGAATGAGGAGCCCGAGGAGCTGAAAAAGAAAAATTTGAATGAAGGTGGTATGCATGTTGTAGATAAGCAACAACAAAATTTGCATGAAGTTATGGTAGAAGTGGATTTGGAGGCTAGTCCACGTAGAGGTAAGAGAAGAATGGAATATCCAGAACCTAGCACAATTACGAGGAGAGTGAAGATCCGCACAGAGACTTCCAACAGAATGGTTAATGAGATAACACCGCAACCTTCAACAGTCGAGCTAATTTATATTCATGAAGGAGAAAATGAGAAAATTGATGTTGAGAATTTACATATGAGGGGTGACGGTGCGGTGGTCCTTCCTAAATTGGATATGTCTTGTTTGGCAGTAAAAAAGACGAAGGAAGAGATTAAAACTCTTATTGCTGAATTTTGGGAGGAAGGAGGAGATGAGTAAGTTTAAACAAAAATAAATAAACACAATCAATTTTTTTTGTGTTGTATATATTCATGTTGTGTTTTAAATAATTAAGAGTCTCTAATAAAACAATCATTATTAATTGCAAGGAAGTTGTGTGGTGGAGCAGAAGAGCTATGTCGCAGGTGACGGTTAAGGATATCATTGGTCTACTGTACAATGATAGAGTATCCGGTCTACTGCACAATGAAACTTTTTGAAAAATTCAAATTAAAAGATATTTTCAATTGACGACACTCTTTTCTAATAGGTCATTGATTCTTGGGCTGATATCTTGAGAGAGAAGTATGGTAATTTGGAGGATGGAAAATATACAATGGTGTTTTCGTACTCATGTTGGGTAATATTTTTAAAATGTGCAGCATATAGTTTATTTATCCACTTATTATGTCTGTTTAACTTGTTATGTATTTTTAACATTCTGCATTCTGAAAAAACATGTAGGACCTGGTTGCCCAGAACATTAAAAACTCTCTTCATCATTTTGTTGATCTGAGATTAGAAAATTGCCTGTCGTACAATACATTGATGTTCCGTCTTTGTGCCAAATGAGGTGGTCGTAATACTAGAGGTTTTGGAGATCATTAGACATTGTTGAAGTTGAACCTAAGAAATGCAGAATGGAAGTTGAAGGTGTGCGTAAGTGTTTTTGCAGAATGTTGTCACGATTGTTGGCACAATCGAGAACAACACAGACAAAAATAAATGAACAGAAATACACAGCGGAAGTCTTAAACACTTTGCAAGATAGATATCAAAATTTTGTATAGACTATAAATAAGTCTATACTGTCAATCGGCGTATTATCACTAGTAATTGTTAAGTGATACAATCGATGAAAACATAAGCCACACCGTGAATGGATCAACGTATATATGATTGGAGTGAATTGATGCATGTTTTTAGGGCCTATTTTAGTGCAAAAAGTGAGCTAAAGTGTTAGTTTTTGTGCCTAAATGTGAAAAGTATCACTCTTTTGCTTGAAAAGTACTATTTGTGAGATTTTGATGTTTTTCGTCCATTTTGCAGGTAATTCGGTGGAATTTTGCCAATCCGAGAGTACCATTGGGCTTAGAATGAAGAGACGGACATCTTGGACGAAAATGGGGGTTGGGGCCGAAGCCCCGCGCGAGAAAAGTGCCCTGGACTCGAACTCTAGTCGAGGACCATGAGCCTCGAGTCGAGGGATATGCAGAAAGGACCAAAATCAGAAGAAAAGCAGGCGCCTCGACTCGAGGCATGACCCTCGAGTCGAGGGATGGGACAAAAGCAGAAGCCTCAAGTCGAGGCCTGACCCTTGACTCGAGGGGGTGGTTTTCCAGAATTTTGCCTATTTAAAAGCTGAAGCAGAGCATTTGGGAGACAACTTAGAACTTTCAGAATAGCAGTTAGTAGCGGTTTTGGGGCGATTTCTCAGGCCCCAAGCCAATTTCTTCCTTAGGTAGAGTAGATTGGTAGATTTAGACATAGATTTCAATTGATTGTTGCTAGATTAGCATTAGATTAGCTTTAGTTCTTGTTTTCCATTCAATTCAAGTTTGTATTCCATTTGGAGATTGGTGTTGAAGACTCAAGCATTCCTATTGTTGTTGATTGAAGATCAATTGGTGATGTTTTTCCTCTCTTGTCTCTTTAATTTCTTAATTGTTGTGATTTGCTTAGTGTTTGATCAATTCTATCTTCTTTCCATGGATTTCACCATGGGCTAACTCTCTTGTGCTTGGGTTAATTGAAATTGATGATGATTTGATTGATGATGCTATGATTGTTGATGATTGGAGATCAATTGAGTAGATTGCTTACTAATTGTGATTCTCAATTGTGCTTCATGCATAATTATCTCTTTAGATTAGTGTTTGATCACCCTAGCTATAGACGAGAGTTGCGCTAACATGATCCGGGATTAATCGGGTGATAATTGTGGGAATCGAGAGATTAGTTGCACTAAGGATACTAACATTAGTTTGTTTCCTAATTGTGATTCTTAATTGTGCTTTGTGTAAAATTGTCTCTTTAGATTAATGGTTAATCACCCTAGCAATAGGCGAGAGTTGAGCTAACGTGATTAGGTGTTAATCGAGTTTCAATTTTACATGATTGTATGAATTGGGGATTTCTACATTGAGAGATGGGAAAGACTAAGGATACTCACATTAGGCATTGTGATTTTAATGGAGTGATTAATTTCATGATCGTTTATGCTTTCTAACTTAGTTGATTTGCAATTTGATTCAATTGTAGCTTGTTGATTGATGATTCATTGATGGATGTTAATCCTAGCACCTTTATTCCACCATTTATTGTTGTTTTTGTTATCGCATTCTAAGTGTTCGATCATTTGTTTGCTTGTTTTTGTTTTTATTTTGCAAGTGTTTTGTTGTTTTTGTGCCATCCATTGTTGCAACTCTAGTCACTAAGAACTCGTATTTCTAGGGCCTCATGTGCATACTTTTTCCCATGGGTTCGATATTTTGTTGATTGGTCTTAATAACACTTACCCGAAAAACTACTCCAATCAATATAGTGACTAGATAATATTCAATCTAACCTATCACTAATACAAATAAAGACCCAATGTTGAGTGAAATGTTGGAACATTCACTAATGGAAGTATCGAGATAGAAACATACAATAAACTCAATAATCTATGTCAATAGACTATGCTAGATTGTGTTTCTCTCAACTCCAACGTTTTAATTTTCATAGCAGCCGTGTATATATAGATAATCTGGACTCTTAATGCTTGAAGATAACTTCCACATCTCCCTTGAAAATAGGTAACTTCCCCATGATCTTTATAACTTCTCTTTGCTTGCCTTTTCAAACGCATGACTTCGGTAACTGCCGTAAGTTTTCATTCTGAAAGAAACAAGACATTGACCAAGACAAAACGTGGGTTAAGGGTTAGTGAAAGTGGAAGGACGAATTCTGATGTTGTGACCAGAATGTTGGCACATTCTGAGTAACACTCGTCACTAACATCAACAATCTCCCCCAATTCGGCCTTTCTACTGGAACACACCTGATGTTGTACCATTGAACAGAATGTGTACACAATAGAGATAAGTAAATTAACATCAAGTAAATGACATCTCATTACTTAGCCAAAAATGAACGACACTAAACATAAAACATCACTAAAACATAAATTATGAACTTAACATAAACTTAACACTTAACTAAAACAAAATCAGAGCAAACATAAAACAAAAACATATAAACTAATCAAACTAAATCAGAGCAACAAGACATAAAATCATATGACACAATATACGAATATTAAAAAAATACTAGACTCAACTAAAAAAAAATCAGAGCAAAGTAACAAGGACTTAACCAAAACAAACTTAACTTAATACCAAACTAATATTAAGTTCAAAAACATACATAAAATATAAGATAAGTTCAAAAAGACATAAACATAAAAATAGAATATAACATGAGTCTAATACAAGAACAAGATAGAGCTTATAATAAAAATTAGGAGAGGATTGGGCTGTCAAGTATCACAGCTGCATCTTCATAAGTCTGTACGAACTTCCCCTTTCTTCAAGCTCTTTTATTCTTGAAAGCTCCCCCTCACTCGGATCATCAATGTCCCCAATCATCCAAGTCATCATACAGCACACTGAGATCTTCATCATCCCAATCTACTGCATCTATCTTCTCAGCATCAACATCCATGTTTGAACTGCTGGATCCATCAACATTGTTGGTTGGAATTGTGGGCACATTCTCCGGCACATCCTGGGTATCAGTTCCCATTTCAGCATCAGGAGCTGCACTTGTTCCAGCTCCAGAGATATCAGCATCTGGTCCTCCTCCAGTTGCATCAACACCAGCACTCGTACCGCTAGCATCTCCATCACTAGCAGCCGGTTCAGCAGCAACATCAGCAGCTTGAGCATCAGCTTGAGCAGCAGCAACATCAGGTCCTACTCCCCCTGTGACAGTAGAAAGGAGTGCTTCCCAGATTCTTTTGTGCATCTCAAGGTTGCTTAACAGACACTTGGCATTATTAATTGAATTATTTGTCATAGCAATTTGATCTCGGATAAATTGCGGCTGTATTTGCGGTATGTTGGCAGTGTGTGTGCCAACATCTCTCGGCACATCAGCTGGTTGATCAGCAGGAACTTCAACTTCAGGGGCATTTGGATCTCTGTAAGGCAGATCAATCACACGTGGTCCAGTTCTCAGAACATGAGATATGGCCAGACTTAGTGCAAATGAGCTGATAATTTCATTATTTTCTCTCTGAAATCCTTGAGCCAAAATCAACATGTGGATTAGGCTAGGATAAGGTAGTAGTCCTTTGCTCGATATTCTCCCCAAATATGCCATCATATTGTCAAAAATAGTCTTTCCAAGATTAAACCTTCCAAGATCGCCAATCTTGTACATTAGGACAGCTTGCTCCGAGGTTAAAGTGGTTGTGTTTGATGAAGGCAGCCAATTGTAAACAATTAACTTGCGAAGAACACTGTAAAGACTTGTCAAAACTGACGAATTCATTCTATATCTCCAATCAGTGATCCTTCCTCCAGTAATTACACTGATCACTTCATCTAAATTATCCACCTGTGGATCCTTATCATCTCTAGTTCTTAAAACAGAAATAATTATAGCTGGAGTCACTTCTATAACCTTGCCTCTAAATTTCACTTTCCCATAGTGCCTAGAATTAACTTCAGAAACTCTTACTTTCAGATTAGCATAAAATTCATATACCCAATCAACCAAGTAAGGTGTAGCAAACTGGAGTGAATGCATCAAAGATATGTCAGTCAAATATCCAACTAGATTCATAGAGACAAAATCATCCATCTTAATTATTCTTTCCCCAACTATTGACCTAGTCCTCAAAGTCCTAAATTTATCACTATCAACACCATGATAACTATCATCAGAATCAGACGAAGACATATGCAGAGAGGAATCAGTATATACCTCATTAGATTTTGCCTTACTAGCTTCTGATGAAGAGGACTCAGAATCAGAGGATGATGTGTCCATTGGTGTGCCAACATCCTTTGGCACATCCTGCGGTTCATTGTGCTTTTTGCTCCTCCTTTCTAAACGAGCAGCCATTTCCGCCAATGTTTGATTCATCTCAGAATCCTCAGTACTCCCCCTCGGGCTGAGCACCGGAACAGAGGCTTGACCGCTTGTTTCCTTCTCTGGGCTTGCTTCTTTCATTTTCTCTTCGGAAGAGTTAGAGTCGAACACTTGAATCGGTTTTGAAGCAACTCCATTATCATGCTTCTGCTTCTTCCCTTTCTCTGAGTAATCGACCCTTTTACCCATAGTTCTGTAAGAATGACATTTCTGACCACGTCCCCTTGAGCTCGACGTCTTTTGTCGAACAGTTTCGAAGCGAGCAGTAAGTTCACCAGTGTCAGTCGAATCAGTTGACAGGTCATCTATTGAAGCATCTTGTGGTGATTGTGGTGGAGTAAACACAAGGTGTTTGTACTGTTGGAAGTCAATCTCCACATCGTCTACCTTGACAACAGGGTAAATCGTCTGCTTAGTGAGGGTTTTGAACGCGTAGACGATTTGATCAGAGGTGGCTCCTTCAGCTAGCTCAACCTTTATAGGGTATGTTTCGAGAACGGGGGCTTCGCTAGCTTTCCCGCCATCCTGATTTTGTGGCGTTCCGCCCAAAATCGGAGTTTCAGTGGATTGGATATCAGGGATTTCAGAAGGAATTTCAGTAGGTGGGAGAGGAACATCGACAGAGCCAACCCTAATTGAAGAGGGTGATGTTGGGCAAGATGCGCCAACATTTTCAGACACATTGTCGACGGCCATTGAAGCTAAAAGTTGAAGGTTTCTCGAGGTAGAGGATGATGCTGGAGAGGTTGAGTGTTTAGATTGTGAAGGTGAGAGGTCTTTTCGATCAGCCATATTAATAACCTGCAAACACTATTCAAATTATATTAATTAAATAATAAATTTGAATGTAAATAGGCTGAAGTAAAAAAAAAAACTAATACCACAAAGTATAATCAATAATACATTTCAAACACTTGTGCTTAAATTCGAAACTTTGATATAATGTATAAAACACACTGAGTATTAAGGACCTTAAATAGGAAAGAGAAAGATTATAGAAGTTGTGAACACATCGGATTTAAATGAATAAGATTTAATCATGTTGGAAGTTGTGAACACATCGGATAAAAAATAGGGCATTATCGAATGTTGGAAGTTTATTTCAAAGACATGCTAAAAACCGCTTAGACTAGATAAATTAACTGCACAATTAAATTAAATTAGACTATATAATATTGCTGGGAACAATTTAAAATAAATAAATCCTCATAAAATAATATTCGGAAATTTTCAAACTCGTAGAGGTAAATATACATATGAGAACCAGAATGTTATTCACTGAATGTCGGCACACACACTTCTCAACACAGTTTTTACATGAAATAAATTCATTTGTGTTGCACTATATTTTGCTTTTCCCACTTATTCACATTGATCCATTTTTCCAGAAGAGATCATCGTAGTTGTCAGCTCCGTGTCCCATAATTACTCAATGGATTGTGAATATATTGATGCATTCAAGTCACCTTTTGAAAAGAGTACATCGTAGTAGTCAACTCCTTGTCCCATAGTTACTCAGTGACATAGCATCTAATTGTGAGTTTATTTAATTGCATTTGAGAGAAGTGTGTCCAGGACAATTTATATTGATCACAGGTTCTAATACTATTTACACAAGAGAGTTCAAAAACACTAAATATTACAATACTTAGAAAAATTTAAATAAATTGTTCTAGTGTTGTTACAAATGTTGGCATATTTGTCACAACACACAGCAAATATAGGTCTAATAGTGCATAAACCTAGAGATTTTCTAAGAGAAGAAAACCTCTCATTATCAAGGGCTTTAGTAAAAATGTCTGCAATTTGCTTTTCAGTAGAAATGTATTCCAACTTTACAACTTCTTTTTCTACAAGGTCCCTAATGAAGTGGTGTCTAATACTTATATGCTTAGTTAACGAATGTTGCACAGGGTTCTTAGATATATTAATTGCACTTGTATTATCACAATAAACAGTAAGGGTATTTCTCTCCAAACCGTAATCATCGAACATCTTCTTAAGCCATAGAAGCTGAGTACAACAATTTCCCGTGGCTATGTATTCAGATTCAGCCGTAGATAAGGAGACACAATTTTGTTTTCGGCTATGCCAAGAAACAAGATTGTTACCCATGTAAAAACATCCTCCACTTGTACTCTTCCTATCATCACTGTCACCTGCCCAATCTGCATCACTATAGCCAATCAATGAACAATTAGTGTCTTTGCTATACCATATTTCATAATCACATGTGTCTGCCACATATCTAATTATCCTTTTAACCGAATTCATGTGAGATTCTTTAGGATCAGCTTGATAATGAGCACATAAACAAACACTGAACATGATGTCTGGCCTACTAAAAGTCAGATACAAAAGACTACCAATCATCGACCTATGCAATGTTGGGTCAACATTTGTGCCAATACTGTCTTTACACAATTTTTATGTCGATCCCATAGGTGTCTTCATGTGTTTAGCATTGTCTAAACCAAACCTTTTCACAAGATTTTGGCATATTTACTTTGACAAAAGAAAATACCATCCTTGCATTGTTTAATTTGAAGACCTAAAAAGTAATTCAAGTCTCCAACCATCGACATTTCAAAGGTAGTGGTCATTTCATGTACAAATAATTCAAGCATTTTCTCACATGTAGAACCAAACACAATTTCATCAACATATATTTGAGCAATCATAATATCATATCCAGAATGTTTTATAAACAAGGTCCTATCAGCTTCACCTCTATAAAAACCGAATTCAACAAGAAAATCAGTTAATCTACCATACCATGCCCTAGGTGCTTGCTTCAAACCATATAACGCTTTCTTAAGTTTATAAATATGATCAGGGAATTCATGATTCTCAAACCCCTTAGGTTGTTCTACATATGCTTCTTCCATAAGAATTTCATTTAGAAATGCGGCCTTGACATCCATTTGATGCAGTTTTATATTAATGTAACATGCAATAGCAAGTAATAACCTTATGGATTCAATTCTAGCAACAGGAGCAAAAGTCTCATCAAAATCAATTCCTTCTACTTGTGTATAGCCTTGGGCAACTAATCTAGCTTTGTTTCTTACAACATTACCAGATTCATCAGTTTTGTTTTTGAAAATCCATTTGGTACCAATTACATTCACATTATCAGGCATAGGCACAAGTATCCAAACATCATTCCTTTCAAATTGATTTAACTCCTCATGCATTGCATTAATCCAGTTTTCATCTTTCATTGCTTCATCAATATTTTTAGGTTCATTGAGAGAATAAAAACATTCAAAGTTCACCTTGTTTCACATAGATGTCATACAAATAGATCTTACCGCATGTCTTGCATCAAAACTCAATTTTCTCCTTGTTTGTACACCTGATTGTGGTTTACCTATGATTTGTTGTTGAGGATGATTTTTGAGAATCCTGGAAGATGGTACTGTAGCAGGATAAGGCATAATTCTATTAATTTCTGGATGTTGAGGTGATGTTGCTTCAGATGTGGGCACATTTGTAGCAACATTCTCAATCGATTAAAAAATATTAGAACTTTGCATCTGCTCAATAAGATCAGTTACATCTTCTTCAATGACATTATCTGCAAGACTTGCATTATCACCAAAAACAACATTCATAGACTCTTGAACAGTATCAGTCCTAAGATTATATATCCTAAAAGCTCTATTGTTTCTAGCATAACCAAGAAAGAAACCCTTATCACTTTTTGAATCAAATTTGTGTAGCTGGTCTCTATCATTCAGAATGTAGCAAACACAACCAAAGACATGAAAGTATTTCAGATTAGGTTTTTTGTTATTAAAAAACTCATAAGGTGTTTTAGTAGAATTAGGTCTTAAATAAACTCTATTGGATATATGACAAACAGTATTCAAAGCTTCAGCCCAAAACCTTTTTGAAAGTTTCTTGGATAAAAGCATTACTCTAGCCATTTCTTATTTTTCCTTTCGGCTACACCATTTTGTTGAGGTGTTTTAGGAGAAGAAAACTCTTGAATTATACCTTTGTCTTCACAAAAATTAGTGAATAAGTTGTTCTCAAACTCTCTACCATGATCAGACCTTATTCTTTTAACCTTAGTGTCATAAACATTTTTAAACCGTTTATAGAGAATTTTGAATACTCCAAAAGCATCTGATTTTTCCTTAAGAAATTCAATCCATGTAAACCTTGAATAATCATCTACTATGACAAAAGAATATCTCTTACCACCAATGCTTTCAGTCTCCATTGGTCCCATTAAATCCATATGCAAAAGTTCAAAGCAATGTTTTGTAGTACAATGTGTCAACATTTCATGTGACATTTTGACTTGTTTACCACTTTGGCAAGATCCACACACATTTAACATACGTATTTTGTAACTTAGGCAGACCTTTAACAGCATCAAATTTCAATAATTTAACAATATTCCTATAATGAGCATGTCCAAGTTTTTGATGCCAAAGTGTACTCTCATCAGTTTGAACATTAAAGCATGCTTGATTCGAATCAATTAGATAACAATTATCCACAGATCTATTACCAACCATGAGACAATTATCATCATTGTTTAACACATAGCATGAACTTTTATCAAACTTTACATGCAAGTCATCATCACATAATTGACTAATACTAATTAAATTTGCAAGTAAACCTTTAACATGTAAGACTTTTGTCAAGTTTGGAAAACTAGGAACATTCAATGTACCTATACCAATAATTTTACCTTTTGAACCTCCTCCATATGTAACATTTCCAACATCATAAGCCTTATAATCAGTGAGATAACTTTCCTCACCGGTCATGTGTCTAGAACACCCACTATCAAAATACCATAGTCCCGGAACACATCTTTTTAAAGATGTATAGACAACATTACATACAGTATTTGATTTTCTTACCCAAGTAGATTTTTTAACAGGTTTTTGAAAAGATTTTTGAACTGTTTGTTTCGAATGTTGAGCAGAATGTGGCAACATTTTCAAGGACATTTTAGAAAACTTTTTATCCTGTCTCATTCTAAAACAGTTTGGTCGTTTGTGACCCTCAGTGAAGCAATAATGACAAACATCCTTCTTTTCAGAATCATTTTTCAATTTTTCAGGTTCAACAGAAGGTTTTGTAAACACAACAGGGTTATTATTGTTTAAAAACTGAGTGATATTACCATTATAACCAAGACCATGTCCATTAGTGCTTCCAATTGTCAGTGCCTCATCAAGTTTGGCTGAACTTTCTGAATATCTTTTGAAATTCAGTGTTGTTCCTTTGAGCTGCTCTTTGAGGTTACATATCTCAAGATCTTTCCTTGTTAGTATGACCTCAAGCTTTATCATCAAATCCTTTTGATATGACTCCTCAATAGTCATGTCCCTCAAAGCTTTCTGAGTGGATTCTAACTCCTTTTCAAGCTTTTGATAACTGGACTTACAATCTTCACAAACATTGTTAGAAGTACCTGCTTTATCTACACAAGAACTTGAGAAATAATTAAATTCTGGAGCTTCCAATGTTTCCTCAAATGTTGGCACATTTGACTCGACATCAGAATCATCCAGTAAATCATCAAAAGTATCATCATATATTATTCTTGTAGAAAAAGCATATTCTTCATTTTTATCAGAATCATCTTCACAATCAGACTCATCACTTAAGGTAGCATTGAAATTTACCCTTTTTCTCAAAAGAGTGTTGGCACATTCATAGCATAATGATCAAAACCAGAACATGCATCACATTTAACATTTTTCCTATATTCTGGATCATATTTGATCTTGTTACCTCTATCAAATTGTCTAGGTTGATTAACATTCCTATTTTTATCAGGCAATTGACGTGAATTACCAATTTGATCTCTATCTTGATTCTTAATTTGCAAATTATTTCTAAGTCTATTTGCTCTCTTTTTAGAAAATGCATTAAACTGCTTAGTTAAGAAAGCAATGTTATCAGCATTGTCGGCACAATCATCAATAACATCTTCAACAGAATCTATTTCAGTAACAAACGGTTGTTTATCAGTACTAGAAGATGTTTCTCCTTTGAAAACAGAAATTTTCTTTTCAGATTTCTCATTATCTCTTTAAGAAAAATTCATTTCATACGTTTTCAAAATACTCACCAACTCATTTTGAGTAATAGCATCAGTATCTTTAGCTTCCTCAATAGCACATATCTTAGCATCAAAACGTTTAGGAACAGTTCTTAAGATTTTATGTACTAACCTTGTATTGGATATAGCTTCACCAAGAGCTTGAGATTCATTGGAAATCACAGTGATCCTTTCATTGTAGGAGGATATGGTCTCATCTTCCTTCATCCTTAGATTTTCGAACTTGGTTCCAAGCATCCACAACTTTGTCCTTCTTACACTCTCAGATCCTTCACAATGTTCTTGTAATCTCTCCCATGCATCTTTTGCAGATACACAGTTAGAAATTATTTTGAACATGGAAACATCCGTAGAAGTGAATAAGGCATTGAGTGTCTTTGAATTGAAACTGGCCGTGGTCACCTCATCATTTGTCCATTCTAACTCCCTCTTGATTTGAGCTTCAGTATTGTCAGTGGCTGGAACTATTGGTGGAGTCCATCCAGTTAAAATACTCCTCCATGCACGTTCATCAATGAACTTGATGTACATACGCATCTTAGGCTTCCAAATTGCATAATTCGTACCATCCAGAACTGGTGGCCTAATTGGAGCTGTCATAGGATATTCCATCGTAATAAATCCCACCAAACACAGGATCTAAACTCAGGATAACGAGTTCAACGTCTCTGGTGCCAATTGAAGGTATGCGTAAGTGTTTTGCAGAATGTTGTCACGATTGTTGGCATAATCGAGAACAACACAGACAAAAATAAATGAACAAAAATACACAGCGGAAGTCTTAAACACTTTGCAAGATGGATATCAAAATTTTGTATAGACTATAAATAAGTTTATACTGTCAATCGGAGTATTATCACTAGTAATTGTTAAGTGATACAATCGGTGAAAAGATAAGCCACACCGTGAATGGATCAACGTATGTAGTGACTAGATAATATTCAATCTAACCTATCACTAATACAAATAAAGACCCAATGTTGAGTGAAATGTTGGAACATTCACCAACGGAAGTATCGAGATAGAAACATACAATAAACTCAATAATCTATGCCAATAGACTATGCTAGGTTGTGTTTCTCTCAACTCCAAGTTTTAATCTTCATAGCAGCCGTGTATATATAGATAATCTGGACTCTTAATGCTTGAATATAACTTCCACATCTCCCTTGAAAATAGGTAACTTCCCCATGATCTTTATAACTTCTCTTTGCTTGCCTTTTCAAACGCATGACTTCGGTAACTGTCGTAAGTCTTTATTCTGAAAGAAACAAGACATTGACCAAGACAAAACGTGGGTTAAAGGTTAACAGAAGTGGAAAGACGAATTCTGATGTTGTGACCAAAATGTTGGCACATTCTGAGTAACACTCGTCACTAACATCAACAGAAGTTTTACAACTCCATGCGTCCTAGGAGGCCAGAGACTGATATGCATCTAAAAAGATCATTGATTTTTGTAAAATTTAGAGAAAAAAAATGACATTTTTGTTTAGGGAGTTTTAGTAGTTCGTTCATTAACTTTTGTTCATATGTAAACAGGTAAAATATGTTGAGGGTAAACTGCGTGAACTCTTCAGTAAGCACCAACCGAACTGATTGGAGTGAATTGATGCATGTTGTTAGGGCCTATTTTAGTGCAAAAAGTGAGCTAAAGTGTAGTTTTTGTGCCTAAATGTGAAAAGTATCACTCTTTTGCTTAAAAAGTATTATTTGTGGAATTTTGATGTTTTTCGTCCATTTTGCAGGTAATTCGGTGGAATTTTGCCAAACCGAGAGTACCATTAGGCTTAGAATGAAGAGACGATCATACGGGACGAAAACGGGAGTCGGGGCCGAAGCCCCGCGCGAGAAAAGTGCCCTGGACTCGAGCTCTGGTCGAGGACCATGAGCCTCGAGTCGAGGGATATGCAGAAAGGACCAAAATCAGAAGAAAAACAGGCGCCTCGACTCGAGGCATGACCCTCGACACAAGGCAGACGATATTTTGAAGAAACGTGTTAGCGACTCTTAAGCCTCGACTCGAGGGCCTGAAGCTCGACTCGAGGAGTGCCCAAAACCGAAAAATTCAGTTTTAAAGCCATTTGAAGCCAAAACAGAGCATAACTTGATTCTAGCAGTTTCTAGGAGGTTCCTTAGGCGATTTTTGCACTTTGTAGCTTGATTTCCATTGTAGTTGTCATAGATTGTTAGAATTAGATTAGATTCTACATTTAGTCCACTAGATTATTAGTTTGATTGATTGTAATTGGAGATTTCAGCTGTGCTTTGGGAATATTGAAGTGGAATTGAAACATTGTAGAAGATTAATCATTCCTATTTTTGTCTATTGAAATTCAATTGGTGATGTTCTTACCCTTTTATCTCTTTAATTCATTGCTTGTATTGATTAGATCGTTAATTGTTTTCTTAGATTCTCTACCCATGGCTTTTGCTTGTAGCACCATGGGCTAATAGTTTTGTGCTTGGGATAATTGAAATTAGGGATGAAGTGATTGCCTTATGCTATGATTGTTGATAATTGTGATCAATTGAATTAGCTTGCTCCCTAATTGTGATTTTTAATTGTGCTTCATGAAAAATTGTCTCTTTTGATTAATGGTTGATCACCCTAGCAATAGGCGAGAGTTGAACTAATGTGATTAGGTGTTAATTGGGTTTCAATTTTACATGATTGTATGAATTGGGGACTTCTACATTGAGAGATGGGAAGAACTAAGGATACTCACATTAGGCGTTGTGATATTAATGGAGTGATTAATTTCATGATGGTTTATGCTTTCTAATTTGATTGATTTGCACTTGGATACAATCATAGCTTGTTAATCATGGATTCCTTGATAGAGATTATCCCTTGCACCCAATTCCCCCATTGATTTTAGTATATTTGATCTTGCATTCTAGGTGTTTGATAGATTGTTTGCATAATCTTGCCATTTAATTTCTTGCATTTTGTAGAGATTTTAGTCCTAAAACTTGTTGCAACTTTAGCCATTTAGAACTCTTATCCTTGAATTTCGTTTGCATACTTTCTCCCTTGGATTCGATATTTTGTTGATTGGTCTTAATAACTCTTACCCTATACACTCCAATCAAATGGCGCCGTTGTCGGGGAGTTAGTTTTTGCGCCTATAAGTGAGATTTGAGGATTGTTTGAAGTGGCTAGTTTTTGTTTTTGTTTTTGTTGATTTTGTTTGTTAGAATTTGATACTTGGATTTGTGGCATTGTAGGTGTATGCTAACAAGATCGAGTGGTGTTCCACCCTTACCACTAAATCCGGAAATTGAGGCTACGTTGAGAAGGAATCGTGTGAGAAGAAGAAGGGAAGCTATGGAAGGTGAAGATCAAAGGCATGAGGAGAGACTAGTGGGTGAACCTCAAGTTGAGGAGGTACATGGACAAGGAGAAGGAGGAGTAGAACATGGAAGTAATGGGAATCATTTCCATGCTCAAGTTGGCCCTTTCCCTCAAGGGATGCCACCACAAAATTATCCCTACCAAAATCCATATCCTTATCCTCCACAAGCTCATCAATATCCCTACTATCCACCTCATCCACAACAATTTCCACCATATTATCCCCATATGTCGTATAATCAAGAGCCACGATATCATGAGCCACCTCACATACCAAATGCCCAACCACAACTCGTAAATGAGCCACCACCTCAAGGAAGACCGTTGAGAGAATTCTTTGAACCACAACTTAGAGAGTACTATGATGGGATAGCAAGGCCGAGGATAGATGCTAATAACTTTGAGATAAGTCCCGCTTTAGTGAGAATGCTTAGGGAGAAGCAATTTGAAGGAAGAGATGAAAATGAGTGCCCCCATCAACATATGGCACAATTTCTTGAGATTGCCGACACTACAAAATACCATGGAGTACCTGAAGATGCGAAGAAGTTGAGGCTCTTTGCCTTTACATTGAAAGGAAGAGCAAAAGCATGGCTTAATTCATTACCGCCCGGGACCGTACGTACATGGGAAGAGTTGTCGAAGAAATTTTTGATGAAGTTCTACCCACCGTCAAAGACCATGCAAGCTAAGGAGGCTATTTCTCACTTCCGACAAAAGAATGGGAAAACGATACCGGAGGTGTGGGAGAGGTATGGCATGTTACTTATCAATTGTCCTCAACACGGTTTTCCGGAGGAGCAAACCATTATGTACTTTTGCAATGGTTTGACGGATGGGGATAGGTCGTTTTTGAATGCTTGTGCTAATGGATCGATTTGGTCTAAAACCGTGGGGCAAATGAATGAAATAATGGAGAACATAGCTCAAGATTCATTCCAAATGTCGGTTAATCGGGGAGCACACCATAGGGTGTCACAAGTAGATGAGATCGAGAGTATGACGAGTATGATGATGACTATGATGGATCGATTGGGAGCTCTTACAACTTCACAAGGCCAAGCAAGTGTGAGTTCATCCGTTCCTCATGTTGATGTTTGTCCAAGTCCATTGCCGGTTGAAGAAGTGAGTTATATGGGTAGGCCTCCATTCTAAGGAGGCTATCAAGGCGGAAACTTTCAAGGGAATTATCAAGGAGGAAGGCCTTACCAAATGCCTTACCAAAATAGGCCACAAGGAAGCTATCAACCTCAACCGCAAGCTCAATTTAATGGGAATACATGGAGGAGACATGAAAATTTTTCATATGCTAATCCGAGAGCCGCCGTTCAATTTCCTACCGGATTTGATCCGGGTGCAAAGGCTCCTAATAATAAAGGAAAGGCTACCACGGAGGAGATTTTGGGGTTGATTGTGAAGAAATTGGAAGCTAATGACTCAAGGCTTGATGATATAGGGAAGCAAATGGACACTCGTTTCAAGACGATCGAGCATCAAGTAGGGTAACTTGCTACTACGGTTGGGAAGCTCTCGTCTACGGTGGATGACTTGCAAAAGAAAGAATCAAAGGAGTATTGTCAAGCTATCGAGCTTAGGAGTGGTGCACGGTATGAAGGACCAAAATTGCCTTCAAATGGTGATGAAGAGGAGAAGCATTATGAAAGTTGTGATGAAGAAAAGCAAGAGGTGACCGAGGAGGAAGAGAAAAAGAAGCCAAAGTGGTTGATGGCAAGGGAAGAGAGAGCGAAGCAAAAGGTTGTTGAGAGGGATGAAAAAGGGGTTCCAAAGACGGTTGTTCCCGTGCCTTATCCTCAACGGTACATGAAGAAAGCATTAGATGAGAAGTTTGCTCGTTTCCTTGAGGTTTTCAAAACCTTATATATCAACATTCCATTCTCGGAGGCCCTTGAGCAAATGCCCCACTATGCTAAGTTTCTTAAAGATTTGCTAGCAAAAAGGAGGAGGATTGAAGAGCCGGAGTTAGTGAAATTGACCAAGGAGTGTAGTGCCGTGCTTCAACAAGAGCTTCCACTAAAGTTGAAGGATTCGGGTAGCTTTACTCTTTTATGTGATCTTGGTAATGGATTGGAGAAGCATGCCTTTTGTGACTTGGGGGCAAGTATTAACTTGATGTCATTTTCCATGTTTAAGAGGCTCAACCAAGGAAAGTTAGGAGCCACTACCGTAACTCTTCAACTTGCCGATGGGTCAACTACTATTCCAAAAGGTATTGTGGAGGATGTTTTGGTCAAGGTAGAAGATTTTGTGTTTCCGGCGGACTTCGTAGTACTTGAAATGGAGGAAGATAAAGATGTATCATTGATCCTAGGGAGGCCGTTTCTAGCTACCGCAAGAGCGGTGTTTCATGTGAATGAAGGAAGGCTTACTTTGAAGCTAGATGATGAAGAGCTTCATTTTTCAATGAAGGATGTGATGAAGCACCCCATGGAGAAGGAGGAATGCCATGTTGTGGATGTGATTGATTCATGCCTTCAAGAGGCTTGGGAGGACTCTTCTTATACCCTTTTCTCTAAAGGTAATGTTATTCCATCATATAATCATGTGCTTAATGAATCTTGTGTTTCTTATGATTGTGATAGGGATGCATTGGAAGTGGAGGAGGTGAAAGAGATAAAATTCGAAGGCTTTCCCAAGCAACCTTGGGAGAACAATGAAGATAGAAAGCCAATTGAAGAGAAAGTGAAAGGAGCCCTTAAGCCACTACCCGAGCACTTGAAGTATGCTTATTTAGAGGAAAATGAAGGTTGCCCGGTAATTATATCGTCATATCTTACATCCGATGAGGTAACTAAATTAGTTGATGTTCTTCGTAAGCACAAATCCGCCATAGGTTGGTCCATTGATGACTTAAGAGGTATAAATCCTTCAATTTGTATGCATAGGATTAGGCTTGAAAAGGACCATAAACCCGTAGTTCAACCCCAAAGGAGAGTGAACCCTAATATTCAAGAAGTAATTAGGAAAGAAGTTGTGAAATTGTTAGATGCTAATATGATTTTTCCTATTTCCGATAGTCCGTGGGTCTCTCCATTGCATGTTGTAGCCAAGAAAGGGGGGATTACGGTAATCAAGGGTGAAAATGATGAATCAATTGCAACTAGGGTAGCTACGGGGTGGCGAGTTTGTGTTGACTATCGAGAACTTAATAAGGCCACGTGCAAGGACCACTTTTCCTTACCTTTTCTAGATCAAATGCTTGATAGGTTAAGTGGATTTGAGTACTATTGTTTCTTAGATGGTTATTCCGGTTATAATCAAATTATGATTGCACCGGAAGACCAAGAAAAGACTACTTTTACTTGCACGTATGGGCCGTTTGCTTGGAAAAGAATGTCATTTGGTCTTTGCAATGCTCCCGCAACTTTCCAAAGATGCATGATGTCAATTTTTCATGGCTTAATTGAGAAAATCATTGAGGTATTTATGGATGATTTTTCCGTATTTGGTGAGTCATTTGATAATTGCCTTACTAATCTTGACATTGTTTTGCAAAGGTGTGAAGATACAAACTTGGTGCTAAATTGGGAAAAGTGCCATTTCATGGTCAAGGAAGGTATTGTTTTGGGACATCATGTATAATCGAAGGGATTGCAAGTGGATAAGGCAAAAATTGTGGCTATTGAGAAGTTGCTTCCACCTAAGGATGAGAAAGGAATTCGATCTTTCCTTGGACATGCCGGGTTCTATCGGCGATTCATTAAGACTTTCTCTCAAATTTCTAAACCCTTATCTCATCTCTTAGAAAAAGATGTGTCATTTGAGTTTAATGATGATTGTTTGATTGCTTTTAGGTCTTTGAAGGAAGCCTTGACGAGTGCACCCATTCTAATCACTCCGGATTGGACAAAGCCCTTCATTATCATGTGTGATGCAAGTGATTTCGCTATGGGGGTCGTCTTAGGACAATTGAGAGAGAAGAGGTTTCATGCCATCTACTATGCCTCCAAGACTTTCAATCCGGCCCAAGTCAACTACACCACTACTGAAAAAGAAATGCTTGCGGTGGTGTACGCTTTTGATAAGTTTTGACCCTATCTTGTAGGGTCGTAAACTATTGTGTACACCGACCATGCCGCAATTCGGTATCTCATGTCGAAAAAGGATGCTAAGCCTAGGTTGATTCGTTGGATATTATTGTTGCAAGAATTTGACATGGAGATAGTAGATAAGAAGGGTAGTGAAAATGTCATAGCGGATCACCTTTCTAGACTTGAAGGAGTAGAAGAGATGGAAAGGGATGTCAAGGAAGTTGAAGAGACCTTTCCCGATGAGGGATTGCTAAGTATTGAAGAAGTAATGAGTGTGGTAAAGGAAGGGGATGTTCCATGGTTTGCCGATTATGCGAACTTTTCTTAGCAAGTGGAGAATTGCCACCGGAGATGAATCCCTTTGAAAGGAAGGTTTTTTACAATCGGGTCAAACATTTCATATGGGACGATCCATACCTTTTCAAAGTAGGGGTGGATGGAGTACTTCGGAGGTGTGTTACGAGAAAGGAAGGGGAGGAAATCATGAAACATTGCCACACTTTACCGTGTGGAGGCCATTATAGCACTTCTAAGACCGTGAGGAAGATTTTATTGGCGGGATTCTATTGGCCAACCATCTTCAAGGATTGCGAGAGATTCATCAAGGAATGTGACAAGTGCCAACGGATAGGAGCAAGAGGGATGAGATGCCATTGAGCAACATCTTAGAAGTGGAAATTTTTTATGTATGGGGAGTTGATTTCATGGGGCCATTTCCACCGTCGGAGGGGTATCAATATATCCTCGTAGGGGTTGACTATGTTTCTAAATGGATAGAAGTCATTCCGACCAAAAGCAATGATTCCAAAGTGGTTATAGCATTCTTGAAAAGGATCTTTACACGGTTTGGGGTTCCAAGGATTTTGATAAGTGATGGTGGTAGCCACTTTGTTAACAAGGCCATGGAGAAGCTTTTGTTAAGGTATGATGTTAAACACAAGGTTGCTACTCCTTATCACCCGCAAACGAATGGCTTAGCCGAGGTGTCTAACCGCTTGATCAAAGGTATCTTGGAGAAGACGGTGAGGACAAGTAGAAAGGATTGGGCAACAAAGCTTGATGACGCATTATGGGTGTATCGAACCGCCTTTAAGACGCCTCTTGACATGTCCCCTTATCAATTAGTGTATGGAAAGACTTGTCATCTTCTTGTGGAGTTAGAGTATAAAGCATTTTGGGCTCTAAAAAAGTTGAATTTTGATGAAGAGCTTGTGGGGGAGAAGAGGGCTCTACAATTGCATGAGTTGGACGAGTTTAGGATGAAAGCTTATGAGAGTTCAAAGATTTTCAAGGAAAAGACCAAGAAGTGGCATGATGCAAAGCTTAAAAGGAAGGAGTTCAAAGAAGGAGATCAAGTGCTATTATTCAACTCAAGGTTGAAGCTTTTTCCCGGTAAACTCAAATCTAGATGGAGTGGACCTTTTCATGTTGTGAAGATTTTTCCGAATGGATACTTTGAGGTGATGAATGACAAGTATGAGAGGTTTATAGTGAATGGGCATCGGTTGAAGCTTTATCATGTTCACTCACAAAAAGAGGTTTTGGATGCTCTTGATCTTAAGGATGTGTCCTATTTAGGTAGTGAAAGGGAAGTGTGAACTCTTAGAGTTCCGTCCGGCAAAGGACAATAAAAATAGCGCTTGATGGGTGGCAACCCATCGTTTTATTTCTTTTCTTGTATTTTTTTTGGTAGATTAGTGTTTTTTTTTTTTTGGGAGATTTGGCTTGCTACTTAATTGCTAATGCTTAGGGAATTATGCTATTTGCTTTGGTGATACATTTGGGAGGTTGAGCTTATTGTTGATATCATATATTTTTATCACTCTCATTCTAAACCTTGAATTCATGTTATCATTCAAGTTTGGGGGTGTTGGTCGTTATTTGTTTCTTGCATCTCTTAGTGGTAATTAATTGATGTGTCTTATGCCCAATTGTAGGTACACTCACTATATTTGTTTGGGAAGGAGATCGAAATTGCAAGGAAATGCAAGATCAAGAAGGAAAGAGCTAGAAAGCATGATGAGCCCTACATGCTTGAAGAAAGATGGAGTTTAAAGGCTTATTGGTACAACACTTCCTTTCAAACTTAGACTTGTCTAAGTTTGGGGGAGGTGTTTTTCTTACTTTGCCTATCTTTTGTGTTATTCTATGATTATGGGGTTTGTTGAGTTTATTGCTTATTGATGATGATGCTATAATTGTGTCTTGGTTTCCTTGTATATTTTGAGCTTAATTTGATTTGAGCTTAATGGTGGATTTATTGATATATCTTTTAGTATTATTCATGTGGTAGTGAGTATATTTGGACTTATGTACATGAGCACTTGTGTTTGATTTGCAAGACTTATTGAATTTTGATATGATCATGAGTAGATTTGTAGCTTGAAGCTAGCATTCTTGATTTATGATGTAAAAATGAATGTGATTGAAGATGCTTGATTCATTGCTCAATTTAAGCCCGTGAGCTTTTGTGCCTTTATAATCGTACATCTTATACGGTTGATTGATTTCTTTGTGAGTCCATCAATCATGATTTGTATGCTAGAACTTGCCACTAGACTTGTTGATATTGATCTTTATGTGATGTCTTGAAAGTGATAAGAGGCCATGTTTGATATGATTAGTCACTTTGCCAAATTTTTCCCACCAAATACATTTGATTTCCTTAGTGAGCCATGTTGAGTCTTATTATCCTTAGTCTTTGGCAAGCCAAATGAAATTGAAACCATTTAGCCTATTTTGATGAGCCTTTCTTGTCCTATATTTAGTTGAGCTTGAATGTTGGCTAATGATGGTGAATTGATTGCTAAGTGGGAAGATGATGAGCTAAGTGATGAATAGTGATAAGAAAAGAAAGGTTGTGAATAAAGATTGAATTGTGTAAAAAAAATGTGTGAAGTGAATGAAAGAAAAATTCAATTTGTGAGCTTAAAAAGAGAAAGCTCAAGTGAATGGTGAATTGATTATTGAAGTTTAAAAGAAAGAGTGCTACTTGATGAAAAGTGAAGAGATTGTGCATTTGTATTGATTAGCTTACATTCAAGTCTCTACTACTTAGTCACTTTTATCCAAAAACATCCCACCTTTCCAAAGAGCCTACATTACAACCTAAGAGAAAGACCTCTTTGATTCTTGATTAATCATAAGTGATTTTGATTGAGATTAAGTCTTTTGGCAAGCATATGGTGTATTTATTCATAAATTTGATGATTGAGTGCAAGATACCTTGATACACTTGAGAGAAGAGTGAAACACTCCATGTAAGGAGCAATGTATTAAGTGTTTGATTGAGCATTTGTTTGAGCATGATTCATCTTGATGGCTAGTGGATAGTGGCATTGATACTTATGTTCATTGATGAGTTCGATTGTCTTTTATTTCGTCTATAGTTCCATGTGACATAATTGCAATCAATTCACTCCTTTGTTCTTAGTTTCTACGTTGCTCGAGGACGAGCAACAATTCAAGTTTGGGGGTATGATTGGAGTGAATTGATGCATGTTTTTAGGGCCTATTTTAGTGCAAAAAGTGAGCTAAAATGTAGTTTTTGTGCCTAAATGTGAAAAGTATCACTCTTTTGCTTAAAAAGTATTATTTGTGGTATTTTGATGTTTTTCGTCAATTTTGCAGGTAATTCGATGGAATTTTGCCAAATCGAGAGTACTATTAGGCTTAGAATGAAGAGACGATCATACGGGATGAAAACGGGGGTTGGGGCCGAAGCCCCGTGCGAGAAAAGTGCCCTGGACTCGAGCTCTGGTCGAGGACCATGAGCCTCGAGTCGAGGGATATGCAGAAAGGACCAAAATCAGAAGAAAAACAGGCGCCTCGACTCGAGAAATGACCCTCGACTCGAGGCAGACGATATTTTGAAGAAACGTGTTAGCGACTCTTAGGCCTCGACTCGAGGGCCTGAAGCTCGACTCGAGGAGTGCCCAAAACCGAAAAATTCAGTTTTAAAGTCATTTGAAGCCAAAACAGAGCATAACTTGATTCTAACAGTTTAGAGCAGTTTCTAGGAGGTTCCTTAGGCGATTTTTGCACTTTGTAGCTTGATTTCCATTGTAATTGCCATAAATTGTTAGAATTAGATTAGATTCTACATTTAGTCCACTAGATTATTAGTTTGATTGATTGTAATTGGAGATTTCAGTTGTGCTTTGGGAATATTGAAGTGGAATTGGAGCATTATACAAGATTAATCATTCCTATTTTTGTCTATTGAAGTTCAATTGGTGATGTTCTTACCCTTTTATCTCTTTAATTCATTGCTTGTATTGATTAGATCGTTAATTGCTTTCTTAGATTCTCTACCCATGGCTTTTGCTTGTAGCACCATGGGCTAATAGCTTTGTGCTTGGGATAATTGAAATTAGGGATGAAGTGATTGTCTTATGCTATGATTGTTGATAATTGTGATCAATTGAATTAGCTTGCTCCCTAATTGTGATTCTTAATTGTGCTTCATGAAAAATTGTCTCTTTTGATTAATGGTTGATCACCCTAGCAATAGGCGAGAGTTGAGCTAACGTGATTAGGTGTTAATCGGGTTTCAATTTTGCATGATTGTATGAATTGGGGACTTCTACATTGAGAGATGGGAACAACTAAGGATACTCACATTAGGCATTGTGATATTAATGGAGTGATTAATTTCATGATGGTTTATGCTTTCTAATTTGATTGATTTGCACTTGGATACAATCATAGCTTGTTAATCATGGATTCCTTGATGGAGATTATCCCTTGCACCCAATTCCCCCATTGATTTTAGTATATTTGATCTTGCATTCTAGGTGTTTGATAGATTATTTTCATAATCTTGCCATTTAATTTCTTGCATTTTGTAGAGATTTTAGTCCTAAAACTTGTTGCAACTTTAGCCATTTAGAACTCTTATCCTTGAATTTCGTTACCATACTTTCTCCCTTGGGTTCGATATTTTGTTGATTGGTCTTAATAACTCTTACCCTATACACTCCAATCACGAACCACCCAATTGCAATGGAAAATTTCAAAAAACCAGTTTATGAGGAGTGTTTGCAGCAGAGTGAAGAGTCCCTGGACTGCTGGATTCTTGTATGCCTACAAATAGAAAATACGATCCTTAAGAAGGGTTCTCGGAAAGGGTATTTTTCTCCAATTTTTGGAAGTAACTATAGAAAGAAAATAGTAGAATGGTGTTAGATCAAGAAGTTTTGATGAGTTAAAAGAAGCAGTTCAGATGATCAGACAACCTGAAGAACAGCTAAGGTCAAGTCCTTATACTAGGCTGATCAGACGAGGTCGAGGACCGATCTAGTCAGCTGAAGTCTGAAAGATTACAAGTCATCTGGAGACGAGCTTGAGTCTAGTCATCTGCATGAGACAAATATGAAGAGCTCAGACGAGGTCAAGACAAACTGAGTAGAATAAGAAAGGCGAGTCTTCACCAAGTCAGCTGCAGACGAGTAGAATAAAATCAGCTGAGGTCTAGAGCGGTTTTCAAGAATAAGTTTGTTGAGCAATTTCTAGTTTGTTAAAACTAATTAACAAACTAACTATTTTCTCAGACTTATAAATAGGTCTAGACACTTCATTAAAGATAGAGAGATCACACAAGTTATTCAATTTTTAGCAACAGATTCTCACAATTCACAAGATTTCGAAAAAGCATAAAAATAGTTCTCAAGGATCTCATCATAGATTTTTCTAAGTATTTATAGAACACTTTTTCTTATACATCTTCAAACACTCTTCTATTACTTTAGAGTTAGATTTTTCAAGAATAGTTTAGAAGATTGAAGATTTGAAGACCAAGTTGTAATTTGTAAGCTGTACGATTGTAAAGTAAGTAAGTAAGCAGGTAGAAGAGACCCTTCTTCAAAGTTTGAAGGAGAGTGGATGTAGGATTGTTATAATCCTAACCACTATAAATCTGGTGTTCTTTATTGCTTTGTTTTATTTACTTGTTTCTTACAAATTCCTGTTACCAAAATCAAAGATAGTTTTCAGAATCGAAGTTATAACTAAAATATCAGTTTGCTTTTGATCTTGTTAAAGTTGAGATTAAAATTGTTTTCCGCTGTGTTACTTTGAAGTTTTGAATAAGTTTTAAAAGATTTGCAAAAATCTATAAAATCTATTCTACCCCCCTTCTAGATTTTATCATAGAAGGTTAACTCGAGTTTTCTTAATCAACTCAACCAATCGGGACCAACAAATGGTTCATGGACCCGATAAGTATTGTTGTTTGATTAAGTTTAAATCATACATTATCAACTGTTATTTGGTATAGTGTTGGTTGGCATAGACTCCTAGCCTATATTACGCCCCGCTGTCTGCTCAATATTTTTTTCGTTGTTTTGTCTTCATGAGTGAAGTCTTGACGTTATATGTGCGGTTTTCTTCACCTTGTGTGCTCTTCCCCCCTTATGGAGGTTGCTTGTGGGTTCTCTGACTCTTGGGATTCGACTATTGATGGATCTTTACCTTTTATTTTGTCTTGACTTTTTGGAATAAGATTATGTGGTAGAAATTTTTCTCCTTTTGAGAACGGAGACCGGTTTTCCTTAGCATGCGCAGATTGCATTAGTCCCTCCACTCCTCTCGATTGGATTGAAATAACTGTTTGAGTCTAGTAGATAGTTTGTTTGCGATTGTAATTGTTCTATTATATAAACTATTTTTTTCTTGTTAAAACAAAATAGCCCTGTAACTTGGTAGTATAAAATTTCATGTCAAATTAGGAATGGTCCGAATGGATTTACCAGTGGGTATTTTTTCGAGAATACATATTTATTATGAGGTAATTTAATTTATGCTTTAAAAATTCGTTAATATATTTTATTCTTTTTTTTTTTTTTTGGCTTTTTAAATATTGTGCACTAAGAAAAGAAATTTTTTTAATTAAATAACTTATATAAATGAGATTATTAGCAAAATCGAGTATATGTGCTGAGCAAAAATATAAAACTGTGTGTTCTTGTAAATAAATAAAATCTGTAGAGAAACTATATTCAATGATCAACTAATCTATAAGAGATTATGACTTAAAACTGTATTTAGTTTGTCAAATCCCGAATTATTTTCCTGATAAAAAAAAAAAAAGTTATTCAAACACCTCAGAGTCAGAGAAATACCTTAATTATTCTAAAATAAACTTACATATTTTTAGATATCATTCTTTATTACAACGATAAATTAAGCTTTTATATCCCCATACCAGTTTGCCATACATATTACTCTCTCCGTTCCGATTTAAATTGTTTAAAATCAAATGACACAAATTTTAGTAAAAATATTGTTTATTAATATTAAAAAGTATAAAGTGAAGGGTAAATGAGTCTTTTCGTTTTTATTTAAGTGAGTAATTAAATGAGAAAAATTTAATTATAATGAGAAATTGAGTGGAATAAAGTGTAAATAATATATGTCTATATCAATTTAATTTGAAAAAATATAATTAATTTTTTATTATTTTGGATATAAAAAAATATTTATTTTTAAATTTCAAGCCATCCAAATTCTAACATAGGGACAAATATTTAGAAGAATCCTCATTTGTTTGGTTGGTTAAAGCATATGATTTCATCAATATTTAAATATAGATAATTGATTAGTGTGAAAATTGCTTGAAATTCATGCATTTTATTTGCTTAATTTTATAGGATTTTTTGCATTATTTACATTAAATTGACTAATTGCACTTGAGATGAGAAGGGTATTGTTTTGTTTTATTTTTGTAGGAAAATTGAGAATATTTGGAGCAAAACACATTCCTATTATTTGGTGAGATCAATTGATGGAAAATTGAAGAGTCGAGAAAAAATACAAGAAGAATTAATTGGGTTTGAGAAATGTTAGAAAAAAAAAAAAGAATTAGAAGCCCATGGAAATGGGCCCATTTTGCAAGGCCCAACAATTCAGCTTAGAGGGAACAGAATAGAAAGCAGCGTGAATAGTTTAGAAGAAAAGGCAGCAGTGAAAGGAAGCACGCCTTTGAATTAAAAAGGGAAACCAGCGTTTTTTTTAAAAAAAATGAAAGAAGCGCTAATGAAGACAGGAGATTAGATAATAGAAAGCAGCACATCAGGGGAAAAAAAACGTGGGGAGAAGAGGGAGAATAGAAAAGAGGGGCAGAGAGGCGTGAACAGCAAGAGGGCAGAAAAAGGAGATAGTCGTGAATAGCAACAGCAGCGTGGAGGGTGTGATTGTAGCATAGAGTTCTTTCTTCCTAGGAGGATTAGTGAGTTTTTAGAATATTTTAGGGTTTCTTCTCCATTTTTTTTTCTATATAAATACACGTATAGTTGAGGATTTTTCAGAGTTACTTTTATTTTTTTGCAAAGTAGAAGATAGATTTCATACTATTAGTTAATTTCATTTTAATTATGTTTTCCCTAATTTTTATGTTCATGGGTTTATTGTTTAAATTCATGAGTGGCTAAATTCCTCTTGTGTTTGGGTGTGATGATCCTTGGATGAATTAATTTTGATGATCATGTGATTGGGTGTTTCAATTATTGGGGTGATTAATTATTCTATTGTGATTTGCATGATTTAATTGCTAGATTAGGTTTTGATCCTTTGTTAATTGATTTAATTTGCTCAAAGAGATTTGGTTTATTAAATTAATGCTTAGGTGTTAGACTTGGTTTGGTAATTGAATTCAATATTGGATTAACGCAAGGAGACTTGGTTAATTTTCATTAGAACCTACATTAGAATACGTTAGTTGCTTGATTCTATTTCTTGTGATTAAGTGAGGAGACTTAGGGTGTCGTCTCTAAACTATCTTACGTGCTTATTTGATGTATCAAACCTAGGCTTATCCAGTACGGTTGATATGTGATTTTATGCTAGATAGCTCCTATTATCCCTCATTATTTGAAACCTCTGATCATGTGTGATTCGTAATTAAGGATTCCTTGGTGATTTGCACCCGAGCACATATTTCTCGTATTTGATACCTCTTGGTAATTAGCTAGTTGATTATTCTTAGTTTTTAATTTAGATTTAATTTTGTAAAACCGTGACCGACTCTATAATACCATGATAACTCTTAGCTTTAGGGATCCTTGCTCGACTTAGTTCCTTTGGGTACGATAACTTGGTTGTGTCTTAAATATACTTACTCGAAAAAGCTACAATCAAAATGGCGCTGTTGCCGGGGAACTAATTAGAGTGCTAATAGGGACTTAGAGTTTGTTGAGTGGTGTTAGTAGTGTCATTTTATTTGCTTTATTTTTATTTTTGTTTTGGTTTATTGTTTCGTGGGAATTTGATACTCGTTTCTTTCGTAGGTGCATGAACACAAGGTCTCGTGGTATTCAACCCGAACCTATCAACCTTGAAATAGAGGCTACAATAAGAAGGAATCGAGGTCCAAATCGTAGGGAAGCAAGAGAGAAACGAGAAATGGAGGCTAGGAATGAGATGGAAAATGAAGGGGGAGTTGGTGATCCTCCGATGCAAGAAGAGAATGGACCTCCAAATCTGACTGGAAATGAAAATGGGGGCAACAATGCGGTGGGGAATCAAGGGGGTAATAGAAACCAACCACAAAATGCTCAGGTTGGCCCTTTCCCTCAGGGGTATCCACCAAACCAATTCTCATATCCACAACAACCATATCCCTACCCTCAACAAGGCCCACAATTCCCACAATTCCCATACTATCCACCCCCACAATACTTCCTACAATATCCCCAAATGTCTTATCCTCAAGAACCACCCCATCAACCACAAGTTCAAAATCCACCCGTTCAAGAGCCTCAACCCCAAGGCCGTCCACTTCGTGAGTTCTTTGAGCCGCACCCGCGAGAGTTCTATGATGGGATTGCTAGACCTCGCATTGAGGCTAATAATTTTGAGATTAGCCCGGCCTTGGTAAGGATGCTTAGAGAAAAGCAATTCGAGGGGAGAGATGAAAATGAAGATCCTCATAGTCACATAGCCCAATTCTTAGAGATCTCCGACACCACCAAATACAATGGTGTTTCGGAGGATGCAAAGAAGCTTCGTCTTTTTCCATTCACTCTGAATGGGAGAGCGAAGGCTTGGCTAAATTCACTTCCATCGGGGACCGTGAGAACATGGGAGGATCTGAGTAGGAGGTTCTTGATGAAGTTCTACCCTCCATCCAAGACCTTACAAGCCAAAGAAGCAATCTCACAATTCCGACAAAAGAATGGCGAGTCGATTACTGCTGCGTGGGAGAGATTCGGAAACTTGTTGATAGCATGTCCTCAACATGGGTTTCCTGACGAGCAAACGATCATGTACTTCTATACCGGACTCAATGATTCTGATCGAGCTTTTCTAAATGCGTGTGCAAATGGGTCTATTTGGTCTAAATCAGTGATCGAGATGAATCAAATCATGGAGAATATTGCTCAAGATTCATTTCAAGCTCAATTAAGTCGGGAAATTATCATAGGGTGTCTCAAGTCAAGAAATTGAATCGATGAAAGCTATGATGATGACCATGATGGATAGATTTGGAGCTCTAACATCTCAACAAGGAGGAAATCTTCCACCATTTGTTCAAGGTGATATGTGTCAAGGCTCACATCAAATGGAGGAAGTAAATTACATGGGAAGGCCACAGTACCAAGGAAATCAATTCCAAGGAGGATATCAAGGGAATTACCAAGGTGGGAGGCCGTATCAAGCACCTTTTCAAAATCGACCTCAAGGAAACTCCTTTTCACAAACTCAAGCACCATTCATGCCTCAACAAGGAGGTCAAGCTCCGAACAACAATTGGAGGAGGCATGAAAACTTCTCTTATTCTAACCCTAGAGCGGCGGTTCAATTCCCTCCCGGTTTTGATCCGGGTGCACGAGCTCCAAATAATGAAGGCAAGCCTAATGTGGAGGATATCTTGACAAAATTTATGGGATGCACTCAAGAGAGGTTTGAAAAGATGGAGAATACGGTGGGTTCATTGTCAAGCCAAATAAAACAAGTGGAGTTTCAAATGGGTCAAATTGCAAACACATTGGGCCAACTTCATACAAAAGGGAAGTATCCTTCTACAACCGAAGTAAATCCCAAAGAGCAATGTAAAGCCATCAAGCTAAGGAGTGGCACAAGATATGAAGGGCCTCCTATGCCTACTAATGAAGGGGATATGAAAGAAGTAGAGGGAGATGATGAAGAAGAGGAGATGGAGGTGCCTAGTGAAGATGAAGAAGGGAAAGAAGTTGTGGTAGAGGAGAAAGTGGAAGAAAGAAAGAAGCCCAAATGGAAGAAGGCTAAAGAGGGAAGGGAAGAAAGAGTAGAAGTTGAGAGAGACTCATGGGGAGTGCCTAAAACTGTTGAGTCTGTTCCTTTTCCTCAACGTTTTATGAAGAAGAAGATGGACGAGAAGTTTGCCAAGTTCCTTGAAGTGTTCAAGAAGCTCTACATCAATATCCCATTTTCGGGAAGCTCTTGAGCAAATGCCCAACTATGCAAGATTTCTCAAAGATATAATTGCTAAGAGGAGGAGAATTGAAGAGCCCGAAACAGTGAAATTGACAAGGGAGTGTAGTGTCTTGTTCAAAAGGGATTTGCCACAGAAATTGAAAGACCCCGGAAGTTTCACAATCTTGTGTGATCTTGGGAATGGAGTGGTGAAAAATGCCTTATGTGATCTTGGTGCAAGCATCAACTTGATGCCTATGTCTATGTTCAAGAGGCTTGATCAAGGTGATTTGTGCTCCACTTCTATCACACTTCAATTGGCCGATGGATCCACAACAATCCCAAAAGGGATAGTGGAGGATGTACTCGTGAAAGTGGAGAAATTTGTCTTCCCGGCGGACTTCATTGTGCTTGAGATGGATGAAGATCAAGAAGTTCCTCTAATTCTTGGAAGACCATTCTTAGCCACTTCGAGAGCTGTGATCGATGTCAAAAAAGGGAAGCTTACTTTGAAGCTTAATGATAAGGAGATCAACTTCCCCATCAAAGACTCGATGAATCATCCAAAGGAGAAGGAAGAGTGTGACTCACTAGATATTGTTGATTTATGCCTTCAAGAGGCTAAGGATGAATCTTCTTCTACTCTCTTAACTTATGATCATACTATATCTTCTTGTGAATTAATTTCTAATGAATCTTGTTTTTCTCTATTGGATTATAGGAAAGAGATGTCTCCAAAAGTACCTTTGAAAGATCCCGGAGATGGAAAGAAAAAGAAGAAAGAAGAGTTGAAGAAAACAACCAAACTGGATCAAATTGCAAGTTTGGGGGGTAGTATGGAGGAGAAAGAGCTCAAGGAGATGAAAAGAAGATAGGCTTTGAAATTGGAGATGAGGTGGTGTGGTGCGAGTCAAAATTGGAGAAATTGATTTGTGGAGAAAAACTCAAGAAGCATGAGGTATTTACCGTGAAGAAGGTGCAAGTTGGAGGAAAGATTTGGATTGAAGACAAATGGGGAGGTCTTCCCATCACAAAAGAGTCTCTTGTGAGGCACAAGAACCCTCCTATTCCAAAGGAGGTGCCCAACATTGCCGTTGAAAGTTGAGCAACTCACGCTCCGTCCGGCAATGGACGTTAAAAATAGCGCTAGATGGGAGGCAACCCATCATTTACTTGCTTTCTTTTATTTTTGTATTTATTTATTGCTTTCAATAAGTGTGTTGTGTGTTGCTTTTCAGGAAGTCGAGGTGTACAAGCTTGAAGAAGAGAGGGTACTTGAAGACCGTTAGGTACAACACCTTCTCCAAACTTGGACTTGTCTAAGTTTGGAGGAGGTGTGCCTCTTTTCTTGTTTTCATTTCTTAGTAGTAGGTAGTTGTGTGCAACTCAATTAGCTAACTATCTTACCAAACTTTTAATTGCTTAGCAATGAAAAAGTTTGGGGGGTGTGTTAGTTTAGCGATTTTCGTTGCACTAATTTGCCTCTCATTAGCATGAGAAAATTTTTGTGAAGTTGGAGCTTATTTGTGGATTAATTGCTTATATTTGAGTTTATCTTTATTGAGAGTAGTTGTGGTGAGTGTTGGTATGTGAAAGGGTATATGATTGAGATTATGTTCATGAGCATGTGTGCTTGATTGGTGGACATATTGGACTTTTGATGTGATCATGAGTTGATTTGTGGCTTGATGCTAGCTTGATGAATTGTTATGTGATGATGGATGTGAGTGAGAATGCTTGATTCTTTGCTCATTTTTAAGCCTGTGAGTTTTTGTGCCTTTTAAATCGTACATTTTATACGGTTTAATTCCTTGTTGAGTGCATCGTTCATGAATTTGCATGCTAGAACTTGCCTAGAGACTTGTCAAAATTGAGTTTTGTGTGGATTTTGTGAAGATGATAAGAGACCTTGTTTGTTATGAAAGCCAATTAGCCAAATTTGACCCCACTAAAAATATTGATTTCCCTAGTGAGCCAATTTGAGCCTAAAATCCTTATTTCTTTGGCAAGCTTGTGAAATTGAAGTCATTTTGTCTATCCTTATGAGCCTTTTTGTCCTTATGATTAGTAGAACTTTGATTGTTGACAAAAGAATGGTGAATGAAAAGGAAAGTGTGGTGGTTTAATTTGCTAAGTTTGAGGAGAGAAAAAAAAAAAGAAGGTTGAAAAGAAAAAAAATTGAATTGTGGAAAAGATGAGAAAAATGATAGTGGAAAAAATTCAATTGATGCTTGAAAATGCAAGAAAAGTCTCAAAGGAGTTTGGTGGTGAATTATATTTGAGAAAAAATGAAAAAGAAAATAAAGAGTGATGATTGTAGAGATTTGAGTTGAATTGTATTGTATTGCTTGATCAACTTTCATTTGCTCTACTAATTGTTGAGTCATTTGTCCTAAAATTCACTCACCTAGTCCAAAGAGCCTACATTACAACCTTGAGAAAGCCCTCTTTGATTCATGTTTGAAGCACAAAAAGATATGATTGAGATTGAGTCTTTTGGCAAGCATATGATGTGCATTTTTGTGGATTGATGATTGAGTGCATACATGTCCTTATACACATGAGTGATGAGTGAAACACTCCTTGTAAGGAGCATTGAGTTGAGCATTTGAGCTTGAATTTGCCAAAGCATGACATTTTTTTAGTGCTAGTGGAAAGTTTGCATTGATACTAATTTTCATTGAAGAGGTTTGATTGTCCTATTTTGTTCTTTGTGCTTCATTGAACATAGTTGCAATTGATTTTTCCTAATGTGCTTATTTGTCTTGTTGTTTGAGGACAAACAACACCTTAAGTTTGGGGGAATTTGATTAGTGTGAAAATTGCTTGAAATTCATGCATTTTATTTGCTTAATTTTATAGGATTTTTTGCATTATTTACATTAAATTGACTAATTGCACTTGAGATGAGAAGGGTATTGTTTTGTTTTATTTTTGTAGGAAAATTGAGAATATTTGGAGCAAAACACATTCCTATTATTTGGTGAGATCAATTGATGGAAAATTGAAGAGTCGAGAAAAAATACAAGAAGAATTAATTGGGTTTGAGAAATGTTAGAAAAAAAAAAAAGAATTAGAAGCCCATGGAAATGGGCCCATTTTGCAAGGCCCAACAATTCAGCTTAGAGGGAACAGAATAGAAAGCAGCGTGAATAGTTTAGAAGAAAAGGCAGCAGTGAAAGGAAGCACGCCTTTGAATTAAAAAGGGAAACCAGCGTTTTTTTTTAAAAAAAAAAAGAAACGCTAATGAAGACAGGAGATTAGATAATAGAAAGCAGCACATCAGGGGAAAAAAAACGTGGGGAGAAGAGGGAGAATAGAAAAGAGGGGCAGAGAGGCGTGAACAGCAAGAGGGCAGAAAAAGGAGATAGTCGTGAATAGCAACAGCAGCGTGGAGGGTGTGATTGTAGCATAGAGTTCTTTCTTCCTAGGAGGATTAGTGAGTTTTTAGAATATTTTAGGGTTTCTTCTCCATTTTTTTTTCTATATAAATACACGTATAGTTGAGGATTTTTCAGAGTTACTTTTATTTTTTTGCAAAGTAGAAGATAGATTTCATACTATTAGTTAATTTCATTTTAATTATGTTTTCCCTAATTTTTATGTTCATGGGTTTATTGTTTAAATTCATGAGTGGCTAAATTCCTCTTGTGTTTGGGTGTGATGATCCTTGGATGAATTAATTTTGATGATCATGTGATTGGGTGTTTCATTTATTGAGGTGATTAATTATTCTATTGTGATTTGCATGATTTAATTGCTAGATTAGGTTTTGATCCTTTGTTAATTGATTTAATTTGCTCAAAGAGATTTGGTTTATTAAATTGATGCTTAGGTGTTAGACTTGGTTTGGTGATTGAATTCAATATTGGATTAACGCAAGGAGACTTGGTTAATTTTCATTAGAACCTACATTAGAATACGTTAATTGCTTGATTCTATTTCTTGTGATTAAGTGAGGAGACTTAGGGTGTCGTCTCTAAACTATCTTACGTGCTTATTTGATGTATCAAACCTAGGCTTATCCAGTACGGTTGATATGTGATTTTATGCTAGATAGCTCCTATTATCCCTCATTATTTGAAACCCCCGATCATGTGTGATTCGTAATTAAGGATTCCTTGGTGATTTGCACCCGAGCACATATTTCTCGTATTTGATATCTCTTGGTAATTTGCTAGTTGATTATTCTTAGTTTTTAATTTAGATTTAATTTTGCAAAACCATGACCGACTCTATAATACCATGATAACTCTTAGCTTTAGGGATCCTTGCTCGACTTAGTTCCTTTGGGTACGATAACTTGGTTGTGTCTTAAATATACTTACTCGAAAAGCTACAATCAAAATGGCGCTGCTGTTCTTGGGAACTAATTAGAGTGCTAATAGGGACTTAGAGTTTGTTGAGTGGTGTTAGTAGTGTCATTTTATTTGCTTTATTTTTATTTTTGTTTTGGTTTATTGTTTCGTGGGAATTTGATACTCGTTTCTTTCGTAGGTGCATGAACACAAGGTCTCGTGGTATTCAACCCGAACCTATCAACCTTGAAATAGAGGCTCTGATAAGAAGGAATCGAGGTCCAAATCGTAGGGAAGCAAGAGAGAAAAACGAGAAATGGAGGCTAGGAATGAGATGGAAAATGAAGGGGGAGTTGGTGATCCTCCGATGCAAGAAGAGAATGGACCTCCAAATCTGACTGGAAATGAAAATGGGGGCAACAATGCGGTGGGGAATCAAGGGGGTAATAGAAACCAACCACAAAATGCTCGGGTTGGCCCTTTCCCTCGGGGTATCCACCAAACCAATTCTCATATCCACAACAACCATATCCCTACCCTCAACAAGGCCCACAATTCCCACAATTCCCATACTATCCACCCCCACAATACTTCCTACAATATCCCCAAATGTCTTATCCTCAAGAACCACCCCATCAACCACAAGTTCAAAATCCACCCGTTCAAGAGCCTCAACCCCAAGGCCGTCCACTTCGTGAGTTCTTTGAGCCGCACCCGCGAGAGTTCTATGATGGGATTGCTAGACCTCGCATTGAGGCTAATAATTTTGAGATTAGCCCGGCCTTGGTAAGGATGCTTAGAGAAAAGCAATTCGAGGGGAGAGATGAAAATGAAGATCCTCATAGTCACATAGCCCAATTCTTAGAGATCTCCGACACCACCAAATACAATGGTGTTTCGGAGGATGCAAAGAAGCTTCGTCTTTTTCCATTCACTCTGAATGGGAGAGCGAAGGCTTGGCTAAATTCACTTCCATCGGGGACCGTGAGAACATGGGAGGATCTGAGTAGGAGGTTCTTGATGAAGTTCTACCCTCCATCCAAGACCTTACAAGCCAAAGAAGCAATCTCACAATTCCGACAAAAGAATGGCGAGTCGATTACTGCTGCGTGGGAGAGATTCGGAAACTTGTTGATAGCATGTCCTCAACATGGGTTTCCTGACGAGCAAACGATCATGTACTTCTATACCGGACTCAATGATTCTGATCGAGCTTTTCTAAATGCGTGTGCAAATGGGTCTATTTGGTCTAAATCTGTGATCGAGATGAATCAAATCATGGAGAATATTGCTCAAGATTCATTTCAAGCTCAATTAAGTCGGGGAAATTATCATAGGGTGTCTCAAGTCGAAGAAATTGAATCGATGAAAGCTATGATGATGACCATGATGGATAGATTTGGAGCTCTAACATCTCAACAAGGAGGAAATCTTCCACCATTTGTTCAAGGTGATATGTGTCAAGGCTCACATCAAATGGAGGAAGTAAATTACATGGGAAGGCCACAGTACCAAGGAAATCAATTCCAAGGAGGATATCAAGGGAATTACCAAGGTGGGAGGCCGTATCAAGCACCTTTTCAAAATCGACCTCAAGGAAACTCCTTTTCACAAACTCAAGCACCATTCATGCCTCAACAAGGAGGTCAAGCTCCGAACAACAATTGGAGGAGGCATGAAAACTTCTCTTATTCTAACCCTAGAGCGGCGGTTCAATTCCCTCCCGGTTTTGATCCGGGTGCACGAGCTCCAAATAATGAAGGCAAGCCTAATGTGGAGGATATCTTGACAAAATTTATGGGATGCACTCAAGAGAGGTTTGAAAAGATGGAGAATACGGTGGGTTCATTGTCAAGCCAAATAAAACAAGTGGAGTTTCAAATGGGTCAAATTGCAAACACATTGGGCCAACTTCATACAAAAGGGAAGTATCCTTCTACAACCGAAGTAAATCCCAAAGAGCAATGTAAAGCCATCAAGCTAAGGAGTGGCACAAGATATGAAGGGCCTCCTATGCCTACTAATGAAGGGGATATGAAAGAAGTAGAGGGAGATGATGAAGAAGAGGAGATGGAGGTGCCTAGTGAAGATGAAGAAGGGAAAGAAGTTGTGGTAGAGGAGAAAGTGGAAGAAAGAAAGAAGCCCAAATGGAAGAAGGCTAAAGAGGGAAGGGAAGAAAGAGTAGAAGTTGAGAGAGACTCATGGGGAGTGCCTAAAACTGTTGAGTCTGTTCCTTTTCCTCAACGTTTTATGAAGAAGAAGATGGACGAGAAGTTTGCCAAGTTCCTTGAAGTGTTCAAGAAGCTCTACATCAATATCCCATTTTCGGAAGCTCTTGAGCAAATGCCCAACTATGCAAGATTTCTCAAAGATATAATTGCTAAGAGGAGGAGAATTGAAGAGCCCGAAACAGTGAAATTGACAAGGGAGTGTAGTGTCTTGTTCAAAAGGGATTTGCCACAGAAATTGAAAGACCCCGGAAGTTTCACAATCTTGTGTGATCTTGGGAATGGAGTGGTGAAAAATGCCTTATGTGATCTTGGTGCAAGCATCAACTTGATGCCTATGTCTATGTTCAAGAGGCTTGATCAAGGTGATTTGTGCTCCACTTCTATCACACTTCAATTGGCCGATGGATCCACAACAATCCCAAAAGGGATAGTGGAGGATGTACTCGTGAAAGTGGAGAAATTTGTCTTCCCGGCGGACTTCATTGTGCTTGAGATGGATGAAGATCAAGAAGTTCCTCTAATTCTTGGAAGACCATTCTTAGCCACTTCGAGAGCTGTGATCGATGTCAAAAAAGGGAAGCTTACTTTGAAGCTTAATGATAAGGAGATCAACTTCCCCATCAAAGACTCGATGAATCATCCAAAGGAGAAGGAAGAGTGTGACTCACTAGATATTGTTGATTTATGCCTTCAAGAGGCTAAGGATGAATCTTCTTCTACTCTCTTAACTTATGATCATACTATATCTTCTTGTGAATTAATTTCTAATGAATCTTGTTTTTCTCTATTGGATTATAGGAAAGAGATGTCTCCAAAAGTACCTTTGAAAGATCCCGGAGATGGAAAGAAAAAGAAGAAAGAAGAGTTGAAGAAAACAACCAAACTGGATCAAATTGCAAGTTTGGGGGTAGTATGGAGGAGAAAGAGCTCGAAGGAGATGAAAAAGAAGATAGGCTTTGAAATTGGAGATGAGGTGGTGTGGTGCGAGTCAAAATTGGAGAAATTGATTTGTGGAGAAAAACTCAAGAAGCATGAGGTATTTACCGTGAAGAAGGTGCAAGTTGGAGGAAAGATTTGGATTGAAGACAAATGGGGAGGTCTTCCCATCACAAAAGAGTCTCTTGTGAGGCACAAGAACCCTCCTATTCCAAAGGAGGTGCCCAACATTGCCGTTGAAAGTTGAGCAACTCACGCTCCGTCCGGCAATGGACGTTAAAAATAGCGCTAGATGGGAGGCAACCCATCATTTACTTGCTTTCTTTTATTTTTGTATTTATTTATTGCTTTCAATAAGTGTGTTGTGTGTTGCTTTTCAGGAAGTCGAGGTGTACAAGCTTGAAGAAGAGAGGGTACTTGAAGACCGTTAGGTACAACACCTTCTCCAAACTTGGACTTGTCTAAGTTTGGAGGAGGTGTGCCTCTTTTCTTGTTTTCATTTCTTAGTAGTAGGTAGTTGTGTGCAACTCAATTAGCTAACTATCTTACCAAACTTTTAATTGCTTAGCAATGAAAAAGTTTGGGGGGTGTGTTAGTTTAGCGATTTTCGTTGCACTAATTTGCCTCTCATTAGCATGAGAAAATTTTTGTGAAGTTGGAGCTTATTTGTGGATTAATTGCTTATATTTGAGTTTATCTTTATTGAGAGTAGTTGTGGTGAGTGTTGGTATGTGAAAGGGTATATGATTGAGATTATGTTCATGAGCATGTGTGCTTGATTGGTGGACATATTGGACTTTTGATGTGATCATGAGTTGATTTGTGGCTTGATGCTAGCTTGATGAATTGTTATGTGATGATGGATGTGAGTGAGAATGCTTGATTCTTTGCTCATTTTTAAGCTGTGAGTTTTTGTGCCTTTTAAATCGTACATTTTATACGGTTTAATTCCTTGTTGAGTGCATCGTTCATGAATTTGCATGCTAGAACTTGCCTAGAGACTTGTCAAAATTGAGTTTTGTGTGGATTTTGTGAAGATGATAAGAGACCTTGTTTGTTATGAAAGCCAATTAGCCAAATTTGACCCCACTAAAAATATTGATTTCCCTAGTGAGCCAATTTGAGCCTAAAATCCTTATTTCTTTGGCAAGCTTGTGAAATTGAAGTCATTTTGTCTATCCTTATGAGCCTTTTTGTCCTTATGATTAGTAGAACTTTGATTGTTGACAAAAGAATGGTGAATGAAAAGGAAAGTGTGGTGGTTTAATTTGCTAAGTTTGAGGAGAGAAAAAAAAAAAAAAGAAGGTTGAAAAGAAAAAAAATTGAATTGTGGAAAAGATGAGAAAAATGATAGTGGAAAAAATTCAATTGATGCTTGAAAATGCAAGAAAAGTCTCAAAGGAGTTTGGTGGTGAATTATATTTGAGAAAAAATGAAAAAGAAAATAAAGAGTGATGATTGTAGAGATTTGAGTTGAATTGTATTGTATTGCTTGATCAACTTTCATTTGCTCTACTAATTGTTGAGTCATTTGTCCTAAAATTCACTCACCTAGTCCAAAGAGCCTACATTACAACCTTGAGAAAGCCCTCTTTGATTCATGTTTGAAGCACAAAAAGATATGATTGAGATTGAGTCTTTTGGCAAGCATATGATGTGCATTTTTGTGGATTGATGATTGAGTGCATACATGTCCTTATACACATGAGTGATGAGTGAAACACTCCTTGTAAGGAGCATTGAGTTGAGCATTTGAGCTTGAATTTGCCAAAGCATGACATTTTTTTAGTGCTAGTGGAAAGTTTGCATTGATACTAATTTTCATTGAAGAGGTTTGATTGTCCTATTTTGTTCTTGTGCTCATTGAACATAGTTGCAATTGATTTTTCCTAATGTGCTTATTTGTCTTGTTGTTTGAGGACAAACAACACCTTAAGTTTGGGGGAATTTGATTAGTGTGAAAATTGCTTGAAATTCATGCATTTTATTTGCTTAATTTTATAGGATTTTTTGCATTATTTACATTAAATTGACTAATTGCACTTGAGATGAGAATGGTATTGTTTTGTTTTATTTTTGTAGGAAAATTGAGAATATTTGGAGCAAAACACATTCCTATTATTTGGTGAGGTCAATTGATGGAAAATTGAAGAGTCGAGAAAAAATACGAGAAGAATTAATTGGGTTTGAGAAATGTTAGAAAAAAAAAAAAGAATTAGAAGCCCATGGAAATGGGCCCATTTTGCAAGGCCCAACAATTCAGCTTATAGGGAACAGAATAGAAAGCAGCGTGAATAGTTTAGAAGAAAAGGCAGCAGTGAAAGGAAGCACGCCTTTGAATTAAAAAGGGAAACCAGCGTTTTTTTTTAAAAATGAAAGAAACGCTAATGAAGACAGGAGATTAGATAATAGAAAGCAGCACATCAGGGGAAAAAAAACGTGGGGAGAAGAGGGAGAATAGAAAAGAGGGGCAGAGAGGCGTGAACGGCAAGAGGGCAGAAAAAGGAGATAGTCGTGAATAGCAACAGCAGCGTGGAGGGTGTGATTGCAGCATAGAGTTCTTTCTTCCTAGGAGGATTAGTGAGTTTTTAGAATATTTTAGGGTTTCTTCTCCATTTTTTTTTCTATATAAATACACGTATAGTTGAGGATTTTTCAGAGTTACTTTTATTTTTCTGCAAAGTAGAAGATAGATTTCATACTATTAGTTAATTTCATTTTAATTATGTTTTCCCTAATTTTTATGTTCATGGGTTTATTGTTTAAATTCATGAGTGGCTAAATCCTCTTGTGTTTGGGTGTGATGATCCTTGGATGAATTAATTTTGATGATCATGTGATTGGGTGTTTCAATTATTGGGGTGATTAATTATTCTATTGTGATTTGCATGATTTAATTGCTAGATTAGGTTTTGATCCTTTGTTAATTGATTTAATTTGCTCAAAGAGATTTGGTTTATTAAATTGATGCTTAGGTGTTAGACTTGGTTTGGTAATTGAATTCAATATTGGATTAACGCAAGGAGACTTGGTTAATTTTCATTAGAACCTATATTAGAATACGTTAGTTGCTTGATTCTATTTCTTGTGATTAAGTGAGGAGACTTAGGGTGTCGTCTCTAAACTATCTTACGTGCTTATTTGATGTATCAAACCTAGGCTTATCCAGTACGGTTGATATGTGATTTTATGCTAGATAGCTCATATTATCCTTCATTATTTGAAACCCCTGATCATGTGTGCTTCGTAATTAAGAATTCCTTGGTGATTTGCACCCGAGCACATATTTCTCGTATTTGATACCTCTTGGTAATTAGCTAGTTGATTATTCTTAGTTTTTAATTTAGATTTAATTTTGTAAAACCATGACCGACTCTATAATACCATGACAACTCTTAGCTTTAGGGATCCTTGCTCGACTTAGTTCCTTTGGGTTCGATAACTTGGTTGTGTCTTAAATATACTTACTCGAAAAAGCTACAATCAATAATGTATACAGTGAATTAATATATAACATAAGAGTGGGTTACATCCCACTACAATATTAAGATACTTATTACTAATAACTACAATACCAATGAAAATTACTTTCAGCTACAACAATATAGGGCAAACTTACTATATTACCCCTCCCTTCCTTTTTCAGCAAATTAAAAACCTGCAAAAACACAATTCATTGTTCACTGATGGGATTTTATTTGGGAAACAGTCTTTCCTATTGCTTTTCTTAACTCAATTGTTTTATGTGGTTAAAAAATTGTGTACCATATTAAATGATTATCTAACCACTTTTTTGTTTATTATTTTTATTTATTGTTATGCTATTCAGACCCCATTTTGTATCAATATTGTTTTTGATTTCGTATCCAAATAAACCTGCATATGTGCAATAAAATTGCACATGTGCAATAATATTGTAGAAAAATTATTTTGGCGGCCATTCTTTTTCCTTTCTCCCTTTTACAGTTTTTGTTTCATAATTCAAAATAATTAGTTTCATAATTATTTTTTCGCTGTTTTTTTCCAGCTACGATTGTTTCAGAATTCAAAATAACTCAAAAACATCACACAACCACCAAAAAATTAATATTATTGCTGCACATGTGCAGCTTCATTACACATATGCAGATGAAAAATTATAAGCAATACACCCTTTTGCTGTTTATTTTGAGCACAAATGCCTATTGTAGAAAAAAAATTAAGAAAAACTCTAAAAAACAAAAATGATCCACCGATTAAAAAAAAATTTAAAAAAAAAAAGCTTACAAAAGAACCAATCAATTCCAGGAGAGAAATTTGAAGTTTGAACACATAAATCGGATTTAAACACATAAATCATAAATTTGTTCTACCTGCCCAAGTAGCACTAACAGACGCAAAACACACACCAAAAAAATTACACAAAATATTGCACATGTGCAGAAGAAAAAAAACTGCACATTATCACTGTCAATGTATACAAAAATAACTTCCTGAAGCTAGATGGAACAAAAAACCCACAAAACTACAACACCTGCTTCACTTAAAATAAAAACGATGTCGGAGAGAGTGCAGGCAGGGTAATCTTAGTGTAACATTTCCTGAAAGAAAATATTAAAGCATCATTATCACTTATAATTGATTTTTTAGGACTCTATCGGAAAAGAAAAAGAGCGAAAAGAAAGTGATACAAATAATTTGATGCACTTACCAATTGTTCTTCACATGACAATGCATCGGCGGTGGCGGATGAGCTCTCACCGTCGATTTGGTTCTAGCTTTTACCGGTATCTGCCGGGAGTCAACATACGCCGGCGTCGAAGGAGATGACGGTCGGCGGCGCGTGGAGCACAACAACAGTCGATCTGCCTTTCTTATTTGTTGCCGTCGATATGCCTTCCTTCTTCGTTCTTCATTGCCGTCGATCTACCTTCCTTCTTCGTCGCCGTCGATCTGCCTTCCTTCTTCGTTCTTCGTTGCCGTCGATCTATCTTCCTTCTTCGTCAAATATCAGATATAGGAAACCGCTGTTGTTTGCTCTTCCTTCTTCCTTCTTCATCGATGAGGTGGCGGCGGCACGTTAGGGTTTCTTGAGAGAAAGAAAGAGAGTACGAGAGGGATGGCAGAATGAGGCATGTGAGTTGTGACACTTTTTTAGTTTTAACAATTATTTTTTTTAATTTAAGCAAATTAAAAAATAGGGGCACAAATGGTATAGATTGTAGTGGGTAGTAATTTTTCAAAACTTTTGAACCTAGTAGTCGTTTTTGCTAAAAAATTGTACCTAGTAGTCATTTTTTCTTATTTTTTTTCTAAAATATTCTGCCTATATAATTTTGGTATAAAATAATAACAAATATTAATGTATCATATGTTGCATAATTTATGGAACTAAATTATCGGTCAATACTTTAATGGTAAACTTGACTATAATTAATATCTATTTGCTATATTTTGAATCAATCTGTAATTAATTCAATTTTAATTCTATTATTGATTTGATTTAAATTAAACATTATATTTAGGGTCCATAACTCTAGGGTACAATATTTATAGTGCTATAACTCTAAGATACAACTTTTTTTATTAAATTACGTGTGGACAAAACAATTTAATTCATTGTTCCAATTTTACCCTTATTCCTCCTGCAACTTTTGTCAGTCTTATCTGTCATCCTTTTCTATACACATTTATTGCGATTCATTTTCCATTTTTCACTGATTCATTTTTGGATTGTTGGTGTCTATTACAGATTCATTTCTACACATTAATTTTTCATTTGTCTATTACAGATTCATTTTCATTCAAATATTTGAAGTGCACATTTTTCTGGTAGATAAAACTGCACATATGAATTCAATATTAAATAAATAAAAAATTATAGATTCAACACAGTAAATTCAACATTAAGTAAATTAAAACATCATAAATTCAACACAGTAGAATCAACATTTAAGTAAACTAAACAATTCTGCACATGTGCAGAAGTAAAAATCTGCACATGTGCAAAAGTAAAGATCTGCACATTATTACAAACTCTTCAGCAGCTTCGTTACAACAAAAACAAGAATAAGAAAGAAATCCAATGCAGCAAAAACAAGAATCAAGGCGGCGGCCTAAAAAAAAGCATGGATCTGATATCGAAATCTAATTCGTCGATCTTACCTGGAGAGAGAGAGAGAGAGAGAGAGAGAGATTGGTGGGGCTCCGTCGCATCTGATTCGGATCTGACACCGTCGCATCTGGCGGTGCACGGCCACGTCGCCGAGCAACCTACAAGCCTCCACTTCGTCGCCGGAACAAGTTCACTGTCGTCGGCTGTTCTCGGATCTAAACAAGTTCACTATCGTTGGCTGCGACGACTTTGCTCTGGTCCTCGGCGATGGCATCGACTGATGAATCAGTGATGAAAGTGGGTAAATCGGTGATAAAAGTGGGAAAACATTAAAAAAAAACTAACAAACCAAAAAATTGAGAGAAATCAGAGGAGAAAAAAATAGAGAAAAAGAGAGAGACTGAATGTTTGGGGGAAAGAGAAAGAGGAAATGTGAGGAGGTTGGGGAGAGAGAAAGACGCGTGTGTGAGAGAGAGATAGGGTCAAAGATTAGTCAGCACAAAAAAAAAAGTGACTTTTGAGGGTAAAATGAGAAATTGAAAAGTGTAATTGTATCTAATTGTATTATATTTTTGAGATGGTATCTGAAAGTAATAAAACTCTAAAGATGGTACCTTAGAGTTATAAATTCTTATATTTACATATAGATCATTACAATATTCATTCAACCTCCTCCTAAAATACATCTCAAAAAATAGGAATTCAATATTAAATATATAATATGTGTATATCACCAAATAAATTAAATATATATTTTAATAGACTATCTGTATAAATTAAATATTTATACATCACCAAATTAATTCTCTTTTTCTAAGCTAAAACGGTTCAACTTTTCCAATCATTTTATCAATCAAATCTATATTTAAATTTTTCATATATTATTTTATTATATCTCTTTTATTTTAAAAAAAAAAGTCAAGTAAAAAACACACAAATTATTTTAGATTTTTCTATTTCATTGGTTACTCTTGATATATTTTAATTAAAATTTTGAATTATTTTTGTATTATTTGTTTATATATTAGTCTTTATTATATATCAGAACCCGTGTTTAGAATTTGAAGTGTGAATCATTCAAAATTTATATGAATAATAAAGACTAATATATAAACAATATATATATATATATATATATATATTATACTACCTCTGATTGGAGTGAATTGATGCATGTTTTTAGGGGCTATTTTAGTGCCAAAAGTGAGCTAAAGTGTTAGTTTTTGTGCCTAAATGTGAAAAGTATCACTCTTTTGCTTAAAAGTATTATTTGTGAGATTTTGATGTTTTTCGTCCATTTTGCAGGTAATTCGGTGGAA